>OX377620.1:124269601-124951503 GCA_947397865.1 Polietes domitor
TGAGTTTCATATCATTTTGGACCACACCAATGTAAATCCAAACACATATACTCACTCCTACAGAGGAAAAACAACCGACGTGAACATAAAGTACTCTACTTGACATCTTTTTGGCTCATGAATGCAAACAATGAAAAGTCATTGAACAGAGTCGAAGGCAAAGGCAAAGGAAGAGGTAGTGGTGGGAAAACAAAAATACAAAGTGAAATCGCACACACTTGTACAAATGAAAATGAGAATAAAAACGCCAAGAACACTTTAAGTCGAAAGGAAAAAAATCGCCATGGCAAAAATATTAATTGAGAACATTTCGTTTTTTTAACACATAAACTTAAGGAAGCTGCAAAATATTGAAGAAAACACTCAATAAAAAGGGGGACTAAAATTAATATCGATTAAAAATATTTAATTATGATTTCTAAGGCCCCCCATTCACGTACAGTTTTAACTGTCAGTTTGAACTGTTCAGCTAAAACTGTATGTGTGTGGTATATAACTGACAGTTGTACTCAACTGTTCAGTTTAACTGAGAAATATAAACATTTTATATTTTTAACTGACAGTTTTAACTGAAGTGAACGTGTGTGGGGGTTCGCTGTACTGTTCTCAGTTCAATTTGTGTCGAGCGAGAGTGCGTATCATCATGTCGCGTAAACAAAACCAAGTAATAGTTGATTTTATTGGAATATATAGATCTGAACCTTGCCTAAGGCAAGTTAAGTCTAGCGAGTATCATGATCGCGCCAAAAAAGATGCTGCCTACAACAAGCTGGCGAAGAAGTTACAAGAACTAACTAACTTAATTCTGTTAATAAACTAATGTGGGAAGATAAATTTCGTTGTAATAACCACTTCTTGCACCACTGTTTACGCTGTTTATTTTTTCTTTTTTGTAAAATTACAAAAACTAAACCGAGAGCGGCCAAACCGTCCTGCTCGTTCGAATCCATGTTAAAAACTGAAGTACTGAACTGGACGTGTGTGTACATCTCAGTTCACAGTTTAAGACCGGCAACTCACGTACAGTTGTAACTGACAGTTAAAACTGTACGTGAATGGGGGGCCTAAGGGACTATTTGAAGGTCCCGCGATCGAATCAAATCAAACAAATTAAAAAAATATTTTCGATTTTTGTTTTCAATTCTTTGGAGACATCATAATTTATAGGCATCATAAATACCTTTAATTGAACATAGAAGTGGGTGTTAACTGACTAATATTTCCCAAATGAGTGTTCAATTTAAAGGGCAGAACCAAGACAAAACTTAGAATTGATTTTTAGGTTAATTTCGTAGTTTCTCTGAATTGTTGCTAAATTGACCCACAAAACTGTCTTTTAGGGGGGTGATGTGAATAGAAAAATTATTCTACGTCAAATTTCACTATAAGTCACTGAACAAAAGAAAGCTGTAGGTATAATATATATAAATAAAATATCACTACCAATTTGAGTATTCAAACAAGAAATTATTTATTAAAAATTTCTTTTAGCTTTTGCACATTCTTATGATGAATCGGTGTAGGAAACCTTGTGATCCTTACGTGTTATGTATATGGTGTGCTCAGCATTATTCCTCAAAACACTACCAGGAACATTTTTGTGGAACATTTTAACCCTCTAGCTCCTCAATGTAGGGGTCTTTTTGGTCATTTTTGGAAAAGGAGTAAAAACAACCCCTAAAAGAGGGGTTTGTTTAACGTATCAAAATGTTCTAGAAAAATTGTTGTCATAAAATTCTACTCTAAGTCTCTGAATACACTCAAGCTCAAAACCCAATTTAAATGGCAGAAACAAGTCAAAACTTGAAATTCATTTTTAGGTTAATTTCGTAGTTTTTCTGAATTGTTGCTAAATTGACCCACAAAACTGCCTTTTAGGGGGTTGATGTGAATAGAAAAAATATTCTGCATCAAATTTCACTATAAGTCACCGAACAAAAGAAAGCTGTAGATATAATATTTATAAATCAAATATCACTACCAATTTGAGTATTCAAACAAGAAATTATTTATTAAAATTTTCTTTTAGCTTTTGCACATTCTTATGATGAATTGGTGTAGGAAACCTTGTGATCCTTGCATGTTAAGTATATGGTGTGCTCAGCATTATTACTTAAAACACTACGAGGAACATTTTTGTGGAACATTTTAACCCTCTAGGTTGGGGTCTTTTGGGTCCTTTTGTGAAAAAGGGTAAAAACCACCCCTAAAACAGGGGTTTAACGCATCAAAATGTTCTACAAAAATTGTTGTCATAAAATTCTACTCGAAGTCTCTGAATACACTCAAGCTTAAAACTCAATTTAAATGGCAGAAACAAGTCAAAATTTAAAATTCATTTTAGGGTTAATTTTGTACTTTTTCCGAATTGGTGCTAAACTGACCCATAAAACTAAATTTTGGGGGGTTGATGTGAATAGAAAAAATATTCTACATCAAATTTCACTATAAGTCATCAACCAAAGGATAGCTGTAGATATAATATTTATAAATAAAATATCACTACCAATTTGGGTATTTCCACAACAAATTATTTATTACATTTTTCTTTTAGTCCTTTTTCACATTCTTATAATTAGTCGGCCTATGAAACATTGTGACCCTTACATTTTAAGTATAACATGTGTTCTGCAATTTTACTTAAATCACTATGAGCAACATTTGGGGTATTTTTGATCAATTTGTTTTTGTAAAAGTGTAAAAACACCCATAAAACAGCGTTTTCACCGTTCCAAATGTTCCACAAAAATATTTGTCATAAAATTATAGTCGAAGTCTCTGAATGTACCAAAACTGAGAACATAATTTAAATGCCAGAAATAAGTCAAAACTTAAAATTAATTTTAGGTTTGTACATTTTTCGAGTTGGTGCTAAACTGACCCATAAAACTGAATTTTCGGAGGTTCTACGTCAAATTACACTTTAAGTCGCCAAACAAAAAATAGTTGTGTATATATAATATATATACATAAAAAATCAATAACGATTTGGGAATTTAAATTTAAGAAATTAATTATTAAAATTCTTAGGCCCCCCATTCACGTACAGTTTTAACTGTCAGTTTGAACTGTTCAGCTAAAACTGTCAGCTAAAACTGTATGTGTGTGGTATATAACTGACAGTTGTACTCAACTGTTCAGTTTAACTGAGAAATATAAACATTTTATATTTTTAACTGACAGTTTTAACTGAAGTGAACGTGTGTGGGGGTTCGCTGTACTGTTCTCAGTTCAATTTGTGTCGAGCGAGAGTGCGTATCATCATGTCGCGTAAACAGAACCAAGTAATAGTTGATTTTATTGGAATATACAGATCTGAACCTTGCCTATGGCAAGTTAAGTCTAGCGAGTATCATGATCGCGCCAAAAAAGATGCTGCCTACAACAAGCTGGCGAAGAAGTTACAAGAACTAACTAACTTAATTCTGTTAATAAACAAATGTGGGAAGATAAATTTCGTTGTAATAACCACTTCTTGCACCACTGTTTACGCTGTTTCTTTTTTCTTTTTTGTAAAATTACAAAAACTAAACCGAGAGCGGCCAAACCGTCCTGCTCGTTCGAATCCATGTTAAAAACTGAAGTACTGAACTGGACGTGTGTGTACATCTCAGTTCACAGTTTAAGACCGGCAACTCACGTACAGTTATAACTGACAGTTTTAACTGACAGTTAAAACTGTACGTGAATGGGGGGCCTTATGAATGAACTGAAAGCATCGAACAATTGTTTAGAATATCATGAAAACTTTGAAAATATCCCGAATAATGTCGAACAACATTGCACTCAGTTTTCTTCCACTCTATTCAATCAGTCATATGTGTTCTGCAGGATTTCTACAAAAAATACTTCGTGCATATGTCCTTTATCCAATTTATAGGTCACACAACGCTTTAAGAGAATTAATGAAAATCTTCAATTATAGCTGCAGTCTTCGTTCGCTTGCACCAACCGTCGTCGTCGACCTGCACAAACGCTGATAACGTCCATTGTCCACTGCACCACTCACTCACTCAATTCAGGCATCTCGTCAGAAAGAAAGTTTTGATGCATTTCATGACGTTGTCCATGTGGACATGCATCGTTCAGGGGACATCAAAAGGGAAATGCATGTTGTCGTTTATTGTGGCACAGTGGCTTGCAACTGTTGCACTGCGATGTTAAGAAAAACAATAATAAATAAACCGCCGATTACACTATGCAAAAACTTGGTCTCCGAGAACTACAAATCTTAAAAAAATTTAAAACAACTAAAAGAAGACCATCAAGGCATCCTAATTCATAAAATCAACAAACAAAATTATGGAGTTTTTATTTTCCGTTTGTTTTATTTGTTACTATCATGATTTACAACCTGTGACACCTGAGGAAACCTTTCACAGGCTGGAAATCATGAGAGTGGTAGTCTGCAGCCAAGTAATAAATGTCACCATGCCATTTGTAAATAAATTTGCATTCTATAAAATATAGAAGCAAAATAGTCTTGAGCCAGGAGAATACCAGATACTTAATATTTTCCAAAGTACTTTAAATATCCCCACAAAATCATTGAAATATTTTATGAAATATCCATCTTATTTATGTTTGGATATTAAATTAAAATTACAATTTTCGTCAAACAAGACCGATAACAATTAAATTCAATTAAAGCTTTTATGATGGCTACAACGTCTGCCCAATTTCACTTTCACATCGAAACAGTAGTTTAGGAGTTGTCTTCAAAAATAGGGAACCATACCATACAATACATTTATCATTAGATTAGATCATATATGCCTTTTTTGTTTTCGTTTAGATTCCAGTTATTATAAAATAAAACAAAATATTCACTTATTTAATTTGTAAAGGTTTTTTCCGCACTATTGAAGAAAAATTAAAAAATCACTTTTTTTTTAATATTTTGTGTCAACAAAGAGTATCATAACTTCTACATTTATCCATAGATCTTTTAAATGTAGATATTGTTTTGTTTGTTAGCATATGTTTTTCGTTAGTTATTCAATAATAAAACAATATAGTTTTTTTCCAATTTTTTATTTTTGTTGTTGTGCCAGCAAAAAATGATTTTTTTCTTTGAAAAAAATCTATTTTTTGGACATAATACTAATACTTGTATATAAAAATAATATCTATAAATTCTAATTTCAAGCAAATTTTTTCAAGTTTTACACAAAATGGTCAACTCTTAAAAAATATTTTTGTTTTATTTTTCTTTTTATTAATTTAAATTAAATTTTAAATTTAAATAAATGTAGAATTTGTTGCATTTTGAAAATTTAGGAAAAACTTATGGTTGTCTATATAAAACGAAACGAAATCTGTTGATTAATTATAAAAACGATGAAACATGTATTAGATCTACATATTTGCAAAAACAAGTCGAATTCTCAAATGGAGGTTGGGAGTCAACCACCTTCTTCTTGGTTTTAAACAGAAAAGAATATAAAGTGTTCAAACTAAAGAATGACCATTAATAACCCTTGTTCGCATGAAAGTGGCTCATTTTCAGAATATTGGATTGTTTAAGATATACTTTCGCCTGGAAATTTTCATATAATTAAACTGTGTGACAGTCCAAACTCCTGGGTAGCTTGTGGGACAGCTTAGCACCAGAATTCGGAAAAAGTACAAATTTAACCCTAAAATAAATTTTAAATATAATAAATATTTTTGGCATTTAAGTTGAGTTTTTATTTTTGGTATATTCAGAGACTTCGAGTAGTATTTTATGGCAAATATTTTTGGTAGAACATTTCGACCCGTTAAACCTCTGTTTTAGGGGTGTTTTTACACCTTTTTACACAAAAAGAGGTCAAAAAGAACCCTATATTGAGGAGCTAGAGCGTTTAAATGTTCCACAAAAATATTCCTCATAGTGTTTTCAGTAATATTTCTGAACACATCCTATACATAAAATGTAAGGATCACAGGGCTTCCCAGGCCAATTCATCATAAGTATGTACAAAAGGGGGAAATAAAGAAAAATTAAAGTTTTATTTATTTTCGAAATTTAAGTTGAGTTTTGGTCTATTCAGACACTTGTATTAAAATTTTACGGCAAAGGTTTTTTATTTTTGAAGAGCATTTTTGACCCTTTAAACTTCTGTTTTAGAGGTGTTTTTACCCTTTTGCTCAAAAGGGGCCAAAAAGACCCCTAAAAAAAGGAGCTAGAGGGTTAAAGTGTTCCACAAAAATGTTCCTCGTAGTGTTCTAAGTAATATTGCTGAACACATTCTATACATAAAATGTAAGGACGACACGGTTTCCAAGGCCGATTCATCATAAGAATGTGCGAAAGGGGGGAAATATTGACTATCTCTCTAAAATTACCTCTATACGTTAAAACGTAAAAACACCAATGCACGTATATTAAAATATAGAAAAAATCTAGATTTATAGATTTTGCATACCTCCCCCGCCCCCCAAAAAATAGCCAAATTCCCAAAGTGGGGGAAAAGTGTTCCAAAATTTGGAATTTGTACTAAACTTGTCATGCTTTTGTTGATAAAAATGGTGAAAAAATACTAGATTTTCAATTTTTGCTTTAAAAAATTGACCGAATTCCAAAAGTGGAGAAAATGTGTTCCAAGCTTTGAGATTTTTTACTAAAATGGTCTTTATTTACCGTTTAAATTTGCATTGTCGTTTTTTAGGTATTTTCTGTTGGACCTCAAATTCGTAAAACTTTGAAAGATGTGAACTTGTATTTTACTCATTTTTTTCTGCAACAAATCCTTGGAATTTTCTTTCTTCCACACAAGTATGAATTTATTATTTTTTTTTTATTAATTTTTTCTATATCCAAAGAAATGGTAAATTTATTATTTATCTACTACGACTTTGAAATAATGAAACAAATAATGGAAACAACCAAAATTCTACCACAACCCACAATATGTATACCTTATGAGGTTTCAGATATTTTTTTAAGGTTTGACAAAACAAATATACAATACATCCTATGGTGGTGGGTAGAAAAAGCGAAGCATCATGCCAGAGTTGGTAAACTTACAAATCCTGCACAAACTTCATAATTGTTTTATTTTCATTTTCGATTTCGCACCACTGTCTGGTGATGTCCTTGCAACATTCATTAGTGTTGGGGGCGGGCGATGTCGTCGTACGTAAATCCCTGCATGTGTTTTTTACAAGTAACAAATTGAATTTTTTACATCTTGTTAACCAACCCTCCGCCCTGCAAGTTCCCTCTTTCGTTTCTCATCAATTCCAAGCAAGCTGCGACAGCCAACACATCGACAGGATCAATTTTAACTTTAATATACACAAACACAGACACACATATAGTGTTCGTAAGCTGGTGTGAGTTTGGTCATTGCATTGGGAGGCTAATGGTTGGTTATCTAGACCGATTTAATTGGCAGTTGCACATTTGCGTTGCAGTTCTTAGTTTTTTGTTTTTGTAATGCTGCCGGGTTGTTTTTTCTTTTTGTTGTTGTTCTATTGAAGCTGTTGCTCTTCTTCATCCTTTCGTTTGGAAGAATTTAATTACTCTATTTAAGTGTCATTAAATTTTAAATGATTGAGATTTCATTTGAAAATGATGCAGAAACATACAAGTGGTTGGTGGTTGCAATGCCACTTTAAGGGGAACATTACGATCTCTCAGTGATAGAGTTATCATTGATTTCGATGATGATGATTTTTATGGAGATTTTCGATGGCACAGCTGGGAGATAAAAATATCAAAGTACTGACATATGATTGGCATTGTTTGATAACGAAGTTATTGAATAACCAAGAGCTAAAGAAAAACAATTTATAAATAATTTCTTGTTTAAAACCCAAATTGGTAGTGATATTTTATTGGTATATATTATAGCTAGAGCTTTCGTTTGTTCGCTGACTTTTAGTGAAATTTGATGTAGAATATTTTTTTCATTCACACCCCCCTCTGAAATTCACAGTTGTGCGAGTGCCTGAATTAAACAAGAGTCAATTTATTGTTTGCGTACACCAGTGCGTATGACTGATATTAATAGAGAAGTTATAGATTTAAATCTATAATAACTCACGAAGTATTTATGGCACAGAAATGCCCGATACTAGAAAAAGAAGCTAACATTTAAAGCCTCTAAGAATAATAACATTTTTAAGTATAAAAATATATTTTGTAGTCATTGTACGGTCTACTTAGGGGAAATATCAAATATCAAAATCCCTATTATACACCGAATAATAACTTAATTCAGAATGTGTAACTTATAGTGAAATTTGATGCAGAATATTTTTTCATTGTTACCACCCCCTAAAATTCAGTTTTGTAGGACAATTTAGCATCAATTTGGAAAAAGTACGAAATGCAGCCTAAAATGAATTATAAGTTTTGTCTTATTTATGGCATTCAGTTGAGTTTTGATGTATTCAAAGACTTCAGAGTAAAATTTTATGGCAAATACTTTTGTATACACTATTGCTCAAAAGGCACCAAAATGGGCTCCTTCAGTGCGGAGCTAGAGGGTTCAAATGTTCCACAAAAAATCCTTTGTTGTGTTCTAAGTAATAATGCTTAAATTAAATTATTTATTTTAAATATTTTTCAATTCGGTTGCAATCACGTTTATAATTATTGTAGAGTAAGTGCCACGAACACCACCATGAAACTTATGACACTATTACTGTTAATGGAATTTTTAAAAAAATATATTTTTCTTCTACCGATTACTTTGAAACTGAAAAATTGGGTTGATCGGATGAGGTACTGCCGAGCCAGTCGTGGTAGTCATTTGAATGATATTGTGTTCCATTAATAAATGACAAAGTTCAACCTTTCCAATAAAACCAGAAATAATAAGTACTTTTTATATTCGATTCTTATTTAAAATTTTAAATGACCCACCCTAAATAAAACAAGTAAGGAAAGGCTAAAGTCGGGCGGGGCCGACTATATGATACACTCCACTTTCTCTCCGAATACAATTCAATTCGGTAAAAAGTGAAAACGGGAAGGATTTTTGTATGTTTCCTATTCATAGGCTAATATTTCCTGACTCATTTTGTCAAATCAAGAAAAATATTAATATCGGGGCTATATCTAAAAATGGAATGAAGTGACCAACTTACACAATAGGTTCTTGCAGTACAAGTATACGTGTTATGTTCAATTTGAAGAAATGCGGTGAAAATACGTGATTTCTGGGACTGAAAAAGTCAATTTGTATGGGAGCTATATATAAATCTGAACCGATCCTAACCCATTTTAACCACACATGTTTCTAGTTGAAATATAAGATAGTTTGCAAGATTTTAAGAAGATCTGTAAAAATTTTTAGTATCTAGATCAGAAAAAGTCAAATCGGGAGCGAAATTTTAATGGAAGATATATATACATCTTAACCGATCTGGCCTATTTTCGCCAGAAGTGTTCCTGGTTTAAAAATAAGATGTTTTGCCATATTTGAAGACAATCTGATAAAATATGTGGTTTATAGAGCGGAAAAAGTACAATTGGGAGCGAAATATGTATGGGAGCTATATATAAATCTGAACCGATCTAACACATTTTCACTATGGGTGTTTATAGTTGAAATATACGATATTTTGCAAGATTTGAAGAAGATCTGTTAAAATATGTGGTTTATAGAGCGGAAAAAGTCAAATCGGGAGTGAAATTTGAATGGAAGATATATATATATCTTAACCGATCTGGCCTATTTTCGTCAGAAGTGTTCCTGGTTTAAAAATAAGATGTTTTGCCATATTTGAAGACAATCTGATAAAATATGTGGTTTATAGAGCGGAAAAAGTACAATTGGGAGCGAAATATGTGTGTGAGCTATATATAAATCTGAACCGATCTGACCTAAATTCACCATGGGTGTTTCTAGTGGAAATATAAGACATTTCGCCAAATTTGAAGAAGATCTGAAAAAACATGTGGTTTCTAGACCAGAAAAAGTCAATTCGAGAGCGAAATTAGAATGGGAGCTATATATAAATCTGAACCGATCTGACCTAAATTCACCATGGGTGTTTCTAGTGGACATATAAGATATTTTGCCAAATTTGAAGAAGATCTGCAAAAATATGTGGTTTCTAAACCAGAAAAAGTCAAATCGGGAGCGAAATTTGTATGGGAGCTATATATAAATCTTAACCGATATGACTTAAATTCACCATGGGTGTTTCTAGTGGAAATATAAGATATTTTGCCAAATATGAAGAAGATCTGCAAAAATATGTGACCATAAAAAATCAAATAGGAATCGAAATTTGTATGGGAGCTATATATAAATCTGAACCGATCTAACACATTTTTACCACAGATGTTTCTAGTTGAAATATAAGATGTTTTGCAAATTTTTAAGAAAATCTGTGAAAATATGCGGTATCTGGAGTGAAAAGAGTCATATCGGAAGTGAAATTCGTATGGGAGCTATATAAATCTGAACCGATTTTCTTCAAATTAAATAGCGTTCGTCCTTATCCCGAAAAACTTCGTTCGGATATTGCTAAATCGATTCAAAAAGTGAGTCGATCGGTATAATTAACAATGGGCAAAGACATAATACCCTCGTGGAGTGTATAAATATATATTTAGTAATATTTGACAATTTTCTGTAAAACTAGAAGCCATTTGCTGGAAATTTGAGAAAAACTATATTTGTACATCATACGACAAAAGAGATAATTTTATGACAAAAATATATTATTTTCGATCCACCCTAGTGTCTACAATTTTTAATATTTTCAAAATCGTATATTATCAAAATCGAAGGGAAAAGTCAGAATTTGTGTGAACGCCTCACATGGAACTACACTATTGTTTTTAAAGAAGGCCCACTGTATTCATCTAATGAAGTGTTTTCATTAAATTGTAATATATCGAAAGTATCCAACTGTGCTGTGCACCGACATTTGATAGTTAAACAAATATTCCGCATACGCACCATTAACCCATCCAAAGCAAACAAAGGTGGGCGCACGACCAACTGACTGGCTGGCTGACACCGGAACACCCATGAAGGACTGCAAACTGAAAACGCAAACCAAACCAAATCGACAGTTAAACTTATGGAGCGGTAGAGAGAGGGGACCAAAGGCATCCCTCCTGAGCATATGTCAACACGATAAAAGGATACCAAGTCAATGACGACGGAGCCATGTGGAATGGCGAAAAACACTTGTTAACGCACGCACCAAATGTGAGCAGAGCCAGAACCGAAGAAACATGGCTATAAACACATATGAACATACACGCACACCCATACACAATAGAGGGAAAACACCGGCAAGGAAAATATTAAAACACACTCTCACATGTTGGTTCTTGTGTAGACACAATTGGACAAATTGGTTAAATGTTTCAATTCCATTGTGTTGCTCCATCTTTCTCATTCTCCCCATCTCTCTCCTCTTCTCGGGAGAGGGAAAGGACGACACGTGTAAGCGATAAATTATGTTCACTTCCTCCCTTTTACGTGTCTGTTCTTGGCTTTCTATCGTACATCTCATTCCTCGTGTACTGTACAAGGAAGATGAAAAGAAGAAGAAGTCCTCTCCAAGAAGAGTACAATAAACAAACATGCTAGCAAAATGCCGGCTGTAAAAAACTAAACACAAATCACACTCTAGAGATAGAGAGGCAGTGAGGAATTGAAGAAATAGTGGAATAACGATTTCTGGGGAAATTTCTAGAGAAAAATTCTCCCTACACACGAGTTAGATGATGAGAAAATAGAAGAGGAAGAAAGATGAGAATAAGTGCAAAGGAAACAACTCTCGTTTCATTGAAATGTAGTTGTTGACTGCGCTCTTGCAACAGAAACGGAATAGATGAGACTGTGAAATCACACACTCGCACAGCCTCTATTCACACGTAGTCAGGATGCACAGTGGCTGGTAAGGGATTGCCTACGGAAATAATTATAGAGCTTCTAACAAAATGCCACTGAGGGGGTCTCCTAACCCTAGGTAACACTAGTTTATAATAATTCTGTCTAAGGACAGCGTAATATTAATATTCAAATACCTCAGCACTTTAGTGGCCCAAATTCGAAAACGATATTAATTTGTTTAAGAATATCTTTTTATTTCGATTTTTTTTTCGTTTGTTTTTTTGTCTGTAATCAACGCTGGATATTCTCCAGACAAAATTTAATGAAACGCTTATGAATAGTCAAAAGATCGCTTTTTGATGAGAAAGTGAGTGACTGACTATGGTTCGCTTAGATTTTATTCCGACATCGCTGGTCAGGCAGCAATTATTTGGGCTGCAATTTTAGGTTTAAAAGTCCGATCACGCCCGGATATATATTAAATTAAAAGTTCAGTTTCATATAGAAACAGTGGTTTCAGAGCAGTCTCCAAAAAAATTGAGCACAAAATTTATTTTAAAAAAATCGTGTTTCTTGCTGGCACGGAAATCCCGATAAAATATAGAAACAATTGTAAAAATAAAATTTTTTATACCCTCCACCACCAGGATGGTCTCAACGGAGACCCCATAAAGTATATATATTGTGGGTCGTGGTAAAATTCTAAGTCGATATAGCCATGTCCGTCTGTCTGTTGAAAGCACGATAGCGGTCGAACGAAATGAGCTAGGAGGTTCAAATTTTTCCTAATTGTGTCTTATGGTTGCACAACGGTTGGGAAATCGGCACAGAGGGAAAAAATGTTCCCTCACAAGGACTGAAAATATCCCTAATATTTAGAGTATTACAGACAGTTTTTTGAACATATTAGCTTGTATTTACTTGATATTTGCAAATGCGCATTCCCTTTATAGCATAAAAGGGCACCATGGAGTGATTTTTATTTGTAGGTGCGAAATGGGACAAAAATGGTACCTATCAAACGACAATAGATAGAAACACGAAATTTGGCGTGTACTTTCCTCTAATAGAGTAGATATATAAAAGTATTTTTTTAAATTCGTACTTTTAAGGGGTTAAATGGGGATAGAGGGATAAAAATAGTACCAACCAAATGGCTGCACCTAGAATAATGAAATTGCATAGACACACAAAATAAAAAAATTTCGAAATTCGTACTTTTTGTGGTTAAAATGGAAAAAGGGGATAAAAATAGTTCCAACCAAATGACCGCAGCTAGAGTCATGAAATTCGGAGTCTACATTTCTCTGACTGCATAGACACGAAAAGTAAAAGGTCTTTCCAAATTCGTGCTTTCAAGGGATTCAATGGCAGCAGAGGGATAAAAATAGTACCAACTAAAAGGCTACAGCTAGAATGATGAAATTCGGTTTATACATCCGCCCCAAATTGCATATACACGTTAAATACATAGATTTTCGAAAGTCGTACTTTTAAGGGGTAAAATGCGAAAAATGGGATAAAAATGGTACCAACAAAATCGCAGCAGATAGAAACATGGAATTCGGTGTATAAACTCCTCTGACTGCATAGCCACGTAAAATATTTTTTTCCAAATTCGTACTTTATTTTGTTGCTTTTACGACAAAAGATGGTAGAACCATGAAGTTATATATTTCGTTAAAGGCTTTTGAAGGAAACAAGTTGTGTTGGTCCAAAGTCAAACAATTGTTCAAAAATGATATTTTTACAATATTCATTACAACCAAACTATATTTGGCACAAACATAGTTTTGGCGTCATAATAAAGCTAAGAAACCGCTATTTCTAATTAAAAAAAAATTGAGTGAAAATCTCTTAAAATGTGTGAAAAACAGTTCGGCAAAGTGACAAAAAAAAAAAAGAAATTACGTTTTTTTCATTTTTCAAAATCTGAAAAAGGTGAAAATCTGTAATACAAAAAAAAAATATTTTTTTCTTCGCATAATGAATAAATACTTAAAAATATGTTAAAAAACATTAAAATAAAAATTGTAATTTTCCTTAAAATCGACAAATGCAAAAAGTGGTCAACTTTGGGCCGATTTCTAAAATATATCCGATTTACCGATTTTTTAATGTTAATATCTCGAAATAATCCTTGGGTCCTTGTCTAATTTTGGTTTTTTTTTTCAGAATTCAAAAATGTCTACTAGAACAAAAGTTATTGCATTTTGGCCGATTGGATTTTAATTCTGAACCACTGTGTGGGGCGTGGGAAAACACCTCCATATTTATTCGCACAAGTAACTAATGTTTATAAAAGCTTTACCTAATATGAGAATATAGCTGATTCCGAATATTCGTGAGGAAGCTTTCTTGATTTTTATTTAACATAGGAATATAGACCATTTGTGTGGAAAGTACCACAAGGGGTGTGATAATTTTTGGGTCAAGCATACTCATTCAATGCGTTACATTGTCTTGTGTTCCAAATGACCTACTGGGTGGAGTGAGGGTATAAAAATCTATGGATGATTGGATGGATGATGGGAATGAAAACATGTCGTTTTCATACTAATAGAGTATTTTATACTAGTTTGAAGCCAACTGTTTGCAACACTAAGAAATAATCAAGCTTAACCCACCTTTAAGTATAACGATCGGCTTAGAATCAACAGCTTAGTCGTCTCGTGTCCAATTTTTATTTAAATGAAAATTATTAATGTCATTGCTTAATACTCGATTTCTTCTATATTTCACGTTTTCAGTGCGTGATACTCGCAAATGTTGTCGTAACATATATATTTTTTTAATTTTTTTCATTATTTCAAATTTATGTTCAAAAATTTTATTTTTCAATTTTTATTTAGAAAGTAAAATGTGAATAAATTAAATAAACTAAGATGGGGTGTTATTGATTCGAAAAAATATTTATTTTTAGTTTGTATGATGCCATGTTACATCAATTTTATTTGAAGTAGCGAAAGTAGGTAACAAATAGAAAGTAACGACTTCTTTGCATTTGGGTGATTCCATTGGAACGGGTGTGACACTTTTGCTTAAATATATTTAAATATCTCCCATATTCATTGACTGAGATTTTCACTATACTGCCAATTGAAAACGTCAGGTTAAGCGGAATATTACTGCAAATAAAAAATTTGTCTTAGCGTTTTAAATAAGGGAGATGTACAACAAACAAGAGCGTCACGGGTGTGACCTCAGCTTTGAAGAAAATCTTGAGGTTTTTTTCTTATTTTCTTGAATTCGGTAATGTTCTTCCATTGCATGCCATTTTTATTCATTTTTACTTATCAAAATAGTAGTTCATACACTTTCTTCTAAAGTATACGTTACCCATATCTCTTTATGTTTATAGGAAATATAGAATGTTTAAACTGTGAAGGGCGTGACATGATATATCTGGAAAAGGAAATGATCAGATCTATTGTTGTCATTATTTTTTTTGAAATATAATCGCAAATATGTATTATGAGAAGTATGAACATTACGAATGTTTATCGGTGTTTTTGTTTTAATCACAAATTGATTTTGAAATTTTGCCGAAAAAGGGCCACTTTTCGTGGAATCACCCATTTGTGAAGTAAGCTGTTGCTCACAGAATAAAGCTAATGGAAATGAAAAGGATTTCAATGATTTTGAAGAATCGGATATTTCTGAGTCTGAAGACTCCGATCAGTCCGACCTTTTATATGACTAAATGGAGCCTTCGAGTTATCTCGACAAAATCCAACGGAAATTGGTATATAAAATATTGAAAACATGGAAATGAGAAAAATTCTATTTTCTATTTTGGTCGTTTTTTTAGCCAGGGCAATATCTCAGATTTCAAATTTCTATTTTTTGCGATAACAACCAATAATTCATGAAGTGACATGTTTCGATAAAAGTCGGCACGGGTTGTCGTGGGTTCTAAGTACATCAAACTTCATTTGCAACCATTAAACAATTTTCTGGGACACCCTAATATTCATATATCTTAATCGGATTTGATTTGCTTCAAGTGCAATAGCTTACGTTCTTGGTCCGCAAAAGTCTCTTTTAGCGAGTTTTGATTATACGAATAGATGGACAAACGGACAGAGTCAAATCGACTCAGAAATTGACTGTAAATCGAGGACGCGGACTCCAGAGGGTAAGTGGCAGCAACATAGGCGATGCATATAGAGTTTCGGCAGAATACCATGATTCAGAACATTTTAACTCCTGTAGCCATTTATGGATGAATGAAGTTAGGAATTTTTATTTTCTGGTCCTGACTTTATTCAATAACTCATAATAAATGTTATATATAAATTTGTGAGGATCCCCGAAGCTGTTGCCCAATTTCCGATTTTTAGAGGCGATGGACATGTCCCCTGATCGTGTATAAGGGTCACCATTTATATTGTGAGCAGCTGTTAGTTCTAATAAAAAAATGAAATTTTTAATAACAGTATTAAGAATGCTTAGTTGTTTGAGCGCATTTTATGTGGAATCAACTCGTGAACATTTTCGTGAGAAGAAAAGTGCATATATCTAAAAACGAGGCTATTAAAATTCTCAAACAAATAAAAAATGCTTTACATATGCGGAGAAATTCGAGAGCGAATATCTAGATTTTTTGTAATTTAATTTCTTTACGAAATAGACCAAATGTGCCATTCGTAACACTGTGTCACAGCGACAATGTTGACCAAAAAGGAGGGAAGTATATCAAGGAGCAAGGAAAATCGATAAAAAAAACGGCAACGAAGAAAACTAGGGAGTGGAAAGCCAAACAAAAACAAAAAATATCCAAGAAAATTCGCTACAACGAAGAGAAAGCGAAAAATGACAAAATGTAACCATATTTCAGACGAAATTCGGGCGAATTTCGCGGAAAATTGTTAACAACGTTAACGAATTTAAAATGTCATTTCTTTATTTTGGAATTCCCTGAAAAATGTTTACAAATATTATAACAAAAGCCATGGCTTTTGTGGGTTCACTTTGTTGTTCGTTCGTAAAACGTTTATGCCACTTAGCCGGGCCACTTGGGGATATAAACACGCACGCACTTTTATATGTTTTGCACCTCTAACACCGCATGCCACACAGCTAAGCGGGAACTCTTGGAAAATCTAAATTTTCTTAAATTCTTTCATATGCAGGAGTGGCTTTTTTGGTTTCGCAATAACGAAACAAAAAAAAACAACAACAGCTGCAGTTCGACGTTTCAAATAGTTTGAGTTTCAAATGCTTACTAACCTCGTCGGGGGTTGTGTGCCGAGTTCAATGAAACAAATTTGCCAGAAAAAGCCAACATTGTTGAGCAACTCACACAACACTCATACTCAGAAGAACGTATACGTGGGTAAATTAAAGTGGGTGAATGAAAAAATGCGAAATGGAAAATTGTCTAAAAATAAAAATAAGGAATGGAAAAATGGGCCAACAATTTATCAAAATTTAATTATGTCAAAAAAAAATTGAATTATGTCCAAAAATAAATGCAAAATCTCCAAAATGAAAAATCGGCAAAAAAATGGTTATTCTTTATATGAAAAATAGCCCAAAAATATTTATCGTATATATAAAAAAAAACTGCAAAAAATCGCACAAAATCATGAGAACTGTCCTAAAACCAAAAATGAGTAGCAATTTTTTATATGAAAAATCGCCCCTAAAATAAAAATGTGAAATGGCCCAAGTCAAACATGGGCAAAAAATAAAAAATGACCGAAATGAAAAATTAAATTATACCTTAAAATAAATGCAAAATCACCCAACTAAAAATGAAAAATCGTCAAAAATTTTAACATTTTTTAATATGAAAAATCTCCAAAAAAAATATTAGAAATGGGCAAAAATAAAAGTAAAAAATTATACTTAATTATATATAATTAAAAAATTAAAAATCACAAAAAATTGGACATTTTCATATGAAAAATCGCCAAAAAAAAAATTGTATATTTTATATGAAAAATCGTCCAAAAATGAGAAATGAACTAAGTCTAAAAAATAAATAAACACAATAAAAAATAATATAAAAAATAAAGAAATAAAAAAATAACAAAAGGAAATAAAAAAGCAAAATGAAAAAGGGAATTATGCCCAAAAATAAATGCACAATCAATCAAATAAAAAATCGCCCAAAAATTTTGGTAATTTTTATTGAGAAAAATCGCCAAAAATATTGATCATTTTTGTTATGAAAAATCGCCCAACAATATATCTTGCTGAGATATGCCCAAATACGACCACAGAATCGAATCGCCCAAAAGGCCAAATATTTTTGGTTTATTATGTGTTTATGAAATATCAAAAATATAACATATTGCACTAAAAATGAAAAATCGTCAAAAATTTTAACATTTTTTAATATGAAAAATCTCCAAAAAAAAATATTAGAAATGGGCAAAAATAAAAGTAAAAAATTATACTTAATTATATATAATTAAAAAATTAAAAATCACAAAAAATTGGACATTTTCATATGAAAAATCGCCAAAAAAAATTGTATATTTTATATGAAAAATCGTCCAAAAATGAGAAATGAACTAAGTCTAAAAAATAAATAAACACAATAAAAAATAATATAAAGAATAAAGAAATAAAAAAAAAATAACAAAAGGAAATAAAAAAAGCAAAATGAAAAAGGGAATTATGCCCAAAAATAAATGCACAACCAATCAAATAAAAAATCGCCCAAAAATTTTGGTAATTTTTATTGAGAAAAATCGCCAAAAATATTGATCATTTTTGTTATGAAAAATCGCCCAACAATATATCTTGCTGAGATATGCCCAAATACGACCACAGAATCGAACCGCCTAAAAGGCGATTTTATGTGTTTATGAAATATCAAAAATATAACATATTGCACACATACTATGAAGAAAGTTTTTAATATGAATCATCGTCTATTTTTGTATGTTTTTGCCATTTTTCATATTTTTTTTTGCGATATTTCATTGGGAAACCCGAAAAAATGCTTGTCGTTATTTCTTGAAAATTAATAAACTAATCTGAACGATTTTTTGTATTTTTTGTATACCCCATTTTAACCCCAAAAAGAACGATTTTCGAAAAATTCTATTCTATTTTCCGTGTCTACGCAATCAGAGGAATGTCTACACCGAATTTCATTATTCTAGGTGTAGCCGTTTGGTTGGTACCATTTTTATCCCTCCGTACCTATTGTATCCCTCGAAAGTACGAATTTGGAAAAAACCTTTTATTTTTCATGTCTACGTAGTCAAAGGAATGTATACTCCGAATTTCATGACTCTAGCTGCGGTCATTTCTATCCCCTTTTTCTATTTTGACCCCAAAAAGTACGAATTTCGAAAAATCAGTTTATTTTTCGTGTCTACGCAGTCAGAGGAATGTATACTCCGAATTTCATGACTCTAGCTGTGGTCATTTGATTGGTACTCTTTTTATCCCCTTTTTTCATTTTAATCCCAAAAAGTACGAATTTTGAAAAATTCGTATATTTTACTTGTCTATGCAATCAGAGGAATGTATACACCGAATTTCATTATTCTAGGTACTGCCGTTTGGTTGGTACCATTTTTCTACCTCCGTACCCATTGTATCCCTCGAAAGTACGAATTTGGGAAAAACCTTTTATTTTTCATGTCTACGTAGTCAAAGGAATGTATCTATGCGGTCATATGGTTGGTACTATTTTTATCCCCTTTTTCTATTTTGACCCCAAAAAGTACGAATTTCGAAAAATTAGTTTATTTTTCGTGTCTACGCAGTCAGAGGAATGTATTCTCTGATTTTCACGGCTCTAGCTGTTGATATTTGTTTGGTACTATTTTTATCCCCTTTTTCGATTTTATCCCCCAAATTTACGAATTTCGAAAAATCCGTTTATTATTAACTAAATGTATACACCGAATTTCATTATTCTAGATGCAGCCGTTTGATTGGTACCATTTTTATCCCTCTATTCCCATTTTACCCCTTAAAAGTGCGAATTTGGAAAAAACACTTTTGCATTATGTATCTACTCAATTAGAGGAATGTACACACCGAATTTCTAGCTGCTGTCGTTAAATAGGTACCATTTTTATCCCTTTCTGCCCCATTTCTCTACGAATAAAAATCATTTTTAGGTATGATTTAGCCATTTTCAATGAAGTTTTGACATGATTCTCCATAATCTTATGCAGAACTTTTATTCAAATTGTGTTGTTCACAAAAAAATGGAATTAACTCGGGGACATTTTGGTGTGATTTTCTATGTGAACCAGCAAGAAAAGAGTGCCTACATAAACGTCCTTACACTTTTGGCGATGTAGTAGAATATTCCATAATATTAGCTGCTTTCCAATTTTCTCATAATTTTATAATAGGAATTCTTAATTTTAAGTTGGAATTCACATTCCCAAAAATTTTGTAATGAGTGTTTTCAATGAATACCCAAATAAATTCAATTTTAAATCTGTTTCAAAAAAATAGTTGGAGAATATTTGTTCTTGTCTTCTTTGAAGTAGAACATAGCCCGCCTTAATAAACGCACATATATTCTTCATATATAAGTGTACATGCAAGGATGAATGGCTGGCTGTAGAAACCTTTTTGAACATCGTCTGTCTGTATGTCTATGTGTCTGTCCAGGCTGGGGGCGCGTGCATTAAACGAGTGCCAACGTGATGCACGAAGTCGTCTCTGCTGCTACTGTTGTTCTTGTCGTCGTCGTCCTTCCTTAACACCACTCTGCCCCTACTCCCCCCGCCCCATGACATTTCCAGCGTCTTTTTGCCAACGTTTTTGTTTTGGTTTTTCGCCAAACGACTCAACAAAAACAACACCACAACCCAGCTTCTCCTCTCAGCCATGTCCTAAAATAAAAATCCTCCAAAATGCAAAAATATTCACCACCAAAATTCAACTCATATCAGAGAAGAACTCTCTTAAAATGTTTCTCTTTCAAGATTCTCTTTGATTTCCTCTCCATTCGAAGGATAATCACCACCTTAAGTAGTGGAGTTAAGAATGGATGGATGGAGGAGGATGTGACGAAGCTGCTGTGCATTGGTTTTTCAATGTTTGGTCAGTTAAGTTTTCACGCGTGACGTAAGCACGGATGGTTGGATGTTTGTTTAAGGCCACCTCAATTATAAGGGTCAACTAGTGGTCGGTCGCCTGTTCAATTTTGGGGGAAAGTGGGTGGCTTTGTCGTAGGTTTACTTACTTGCATAAGATTTCGGGTAACAGGTGCTGGGGGATTAACGATGACACCAAATGCTTGAAGAACTTACCTGAAACGATATAAAAATTACAAAAAAATTATTAAAGATTTTAAATATTATAATTAATATTATTATAGTAAATGAATTAACGCAAAATTTGTTATAATTTCTTTCCAAATAGCACAACCTTCATAATGGCAAAAATGTATTAATTTGTACATGTAAGGCCAACAACAAAATTATTCAATAGTATTGTTATTATAACCCTAAAAGTATGTATTGCAAAATACGCATCAGTCCAATAAGTCAATAATTTTATAGGAATGGTGTGAGAGGTTATTTGCAATGATTTATTAATTAACAAAAAACTGTAGGGCATTATCCTCTGATTTTTTGCAAATGAGAAGCTGATATATTAAGCCTAAGTTATTTAATAAGTTAAGTGGTTACAATTGATTAAAAGATACATGTGGGTTTATCTGAGATTTCGAAATCATAAAAAATAAAAATTTCCATGTGGGTATCGGGCGTGGGACTAGCAATTTTCATTTAATTGTGAACTCAAATGAAATCAATGGTGATGATTTGTTTTAATGTAAAGGGTGATTTTTTAAAATCTATAGGAAAGTTTTTCAAAAAAACACATAAAATTCAGAATAATCCATGAAATCTTTATTTGAATCGATAGTACGGTCCATATAATTTAATGTTTGAAGATTATTTCATGCATTTCCACGTTTTTGAGTAACAGTAATTGCTGCGAACGGCGACGAATCGATAATTGATGGTCATCATTAACACTGGCCGATACAGCTGCGATTATTTCATTATTACATGAGGAAATTATCTGATTGGGCTAGAGACAGTGGCCTGGGCATTAGTCCTAGGAAAACGGATGATGGAACGGAGCTCAACCTCTCTCATGAGGCCAAATACCTTGGCGTCATCCTAGATCGAAAGTTGAATTGGAATAGGAACACTGATGAAAGGTATAAGAAAGATCTAAATGCTGGGGTCTGAAACCAAAAGTTGTAGACTGGACCTACCGATCGGTTGTCAGACCCATTACTACCAATGGATGTTTGGTATGGTGGGGTGCAATGAGAGTGAGTAGACTCCGGGCAAAGTTAATCAAAAAAGGCAAAGGCTAGCAGGCCTGAGCATTACGGGAGCCATAAAAAACACTCTACAAGCAGCACTGGATGTAATTGTGCATCATCCATCTCTGGACCACTTTACAGAGATGATTGCTACCAGGAGCGCTATAAGACTCAATGAATCAGGATGCTGGAAAAATAGACGCAAGGATAGTTCAAGGAGGAATACTGGGTGTCCAAGAATCGGTCATCAATGGTTCAGAATCAAAATCCATGGGCCATTCAAAAACTTTTGTTCTAGTAGACATTTTTGAGCTCCGTAAAAAACCAAAATAAGACAAGGACCCAATGATCATTTTGAGATATTAACATCGGGAAATCAGATATATTTTAGAAATCGCCAAAAATTGACTACTTTTCGTGTTTTCCGATTTTAAATAAAATTAAAATGTTGTCATTTATTTTGGTTTAAGACCAAAGGTTGTGCTGAAGTCTTCAACAGAACCCAAAATTAGCAAAAAGGCAAAGTGAGACCTTTATTGTTGCAGCTAAAAGTTGACTGCGCAGTTTAGATGGACGCTACCCCATCTCGTCAGAACTTTCGCAACGAATGTATGTCTTTGACTTAAATCAGGGTTCATATTAGTACCAGCGGTCACATACGACAAATGAGAAGTGCTGATAAGCAAAATATTCCACCGAACTAAGTCGACACACTAAAAATCTCACTTTGCCAATTCAATGTTATGCATGTGCTCGCATCACTCGCAACAATGCATTGTTGTTGTTTGTATGTGTTGTCATTTATTTTGGTTTAAGACCAAAGGTTGTGCTGAAGTCTTCAGCAGAACCCAAAATTAGCAAAATTAAAATTAAAATTTTTATTGTTTTGTTTTTTTTTTTTTAACATATTTTTACGTATTTGTTCATAATGCGTTTATCACACATTTTAAGTGATTTCGCACTCAGTTTTCATGCAATAATTCGATTTGTCTGCTAAATCAATTATTATTTTTGTTTTTTGAGCATACAATAATTACACAATCTTTATGAAAAATCAACTGAAAAGCAATCTTTTTATAAATTTGTAAATTCCAAACGCCGACTAAGTACTTTTTCCAATTCTTTAAGATTTGGATCCATTGTTGCTGATGACGAAATTCAATATTTTTAACCTTTTCCAACGACCTATTCCAGTAAAATATTTGATCAGTCAAGATCTTATCCTTACAACATTGTTGAATTTTCACCGGTTTTGGAAAATTTGAAGTTATTGAAGAACACATTTATTCCTGTTCCTGATGGTATCCCTTCCCTACTAACATACTAAAATGTTATGCTGATGTTCTTGCGTATCTCTCTGTTTAGAACGTCATGTTAGGGTTATTTACCAACTCTTTGGAAAGAATCACATATAATACCATGTTTAAAGCGGGCAGCAAGATGGAGGTATCGAATTATAGAGGCATTGCAAAACATAGCGCTATTCCGAAGCTTTTCGAAACTGACATGTTATCTCGCCAAGTTTCATCATTGTTGTCCGAATGTTGTCAACATGGATTATGTAGATCCCGATCAACCATAAAGAATATTTTGGAACTTACTACAACTGTAAATGATGGATTTAGAATCTGAATGCAAACGGAGGATATCATTTTTATAGATTTTAATAATGCTATTGATAAAGTTAATCATAACCTTCTCTTACGAAAATTTGATTTTATGAGCTTCAGTAACTCGCAGTAACATGCTATTTATTTAGTTGAATCCAAAGGGTAAAATTCGGAAATGCTATTTCAAGGAAAAGGAAGTCATCTTGGCCCAGTCCTATTTACACTATTTATTTGTAGCCCACAATCTGTAATTCGACATTCTAAAGCCATGTCAAAACATAGGCAGTGGGCAAAATGTGTGAGGTTTTATTGAATGATAGTGTATTATGAACGAAATATGTTAAATTAAAATGAATTTTCAAAATTGTATAATCGTCAGAAAAAGAAGTAATTTTGTGTCCGAGATCTAAAAATATATATTTTTTATGCATTGAGGCATACTGACTTATAAGCTCGACACTTCGAGCCCTTAGCGCGGAATTATCGTAAGCGACATTTTCTGAAAATATTTTTTATTGTTGAAATTAAAATTTTATCGGCTGATATATAAATAAAAATTGTCAAAATGACAAAATTTTTAACGTGATTTTTTAAGAGCTTGATAACTTTTTTTTTAAAAAAAACGCATAAAATTTGCAAAATCTCATCGGTTCTTTATTTGAAACGTTAGATTGGTCCATGACATTTACTTTTTGAAGATAATTTCATTTAAATGTTGACCGCGGCTGCGTCTTAGGTGGTCCATTCGGAAAGTCCAATTTTGGGCAACTTTTCGGCCGGAATAGCCCGAATTTCTTCGGAAATGTTGTCTTCCAAAGCTGGAATAGTTGCTGGCTTATTTCTGTAGACTTTAGACTTGACGTAGCCCCACAAAAAATAGTCTAAAGGCGTCAAATCGCATGATCTTGGTGGCCAACTTACCGGTCCATTTCTTGAGATGAATTGTTCTCCGAAGTTTTCCCTCAAAATGGCCATAGAATCGCGAGCTGTGTGGCATGTAGCGCCATCTTGTTGAAACCACATGTCAACCAAGTTCAGTTCTTCCATTTTGGGCAAAAAAAAGTTGGATATCATCTCACGGTAGCGCTCACCATTCACAGTTACGTTACGATTCGCATCATCTTTGAAGAAGTACGGTCCAATGATGCCACCAGCCCATAAACCGCACCAAACTGTGACTTTTTCTGGATGCATTGGTAGCTCTTGCAATGCTTCTGGCTGATATTCACTCCAAAATCGACAATTCTGCCTATTTACGTACCCATTGAGCCAAAAATGAGCTTCGTCGCTGAACACAATTTCTTTCTTTCTGAACTTTCTTAACAGAGCACGCATTTTGATAATAAAATTCAATGATTTGCAAGCGTTGCTCGTTAGTAAGTCTATTCATGATGAAATGTCAAAGCATACTGAGCATCTTTCTCTTTGACACCATGTCTGAAATCCCACGTGATCTGTCAAATACTAATGCATGAAAATCCTAACCTCAAAAAAATCACTCTTTATAAAAAATAGGGCTAAGATTTTATCGTAAATCGCTGCTCACATTTTCAAAAAAGCAATTTTATCGTAAGTGACAGTTTATGAATTTAGGCAAAAGCTTTCAGATAATTTAAGAGATATTTATAAATGTTTTAGATAGGTCTATCAATATATTGTTGCAATAATAAGTGTATTTTTATACCCTCGGCCATAGAATGAAGTGTTCGTCTGTTGGTTGAAAGTACGATAGATTACGAATGAGCTAAGCTAAGAGGTTCCCAGATATTTGTTTTATATTTATTTATCGATCCAGAAGAAAAAAGTTTACCCACAAGAACTGAAAGTCGCTCCTTTTTGTAGCTGTCTTTTTGGAGAAGACAAAATCATACAATTTGTGCCTTATATACAATAATTTAATATACTTCGTGGAATATTCGTATATTAAGTCAAATTGTAGGTAAACGTTAATATTTATTTAATTTAAATAGTGGACAATTTGACAAAGAAACATAATATATAGCTTAAAATAGTGATGAAAATGGGCACCTTGCCCACAATTATATAGAGTTGATTCTATACACTCTACAATTGAATCATTTTGTAAAGGAAGAACCTTCCACCCCTTCTGAGGGGCCGACCATAATTACAAATTCCCGCACGATACTGACGTGTTATGAAAGTATTTTACTAAATCATTTAGATTTTAAGGACTCGAATTCATTTTCTACAGCATTTCTACCGGCAAACATTAAAATAAAATTTAATTGTTTGAGATCGGTACATTTTGAAAAACTGCGATTTTACGCACAGTTTAAATATGGATTTTTTGCAGATAGTAGGGTGGATGAAATAAATATTAATTTAATTATTCGTTCAAAGAAAAATTCAATGATCGTTGCCAATGGGTCAAAACCGCTCTACCCTAAACAACTAAAAATTTCAGTGGAGAAATACAGAGATTTATAAAGACTATGTGAGAAAGATATAATTCCCAAACGATACCAACTCTAGTATTTGAATATGAATAGTGATCAAATCAAAGACACATTGGCTGAAAGCGACAACGAAGATATCGATATTACCTAAAAACTTAAAAAAAAAATTCAAATGTGTCTAAAATTGTTTTTTATTAACGGTTTGAATTACTTTACTGTTCATTTTCGATTTATAAAAGTAGTGTTATCTATTTTTTACGCTGCTTAAATAAATGTTTTATAATAAAAAGTGTGTTTTTACTAAAATTTCGAGGTTTAATCTAAAAAAACTCATATCGTAAACGCCATAGTTTTTTCAGTATTTGTAACCGCAAGTACAATATTTGTATCGCAAGCGCCAAAAGTACCGTATGATGTAAACAAATGATCAATTTTTAATAATAATTCTTTGGATACGGCGGAATTAAAACATTTTGCATTGAAACATATTTCATTTTATGCAAATATTTCAAAATAATCAATAAAAACCTTCTCCTGTAAAATGGGCTCGGGCTCGACTTGTTTGGCTAAATGTTTTATTTTTTTTTTATTAAAATAACAATTTTCATCGAAGGTACCTTAAATATGTGTACTCTAATTTTTGAAATATAAGTCCGAAGAACAGTCTTCAAAAATTTGCGAAAAATATATTTTTTCTCGAAAAAATCATATCAAATAGAAAAAAATATTTTGTTTTATTTTTTAGCAAATGTACTTGTTTTCTTCGTTAAGGTATCAGCTATAACAACATAAATAAATAAATATTATATTATATAATTTTTCGCTCTATTTAAAATAATATTAAAAACACGATTTTTTTAGTTCTCGTGTACAAAGCTGGCCATAACTTATACATCTATTCATAGATCTTTTCCATGTAAACACTAGCAGTACCCGCTGCTTCGCACGCGAAAAAGCCAGGTATTTGTTATTATCCATCTCGGTTTTAGGATAGTATTTCTTTTCTAAAATAGTAAATTGGAAACATAGCACTACAGTCAAAGGAATGTGCTCTGTTTTAGCTGAACTCCCTTCGTATATATATTTTTTATCATTTTCTGCCCTGTTTTTAACAAAAAATTACAACCGCACAGCCTTTTATTCCAAAAATAATACATTTTGATGGCGCTTCTACATGGTCAGAGGAATTTACATACTAAATTTCATGATTCTAGCTGTAATCCTAATGTTGGTACCATTTTGATCCTTTTTGGTCCCGCTCTCCCCTTAAAGGTACAAATTTCTAAAAATCCACTACGTTGTCAGAGGAATTTACACATCAAATTTCACTAATATAGCTGCAATATTTTAGTTGGTACAATTTTTATTCCTTTTTGTCCCGCTCACATAAATTAGTACCATTATTATTCCTTTTTGTCCCTTAAAAGTACAAATTTTGAAAAATTCAACTTTAAAATTCAACTTTCAGAGGAATTTACATACCAAATTTCACGATTCTTGCTATAATAATTTAGTCGGTACTATTTTTATCCCTTTTGTCCCGTTCACCTCTTATAAGTACAAATTTCGAAAAACCAATTTTACTGCGCTTCTACATGGTCAGAAGAACATACATCAAACTTCAAGATTCTAGCAGCAATACTTTATTTAGTACCATTTTTATCCCTTTTTGTCCCGCGCAACCCTTTAAAGTACAAAATGCATTTATATTCCGCTTCTATGCGGTGAGAGGAATTTACATACCAAATTTCACGACTATAGTTGCAATACTTTAGTTGGTACCATTTTAATCCCTTTTTGTCCCGCTAAACTCTTATAACTATAAATTTCGAAAAATCCAATTGTAGTGCGCTTCTACATGGTCAGAAGAGCTTACATATCAAATTTGAAGATTCTTGCTGCAACACTTTAATTAGTACCATTTTTATCCCTTTTTGTCCCGCTCAACCCTCAAAAGTACAAAATGCATTCATATTCCGCTTCTATGTGGTGAGAGGAATTTACACACCAAATTTCGCGACTACAGCTGCACTACTTAAATTAGTACCATGTTCATCCCAAATTTCACGATTCTAGGTGTAATACTTTAGTTGGTACCATTTTTTCCCTTTCTGTTACGCACGCCCCTTAGAAGTAAAATTTTCGAAAAATCCAATTTTACTTCGCTTTTATATGGTCAGAGGAATTTACATACCAAATTTCACGATTCTAGCTACAATACTTTAGTTGGTACCATTTTTATCCCTTTTTGTCTCTTTCCTCCCTTAAAAATACAATTTTCGAAAAATCCCTGTTTGTAGCTCGTCTGCATGGTCATTGCAAGGAACACAAGAATTTCATGTTTCTAGCTACTGCCGTTTAGTCAGGACGAAGGTTCGATGTTTATCCCTTTTTGTCCCATTTTACCCCCTAAAAGTACGAATTTCTTAGTCGACGTCTACGTCATATTTCGGAACTACCCTGAAAATTGCATGACCCTAGCTTCAGCCGTTGGTCTGGGGCCTGGTCAATGATATAAGTCAGTCAGTCAGTAACTAAACCACTGGTTCTATGTGAAAATAAAATGCGCAACATTTGTAGCCACAATAAGTACATTTACAAGAACATATAAGAGGCTGTGATCGGACTCATATTTTTCAACTGAGAGTACAAATATTAGAAAATCATTTAAAGTGGCCGGTTATGATGTTGAAAAGACGCTGCGAAGCCGCCTGGGGCATGTCATCATGCCATTTGTAAATAAACTTGCATTCTATAAAATATAGATGAAAAATTGGCTTGAGTCAGGACAATATCCCATGCGTTATCATTCATTATTCCATTATTAAATGACAAAGTTCAAAGTTTCCAATAAAACCAGAAATTTGAAGAAAATAATCAGTACTTTATCTTTTATAGACGATTCTAATATAAAATGGCTCACCTTAAATTTTTGTCCGATTTCGACTGTTTCGCCAGACCAACATTTTATTATTTAAATTTATTGTTTATATTTTTTCATTTATCCCGCAAATAAATCACAAACATATGTTTGTGCTATTTCAAGCACCTTTTTAATTCACTTCCTTATCCGAGAAAGCCCACAATAAGTTCCCGTCATATTATCTTTCCACAACAATGAGACTTAATTAAAAATGACGACCTTTGATGGTGCGTGGGAAAAACAACCTTTCTTTTATCATCGATAACATGACCTGACGAATTTAAATGTATTCCACACACACACACAGATTATCCTCGTGCACAAGCTTGTGTTCATTCTAAATCTTTGCAAATATATAAATAACCCCCACCCCAATAAAACTGAACTGAACTGAACAGAACTGGATGCCAGGACAAAAACAAAACAAATCCTTATTAAACACCAGCAGCCAGCCAAAGAGCTTAAAAATATGATTTATTCAAATTGAAACAAATGCACAGCGTGTACTAAGAAGGTCTTTATATATCTACACTCACACAAATAGCATTGAAAAAATTCTCCAAAATATAAATCACACCCAATTTGCCCCTTTTTTGCCTCTCCAGCTTACTGGTTAGTACGGAATTTCTATTGTCCCTCCCAAAAAGGGACAGAGAGAAAGCACTCACAGTCTCGCGAGAGGTAGGAGGGGGAGGTGATCTCTGTAGACAATGTCAAGCAAACAAATTTCGGATATGGCACAAAATTCCTTTAAAGGAATTTTAATTTTCATGGCTGATGGCACTTTTCTTTTTTTTTTTTTTTTGGAGCGGGGGTTAGGTTTTTGCCCTGCTAAAGGCAAACAGGCCAAGCTAAAGGCAAAAAGCTGCTGCTGCCGGTGGTGTTGCTGCGGCCATTGCCGTTGTCGCTACAGGATGGTTTCTTGTTCGTAGATTGTATATGTAGAAGTAAGCGTGTGAGTGAGTGTTGTTGTTATTACTGCTATTTGTTTGTATTGTCTTCCGTTTTCCACTCTCTCCATGGAGGGCACAACACCAGCACACACAGCAGCCACCGGAAGTCATGTGCAGGCAAATTTTATATCTAAATGATGTGTTCGTCCGTCCCTCCAACACTTTTGTTGTTGTAAAGCCAAGTTATGGCATGCCCAGCGAACGTTTTTGTGCATATATTGCGAAAATGTCTTGGCAGGTGTTTCCGCCAAAACTAAGCACCAAAAAAATACAACTTTTATACTAGAGAACTAACAAAAATATTCTTTATATATTGATTCAAATAAAAGTAATAAATAATATATATGGAAATTTTTTTAATTTTTTCTAAGTTTTAAAATAACGTTCTTTGCTGACATGATAAAAATCCATTGAAGTTAGGAAACAAAATATCTTATTATATTTTATTTGCTAATAGGAGGCAACCTAACGATGCAAAGAAGATCCATGTCCGACGCTAAAAAAATATTTTCAAATAAAAATAATTAATAAAATTAAAAATTGATATGGATTTTTTTCTTTTTTTGTTTCGATATTATGGACGGGTCAAAATAATAGCAGTGCTCAAAAAAAATTTCAAGAAAAAGGAATTTTATCTCAATTTTTCAATTCGATTTGATGTTATAAGTAAGATATTATGAAATTTAAACTACTTCTGAAATGTTATTGTATTATTTTTACTTCATAAGTAGGGCGAGGAAAGAATTGTGGAGAAGAAAATCGAGTTCATATAAAAAGGTTGAAATCTGAGGGAAAATCATATAGCGAAGTTCGGCTTTTATTCCAGTGTTCTTTTAAAAGTATAGGATAATCGATATTAAAAAAAGAAAAATCAAAAACATGTAAAAAAATCCGTTTATATCACCTGCAAGCATTCGCCGAATAATAATGTCTAGTACAAAAAACCCACTTTCGCCCGCCGCCGAAATAAAAAACAATGTCTGTCCATCTTTGAGAGTTTAAAATGTTCATAGAATACTAAGAAAAAATAATCTGTACGCCAGAAGTCCGAAAAAGTCCCACTTAGAAATAAAAGACATGTCACAAAAAATTGCAATTCGCAAAAAAACACCTGCAGTAGCCAACCAAAAAGTGGGTGCACGTTTTATGGTCAGTTGAATCAAAATTAGCTTTGTAAGGTGGGACAGTCCCTCGATAGTTTGTAAGACGTCCACAGAACACAGAGTACATAATGGCTTGGTCGTTTTTTTTTCATATTATGGAGTTGGGTCAATACATTGGCCCAGAACTATCATTGACTCTACCCAGTACATCAAAATTCTGCATAATATTATTCTTACGTATACAGAATACGGAATGCCCCTTAAGTGGGTCTTCTAGCAGGTCAATTATCCCGAAAACACCAGTCGACTCGCAAAAATGTGGTTTGAAGTCAATAATATCGATGTTATGGAATGGTTCGGGCAGACACCGCACCTTAATATAATCAAAAATTTTAAGTGTGATGACTAGTATGAGGTCTCACTAGCAATACTGAAAAACAATAACGATGTTTGACACGTAATTATAGAGGCATGGTCAAAAATACCACATGAAAGGGGCAAAATACTAGTCGGCTCCAATAAACGACGTTATGAAGCAGTAATAAGCAATAAAGGCAGTGCAACTAATTGTTAAATTCAAGAAAATATCGATTTTTTAAATAATTATTCAAGAAAGTTTTCAATTAAAGTGAATTGAAACAAAATATTTTTAGTTTTTATTAGCGCTGCTATTTTTTGACTCATTTTTCTCTCATTTTTGACATAAATATTTCTAAAGACCTAATCTCAAAATTACAAAAACTTATTTTTTATTTAAACTTAGATTAAGAATGGTACAATACCACCTTTCAATCACCGTAAAAAGTTTTAAGATTTTCGAAGTAGAACTGATATTTTTCTTTGTCGAAATTTTTTATCTCGTCGCTGCTATTTTTTTGACCGCAGCTGTATATATATCTATCTGAACTCATCTCACCCATTTTCACCAGAGCTGTTTTTAGTTGAAATATAAGTTGTTTTGCCAAATTTGAAGAAAATCTGTCAAAGTTTGTGGTTTCTAGAGCGGAAAGAGTTAAATCGGAGGAGACATTTGTATGGGAGCTATATATAAACCTGAACCGATCTATCCTATTCTTACCAGAGCTGTTTTTAGTTGAAATATAAGCAGTTTTGCCAAATTTGAAGAAAATATGTCAAAGTTTTTTTGGTTTCTAGAGCGGAAAGAGCCAAATCTGATGAGACATTTGTATGGGAGCTACATATAAATCTGAACCGATTGTGGTTTCTAGAGCGGAAAGAGTCAAATCGGAGGAGTCATTTGTATGGGAGCTATATATAAATCTGAACCGATATATTCTATTATATTTTTACCAGAGCTGTTTTTAGTTAAAATTAGGGTTTGGGGTTTCCCGGACTTTTTTCATTTCCCGGGAAAACGGGAATGAAAAGTTTCATTCCCGGGAATCCCAGGAATTATTTTAGGTATGTCCAATATGGTTAAAAATATCAACATTTAGTAACTGGTGTGCTTTTTGAACCCACTAACGCCCATCGTACACGTCCGTGTACACTATTTCAAGGCTTTCGCACTTTTCAATGTGAATGTAATAAAATTGAAAGAGTCATAATATTGGACATTTAAATCACAAGCACAAGTGATTCACACCTACACTAGATTCAAAATTAAAAAATTGTTTAAGGTAACAAATAACTCGTATGACTGAGAATGTTATGGAGTCTTTAATTAAGAAGATTCATTCGTCTGGAGAGGAAAGTATTTTACAGAAACAGGGGGAATATATTCTAATCTGTAAAGCAATAGAAACATTAAAAATGTTAATAAATTCATACAAAATAAAAAACATTGAAATATTAGTTCTTACGAAGGGTCATTTAAATATACAGTAGGGTATATTTCTATTCATACTAGATTTCTCTTGAAAGTTTACAGGTGTACAATTTTAATTTTTCCCTATTTGTATACAATTTCTTACTGGTTTCATATGTAAAGTATATTCTTTTGAGATCTTCACCTTTTAATTTCGTCGATTCGTCTGTGAAAACAATAAATTTAAAGTTAAGGGTTACATATTGATACTATGTCAGCCACAGTATGGTTCCACAATAACGACATTTTCACAAAAAGTGGGTATTCCCATATCTGTTTTTCGCAAAAAATTGCGACTTATCGAATTTAAAAAGTATTGATTGTAGTAATATAATATAAACAGAGGGTCATTATTATCGTCAGTAATGTAAATATATAAATTTGAAATATATATACAATTTCCCATTTATACTAAACTAAATTAATAATCAATAAAATATTTTTAATATTTCCCGTATTCCCGGGAAATTTAAAATCCAAATTTTTTCGGGAATTCCCGGGAAAAACGATTCGGGAATTCGCGGACCCCAAACCCTAGTTAAAATGTAAGTTGTTTTGCCAAATTTGAAGAAAATCTGTAAAGTTTGTGTTTTCTAGAGCGGAAAGAGTCAAATCAGAGGAGACATTTGTATGGGAGCTATATATAAATCTGAACCGATCTATCCTATTTTTACCAGAGCTATTTCTAGTTGAAATATACGGCGTCTTGCCAAATTTGGGGGAAAATCTGTTGAAATGTGTGGTTTCTTGAGCGGAAGCAAAATTTCTATGGGAGCTCTATATCTAAATCTGAACCGATTTGCTTCAATAAAATTACGCTAAAATGAATTTTAGGCTTTGACTTATTTCTGGCATTTAAGATGAGTTTTGACTTTTGGTGTATTCAGAGACTTCAGAGTAGAATATTTTGGCAAATATTTTTGTAGTTCCTTTTGACCCGTTAAAGCTGTGTTTTAGAGGTGTTTTTACCCTTTTGTACAAAACGGGCCAAAATAGACCTATATTGAGGAGTTAAGGTTTCACAAAAATGTCCCACGTGGTGTTTTAAGTAATATTGCTGAACACATGCTAAACATAAAATGTAGGTATCTCAAGGATCAAATGAAAAGAAAAATGCAGCCAGAAACAAAAACATCATTAATTTATTTTTCTTTTCAAAAAAACTTTAGAAAGAGAACTAGAGTTTGTTGTTAACTTTTATTTTTGTATTGTATGTCAAATCTTTCACTGGGTAGCCCCACCGGCATGATATTAGTGTGAAATTTTCCAGCAGACAATTTCCAACGATTTGCATGCCAGCATCCGAACGCTGGCTCGATGGCGGGCTGGGTTCGTCCATTAGAATGTGTTAACACGCTGTGCTTTTATGCTGCCATTAAATGCACGACACAGCTTCTTTTTTTTTTGTTCTAACACTTTTACAAATTCGTTATGAAATTCAACATTTGTTTTGTTCCGTTTCTTTTAGTGGAAAGGGGGCGAGTGGGCGGAAGGATATTCGAAATATATATAAAGTTTTTGTTAACTTTTGTTGACATTATCTCAGAACATACGACGAGCAAGCACATATTTTCACTGATAGATAAGAGCAAGTAAATGCTAAATGCGCTAATAAATAATAATAAAGTGGCACGCTTTGCGGGCGCTTCAAGTTGCAAGTGCGGCAAAACGATAATGATTTATGGTAGATCGATAAGAGGATTACAAAAGAGATAAACGTTTAAATTTCATTGATATAATTCAAAATTTACACAATTACAAATTTGCTCAGGCTACATGCTCTTGATCACAATTTTCTATTTTCGCCCCCCATCCGTATATTTATATTTAATTTACAACCACTTGTTAGACATTTTGCACAACAACAAATTATAAATTATACCATTGCCATGTGGTGCTAACAATAAAGCGATTTTTTGTAATTTATTAATTTTGTGGCCACAGCGATTCGGTGCATTCTTATGCTCCCGGATTATCGCTATCAATTGGCATTTAATTATGTCAGCGAATTATACAATAATAAATTTTACTGCAGGTTCATTCAACAAATGGACAAATATTACGTCAATATGATATTATGACATCGATAATAATGACAAGCTGGCAATAAACTCCACGGCTGGCTTGTTGGCCTGTCTGGGCTGTCGGCTTTGTAATTTCGCCATAAATTATTCAAAAGCAATAATTCATACAGAAATGACAATAATGGCCGGTAATTACACTGTGCAACAGAACACTAAAAATAACAAGGTTCAGCCAATGGATTGTGGTGGAATTTTAAAAATTTTAATTTTAAAAGAATTCTGAAAAATTTATAGGAAACCAAGATATCCTTACATTTCAGGTTCTGAGTGTGTTCTGCATATTTATGTAGAAGAGAACGAGGAACATTTTTGTAGAACATTTTAACACTCTATCTCCACAATGAATGGGTCTTTTTCATTCCTCATTTCACGAAAATCATAAAACACATTTAAAAAATTTAATATTAAAAGAATTTTTAAATTTATAGGAAACCATGTAAGCCTCACATTTGAGGTACAGGGTGTGTTCGGCATTTTTATGTAGAACATAACGAGGAACATTTTTGTAGAACATGTTAACCCTCTAGCTCTTCAACGAATGGATCTTTTTTATTTGTCATCTCACGAAAGTCATCAAACGCATTTTATAAATTTTGATTTTAATGAAATTTTTGAATTTATATGAAACCATGTTATCCTTACATTTCAGGTATAGGGTGTGTTCTGCATATTGATGTAGAACATAACGAGTAACATTTTTGTAAAACATTTGAACCCTCTGGCTCTTCAATGAATGTGTCTTTTTCATTCATCTTTCCACGAAAGCCCTCAAAAGCATTTTAAACATTTAATTTTTAAAAAAATTTTTAAATTTATAGAAAACCACGTTATTCTTACATTTCAGGTATAGGATGAGTTTTGCTCCTTAATGAAGGGACCACTTTTATTCATCTTTTCATGAAAGTCATCAAACCCATTTAAAAAATTAAATTTTAAAAATTTTTAAATTTTTAGGAAACTATGTTAACCTTACATTTCAGGTACAGGGTGTGTTTCGAATAATTATGAAGAAGAGAACGAGGAACATTTTTGTAGAACATTTTAACTCTCTAGGTCTTCAATGAATGGATCTTTTTTGGCCCTTTTTCACGAAAGTCATCAGACGTATTTTAAAAAATTTAATTTTAAAAGAATTTTTAAATTTATAAGAAACCACTTCAGATAATGGTCGTGTTCTTCATATTTATGTAGAAGAGAGCGAGGAACATTTTTGTAGTATATTTTAACACTATACTCTTTAGCGAATGTGTCTTTTTCATTTCTCTTTTCACGAAACTCATCATACGCATTAAAAAAAATAATTTTAAAAGAATTTTGAAATTTATAGGAAACCATGTTATCCTTACATTTCAGATACGGGATGTGTTCTGCATATTTATGTAGAAGAGAGCGAGGAAAATTTTTGTAGAACATTTTAACCCTCTGGGTATTCAATGAATGGGTCTGTTTTGGCGCTTTTTCAAGAAAGTGCTTTTTAAAATTTTTAATTTTAAAAGAGTTTTTTAAATGTATAGCAAACCATGTTATCCTTACATTTTAGGTACAGGGTGTGTTCTTCTTATTTATTTAGAATAGAACGAGGAACATTTTTGTAGAATATTTTAACCCACTAGCTCTTTAATGAAGGGGCCATTTTTATTCATCTTTCCACGAAAGTCATCAAACGCATTTAAACAATTTTAATTTTAAAAGCATTTTTAAATTTATAGGAAACTATGTAAGCCTCACATTTGAGGTACAGGGTGTGTTCCGCATTTTGATGTAGAACATAACGAGGAAAATTTTTGTAGAACATATTAACCCTCTAGCGCTTCAATGAAAGGGTGTTTTTCATTCCTCTTTTCACGAAAGTCATCAAACGCATTTAAAAATTTTTAATTTTAAAAGAATTTTTAAATTTATTGAGAACCATGTCAGCCTTAGATTTTAGGTAGAGGTTGTGTTCTGCTTACTTATGTAGAAGAGAGCGAGGAAAATATTTGTAGAATATGCTAACCTTCTAGCTCTTCAACGAAAGGGTCTTTTGGCTCTTTTTCACGAAAGTCATCAAACGCAATTTAAAAGTTTTAATTTTTTAAGAGTTTTTTTAAATTTATAGCAAACCATGTTATCCTTACATTTTAGGTACAGGGTGTGTTCTTCTTATTTATTTAGAATAGAACTAGGAACATTTTTGTAGAATATTTTAACCCACTAGCTCTTTAATGAAGGGGCCATTTTTATTCATCTTTCCACGAAAGTCATCAAACGCATTTAAACAATTTTAATTTTAAAAGCATTTTTAAATATATTGGAAACTATGTAAGCCTCACATTTGAGGTACAGGGTGTGTTCCACATTTTTATGTAGAACATAACGAGGAAAATTTTTGTAGAACATATTAACCCTCTAGCGCTTCAATGAAAGGGTGTTTTTCATTCCTCTTTTCACGAAAGTCATCAAACGCATTTAAAAATGTTTAATTTTAAAAGAATTTTTAAATTTATTGAGAACCATGTCAGCCTTAGATTTTAGGTAGGGGTTGTGTTCTGCTTACTTATGTAGAAGAGAGCGAGGAAAATATTTGTAGAATATGCTAACCTTCTAGCTCTTCTAGCGTCTTTTGGCTCTTTTTCACGAAAGTCATCAAACGCAATTTAAAATTTTTAATTTTTAAAGAGTTTTTTAAATTTATAGCAAACCATGTTATCCTTACATTTTAGGTACAGGGTGTGTTCTTCTTATTTATTTAGAATAGAACGAGGAACATTTTTGTAGAATATTTTAACCCACTAGCTCTTTAATGAAGGGGTAAGCCTCACATTTGAGGTACAGGGTGTGTTCCGCATTTTGATGTAGAACATAACGAGGAAAATTTTTGTAGAACATATTAACCCTCTAGCGCTTCAATGAAAGGGTGTTTTTCATTCCTCTTTTCACGAAAGTCATCAAACGCATTTAAAAATTTTTAATTTTAAAAGAATTTTTAAATTTATTGAGAACCATGTCAGCCTTAGATTTTAGGTAGAGGTTGTGTTCTGCTTACTTATGTAGAAGAGAGCGAGGAACATTTTTGTAGAATATGCTAACCTTCTAGCCCTTCAACGAAAGGGTCTTTTGGCTCTTGTTCACGAAAGTCATCAAATTCATTTTAAAAATTTAATTTTAAAAGCATTTTTATAATTTTTAGGATACCATGTTAGCTTTACATTTTAGGTACAGGGTGTGTTCTGTATATTTATGTAGAACAGCAAAAATTTTTGTAGAACAGGTTAACCCTCTAGCTCCTCAATGAATGGGCCTTTTTTATTTTTTAATTAAAGTCAAACGCAACATGTTGGCTATCAACTGTCAACGCATATAATGGTTGTAGAACTGTAGGGTTTACTTGAAGGCCTAGAGGGTTTAAATGCTCTACGAAAATATTCCTCGTTGTGTTTAGCATATATATTCAGAACACATCCTGTAAATAAAATTTAAGGATAACTATCATTCCATATAATGCATAAAAAGAAGCAACTTCATCTTAAGTTTTGACCTATTTCCAACAGTTACTTGAGTTTTGGTGTATTCAGATGGTCTACAAAAATGATCTTTGTTGTGTTTTGCATGAATATACTTTCAAAACCTCGATACACACAATACATATTTTCTTGTTTGATCAACTCTGCCAGAATCTGTGGCGGAACCCCTTGTTATCATGAGCAAAAACATTAATTCTGTTGCACAGTGTTATAGAATGTGTTGAGTGTTATGGGCGTGTAATAACAATTCAGTATTGATCTATAGTGTAAACGACACTAGGCGTATTTACGTTACAAGCAAGTAATTTTAGTGATTAGTTAATAACACAGTGCAACACAAAAAATAACTAGGTTCTGACAAAGGATAGAGAGATAGAAAAAACGCTCGAACATTCTTTTTTAATAAAAAACAATTTAATAAATCATTTCTTGCTGAAATACCCAAATAGATACTTTTATTTTTTATATATAATGTAGCTACAGTTTTCTTTTTTTTTATAATTTAACCAAGAATATTTTTTTCCATTCACACTCACACCATCATAAAATAATTTTTTTGTGGGCAAGTTTTTGCAACAATTCGAAAAGAATATCTAAGACTCAAGGTGCCTTTGCACCGCTTTGGAAAACATGGAGATCGTCATCGATCTATACCAACACCAAACTACTATATTCAGTTACAATGTGATGTCGGTGCTCTTATACGGATGTGAGACCTGACTGATGACGAATGCGCTTGTGAAGAAACTTCAAATGTTCAATAAAAAAATTGCTAAGGAACATTTTGAATATATGAATACCATTTCCAATAGACAACTTCTGGAGAAATGCCACAAAGTTCCGATACAAAATGAAATAAAGAGATGATGGAACTGCACTAGACACACCTTGCGAAAGCCACCGCAAGGAAAAATTAATTAATTATGAAACATACAGTCTTACGGTTTCTTCTATAACTTTCGATTCGTGGGAGATCCCATGAAATTGTAAACACTATTTCTAGAGAAAAATAATTGAAATCGGATTCATAAAAAATACTAACTGCGTCAGAAGTCATGGAATTTCAACATACTATACTTCTCTCTGTATAAGCTTTATCGTCAGCAGAGAATCCCAAATATATGGAATCATCCAACTGGTTCTATGTCAATATATATTTCAGGGATAACCATTTAATAGTTCAAAATCAATTCATATAACTTTGTCGTTTATCGAACATGTATCCCCACACTACACGATTTATCATGTACTTTACGAAAAAGAGCCGACGATAATCCACCCGTTTAGTGTTCACATGTTCATGTACATATTTTATTCACCAAACTCGTTACCCACAGTCAAAGTGTTTAACGAAACGGATAGTTCACACAGCTTTAGCATATTAATAAATATATAATTCTCCATATTTGAATTACAAATTTAATAGAAAATAGGTGAAAATAAGAAAACATTTTAAATTGTTGTTAAACAGGGATAACAAGCTGCTTGCTATTGCATTTAACATTTATATTTTTTTACTTAAAATCAAAAAATATTTTTCGCATTGTTCATTGTTTCGTGTTTTTAAATTTGAAACACGACTTCAAAACATCCAAAAATCACTTCATTTACACGTTTAAAGAATAATTCGATTAAAGCAGATAAATTTCGAAATTTATAAATTAAATCAAATGCACATTTTTAAAAAATCCGACCAATTTATTGGTCTTAGAATAATTAAGTGAGTAACAACCGAGTTGCCAGTGAAACACAACTCAACAAATATGAAAGCTGTTTGTTGGCAATATATTCCATATTCAATTAATAAAAAATGCACACATTGCCGACAAAGTTCTTTACAGAATACAAATTTAACCGAAACGAGTATCGGACTTATATAACATCTTATCCACGTTGTTTAAGTTGAATATAAGGCTATTATTAATTTCCAGCTAGTTGTGTAATAATAAAGTTTTGAGTTTTTCGCAAACGTTTCATTAAATTTTGTTAATCGAGTTTTTTAATCAGGTAAATATCCTCAATAATTCAAAAAAATATTTCTTCGAAATATCTGTATTCCGATGAGGGAAGTAAATGCCACCAATAATCTCCTCTATTCGAAGTGAATCGGTTCCTAATTCCCATCGTAACTAAAATTATCCCAATTTGGGGCATTTTCATTATTTGTTTACTGCTTTTTTTGACAAATATTTACTTCAATATCTTCAAGATTTTCAATCCATCTTTTTTGAGTATAATTTATGTAAATCTCTTTGTAAAGCTACAGCAATTAATCCCAAGAGCACAGAAAAAAACAACCTGTGTAAATCTGTCCAATTTTATGCGTTCACTCTTTATTTTGAAAATCAAATAAAATAACATAATGGTCGTAATACTACCACTTTTCGTTCGCCTATTCATACATGTAGGTATGTTGGAGTGTGGCTGAATGAGTGAAACACTCCCCCACGACGACCAGAGCAGTGACAACTCCCCCCTCACCACCACACTCAACACACGCAACACACACAAGTGTGTGCTATAGAATAATGACTTGTTTGTATGGTGATTTTTATTTACTGCTCGCAGTTAATAGATGATGTTTATTTATTTGCTACAAACGCATCCACACACACGCGTGCATACATTCCCCAACGTACACACGAACTCACCGCCCATTCATGCACACATCCGAAGGCATTCAAACATCTACGCCAAGCCATTCACCCACCTCGTTCGTATTTATTTATAGGTTGTGTGTGCCCGAGTGCGTATGAGTGTTGTCGCAACACATCACGTTATTGTTGTTGTCGTTCTCTTCTCGTGTTGGCTTTGGTGTGACTCAATGAAATAGAGCAGAGTGGTTGTGCGAGTGTGTTTGAGAGCCACACATTTCCAACTGAAACCGGAATCGCAACACTTTGTAGAGATTTGTCTGTGCGAACGCGTGTGTGTGTGTGAATGCTTGCGAACAAAACGACAACACTCATACGCAGAGGTGTACAACAGAGGGGTATAGACATTTGCATAACTGAGAGCTATATAAGTGTGTACATTTGAAGGAAAGCTTCATAAGCGAAATGAATTGTGGCAACGATGTTATTCAATATATAATTCAGAATATTTGTAGTTCATACCCCTACCATCTATTCAATTCTAGTTCAATTTGAAATTGGGCAAATATTGGAATTTTAGTATTTTTTTTAATTTATTCATTAAAAATTCATACAAAAATGTAAATTTCTAGGTATCGGACTCAAATTTTTTTACTTTTTTTGTTGCATAGTGTAATTAGTAAAATTGCATTTCAAATGAAAAAATATATTTAAGTATTTAAATTATATTTAAGTATTTAAATTATATTTAAGTACTTAAATTATATTTAAGTATTTAAATAAGGTAAGCGGTACGATTTTTGATTACGATAGCTGTGATTGTTTTGAAAGTTTGTCTATGCATTTTCTCATATATATTATATGATAATAAAGGGTGATTTTTTAAGAGCTTGATAACTTTTTAAAAAAAAAACGCATAAAATTTGCAAAATCTCATCGGTTCTTTATTTGAAACGTTAGATTGGTCCATGACATTTACTTTTTGAAGATAATTTCATTTAAATGTTGACCGCGGCTGCGTCTTAGGTGGTCCATCCGCTTAGTCCAATTTTGGCATTTCCACGTTTTTGAGTAACAGAGACCCAATTGGTGCGAACGGCGACGAATCGAAAATTGGTGGTCATCATTAACACTGGCCGATACAGCTGCGATATTTTCTTCAGTTCGCACTCTACGTAAGCGTGTTGGTGGTTTAATGTCCAACAATGTAAATTTGGTGCGAAATTTAGTCACAATAGCCCGAATAGCCGCTTCAGTGGGTCGATTAAACTGACCATAAAATGGAAGCGCGCAATGAACTTTCTTAACAGAGCACGCATTTTGATAATAAAATTCAATAATTTGCAAGCGTTGTTCGTTTGTAAGACGATTCATGATGAAATGTCAAAGCATACTGAGCATCTTTCTCTTTGACACCATGTCTGAAATCCCACGTGATCTGTCAAATACTAATGCATGAAAATCCTAACCTCAAAAAAATCACTCTTTATTATATTTTTACGTATTTTGAAATGACTTATGACCAATTATGCACAGGAAAAAAGATTTTTTCAAAAAGGTGCGTTCATTCAATCGCCTGTAACTTCTGCAACACTTGAACGATTTTAATGTGCTATACCTTGTTTGGAGGACAATTTCAATTAATTCTATAATATTGAAGTGCAATGGTAAAGCCGCCTTAAAGGTTTTATAATTTTATTTCATTAATTTGGATTTATGAAATGATTACATCAATCCATTTTATTGAAATCGTAAAGTAGTGTTCTTAGATGTCTTTTTTACGACTGTGTGTAGTAGAATTTTTATTGTCAGTCCTATATTGTGGAATTTTATGAGGATAATTTTTGTGGAAGATCTTAACCCTCTAGCTCCTCTCTTTGTGGGTCAATTTGACCCTTTTTCGAGAAAATCAAAAAACTTCCATTCAAAAAGATCATTTTAAGATTAAAATGTTCTAGGAAAAAATGGCGGAAAATTTCAACGACACCAAAGCTGTAAATAAATATAATAAATGTCATAAAAGTCAAAAAAACCTTACATCCCTAAAGTATGCTTCAAATAATTTCTCCAAACAGAGAAGAGCGAAGAGTAATATTGATTTATTTTTGGCTTATAAGCTTTTACCATTTCAGCAATTAAAACGATGTTTGCAGCCTTAAGCAGAAAATTCTTTAAGAAATGAATAAATAAAAATCTAGTTAATGGATATTTGTAAATACTGAGACATCGGTCGGCCTTGCGAATATAGTCTACAAAATTTACTAAAAAAGCACAGTCCAAAAAATTAAGACTTTTTGTTTGGAACAGCATAGCGACCCTAAAATTCTGATAGAGCAGGATGAGTAGACCATTTTTGCAGAAACATAGTTTATAGTCCAGCTGGTCTGAGTTTCTTTTTACAGAGGGTGAAAGTTTTCATTATTTTTTTTGTAAGTTAATATCTGAGAGAATTCTTATTGTCACAACTATATTAAGCGGATCATTTTTGTGCAAGATCTTAATGCTCTAGCTCCTCTCTTTATGGGTCAAATTGGCCCTTTTTCGAAAAAAATCAAAAAAGTCCTTTCAAAAAGGACATTTAAGAAATAAAATGTTCTACGAAAATTGTCAGTTGGGATCACCAAAAACTCGAATGTTGTAACTAAAGCTCTTCACGCTTAAATAGCAAAACTACAATTTATAGAAATATTTACTAGTGAAACAATCTTGTTTCAAGATTGTAAGGTTTCATGAAGGAAACAGCTCGAAGGTTTTATAAAATACTTTTCACTCTTTATTTAGAAGGCACCCTCGTTTATAACCACAAATGCTCGCTTCTATTGTTCGATGTGAATTCCATTTACAACAACTAATCTAGTAGCTTACAATATTGAACAAGTAAAGTAAATATCAACATGTGGCATAATGAATATTAACAGGTTGTATGAATGTAAATATCAACAAGTGGTTTGAAATTATACATTCATACATGTGTGTCGAATAAAATAGTAACAGAACTAATAATTTGTTTCACTAGGATAAAAATTCGTCCATATTTTTTGGAAGATCGATCATTTCAACAAAAATGTGGAAATTTCGGTAGAGCACGGTAAACAAAAAAACAAATTGAAAATTTTCATTTCCGCGGGTCATATGGCTAAAATGATGTTCATGCTGGACATTTTTGTTTTGTACTTTTCTCGCGATCTATACAATGCAAGTGGTTGATTTTTTTAAGAACTAATGTCGTTTGTAACGTATATGTAGTCAGTAGCGAAAAAGCTGCAATTGTTGCAAAGCTCCAAAATACGCAGTTGCAATTGCATTTATTTCAACTTTCTCTATCTGGATTTCTGAAATATTTCCACCACAAATATTGCCTTTTTAGTCAGCAAAAATATGGCAAAGAAGATTTCGGTATTCTCCATATGATAGAAAGTTAGGTGGATTTCTCTAAAGTCACTTTTCACAATGTTTTCCTATTTCATAGCAAAAGATTTGATAATTTTCTATCAAAATTCAATAATATTTATATATTTTACAACAAAAAAGTAGTGAATTTTTTAAAATTACCTTATGAGAAAATGATATATTTTTATATATTTTTTATATATTATATTATTATTTATATATTTATTATATTATTCTCAGAACTATGTTCGGTTCATTCGACCTGCGAGAGAGCCTCACTCTTTACGTGAAAGCTTTTCGACAAGAGAACGTCCTTCAGTTCAGCTCATTTTCATCGCGGTGGCTATGTCAATAAGCAAAATTGCAGCATATGGGGTTCAGAGAACACACACGTGACTATTGAGAAGCCAATGCATCCACGACGAGTCACTGTTTGGTGTAGATTTTGGGCTGTACTGAAAAATTGGGTTAATCGGATGAGGTGCTGCCGAGCCAGTCGTGGTAGTCATATGAATGACAAAGTTCAACCTATCCAATAAAACCAGAAATTTAAAAAAAAATAATCAATATTTTTTTATAGCCGATTCTAAATTAAAGTTTTAAATGGCCCACCCTGTACATATAACATTTTCTGATGTATTTGGCCTTTCTCAACTCGAAAACGACATTAAAATTGTATGGCATTTTTTACATTTTTTACTAAAATTTCAATTGTCTGTACTCTCATTTTGGAAATGCACGTCCGACAATACCCGGAGAATATGATAACTTCTACATTTATCCATAGATCCAATTCAAATTATATAAAATCTCTTCCGTATACAAAGAACAATTCAATTAGATAAAAGAAATAAAAAATCACAAATTTAACGTTCCACCCTAATGTCCCAAAGAACATAAATACATATTTTATTGTGGCAATATTTTACGATTATTAACACAAATTCATACCCATATGTATGTATGTGCATATGTTTGTATTTATGAACAAGGACTATATGTTGAACACACATCGCCACACACACACACACTGCATATGGACATCGTTACATAAATCCTGGTGTGTTTATGTGTATATGCATTCGGTAGTAAAAGTAAATATGGTTGTGTAATAAAAGTATGTACATAAATATGTGTAATATATTTGTGTAAACCAAATGTTGCCATTAGTGTATGCCATTTGGTGGTCAATAAAATCCACAACAATCGATCAAAATGGAATCGCTTTGTGTACCCTACACAACACATTGCGAGTGCTTTGCGCATACATACAGTTTGACGGAGAGATAAAATCAAAATTTTTATTTTTTTTTAAATACTACGATAGCCAAATGTATATGTTGCGAGAAAGAGCAAAATAGGCCACGAAAACGGAGAGTATTTTTGTTAATAAATGCAGCAAATAATTGTATTTGTTATGATTTCAGTGATGATTAGTGTCTCTACCTGTAGTTCAATTGAATGCCATTATATGCGCAGAGTACTGTCTTCTCTCTCCTTCTCTCAGTAAACTAAACTCACAAAATTCACAGCTCTATACCGGTGATCGCCATAAAACATACACAAGGACCATAACACGAGAAAGCGCACAAGAAAGCAACACTTGTGTGAGTTACAACGAACAAGTTGCATGCCTAGGGAGCACTCGTGCATGTACATGTTTAAGGTCGGTCGAAGTTGTCGTTTAGAGTGAAACCCCAATCAAACACATTGGCGGAGCTCGTGCATGTTCATACTTTAAGGTCGCTCTCGTGTGTGGTCGTAGCTGACGGTTAGAGTTAAACCGCGATCAAACACAAGGCGGTGGATAGTGGTTTAGAATTTAATTCTATTGGCGAAAATGCAATAACTTTTGTTCTAGAAAACATTTTTGAGTTCTGTAAAAAATTGAAATTAGACAAGAGGACAAGGAAGGCAATCGGGAATATTTTAGAAATCACAAACCACAATCAAACACCTAGGTGACGGCGCATAGTGGTTAAAAATCGAATTCCAAAAATTCAATAACTTTTGTGCTAATAAACATTTTTGAGTTCTGCAAACAAATTAAATAAGCAAGGACCCATTATTTTGAGATATTGTCATTGGAAATAGGGCAATTGCATAAAATTGAATAATTAGCCCAAAATTGACTACCTTTCGTATTTTTCGATTTACATACATATGTATATTTTATAGAATAAAAATTTGTTTACACATGGCATGGAAAACAGAAACTCCTTGAGGTGCTATATTGCATTAAAAATGTAATTATGTTGTCGCTTCCTTTTTCAGACAGTGGCTGACCAGTGAAGGTTGTATTAAATTAATTACACTGTTCAACAAATAAATACTTTTTGGCTCGAACAGAGTAGCGACCACATAATTCTGAAAGGACATGTTGTAGAATAAACTTATTGTCCACATGAGTTCCTTTTTACAGTGGGTCAAAGTTTTAATTTTTTCGTCAAAGGGATCATTATACTAAGTGGAACAAGAAAGGAAAGGCTAAAGTCGGAAGCGGCCGACTATATGATACCCTCCACTTTCTACACCATTACAATTGAATTCGGAGAGAAGAGAGATATTCTCTCTATTTTTGTATGGGTACTATATACATATGGGCATCTCCCAGTGGCCCGGACGCGACATTAACGCGCCTTCAACTACGCCAAAGACAAGAAAGAAACTGAAAAAGTCGATTTGCCTTTTTAGTATTCTAAAGCGCTTAAAAGAGTACTACATTTTAAAAATATATTGTCAGGATTTAGTACAAAATTATAAACCATTTTACATTGAAACGGACGCTACATAAAACAGAAGTACTTTTGAAGGTCTTATAGAAATATATAAAGTTCAGCGATTTATTGAGAACTTAGTTTTTCAATATATATATGTAAATGAAGGTCAGAAGATAAATTTTGTTAATAGATTTATAAAATGTAAGAAATATCTCTTAGAATTTTTTAATTAGGTACAGCAGCAATACGGACGCGAAAAAAGGGACGCTACAAATATTTCCACTCGTAGTAAAAAAATAGTAATTTTCGTTATAACACTTCAACTTTTAATAAAAATAAAAGAGAACAAGTTAACTTCAAGTTTTATAATAAAAAAAGTTGTCGAAATGTGGAAAAAAAAGTTAAAAGCTATTAGTGTGGTCTGATTTCATTTTTATGCTAGACCTTTTTTTAAAGATGCCCTTGTTTTATTCCACAAAACAATTAGACTTAATTCTTAGCCATTTTTCAACTTTGGCAATGTTTTTGCACATTATTAATTAAAATTTATTATTAATAATTATAATTATTAATAAAAATAAAACAGAACAAGATAACTTCAAGTTTCATAATAAAAAAATAAGGAAATAAATAAAGCTATTAGTGTGTTATGATTTCATTTTTTTTGGTAGACCTTTTTTGTGAGATGCCCATATGTGGCCTATAGAGCGGAAAAATTCAAATTGAGAGCGAAAATAGTATGGGTTGAATTATCATGTTTATAGAGCGGAAAGAGTCATATCCAGAGAGAATTTTTTTTGGAGCTATATATAATAGGGCGTACCTCAAAAAAAAAGTTCGCCGTACACCTTCGAATATGAAGTATTATTGAAAGGTAGTTTCAAAAAAAAATTTTTATTTTTTTATGCCGAACGTAGGGCTCGCGCTTTTACATTTTTCTATATAACTTGTATTTATAAACGGATTTTAAAGTGTGATACATCGATGTTTTTGTCTCGACGAGGCCGATTTTTTTGTCTTTGAAGTCATTGAGCTCAAGCACCCCCTTCTGGTACTTACCCATCATTTCTCAGTTGCTACTACCCTAATGTACCACTCTAATAATCGAAAATTAAAGCTCGCATAAAATCATGAATCATGTTTGAGCTCAATGAATTCAAAGACAAAAAAATCGGACAAAAACATCGATGTATCACACTTTAAAATCCGTTTATAAATGCAGAAGTTATATAGAAAAATGTAAAAGCGCGACCCCTACGTTCGGCATAAAAAAATAAAAAAAATTTTTTTGAAACTACCTTTCAATAATACTTCATATTCGAAGGTGTACGGCGAACTTTTTTTTTTTTACTTGTAACCTGGTACGCTCTAATATATAAATCTGAACCGAAATAAAGGGTGATTTTTTAAGAGCTTGATAACTTTTTTAAAAAAAAAAACGCATAAAATTTGCAAAATCTCATCGGTTCTTTATTTGAAACGTTAGATTGGTCCATGACATTTACTTTTTGAAGATAATTTCATTTAAATGTTGACCGCGGCTGCGTCTTAGGTGGTCCATCCGCTTAGTCCAATTTTGGCATTTCCACGTTTTTGAGTAACAGAGACCCAATTGGTGCGAACGGCGACGAATCGAAAATTGGTGGTCATCATTAACACTGGCCGATACAGCTGCGATATTTTCTTCAGTTCGCACTCTACGTAAGCGTGTTGGTGGTTTAATGTCCAACAATGTAAATTTGGTGCGAAATTTAGTCACAATAGCCCGAATAGCCGCTTCAGTGGGTCGATTAAACTGACCATAAAATGGAAGCGCGCAATGAACTTTCTTAACAGAGCACGCATTTTGATAATAAAATTCAATAATTTGCAAGCGTTGTTCGTTTGTAAGACGATTCATGATGAAATGTCAAAGCATACTGAGCATCTTTCTCTTTGACACCATGTCTGAAATCCCACGTGATCTGTCAAATACTAATGCATGAAAATCCTAACCTCAAAAAAATCACTCTTTATAAAGAGTTGTGCCAAATTCGAAGAAAATCGGTTTAATATGTGGTCTCTAGAGCGAAAAAAGTCAAATCGAGAGCGAAATTTGCATGGAAGCCATATATAAATCTGAACCGATCTGACTCACATTCACGGTGAATATATCTAATTGCATTCTAAGGTAATGTAATAATGTTGTCATTTATTTTGGTTCAAGACCAAAGGTTGTGCTGAAGTCTTCAGCAGAACCCAAAATTAGCAAAAAGGCAAAGTGAGACCTTTATTGTTGCAGCTAAAAGTTGACTTCGCAGTTTCGATGAGCGCTACCCCATCTCGTCAGAACTTTCGCAACGAATGTATGCCTTTGACTTAAATCAGGGTTCATATTAGTACCAGCGGTCACATATGACAAATGAGAAGCGCTGATAAACAAAATATTCCACCGAACTAAGCCGACACACTAAAAAACTCGCTTTGCCAATTCAATGTTATGCATGTGCTCGCATCGCTCGCAACAAAGCAAAGGTTGTTTTTGTACGGTATGTCCCGTCTTCACTGTACCTAAGCCTAAGATCTGTATAATAAATGATTTGGGTGTTACAAATAAATGCACAAAGACATAATGCCCTAGTGGAGGGTATAGCAAGTTTTGTAAGTTATTGTCTGAGATAATTCTCGTTGCCTGAACTATATTGTGAAAGATCTTAACGCTATACTCTTATGGGTCGATTTGAACCTTTTTCGAGAAAATCAAAAAAGTCCTTTCAAAAAGGAAATTTAAGCAGTAAAATTGTCTTCGAAAAATTTTTCAACAAAAACACCAAAGTTGTAAATAAAGCTATTCATGCTTAAATAACAAAATTACACGCCAACTTTTACAAAAAAAATGATTAGGTTTCAAATTCGTACATGTTTTTTTGGAAGGTCGATCTTTTTCGACCAAAAAAAGTTGGGTATTTCGGTAGAGCGATAAACAAAAAATACAAATTGAATATTTTTGGTAAATTTTCATTTTCGCGGGAGATACTTTTTTGAGTTTCTCGAAAAAGGGCCAAATTGACCCATAAAGAGAAGAGCTGGAGGCTTAGAGGCTTCCACAAAAATGATCCTCGATAAATTTCACAATATACTACTGACAATAAGAATTCTCTCAATCATTAATCTAAAATATTTTCTCTCCCTTCGGCCAAAAAATTAACACTTTGATCCAATGTAAAAATTAACTCAGACCAGACTGACCATAAGTTTGTTCTGCAACCTCTACTCAACATGCCCTTTCATAATTATAGGGTCGTCATTATTTTCCAATCAAAAAGTCTTGCATTATTGGGCAGTGTTTATATAGTAAATGTTGTGCAAAATAAAACTAAATTCGCGAGGCCGACCGATGAGTCGGCATTTACAAATATTGATGAACTATTTATTCAGTTTAAAAAGAAAATTCTGCTTATGGCTGTAAACATCGATTTAATTGCTGAAATGGAAAAACCTTATAAGCCAAAAATAAAGCAATATTACTCTTCGTTGTGCTCTGTCTGGAAAATTTGTTTAAAGCACTCCCTAGGGATTTAAGGTTATATGGCATGCGAGCTATAACAGTGAAGGTAAAAAAGATATCCTTAAAAGTGTATCCTAAAAATACTGTAGATTGGCAAAAACAACAATTCATCAATTTTGTTTAAAGCATACCTTTAGAGGCAGTTTTTTTGGCTTTCAAATATGAGTATTAGGGGTGTAATAATACACGATTTCGATATGCTAGAACCCCTAATTTTTTTGAAGTTCGGAAAAAATTCATGAGCCAAAAAATGGGTGTGGTGGGATGAGTGTAAGTCAAAGTTGCGGGGAAAATGGGTAAAAATACACAGAAAGCCCAAAATTGTAAGACAGACCCCCATTAATTTCCCCTCCCCAATAATTTTTCGAACACACATACCCTCTATCCCAACTCCTTAAGGGGGCTCCCATACAAATATCATCTTTTTATAAAATTTGCTCTCACCAGGGCCAGTAATGCCCCCCAGGAGTGGAGTCAAATGTATCTGACCGACCCCCAATATTTTTCAAACATTTTCATTTTCCCTGAGCACACCTATCTTCTATCTTCAAATCTTAAGGTCTTCCCTTTATGAATTTTCAATTTTTTATAATTTGTTTATCACAGCAATGCCCAAAATTGCCCCGGAGTCGTCCCCAGAGGGATTAAATGTAAGACCAACTTCCATTAATTTTCGCTTCCTAACATTTTTTCCAAAGACACATTCCTTAAGAGGGCTCCCATACAAAATCTACATTTTTATAAAATTTGAGAAAAACAAACCCTATTTCAAACAACATCTATGAATAGATGTAGAATGCATTTTTTCCTACTCTAGAGGCCCTTTTAATTTCCTTATAATTGATAATTGCTACACCCACCCATCCATATGGCTTTAACTAACTTTGAACTTTTGAACTCATAAGATTACAATCCTTGTTGCTGAGCAACGAACTGTCCTCATTTAGTGGCCACTTCCACTACCATGTCCACTAACACCTGCCTTGCGCGCCAACAAACAACGACTCGCCCCGACCATCCCTCCCCAACCATGGTTAAATTAATTGGCACAAATTTTTTAAAAATGTTCACTTCACTTGGTCTGTGGCCTTGCAGTTTATCCGTGGCAAGCATTGCCCCCTATACACTGCTACGGCGACACAAATTGCAGCGGACCTCCTCCACCTGCCGCAGGTCCGGCTCAAGGTCCTGGCAAAAAGTTCTGTTTTTATTTTATTTACTTTTTTTTATAGCACGACACGGCAGCACCAACAGCAAACAAAGTTTAGTTGAGCAAGTTCTCATGTCCCGTCCCCCCAGTGTAGAGGAATTTCGTGCCCCTCCCTTTCCCGGATACAAGGAAAATCGACCAGAAAAATACAAGCAACCAACCAAGAGAACGTATTTTTTTAATGAAGCATACTTTCAATTAATTGCGTCATTAATTCTTAATGTTCTCATTCTAGTCTGTGCTCCGCTCTGTTAAGTCTCCCTCGCTTCCGAAATTTTTATTTAGTTGGAAGAAAGTCGGCGAAAAAAACAAAAGGAAAACTTAAAACGTTCTTTTTACTTTTTTTTCATTTTTTTGCTCAAGTATTGTTTATAGACGAGCATAAGTTGGTTGTGTTGTTGCTGTTGTTGTTCCTTTTTATTTTTATTTTCATTTGTATTAATTGAAGTTTTTAATGGCGTTTTGTTTGCGAGGTTTTAATTGAAAAGGAAACGGAAATTTCATTAAAGTCGGATTTCCGTTTTCCGCTTTTCGAACTGTTTGAGAGTTGCTGTTCAAGTGGCTGTGTGAGTGAAGTCATTAAAATTTCGACAAAGGGGAAGAAAGAGTGGGTACAGGAAAACCAATAAATGTCCTCTCATACAGACCACATACAAATCATTCCAGCAAAAGGATTTACATGTTTATTTACACATGTATGGATTAGTTGAGAAGACTTGTTGCTACTAACTCTCCGTATTAGAACACTGTGGTATTCCCTATGCATATCCGCGTGACATCTCAGACAAGGGAAGCCACGAAGCTTTGTATGAGATTCTGAAAAATCTCATATCCTCACCAGGCTACGGCGCACCTTATTTTCAAATTTAAAATTATTAATTTTCACCAAAAAAATAGTATCACATTTCTCATATAAGGACAATAAATTCCTAATTAGAGAAATAAAATAATAGAAAATGAAACCATTTCAAGGTCAAATTGTTGGAATAAAGGTCTTTCATGTCCATCCTCTAGGGGAGACACTAGGCCAGTTTCGGGTCATTCCTTCATAAAAAATACAAAAAAAAAATATGAGGCAGATAGAGGATAGGTATATATGTTCTGAGAAAATATAGGGGCTTGGTCATACATTTGACTTTACTAGGGGCCTCCTTGGAGCAAATTTAGATTTTGTATGGGAGCCTCTTTAATGAGTGGACAGGTATGTTTGGGGAACATGTTGGACAGAGAAAATTCCTGTCTTTCATGTCTACCTTCTACGGGTATCTCGAGGGCAGTAGTGGGACTTTCCTCCATAAAAAAATATAAAACATTTATGGGGACCACCTTAAGGTTTGAAGATAGAGAGTAGGTATGTTCTGAGACAATATTGACTCCACTTGCGGCCTCCTGAGGGCCGTGAGAGCAGTGGTAGCAAATTTAAAAAAAAAATAATTTTTGCATGGGATCCTCCTTAAGGAGTGAAGATAGGTGGTGGGTATGTGTGTTCAAAAAAATGTTGGAGAGGGGAAATTAATTGAGGTCGGTCTTACATTTAACCCCTCTGGGGGCGACTGTGATGCAGTTTTTTACCACGATGAGCGCCCACTTACACTTACACCATCACCCCCATTTTTTGGCTAATTAATTTTTATTTCCGAACCTCACAAAAATTGTGAGGTTCGAAATCGAAAAGTCGTGCACTATCCCACACCTAATCCCCACTCTACTCCTTCGAATTATGGAGACAAACATCATCCACGAAGAATCGTCCAGGCAACAGAAAGGTAATATTTACGCAGAGTAGCGGGAAAAAGAAGAAGAGACAGGAATCAGGAACGATATGATAAGAAGTAGCCTAAATATAGACGCTCTCGATAACAAAATAGAAAATTGTTTAGGAGCGATGGTGCGGGCATGTTTGAGGAATGAATGAATCTAAGATGCCTCACGTCAAAGAGGTCGTAGGAAATTAACCTGGTGGGTTAATTAATGGATAAAAACCATGAAAAATTACTAGACTTTCCATGTTTTCCAAAAAATACCCGAATTCCCAAAACGGGAAAAAATCTTTTCCAAAAATTGGGAATTTTTTATTAAAATGGTCGCTGTTTTTTACCATTTTTATCTGTTTTCACGAATTTTAGGTATTTTTATTGGACTTCAATTCGAAAAATAATGAGAATTTTTAACTGGAATGAACAATAAAAAAAAACATTTTTTACAGGCAGGAACAGCTCCATAAAAAATAGAAGAAAATTTAAAAAAAATTATCTTATTTTATTTTTAATAGCTAACATTTAAACAAACAAACAATTATATATTTTTAAAAATCATGAATTTTTTGTTAAATAGAGGAAAGTCCCGGAATAATTTGTTCTATTTCATTTAAAGGGTGATTTTTTTAGCTATTATCTTTTTGGCAACACTGGTTTAAACAGCTGACGCACGTTTCTTGTTTTGTTTCGCTTTCAAACATCTTCAGTTTGGTCTATAATTTACCCATGAATCGTCTTACAAACGAACAACGCTTGCAAATTATTGAATTTTATTATCAAAATGCGTGCTCTGTTAAGAAAGTTCATCGCGCGCTTCCATGTTTTAATCGACCCACTGAATTTGTGACTAAATTTCGCACCAAATGTACATTGTTGGACATTAAACCACCAACACGCTTACGTAGAGTGCGAACTGAAGAAAATATCGCAGCTGTATCGGCCAGTGTTAATGATGACCATCAATTATAGATTCGTCGCCGTTCGCAGCAATTGGGCTTCTGTTACTCAAAAACGTGGAAATGCCAAAATTGGACTAAGCGGATGGACCATTTGAGGCGCAGTCAAGGTCAACATTTGCATGAAATAATTCAAATAAAGATTTCATGCATTTTTCTGAATTTTATGTTTTTTTACCTTTCCTATAGCTTTTAAAAAATCACCCTTTATATACTTTGGAAATTAAAAGTGCTTTAGCAAGGAGAAACGATCACCAACATGAAAACTGAGTACATAGGAGAAACGATCACCAATTGGATTGTAATGTAGATTATAAAGATTGGAACACAAAAAGAAAAAATAACAATGTATACGAAAATTAATTTTTTGAATTCTCCTATGAATTCATCAGCATCAGTTGCCAACAGAGTCCGATGAACAAAGAGAACGATTTCATCAAACATAAGGGCACATGTTGAGGAACGCTTATAGCGTGGCAAGATTATTTATTCTCTTATAGCTGACATATGCTGGACATCGTTTGATATCGATATAGAATTACCAATAAATACGTTCTTCTTTAAATGACCAAATTGGTACTGATATTTATTTATTATATATTATATACAACATTATTTTTTTCGTAGAATATTTACTCCATTCACATTCCTTGTAGTGTTATAAGCAATATTGCTGCTAAAATGTAAGGATCACAAGTTTTCCTATACCGATTCATCATAAGAATGTGCAAATAAGTCAACTGTTATCAGAAAACCACAAGAATCTCATGAAAACTTAATGTTTAGCCTTGTAAACTTTTAAACGAATTGATTTAGAAAAGCTGAAGAATACGTATATTTTCTTTTTATTCCCTCTTTCAGAATGTGTTCGCATTTCTCATGTGTGCAAACAAAATTTTGATTATTATTTTTTATTTTCTTATTAAACTGTTAAACGAATTGATATAGAAAAGCTGAAGAATACGAATATTTTCTTTTTATTCCCTCTTTCAGAACGCTTTCGCATTTCTCATGTGTGCAGACAAAATTTTAATTATTATTTTTTTATTTTCTTATTAAACTGTTAAACGAATTGATATAGAAAAGCTGAAGAATTCGAATATTTTCTTTTTATTCCCTCTTTCAGAACGCGTTCGCATTTCTCATGTGTGCAAACAAAATTTTGATTATTATTTTTTATTTTCTTATTAAACTTTTAAAATATTAGCAAAACTACAAGGTTCAAATATTCTCGTTTTAAACCTTCTTTCAGAATATGGTGCAGTTTTCCATGTGTGCAAAATTGTGCAGGGCAGTGTATTCAACAAACTTAGATTTTTGCCAAAACAATTGTATTTATGAATCTGCACTGAACAGTGAACAAAACATGGAAGCCGGTATTACTTACAATTTATCATATTAAGGGCTTAATAGGAAAACAAAAAATAATAATTAAAATTTTGTTTGCACACATCAGAAATGCGAACGCATTCTGGAAGAGGGAATAAAAAGAAAATATTCGCATTCTTCAGCTTTTCTAAATCAATTCGTTTAAAAGTTTACAAGGCTAAACATTAAGTTTTCATGAGATTCTTGTGGTTTTTGATAACAGCTGCTTTATTTGCCTTATGACGAATCGGCATAGGAAACCTTGTGATACTTACATTTTAAGCATAGGACGTGTTCAGCAATATTTCGGAAAACACAACGAGGAACATTTTAACCCTCTAACTTCTCAGTATAGGGGTCTTTTTGGACCCTTTTGTTCAAAGGGATAAAAAACACTTTTAAAACAGCGGTTTAACGGGTAAAAATGTTCTACAACAATATTTGCCATCTCATTCTACTATAAGTCTCTGAATACACCAAAACTCAATGTGAAAAATAAATAAAAGATTTAAAATTCATTTAAGGGTTACTCTCGTACTTTTTCCGAATTGGCGCTAAACTGAATTCTATGGGGTGGTGTGAATGCGTTTGAGAGGTTTTTTCTTATGATTTATAAAATTTAATTTAATTCAAAAATATATTTTTTCATGACAATAAAACATAAAAAATAATATAGATCTTGTATATCGTTACCAAAATATAAAAAAGACTCAACTAACATTTTTTTTCAAATCGATATTTTTCTTTATTATGACCGAGGTTGTTGTGTTTTGTTAAAATAAACAAAAATCTCGATTTGCAAAAAAATGTTAGTTGAGTCTTTTTTATATTTTGCTAACGATATGTACATTGTTTTCTTTGTTAAAATGTTAGCTATTAAAAATACATCAATGTATTTTTTCCAATTTTTCTTCTATTTTTATTTTTTTCTGTGAATTTTTTAGAAACTCAATTTTTAGGATGTTCTTCCTAGACCACTGTTTCTATGTGAACGTTTAATTCGCATTATTTGTTGCCATCACAATTAGCTTTAATATAAACTACAAGTGATTGGACCTATATTTCCTGCATGAGAGTACAAATATTAAAGGTACCTTCAACGAAAATTGTACTTTTAATAAAATATGAAAAAAAATATCCATAAAAATTGTTTGTGTAGATTTTATGAATCAGAGTGCATCAATGCTTACAAAAAATTAAGTTTTATTTCTCGAATACAAAATTTCTATTTTTAGCATCATCCTCCCAAAAAGTTAACTTTAGCAAATGTGTTCACTTCGATAGCCACTTTCATTGTGAGAAAATCCCAAGCTAAAACAATTATTTTGTTTTCGTTAGAAAAAAAACTAAGCCAGCAACAATCGAGAGGCTGTAATCCAATCTCAAAGATAAGGATGGGGTTTGAAGCATCGGCTATAAGGATATTGTCAGGAGGCTTGTGGCTGACAAACGATACGAGCAAGCAATTGCTGTAAAGACTGCTGCTGTTGTTGTTGGAAGTGGAATTGAATTATGATGGAACACAGCGCACTCACACAACCGCCCCAACATCCTGTGGAAGGGACACGAAGGCAAATTCAACGAATTTCTGTGAGAAACTGAACTGACTTTGTTGTCGAGATTTTTATTGTTTTGGATCGACGAAACACTCTGAAGAGCGGATAGTGAGGAACAGAAGAAGTTGTAGGCAGGATATGCAGGATACGGATGGTTGGCATATTGTAACAGCATCGCCGTCATCGCAATGAAAGCCCATTCGAGGATTGTTTACACAGGCCCACTTTTGTTGAGACTTCCCTCTTCGTTGTAGTTTAACAACTATTGTTTTTGTTTCCATTTCGCTTTAACAGCATCTGATATATCACAGCACTACAGCATCAGCAACATCGTCATTGTCATCATGATCTATATTCATTTCCACTTCCGCTGTCTGCCGTATGTGTCTGTGTGTGAGGCTTTGTGTGTTGATTGTTCGAGTACAATGTTGACGCCTACCATAGTTATCATTTTATAAACGTAGAGACCATTAATGGAGTGGGTCGCAAGCAGAGAAAAATTAAATATATCGAAATAATACATCAAGTCAATTCAAAAAGTAGATATAAGACAGCAATCTTCAAAAAAAAACTTAAATACCACAAATATTGGTAGATAGTGTGGTGCTACAGCTGGTTGTATTTCCATCCTATTTCAATTCCAAAAATACAAATTTATAAAATCCATTTTCTCTCACATACACAGAGCAAGATAACCTATCTTCACGATCCGTCCATCTAACCATATTTGCCGTAAAAGTTAAAAAAGTACGAATTTAGAAAAATCTTTATATTTTGCGAATCTATGCAGTCAAATGAATGTATACACCGAATTCCATGACTCTAGCTGCGCCCATTTGGTTGGTACCATTTTTACCCCCTTGACGTTTCTACGCAATTAGAATTTCATCATTCTAGCTGTAGTCGTTTAGTTGGTACTATTTTTATCCCTCTGTACCATTGTATCCCTTAAAAGTACGAATTTCGAAAAATCCGTTTATTTTCCGTGTCTACGCAGTCAGAGGTATGTATACTCCGAATTTCATGACTGTAGCTGCGGTCATTTGATTGGTACTATTTTTATCCCCTTTTTTCATTTTAACCCCAAAAAGTATAAATTTCGAAAAATCTGTTTATTTTAAGTTTCTACGCAATCAGAGGAATGTATATACCGAATTTCATTATTCCAGGTGTAGCCGTTTAGTTGATACCATTTTTATCCCTCCGTACCCATTGTATCTCTTGAAGGTACGAATTTGGAAAAAAAACTTTTTTTCATGTCTACGTAGTCAAAGGAATGTATACTCCAAATTTCATGACTCTAGCTGCGGTCATTTAGTTGGCACTATTTTTATCCCCTTTTTCCATTTGAACCCCAAAAAGTACGAATTTCGAAAATCCTTCTATTCTACGTGTCTACGCAATCAGAGGAATGTATACACCGATTTGCATTATTCTAGATGCAAGCATTTGGTTGGTACTATTTTTATCCCTCTGTTCCCATTTTACCCCTTCCAAGTACGAATATGAAAACAACTTTTTATTTTTTGTGTCTACGCAGTCAGAGGAACGTATACTCCGAATTTCATGACTCTAGCTGCCGCCATTTTGGTTGGTACTATTTTAATCCCTTTTTTCCATTTTACCCCTTAAAAGTATGAATTTCGGAAATACCTTTATTTTACGTGTCTACACAATCAGAGAAATGTATACACCGAATTTCATTATTTTAGGTGCAGCCGTTTGGTTGGTACCATTTTTATCCCTCTGTTCCCATTTTACCCCTTCAAAGTACGAATATGTGAAAAACCTTTTTAATTTTTGTGTCTACGCAGTCAGAGGAACGTATACTCCGAATTTCATGACTCTAGCTGCCGCCATTTTTGGATGGTACAATTTTTATCCCCATTTCCAATTTACCCTCTAAAAGTACGATTTTCGAAAAATCCCTTTATTTTACGTGTCTACACCGAATTTCATTATTCTAGGTGCAGCCGTTTGGTTGGTACCATTTTTATCCCTCTATCCCCATTTTACCCCTTAAAAGTACGAATTTGGAAAAAATACTTTTATATTACGAATCTACTCATTTAGAAGAATGTACACTCCGAATTTCGTGTTTCTAGCTGTTGTCGTTTGACAAGTACCATTTTTATCCCTTTTTGTCCCATTTCACCCACTACAAATAAAAATCACTTTATGGTGCGCGTTAATGCTATAAACATACTAAATATCAGATAAGCAGACATATTCAAAAAAATTACTCTAAATATTAGGGTATTTTCAGTCCTTGTGAGGGAAAAATTTTTCCCTTGGGACCGATTTCTCCCATTTGCAACCCCAACCGATCTACAACTATAAGACGTATTTATACAAAATTTGGACGTTCTAGCTCCTTTCGTTTAGATGCTAGCGTGCTTTCAACAAACGGACGGCCGTGGTTAGATCGTTTTAGAATTTTATGACGATCAAGAATTTATAGGGTCTCAGCTCGATATTTCAAGGTGTTACAAACGGAATGACAAAGTTAGTATAGGTGGAGGGTATACAAATAATTAGCAAGAGCTGAATCTCGCCGCACAGTGGATTATTATAAAACAAGCTGCGGCAAAAATTGAATGGAGTAGATCTAGGACCTTGGAATTTAAATTTTCAAAAGCTATTGTTTAGATGCGCTCACGACCAGGTCTAGTTCCCAAGTAACATACAATGAAAATCGCCATATATTTCTTATTTTAATATATACGATAACATTTCCATCACCATTGATTTCATTTGAGTCTACAATTAAATGAAAATTAACAGTCCACTCCCAACTTCCAAATGCAAATTTTTATTTTTACGATTTCGTAACCTCATATAAAACTCCTCGTATCTTTTAATCGATGTTTGTCAGCTCTTCTGACTTAATAAATATTTAAGGCTTAATAAGTCAGCTAAGCATTTGCAAAAAAATCAGGTAATAATGGCCATCCGGTTTTTGTTAATTAATAAATCATGCCAAATATCCCACCAAAGCATTTCTATAAAATGAACAATTGTTTGGATTTATGTTTATTTTGCAATACATACTTTTAGGCTGATAATAAATTTACTATTGAAATAGTTCGTTGTTAGTGCTACAGATCTGTCTATCTTTCCGTCCATAGGGAATATTACCCATTTTAATGTACTCACTCCATACAAATTTATGACCGTATGCGTGTATGTGGCTTTATCCACTCATACACAAAAGCACAACCTGCTTTAGTGTCATTTACCTTTTATGTCACCACTACACAACAAAAGCAACTAGAAAGACTACCCTCCTAGACAGCCTACTACTAAAATCCTCTACTAAAATCAAGATTTGAATATATCTACACTAACATATTCTTCATACTCCTCATGACGACGTCATTCCGTTCGTAACACCTTGAAACATTCACCTTCGAATACTCTTAAATAACAACTGGCCATAGTTAATATAGGATGAAGTGAATAGAGAGTTGTTATCACTAGAAAGCGGATTTTTATGCAAATCCCACTTTTAAATTTCGTCTATTTTCCGTGTCTACGCAGTCAAAGGAATGTATACTCCGAATTTCATGACTCCGTTTGGTTGGTACCATTTTTATCCCCCTATTCCCATTTTACCCCTTAAAAGTACGAATTTGGAAAAATACTTTTATATTATGTATCTACTCAATTAGAGGAATGTCCACACCGAATTTCGTGTTTCTATCTGTCATTTCATCCCCTACAAATAAGAATCACTTTATGGTGCACGTTTTTGCTATAAGGGGAATGCGCATACCAAATATCAAACAAATATAAACATGCTTAAATACCCTAAAATATTAGGCACTATTATGGGTATTTTTAGTCCTTGCGAGGGAAAAATTTCACCGATTTCGCCCCATTTCAATCCCAACCGATCTACGACTATAAGACGCATTTATGGAAAATTTGAACGTTATAGCTCCTTTCGTTTATATGCTAGCGTGCTTTCAACAGACGGACAGACGGACGGACGGACATGGCTAGATCGTCTTAGAATTTTATGACAATCAAGAATATATATACTTTATATGGTCTCAGGTCGATATTTCAAGGTATTACAAACGGAATGACAAAGTTAGTATACCCCCATCCTGGAGGTGGAGGATATAAAAATCACCCCAAATAAAAATTGGGCCTTTTTCATAATTATGCTTTCCAACAAAACGAAATTGTCGTGCATACGAATGAATGACAGAATAAATACTGCCCCTAAAGGTATGCTTTACAAAAAATTGTCAACTGTATAAGAGTGAACTAGGATATACATATGTTGGCTGTAAAACCAAAAAAGCGTCTTTAGAAAAATCAGCGTAACTTTTTGTCATATAGAGAATACAAAACAAATACAAAACAATAAAATATTTGTTGAGATATGATTGCTGACTTAATAGGGAATATTTGTGGCAGAATTGTTTCAAAGCAAAATATAGAGAAAGTTGAAATAAATGTAATTGCAACCGCGAATTTTGCAGCTTTGTAACAATCTTTTTTCGCGACTGACTATATATACATTAGGCTGTGCTGGCCGTCCATACAAATGGAAAAACAAGTTCCAGTCACCCCCCAAAAAATAGAGTTTAGATGGTTTTATGAGGATTTGCAAAATATTACGTTCCTAGATCAAGCCATCTGTGAGTTAAACGCTCCTGAAAATAACCCTAAAAATCATATTTTTCCTGTGTAATTTTTTTTGTGTTACATTTTTCCCAAAATTTTTCTGAAATAATAGACCCTTGAAAGCACTTCAAATAAAAATGTTGATTCTTGTCTTAGAGTAACTTATTGGTCGAATTATTGGACGTTTATATTAATTTTTTGTTGATATCCACTGTGTCAGCCGAAAAGTTTATCGTATTTGGAGTTAGTATAAAGAGTGATTTTTTTGAGGTTAGGATTTTCATGCATTAGTATTTGACAGATCACGTGGGATTTCAGACATGGTGTCAAAGAGAAAGATGCTCAGTATGCTTTGACATTTCATCATGAATAGACTTACTAACGAGCAACGCTTGCAAATCATTGAATTTTATTACCAAAATCAGTGTTCGGTTCGAAATTTTTTATCGACAAATTTTGTTCAGCGATGAGGCTCATTTCTGGTTGAATGGCTACGTAAATAAACAAAATTGCCGCATTTGGAGTGAAGAGCAACCAGAAGCCGTTCAAGAACTGCCCATGCATCCCGAAAAATGCACTGTTTGGTGTGGTTTGTACGCTGGTGGAATCATTGGACCGTATTTTTTCAAAGATGCTGTTGGACGCAACGTTACGGTGAATGGCGATCGCTATCGTTCGATGCTAACAAACTTTTTGTTGCCAAAAATGGAAGAACTGAACTTGGTTGACATGTGGTTTCAACAAGATGGCGCTACATGCCACACAGCTCGCGATTCTATGGCCATTTTGAGGGAAAACTTCGGAGAACAATTCATCTCAAGAAATGGACCGGTAAGTTGGCCACCAAGATCATGCGATTTGACGCCTTTAGACTATTTTTTGTGGGGCTACGTCAAGTCTAAAGTCTACAGAAATAAGCCAGCAACTATTCCAGCTTTGGAAGACAACATTTCCGAAGAAATTCGGGCTATTCCGGCCGAAATGCTCGAAAAAGTTGCCCAAAATTGGACTTTCCGAATGGACCACCTAAGACGCAGCCGCGGTCAACATTTAAATGAAATTATCTTCAAAAAGTAAATGTCATGGACCAATCTAACGTTTCAAATAAAGAACCGATGAGATTTAGCAAATTTTATGCGTTTTTTTTTTTAAAAAAGTTATCAAGCTCTTAAAAAATCACCCTTTATTATAAAAAATAAATAGGCAATACCTTTCGAATGATGCCTAAATGATGAAAATCGGAATTAAATTGACGCCGCTGGTCTCATTTTTCTAAAAACAGTTTGAATTTTTTTGCTCTGAAAATCCATCTCCTGTATTAAATTATTTTACAAACAAGGAGTCAGTAACGTCATTTTTTCGTTCGATATTTATCATTTGGGTGTCATTCGAAAGGTATTAATTCCTTCTATTTATTTTTCATATCAACTCTTACAAAATGTTTCCAAGAAATATGAGATTTTAGCTGTTGTTTTTTTTCGTTGCAAAAATCATAACTTCTGAAATAGGGAACATAATTACAAAAGTAAAATTTTGTTGTAAAGAAGACATCATCTCATCCTATACTTACTGGGAGCTTTAAAATCAGACGGTGAATATGGATTTTCTTTCTTTTCAAAAACATTATATTTGGTGTTATTTCACATTTACATTTTTATTGTTACCAAACTAATCATTTTTCATTAATTTTTCACAGACAAAAAACACGAACCGAAAAATCAAAATTCTGATTCTGGTTTATATTGTTTTTTTGGTGCTCAGTAATATATATGTACTAATTCTTAAAGTTATTCTCGAAAACAGTTTTGTCACGCCCCTCCCGCCCACATTGCTAGTTTTTTAAATGTATAGCCTATAGATCCTATCTGCATGAAGTTCCAAAAGAGACAAAAGGTTTTGTAATATTAATAGGTATATATATATACTATATGTGGGAGGTGCCACACCCACTTTACTCGTACCGCCCACTTTTTCCACAAATTTGCACATTAATACTCACACAAAATTTAAAAATTTCAAATTTGTTGCCATATAACGGAATATATATTGGGTTTCAATTTTCAGAGAAGATGCCACGCCCATCTTTCAAATCCCGCCCATTTGTAGCTTGCTTACGTAAGTGAAATCTTAATGAACTCACACACATTTTCAGGAAACTTGGTGTCATGTAAGAGAAAGTGCTCTATAACTGGTTTTAATTTCTGGTTTGGGATGTATCACGCCCCCTTAAACAATACCGCCCATTTTCTCTCCCAACTACCCAGAATAATAGTGAATGGATTCACATAAAATTGCAGAACTCTCAGTGTCATAGAAATGAATATATTTGATAATAGATTTTCATTTCGTATGGGAGGTACTACGCCCTCTTTCCCAATTACGCCGATTTTTTGCATAACTGCCCAAATGAGCTCTTACAAAATTTGAAGACTCTGACTATTACTCCAAATATGTTGCTTTATAAAATGCGAAAAAAATTGTGTTGGAGGTGCCACCCTTTTATTGTAATAACATGCGAACTGCAGCCAACTAAAAATCAAAATACTAAATCACCCTAAAATAATGTCTTCCACAAATAATCAAAACTTTTTTAGTTCTATTCCACCAAATTTGAAAAACGATCAAAATATAGTGTTTTTTTACTACTGTGATTTTTGGGTAACTAAGCCTTGGAATCCACCAATTTTTGTTTTATTTCATTTCATCTAACGTACCTTTCAAACGAGACCAAACACGTAAAAATTGGGTAGATAGTTTGTCTGTAACTCCTCAATTATGAATCTTACAATTTTTTCACTTTTTCCTGAGTTCTGATGAAATGAATCAACTTTGAGCGGCTATATAAACCACCCGTTTTAACCGATTTTTAATCGGTTTCCGGATTTTTGATCGGTAATAAGTTCTATATCAATTGGTATTGTCACTTTTACCAAAAGTTTTTGTCAAATTTTTTACTTTTGCCATTGATTCCTGGCAGGGGCCCCACAGTGCGACATTGTATCAGTGAAACTCTTGTGAGACAATACGGAGTACTGGGTCTTACGTGCATTAAAGTCAACTCAATTCACTCGACCCCACTTGGAAATGGCCAGTAAATCCAGGATGATGATATATTCTCGGGGCCTAATTCAACCATACGACATGTCGAAATCTACTGCTACAAGAATAGTATAAATGTGGTCCAAAGTGACTTCTTCCATTGATATCGCCAATTTCAATACATATTCTTTATAAAAATATATATGTTTTACTTTAGAAGCAATAACCCATTACAAAAGTAGTTAAGGACATGTCGTATGGAATTATGAATTAGGCCATATTGCGCGTGCCTTCGTATTATTTAAAGTAGTATGTTTATAATCCTATCTTCCATCACCTGCCTTTCCCTGACAGGGTTCGATTTTCGATTTTTAAGTGAGTTCCATATTTTGCAATATTGAAATACATTGAAGTATTTCAATAGCCAATTGCTAAAAACCAATTTAATTCTAAAAACGATTTGGACACTTTAAAAATGTGAAATTTGTGAACTTCCTCACATCCAAATTGGCAACAATCAGTCTTTATTTTATTTCTTAATTTTCCAGCCCACTGTGTGGCGCTTTAATTTACTATGCTTTCTTGTTACTCTCCTTTTACATACCTACTAAACAAACAAGGACACTTTTTTCGGGCACAGAAGAAAAAGGAGAAAAAATGCGACCAAAAGCAACAGCAGCTGCCTAAAAATATGCAAAGGTTTTGCGATTGGAGTGGCGCCTCATAGCACTCTGCCACTCCAGGCATCGTAGCACACTGTTTTCCCATTTTTTGCTGTGCCTTGTTGAACAAACTTTTTTTCCTTCGTTCGTTAGCAATGAATGTGGCGTTTTGCCTTTTCATTTTTTAGGCTTTTTAAGCTGGCATTAGGGTCGGCTTTTCTGCACATTTTTCAGCTTTTCCATAGAATGTGAAAACGAAACGCGTGGACTGTGTCCCTGGTTAGGGATGGGGGAGAGGGTAAACGAGGGAGTGAGGTTGGACCGCTGAGTGGGTGTTAATGTTAAGTAAGCATTTGTGCGCCTTTAAGTAGGCACTAAATTGATGGGAAAAATTCTGTGATAAATCACTATACATTTCTCGTGTACTCTCTCGCTCTCTCTCTCCCACTTCTTCGCCGCGTCCCTTCCGTTTTCAATCTTCACATTCACATTTCTTTAGATTTCATTTATATTGTTTACTTTAGCAGGAAGAACACAGCACAGTGAGAGAGGGGGGAAGGGAAAGCGAACACACAGAGTGGCTATGATGAAAAGGAAACTTTTTAAAGATTATAAATTAAAAGCCTTACGAAAAGCGATTGAGTTCATTAGATATTTTCTGGATTTTTTTCTTCTGCCGTGAAAAAATCACATCAACAGAGTTTCAATTACCGGACACGTTTAATGAAATTTAGGCCATTCTTTTCAATTTTATTTTTTCTTGAATGACATTAATTTGACACACTTGGAAAAGAAATTTGGGTATAAATTCTTGAAATTTAAAGAATTTTATGGGATAATAGTACAGATGAAAGATGATTTCCATTGTCATCTGAATGCATTTATGCCAACAGGAAATTTATAACATTCAGTGAATTTATCGAAAGCTTTAGTTTAATCCAAGAATTCCAAAGATTTTGGTGATGAGATTTCTCTTCTAGTAATTTTGATATCCTGTCCATATTAATGGGTAGTTTAATACCGGACCCTATTGGGATGATTAAGGACACTTGGAATGAAATGATCAAGGATATTTGGAAATTCTTTTGGTCAAGTTTCAAAATTACCAATTTGGAAAGGGACTATGTGAAGGGATGATATGGATTGAAACTTGTGTAAAGTTGTTAGTCTATCTGATGTATGAGTAATTTAATGTCAAAATTTTCACATGATCTCGATTTCTATGATTTCAGGAATGGTTCTCCTTTATAAAAAATATTATATACGTGTCTTAGAGGGAAAATCATAAAATTATATTTGCATAATTTTAGGCTTTGAAATTTTCACAAAAATTAAAATCCGGCAGACAAGTGTATATTTAAATCCTTGTACTTGACAATTGATTCAACCGGTTTTAAAGTTCTATACTTTGTTGGAAAGGTCTTCAGAAGTACTTTAATCCCATTCTTGTTATGTGTTAAACACATTGATTTATTTTTAATTTTGATACCGATTTTTAAAAATCATTAAATTAATATTTCCCCCCCAAAAATCCACTAAAATCATTCTATATATGTTTTCTGTGTTCTCTGAAAATTTTATATTGGAGAAAAATGAAATTAGCTGGGCTTTAATGGGATAAGCTGGCTTCAAACGAATTTTGGGGATAACAAAAAATATTGGTTTGCCTTATGCGTAGTCCCAAAATATTTCGGCTTTATCCTTAAATTTCGTTAGAATGATAAAAACGATGAACAAATTAGTAGATTTTCTATTTATTTCCAAAAAAAAAATACCCAAATTCCCAAAGTGGGGAAAAAGAGTTCCAAAATAGGGGATTTTTATTAAAATGGTCGACATGCTTTTTTACCATTTTTATCTGTTTTGATGAATTTTAGATATTTTTATTGGACTTCAACTCATAAAATAATAAGAGATGTGAACTGGAATGACCAAAACTTATATTTTTGTTTATTAAAAAATTAAAAAATAAATAATAAAAATTTAGTTTATTAAAAACTCCAATAACTCAGTCAATTATTAACTGATTTTTAAAAACAAAGATGCATTTTACTCCTTACTAAAGCTGTTATTTAAGTAAATCTACAAGTGGAGTGGTTACCAAACAAAATAATGCGAAAAAACATTGCCAAATTTGAAAAATGACTAAAAAATTCTATCAAAAATTGTGTTTGCTGGACAAAAGCACACCGATTTCTTAAGTTTTCTTAAGAGAAAATGAAAATTGGTTGATAATTAAGTAAGTTACAGACTTATTAGTGTGCAAAGGTACGAAAAACCGGGTTTTTACACGTAACTCAAGATTTTGTGCTTGTCTGGGAAAATCGTGCATTCGGTTATATTTTAAAAATTATTCTAAATTAAAATACTACTTTTAGTATTTTGGGATTTGAAAGAAAAGTACATTTTTTATTTTTATGTTAAATATTGTTCAGTAGTTATTCATTATGAACAAAAAAATATTTAAAAAATTATTTTTAAAAATATTTTCTTCGTATTACATTCTTTTTCAGATTTTTAAAATTCAAAAAAAAAATAATTTTTATATTCACAAAATAATAAACTGGAAATTTTAATAAAATTTGTCCATAAAAAATTGTGTTGATTTTATGAATTATTATTTTTATGTTTTTTTAGACATATTTTTCAGTAGTTTTTCATTATGAACAAAAAAATATTTAAAATTTTATTTTTAAAAATATTTTCTTCGTATTACATTCTTTTTCAGATTTTTGAAATTAAGAAAAATAATTTTAAAATTTTTATATTCACAAAATAATAAACTTGAAATTTTAATAAAATTTGTCCATAAAAAATTGTGTTGATTTTGTGAATCATAAATTTTTGGGGCTTTTTTTGTATTACATATCACACTTACGTTACAGGACCAGAGAAGGCAAAGGCTTTATTTAAGTAATGCTTCCAAAACTTACCTAAAATGGAAGAAGAAAAAATACTTTTGATTTTAATATTTCCATATAAATCGCGATAAAGTAGTACAGTATTTAATTAAGAAGTTTAAAATAAGATAAATAAAAATATTATCCTTAAAATTTTCAAAATAAAATCATTTTCTGCATTTAAAGTCTTCTAACAATCATATTCGATTCATCACAAATATCGAAATAAATACAATATTCTACATTAAATAACCACAATCTCTGATTCGTTTCAGCAGGATTTATTTATCTTTTAATATATATAATACTAGCTGAACCCCGCCCGCTTCGCCAGGCAAAAACACAAATGGTAAAATTAAAATCAGGTTTCATATTGATCTTATCATATTGATATTATCGTGGCCAGTAATAAATACGTTCCAATTTTCAGCATTCTAGCTAAAAGACACTTTTGCCACGCCCCAACTACCCACCAAACGAAAATTCAACCTCCAGCATCATATTTATCTTTCTTGTGGTCAGTAATATATACGTTCCAATTTGCAGCCTTCTGGCTCAAAAAAACACTATTGCCACACACATAAAATGAAAATCCAAATTTCGGCATCATATTTATCATTCTCGTGGTCAGTAATATTTATGTACCAATTTTACATCCTATGTCCTTCCTTGGGCCAACACGAATTCATCAAGCCCAAAATCGTGAAAATCAGACGATCCGTTATAAAGTTTTGCGTGTTCACACGGACGGCATTCTCTTTTATAAATATAGATTGCTAACGAGAAGATGGGCAACACTAGACATGCGGAAGGTTAACGGAAATTCAAGAAAATAATAAAACAAAAATGAAAAAAATGTTTAGAATTCTTTCTCCGACTACCTAAAATCGTTAACATAAACGTTCCAAAAGAAACCCGAATTTTGCCTTTGGGAACTCATCACAATATCTAAAACATGACATTGAAAGAAATGCGCCTGTATAAGATAGGAAGACGATATATATGATGTCGATCAGATGAAGAAGAAGTCAATGAATTTGTAATCCACCTGGAGCATACCTTTCAGCCTTCCTAATTTCAGTAGTGCTGTTGATAATGATGAAATCAAAAGATTTTTGGAGTTCATGCATTACCCCGGAGGAAGTGAAGCAAGGAAATGTACTTATAAATAATAATAAATCTTCTGAATTTGATAAAAATATCGACTCCAGCTGTCAAAGCTTTGTCACAACCATGGAAGTAAATTGACGCCGCACTGTGGTTCAAAGTCAAATTCCAAATTTGTTGTAGCAATATTTTTTAGATCAGTAAAAACCTGAAATTATGCAAGGTCCCACGGATTATTTTGCGATATAAACTTGAAAAAAAAAACTATGCAAAAAATGTGTCCGAGACCTAAAAAAAAATATTTTTTATTTGCACTGGAGCATAGTGAATCATGAAATCAACACACACAAAATGTATGGACCTATTTATTAATTTCACTAAAATTCCGATTTTCGTCGAAGGCGCCTTTATTTTTCGTGCTCTCATTTTGGAATTATATGCCAGACTATAATGACTTGTATGACCACTTAAAGATACTTATGATCGCTAATGTTGCGATTTTCACACAGAAACAGTGATTCAGGAACAGCCTCCAAAGGCTTAAGAAAAAAATATTTTTTTTTTTTTCGAATAACTCTGTTTTTGTTGGCACGAAAAAAATGTAAAATGTAAAAAAAAAATCAGAAAATTATTCCGTTTTATTATAAATAATAGCTAACGAAGAAAACAATGCTTACTTAAAGAAAATTTAAGGATAAATATAGTAGGAATGGCCTTCTTTGTAGAATTATGATGCAAACAAACCTCTTTGTAAATTAAATAACAGAATATTTAGTTTTATTTTTAAAAATGTTGGGATCTTAACGAAGTAATCAAGGCTATTGAAGAAAGTCATTGTAGAAGTAAGGTAGTATTGACTAATTCCACACACATTTTGGATCTTCTCTCCGTTTTTGATGAAATTTTCCAATTATATACTTTTCTGTTAGGCGAATAAACTGTTTTTCCCGATTAAAAAAAAAAAAAAAACGGCCGGGCCGAACTTTATATACCCTCCACCATGGATTGCATTCCACAGAGGCTGTCGATTTTGCAGGAGTGTAGTAATGTTACAGGAAAATATAATTTTTTTAATATAGCAAAACCAAAACAAATACAAATATTGAAAAATTAAATAAATATAATATTTTAATTATTTTAAACCACGCTTATAAGGTAATGTTACCAATACGTCAACTAAAAAAATAAATATTCTTATAAAGAGTGATTTTTTTGAGGTTAGGATTTTCATGCATTAGTATTTGACAGATCACGTGGGATTTCAGACATGGTGTCAAAGAGAAAGATGCTCAGTATGCTTTGACATTTCATCATGAATCGTCTTACAAACGAACAACGCTTGCAAATTATTGAATTTTATTATCAAAATGCGTGCTCTGTTAAGAAAGTTCATTGCGCGCTTCCATTTTATGGTCAGTTTAATCGACCCACTGAAGCGGCTATTCGGGCTATTGTGACTAAATTTCGCACCAAATTTACATTGTTGGACATTAAACCACCAACACGCTTACGTAGAGTGCGAACTGAAGAAAATATCGCAGCTGTATCGGCCAGTGTTAATGATGACCACCAATTTTCGATTCGTCGCCGTTCGCACCAATTGGGTCTCTGTTACTCAAAAACGTGGAAATGCCAAAATTGGACTAAGCGGATGGACCACCTAAGACGCAGCCGCGGTCAACATTTAAATGAAATTATCTTCAAAAAGTAAATGTCATGGACCAATCTAACGTTTCAAATAAAGAACCGATGAGATTTTGCAAATTTTATGCGTTTTTTTTTAAAAAAAAGTTATCAAGCTCTTAAAAAATCACCCTTTATTTATATTTTCAAAACCATAAATATTGGTAGCTAGTTGGTGCTCAAGTTGGTTGTATTTCCATTCTATTTTAATTCCAAATGTACAAATTTTGAAAATCCATTATCAGACGTACATAGTGCAAAATAACCTAACTTCATGATTCAACCAATTTTTGCCGTAAAAGAAAAATTACGAATTTGGAAAAAAAAACTTTTTTTTGTGTGTCTATGCAGTCAGAGGAATGTATATTCCGAATTCCATGATTCCAGCTGCGTCCATTTGGTTGGTACCATTTTTACCCCTTTGACGTTTCAACGCAATTATAATTTTATCATTCTAGCTGTAGTCGTTTAGTTGGTACTATTTTTATCCCTCTATACCACTGTATCCTTTGAAAGTACTAATTTCGAAAAATTCGTCTATTTTCCGTATCTACGCAGTCAGAGGAATGTATACTCCGAATTTCATGACTCTAGCTGCGGTCATTTAATTGGTACTATTTGTATCCCCTTTTTTCATTTTAACCCCAAAAAGTACGAATTTCGAAAAATCCATTTATTTTACTTATCTACGCAATCAGAGGAATGTATACACCGAATTTCATTATTCTAGGTACAGCTGTTTGGTTGGTACCATTTTTATCCCTCTATTCCTACTTTACCCCTTAAAAGTACGAATTTGGAAAAAATACATTTATATTATATACCCAATAAGCACAAAGTCGGACTCGGATCCGATTTGAGTCCGAGATGTCGGACTCCGCTTTCTCTGTTCCGATTCGGATCCGATTTGAGTCCGAGATGTCGGACTCCGCTTTCTCTGTTCCGATTCGGATCCGATTTGAGTCCGAGATGTCGGACTCCGCTTTCTCTGTTCCGATTCGGATCCGATTTGAGTCCGAGATGTCGGACTCCGCTTTCTCTGTTCCGATTCGGATCCGATTTGAGTCCGAGATGTCGGACTCCGTTTCTCTGTTCCGATTCGGATCCGATTTGAGTCCGAGATGTCGGACTCCGCTTTCTCTGTTCCGATTCGGATCCGATTTGAGTCCGAGATGTCGGACTCCGCTTTCTCTGTTCCGATTCGGATCCGATTTGAGTCCGAGATGTCGGACTCCGCTTTCTCTGATCCGATTCGGATCCGATTTGAGTCCGAGATTTCGGACGCTTTCGATTCAGGTTTGCAGTAAAAATTTGGAGTTTTATTTTTATATTTATTAATGAATTTATTTATTATTTTGAATTTATTACTTAGTATATATGTGGTGAAATAAGCAACATTTAGATGAAAAGTAATATGACATTAAAATTTAATATATTAATAAGTATATGACTCACATGTAACAGACATCATATTAGTTTATAAGTGGTACAAAATACAATTCGTTTGTCAATTTTATTTTAAAAACCTTTTTTATATGTAATATGTTGTGCTCATTGGCCAAATCTTCAAACTCAATATTATTAGTCTTGAATATACAGTTTATATTAATGGTAATTGAAGAAGAAATGTCTTCGACTGATTTCAATGGATAGCCATGCACAATATAGTCCTATCAACTCGTTTGATATCAGAATTCATTTCGTTTTCGGATACGAAATCATTTGGAGATCGGATACGAACTCATATCTATTTGGTTTCGAGAACGGGTCCGATTTCGGTTCGAGATCGGTCACGAGAACGGGAGCAATTCCCTCTTCGATATCGGACCGAGAATTGAGTCCGATTTCGAAATGATATCGGACCCGAACTCAAAACGATGTAGGAACCAACATCGAAGTGAGTTCGGATCCGATATCATTTCGAAATCGGACTCAATTCTCGGTCCGATATCGAAGAGGGAATTGCTCCCGTTCTCGTGACCGATCTCGAACCGAAATCGGACCCGTTCTCGAAACCAAATCAGAGAAGTCGGATCCGATTCGGATCCGATTCGGATCCGATGTGCTTATTGGGTATCTACTCAATTAGAGGAATATACACACCGAATTTCGTGTTTCTAGCTGTTGTCGTTTAATATGTACCATTTTTATCCCTTTTTTGTCCCATTTCACCCCCTACAAATAAGAATCACTTTATGGTGCACGTTTTTCATATTTTTCATATTCAAAAAACATGCTTAAATACTCTAAAATATTAGGGATTAGTATGGGCATTTTTAGTCCTTGTGAGGGAAACATTTTTCCCTTTGGGCCGATTTTGCCCCATATCAATCCCAACCGATCTACGACTATAACCGATCTACGATTTATGGAAAATTTGAACGTTCTAGCTCATCTAAATGAGCGTGAGCGGTAGCGTGCTTTCAACAGACGGACGGACGGACGGACATGGCTAGATCGTCTTAGAATTTTATGACGATCAAGAATATATATACTGTATAGGGTCTCAGGTCGATATTTCAAGGTGTTACAAACGGAATGACAAAGTTAGTATACCCCCATCCTGGAAGTGGAGGGTATAAAAATAAAAATTGTAGACATTAGGGTGGATCGAACATTAAATTAAATTAAAAAAATTAACTTTTCTTTTATCATTTATTTCATTAACAAAACAGAGCTTTCGATTTTTGTAAAAAAAATTTTATAAATAGTTAATAGTATCAGTAAGACGCTCCATAAGTTTCATGTTGGTGTTCCTGGTACTTACTTTAAAATAATAAAAATATATAATAGCAATAATATACGAATATACTTCTGCATAAATATCTAATAAAACCAATCTGAATTGAAAATCAACGAAGTCGAAAAAAGAAAAAAATGGTAATACGGAAGAAATTAATTTTTTTTCTGTGCATTATGAACATAAAAAAATATTTCTTTATTCGCCGCATAAAAAAGTACATAGTTGGAAAATTTAATTTAAAGTTCCAGATATTGCAAAATTAAACAAAATATTCTGTTATCTATTTAACCACAAAAATTTAAAAATCATGATTTTTTAATAAAAATTATTTTGCGTCGACAAATAGTGTCATAACTTCCACATTTAGTCACAGATCTCTTACGTATAATCTAACATTTATATCAAAAATAAAACAAAATATTTTTTTCTATTTTTATTATTTTTTCGTGCCGGCAAAATAATTGTTTTTTTTCAAAAAAAATCATTTTTTTTTCAGAATTCTTTGGAGGCTGTTCCTAAACCAATATTAGGTCTTGGACACAATTTTTTGGTAGTATAGTGTATTTTGGGGTGTTAATAATCGGGCGTTTTTTAGATATTAGCTCTAAGGTGACTATTTTTCTTATTTTTTGCATATTTTGGTTTCTTCATAACGCGCAAATTTTTTTCGATTTTTTTATACCCTCCACGTCCAGGATAGGGGTACACTAACTTTGTCATTCAGTTTGTAACACCTTGAAATATCGACCTGAGACTCTTTAAATTGTATATATTCTTGATAGTCATAAAATTCTAAGACGATCTTCCGTCTGTTGAAGGCACGCTAAGACGATCTGGCCATGTCCGTCCGTCTGTTGAAAGCACGCTAGCATCTAAACGAAAGGAGCTAGAACGTTCAAATTGTCCATAAATGCGTCTTATAGTCGTAAATCGGTTGGGATTGAAACTGGGCGAAAGCGGCCAGAAGGGAAAATTTTTTCCCTCACAAGGACTAAAGATACCCATAATAACCCCTAATATTTTAGAGTATTTAAGAATATTTTTTCAATATGTCAGCTTGTACATACTTGATATTGTGTATGCGCATTCCCCCAATAACAAAAAGGCGCACCATAAAAAGATTTTTATTCGTTGGGGGTGAAATGGGACAAAAAGGGATAAAAATGGTACATATCAAACGACAACAGCTAGAAACACGAAATTCGCTGTGTAAGTAGATACATAATATAAAAATATTTTTTTTAAAATTCGTACTTTTAAGGGATAAAATGGGAATAGAGGGATTCAAATGGTACCAACCAAACGGATGCACCTAGAATAATGAAATTCGGAGTATACATTCCTCTGACTGCGTAGACACGTAAAATAGAACGATTTTTCGAAATTTGTACTTTTTGGGGTCAAAATATAAAAAGGGGATAAAACTAGTACCAACCAAATGACCGCAGCTAGAGTCCTGAAATTCGGAGTATACATTCCTCTGACTGCGTAGACACGAAAAATAAAAGGTTTTTTCCAAATTCGTTCTTTCAAGGATACAGTGGGTACAGAGGTATAAACATAGTACCAACTAAACGACTACAGCTATAGAGTGATTTTTTTGAGGTTAGGATTTTCATGCATTAGTATTTGACAGATCACGTGGGATTTCAGACATGGTGTCAAAGAGAAAGATGCTCAGTATGCTTTGACATTTCATCATGAATCGTCTTACAAACGAACAACGCTTGCAAATTATTGAATTTTATTATCAAAATGCGTGCTCTGTTAAGAAAGTTCATTGCGCGCTTCCATTTTATGGTCAGTTTAATCGACCCACTGAAGCGGCTATTCGGGCTATTGTGACTAAATTTCGCACCAAATTTACATTGTTGGACATTAAACCACCAACACGCTTACGTAGAGTGCGAACTGAAGAAAATATCGCAGCTGTATCGGCCAGTGTTAATGATGACCACCAATTTTCGATTCGTCGCCGTTCGCACCAATTGGGTCTCTGTTACTCAAAAACGTGGAAATGCCAAAATTGGACTAAGCGGATGGACCACCTAAGACGCAGCCGCGGTCAACATTTAAATGAAATTATCTTCAAAAAATAAATGTCATGGACCAATCTAACGTTTCAAATAAAGAACCGATGAGATTTTGCAAATTTTATGCGTTTTTTTTTAAAAAAAAGTTAATAAGCTCTTAAAAAATCACCCTTTAGAATGATGAAATTATAATTGCGTAGAAACGTCAAGGGGGTAAAAATGGTACCAACCAAATGGGCGCAGCTGGAATCATGGAATTCGGTGTATACATTCCTCTGACTGCATAGACACGCAAAAAAAGCTTTTTTCCAAATTCGTAATTTTTCCTTTACGGCAAAAATTGGTTGAATCATGAAGTTAGGTTATTTTGCACTATGTACGTCTGATAATGGATTTTCAAAATTTGTACTTTTGGAATTAAAATAGAATGGAAATACAACCAACTGTAGCACCCACTATCTAACAATATTTATGGTATTTAAGCTTTTTGAAAATATAAATATAAGAATATTTATTTCTTTATTTGAAATAAATAATAGTTTGAAATAATTAAAATATTATATTTATTTATAAAATTATTTTTTCAATATTTGTATTTGTTTTGGTTTGGCTATATTAAAAAATTTATATTTTCCTGTAATATTACTGCACTTCTACGAATATCGACAGCGTCTGTGGAATGAAATCCATGGTGGAGGGTACATAACTTAACGCCGTTTTTACTTGTTTATCATTAATAAATGTATTTTCTACCTTTTTTTCAAAATGATATTTTTGAAATATTTATTACAGCCAAACTATATTTGGCACAAATACATTTTCGATGCCATAACAAAGATAGGAAATCAAAATTTTTAATAAAAAATTCTAATAAAATAATGGAGTGCAAAAACTCTGTAACAGCTCGACAAAGTCGAAAAAAAAATTACGTTTTTTTTTAATTTTCAAAATCTTAAAAACAAATTTGTAAAAATCTGTATTGTTATTTATTCTGGTTTAAGACCAAAGGTTGTGCTGAAGTCTTCAGCCCAACCCAAAATTAGCAAAAAGGCAAGTGAGACATGTGTTGTTGCAGCTAAAAGTTGACTGCGCAGTTTCGATGGGCGTTACCCCATCTCGTCAGAACTTTTGCAACGAATGTGTGTCTTTGACTTAAATCAGGGTTCATATTAGTACCAGCGCTCACATCTGACAAATGATTAACATAATATTTCACCGAACTAAGTCGACACACTAAAAGTCTCACTTTGCCAATTCAATGTAAAAATATGTAAGAAAACATTAAAAAATATAAAAAATTTACGTTTCTTTTAAATCGGTTTAATTTAAATAAGGTTTTAAATAAGTTTTTAAATAAGTTTTTAAATAAGTTTTTAAATAAGTTTTGGGTTAATTTATAAAATATACCCGATTGTCCGATTTGCAATGTTTATATCTCAAAAAATCCTTGTGCCCTTGTCTAATTTCAGTTTTTTACAAAACTCAAAAATTCTTACTAGGTGAAAAAATATTGAATTTTGGCCGATGCCACTCTATTTCTTTGTGGCGACTCAAATCGGGCTATTAGTGTAAACACATACACATACAAATACTTAAGCTATTATTTACTTCAGATCATTATTTTATAATAATTCAAACGACTTCCACGGCATTGCCAATAACTTTTGCAGCAATCCTCGTACGGACGGCCATCAATTTCCTTGGATGCTGACAAACATTTTTCACTTCAATTTAATAAAAATTCATTTTCTATGTCACCTGACATCTACACCCCGAAGAAACCAACCAACGAAGTTTTATAGCGCCAAGAAAAAGCAATTCCTTAAGCTGTAAACTACACACACACATACATACACACAAGGCAAACAACGATGAGCAACAGCAGCTGCAGGAAGGAAGTAAAGAAGAAGAAGGCTACGACGACGAAGAAGGATTGACGTAGAACAATTTTATAGGAGAGTGTGTGCATGTGGGTGTGTGTGTGTGTTACATCCCCGTTAACAACTTTTAATGTTGATTTTTACAACTTGTTTTCTATTTTCGCTATAAAAACATTGTATGTAACAATTTAACACTTCCTGCAAATACGAATTTTCAATAATAAAAAAGCGACAACGAAGCGAAACGAACATGAGGGGAAGAACACGAAGGGAAATTTCATTAAAACTTAAGTTCTTTACGAACACCAAGACGGCGAAGTAATTGTAAAAGTGTGTGAGTGTGTCGTCGTCGTCGTCGTCGTCCTCCTTTAAGGAGACTTAAAGGAACGCCAAAGACTGTGAACAACTTTTGGCCTGCATTTGTCTGGAGTATGTGTGGTAGAGTAGCACAGGGGCGAAATTCATCAGCTGGAGGGCCTTTGATGGGTCGTGACTAAGGTTCTTATATAAAGAAGTGTCGTAAATGTAGCAGCATCAATTTAAGCGAAAACTTGAGTTGGAGATGGAAAAAACTGAAATATTATTTTTTGAAAATAACCAATAACTAAGGGCCATAACTTCTTTTTTTATTCATGGATTGTCTTCAAATAGGACTTGCTGTCTTTTTTAGGATGCCAGCTATAATCCAAAAATATATATTATTTTGGGTCCAGCAAAAAACGATATTTAGCCACAAAATTAAAAAAAAAATCAAAATTATTAGAAAGTAAAAAAAATATTTTTTTTTTATTTAATTTAAATTATATATTTTGTTTTTAAAGGATTTTTAGGATTTTTTAGTGGCAGCAAAAACAATTTTTTAGTTTCAAATCGATTTTTTGGAATTAATTCTGTAAAGTGTGCGCGGAAAAAGATATCCTGAAGAAATTTCACGTAATTAGAGCAGAGACAAGTTTCAGATTATTTGCAAAATTAATAATCTCTAGTTGGTATGGAGGCCAAAATTGGTTGGCCATGTCAATTTTTTTTAAAATGACTGTCAAAAGTAGAATTAGGCACCAATTTAATATTTTTAATTATTTGAATATTTTTAATATTTTTATAAATTTTAATAAAAAAAACTGAAATGTTATTTTTTGAAAATCTTGTAATTCTACAATAAGTAAGGGCCATAACTTATTTTTTTATTCATGGCCTTGTTTTCTTTCTTAGGATGCCAGCTATAATCCAAAAATGTATAATATTTTCTTTGCAACAAAAAACGATATTTGGACAAAAAATTAAAAAAAAAATCAAAATTATTATTTTAAATATTTGAATATTTTTATAAATTTTAATATATTCCATAGTATTAATATTTTTAATATTTCTAATATTTTTAATATTTGTAATATTTTTAACATTTGTAATATTGTTGATATTTTCAATATTTCCAATATTTGTAATATCTTTTTTAATTTTAATTATAAATTTATTAATTTTAATATTTTTTAATATTTTTATTATTTTTAAAATTTTTAATATTTTTAACATTTTTAATATTTTTAATATTTTTAATATTTTTAATATTTTTAATATTTTTAATATTTTTAATATTTTTAATATTTTTAATATTTTTAATATTTTTAATATTTTTAATATTTTTAATATTTTTAATATTTTTAATATTTTTAATATTTTTAATATTTTTAATATTTTTAATATTTTTAATATTTTTAATATTTTTGATATTTTTAATATTTTTAATATTTTTAATATTTTTAATATTTTTAATATTTTTAATATTGGGTTTTCCTTTTTTTTTGGTTCAAGACCAAAGGTTGTGCTGAAGTCTTCAGCAGAACCCAAAATTAGCAAAAAGGCAAAGTGAGACCTTTATTGTTGCAGCTAAAAGTTGACTGCGCAGATTCGATGGGCGCTACCCCATCTCGTCAGAACTTTCGCAACGAATGTATGTCTTTGACTTAAATCAGGGTTCATATCAGTACCACCGGTCACATATGGCAAATGAGAAGCGCTGATAAACAAAATATTCCACCGAACTAAGTCGACACACTAAAAATCTCACTATTTTTAATATTTTCAAAATTTTTAATAGCTTTAATATTTTTAATAGCTTTAATATTTTTAATACTTTTAACATTTATAATATTTTTAATATTTTTAATATTTTTAATATTTTTAATATTTGTAATATTTTCAATATTTGTAATATTAGTAATATTTTCAATATTTTTAATAGCTTTAATATTTTTAATATTTCTAATGTTTTTTAAATATTTTCAATAATTTTAATATTTTTAAAATTGCTATTAATTTTAATATTTTTAATTTTTTAATATTTGTAATATTTTTAATATTTCTAATGTTTTAATATTTTTTGTAATATTTGTAATATTTTCAATATTTCTAACATTTCTAATATTTGTAATATTTTTAATATTTCAAATATTTGTAATATTTTTGATATTTTTAATATTTCTTATATTTTTAACACTTTTAATATTATAAATATTTCGCACAGTAATAGTGCTTGCGAATACCTAAAAAATATGCTTAAATGAAGATACTTCAGTCGTTTAAGAGATATTTATATATTTAAGTTACAAGAAAAATATGTCATATTTTTGGCAAGATTGATTTTGTATTTTAAAGTTACGATCTCATATTTAGATTGCTTTTAAGACTATATATATTTTTATATTGCTTATAAAATTCTTAAAATACCAGTGGAAAGACTATTACAAATGTGTTGCATCAATCAGAAGTTATACATTGCTAAAGACAAAACATCCAAAAAAGGCTTTTATATTTTCAAAAAGACGACAACATTATTTCGCTTGTATTTTTTTGCTTTCTTCCTTCAGGTGTCAATTTCTGTTATTTTTCTTAAAGAAGATATAATTTAGATACGTACAACGCTTTTCCAGAGTAATTTTGGGCCATGGACCTCCACAATATATTCTCTCCAATATTGTAAATTTTTCATTTTAAAAAATTTGTATTTACAAAAATTCTCAAATCGCAAAGAATTTGCAAAAAAAAGCTCCAATCGATAGAAAAGTGGTTAGTATATTTTGTTAAGCCCATGTGTCGACTTCTTACTCAGAAAATATTACCATTTTTATTATTCTTACTCTTCAAATTATGGAGTATATTTCCCCATTTTGGGAATTTGGGTATTTTGTCGGAAGCAGCGCAAAAACTTGTTAGCCATTATTTTTGTTCAAATTTTTTCTACATAATGCCAAAATTTCGTTATTGTATTTCAATTTTTGTAGATTTTACGCAGTGTTCAACATGAATTTGTTTTTCTCAAAAAAAAATAAATTTTTAGGAAATTTTTAGTCTTACTTAGCACAAACAGCGATTTACTATTTATTGACTGTCTTATATTATTAAAGCCCTTGTTCTGGCCTTTCCAAAATGGCATCACTTTTTTTTACAAAACACATATTTTTCTGCTTCATAATTGTAATAAGATATGCCTCCATCGTCGCAAGCACCACATACCATGGAAGAGACATACGTATGATGGCTATATCAAAATCTAAGCCAATTTTTGCACCATATAGTTGAAGAACAAAGAAATTGATAAGCGTCAAATTTCATAATATCGGTTGAAACCTATGGCTTTTAGGGCGATAAATTCTTTTTAACTGTAAGATTTTCTTACTTTTTTTCATATATTTTACAGACATTGGCTTTAATGGTCCTTACTTAGCTTTATTCCCATATGTAATAAGTTTATATATTTTGGAAAGAGGACGTCGTGTAGAAGTCACAAATAGATTACTACAATAATTCGATCATTCGAATCACTAGAATATGACCAATTATCATAAAAATAATTTATTGAGATAATTAATTCTCGAAACCAAAATTATAGATTTCAAAAGTAAAGTTTAATTTTATCCACGGCCATAGCTGCTAAAAATATTTCTGTCCTTTGATCTTTTTCTAAAAAATGGAATTTATTTTTTGGAATTTATTTTCCCCGTTTTAGGAATTGTTGGATCAAGGAACATTTCCCCGTTTTAGGATGTTTGAGATTTTTATATGAAGTGATACAGTAAGCCCCTATGAAAAAATCTTAGATATTTTTCAAAAAACAAAAATAAAAATTTTGGGATTTATTTTCCCCGTTTTAGGAATTTTGAGATTTTTCTAAAAAAAAATCAAATTCAAAAAATCTAATTTGTGGGATTTATTTTCCCTGTTGTAGGATTTTTATATAGGGTCCGCCAGCTAACGTTTTTTTCAACTATTCAACTGTGGGGTGCCCTCAGCAGCCATTAGAATGAAATTATTTTCCATTATCAACGGGAAGGATTGTACTTTCAAATAAAAAAAGAAATTTGAGAAAATATTCAGTAGTTTTTTATAGCATTTTCAAAAAAAAGTTATTTGTCGGACCCTATATAAGGTCGAAGAGTATGCCTCAAGGCACAATAAATTAATTTTTTCTCTAAATTTTTCTAAAACAAAAATTTGTTTGCTTTTTGGTTTAGAAATTTTGAGATTTTTGTATGAAATTGAACCATAGCCAAGGGACAAAAATAAAATTTTTAGATTTTTTCAGAATTATTTTTCTAAAAAATCTATGTTTTGGAATTCATTTTCCCTGCGGGATTGTGGGATTTTTATAAAAGGCCGAACAGCACGGAAAATTAATTATTTGGTATTTTCTGTAAATTTTTCTAAAAAAAACAAATTTTTGTGATTTATTTTCCCCCTTTTTAGGAATTATGAAATTTTTATATGAGCTCAAAGCTCAAAATTAACATGCCAGATAATTCTGTTATTGCCTCTTCTGGCGTTCATACTCACAATCGAAATTGAACTTCCACTTATCTTCCTTTGGTAACATATTTAACTGGCCCTTTTTAAATGAAGGGGAAAAAGATCCTTCCTTTTTCCTATGATTTGAACAGCCTTTGATAGGCCTGTTTAAGAAATAGTGGCGGCATTCTCTGTACATGCTAATTAAAATTAAATAACGGAAAGAAAGTTGTCAGGATTGTGCCACCCAATATTAAAAATCTTACTGCTCACCGCCCGTCTATATGGACATCTTGTCAAATAAGGCCTCATGTTTAGAAAGCCTTACGGTTTCCGTCACTGAGGCAGATTGATTGCTTTGGATACATGTACATTAAACTGGGTCGTGGTTCATTAAAATAAAAAAAAAATACAGTCACTCCGAAGGTCTATGTAATATGGAAACAATTAAAAAAATTATGGATATATATTTTTTAAATTTTTACTAATATTCCAATAGTAGCTGAAAGTAACTTTATCATTTGTACTCTCATTTTGAAAATATAGATCCGATAACATCCTCTTATATGTTAAATAAAAGATAGTTATGATGACAACAAATGTCGCGATTTCCACTTTCGCATAGAAACAGTGGTTTAGGAACAGTCTCCTAAAAATAGGGAAAATAGGGACTTAAAAATCATTTTTTCTGACACGAGGAACCGATAACAAATAGAAAAATATTTTATTTTATGTCAGCGGATAAATATAGAAGTTAGTGCACTCAATATAGACGAAAAAGAATTAAAAAATCATGATTTTATTATAATTTTTTGTGTTAAATACTACCCGCTTTACAAATTATATAAAATAATATTTGGTTTTTATTTGATAGTAACTGGGAAAATCAAATAATCTTAAATTGAAAAAAAAGTACATGTCGTCATCACCAATGATGAATACTTCTACGAAAATGGTAATAACTTCTCCATTTATCTAGAAATTATTTTCAAATATGCCTTATTTTCTTCGTTATAAAATAAAACAAAATATTATGTCCTTGTTTTTTTTTCGTGCCAGCAAAATAGTTACAAAAAAATTAATTTTTTTCCTAATTTTTTGGGAGACTATTTCTAAACCAATATATGGAATATTTCAAATATTATTGAATCTTTAAAAATATATAGTGTTTATTGGATCAAATTGTATTCAAGGATGACTATATGAATAAATGTTTTTGAATCTGAAAATGGTGCAGTGTCCTGTGACCCACTCTGTGTGTTTGTTGTCCAGATGGAAATTAGAACGTTTGCCTCGCAGCAATGTACCTTCATCAAATTGAAATTTGAGCACATTTAACTCTTTTGATTTTAAAGCTTAGATATAAATTTCATTATTTACGCAATGCGAACATCATTTGAACTAAATTTGATGTGGGTAACAATAGCGAGGGGTCTTCGAAGAGGAACATTTCACTTAACAGAGTATTTGCAATTTCAAGCAAAAGTGTTTTGTCCATAAAAACGCACATTCCCATTGAAATTTCAAAACAATGAGCAGAGTCATTGGAAAACTCTCAATACTTTTCAACTTTTATGACTTCCGGTCATTGCAGCCCGTAAACTTTCAGAGCACACCTCGCACTCTCACATACTTTCTGTGCTGGAATGTTGATGCCTGAAGATACTTTCCCAAGTATGTTTAATTCATTTTTCTCTCAGTTATTTTATTAATTCCTCAAGTTGTATCTCCATTTCATAGATGAAGATGCTGGATGCAGGATGCAAAGTAAACAGACAAAATTAATAAAACAACATTCAAGAAATTGAGAAGTTTTGCGAAACTATATGACTAACTTTGCAGTCGCACAGTGTTTAGAAGGGATATGGGGCGGATGCTATTATAAACGGAGATTAGTTCAAGATTTGAATTAAATAGAAAACACAGTCTTTATTAGATCTTTTGAGATAAGAGTATGTAAAAAAATTTCAAACGTTTGATATAACATTTTCTGACGTATTTTGGCTTTCTTACCTCGAAGACGATATTAATTTTTTTTGAATATTTATACACTCCACGAGAGTATTATGTCTTTGTGCATTTGTTTGTAACACCCAAAAGGAAGAGAGATAGACCCATTGTTAATTATACCGATCGACTTAGAATCACTTTCTGAGTCGATTTAGCAATGTCCGTCCGTCTGTCTGTCTGTCTGTCCATCTATTCTTGTAATCACGATACAGGTCGCAATTGTAGACATAACCAAATGAAACTTTGCACAACGAAGTTTTACGGGATAAGAACGAACGCTATTTAATTTGAAGAAAATCGGTTCAGATTTAGATATAGCCCCTACGAATTTCACTCCCGATTTGACTCTTTTCACTCTAGATACCACATATTTTAACAGATTTTCTTCAAAATTGGCAAAACATCTTATAGTTCAACTAGAAACATCTGTGGTAAAAATGGGTCAGATCGGTTCAGATTTATATATAGCTCCCATACACATTTCGCTCCCGATTTGACTTTTTCCGCTCTAGAAACCACATATTGTATCAGATTGTCTTCAGATTTGGCAAAACATCTTATATTTCAACTAGAAACACCTGTAGTGAAAATGGGTCAGATCGGTTCAGATTTATATATAGCTCCCATACAAATTTAGCTCCCGATTTGACTTTTTCCGCTCTAGAAACCACATATTGTATCGGATTGTCGTCAGATTTGGCAAAACATCTTATATTTCAACTAGAAACACCTGTGGTAAAAATGGGGCAGATCGGTTCAGATTTATATATAGCTCCCATACAAATTTCGCTCCCGATTTGACTTTTTTCGCTCTAGAAACCACATATTTTAACAGATCCTTTTCAAAGTAGGCGAAATATATTATATTTGTCCTAGAAATAGCTATAGTGAAAATGGGTCAGATCGGTTCAGATTTAGATATAGCCCCCATACGAATTTCACTCCCGATTTGACACTTTTCACTCTAGATACCACATTTTTTAACAGATTTTCTTCAAAATTGGAAAAACATCTTATATTTCAACTAGAAACACCTGTGGTAAAAATGTGTTAGATCGGTTCAGATTTATATATACCTCCCATACAAATTTCGCTCCCGATTTAACTTTTTCCGCCCCAGAAACCACGAATTTTCACCGAATTTCTTCAAAGTGAGCATAACACCTTATATTTGAACTGGAAGAACTTATTGTGAAAGTTAGTCACATTTTTCCATGTTTGGATATAGCCCCGATACAATATTCTTATCGATTTGACAAATCGAACCAGGTCGTATTAGCCTATGATTAGGAAACATACAAAAATTCTTCCCGTTTTCACTTTTTTACCGAGTTGGACTGTATTCGGTTGGAAAGTGGAGTGTATCATATAGTCGGCTCGCCCGACTTTAGCCTTTCCTTACTTGTTTTTCTTTTTATTTTTTACTAGATTCCAATTTTCGTCTAAGATACCTTTAATATTTGTACTCTCATTGTGGAAATAAAGAGTGATTTTTTTGAGGTTAGGATTTTCATGCATTAGTATTTGACAGATCACGTGGGATTTCAGACATGGTGTCAAAGAGAAAGATGCTCAGTATGCTTTGACATTTCATCATGAATAGACTTACTAACGAGCAACGCTTGCAAATCATTGAATTTTATTATCAAAATGCGTGCTCTGTTAAGAAAGTTCATCGCGCGCTTCCATTTTATGGTCAGTTTGATCGACGCACTGAAGCGGCTATTCGGGCTATTGTGACTAAATTTCGTACCAAATTTACATTATTGGACATTAAACCACCAACACGCTTACGTAGAGTGCGAACTGAAGAAAATATCGCAGCTGTATCGGCCAGTGTTAATGATGACCATCAATTATCGATTCGTCGCCGTTCGCAGCAATTGGGCCTCTGTTACTCAGAAACGTGGAAATGCCAAAATTGGACTTTCCGAATGGACCACCTAAGACGCAGCCGCGGTCAACATTTAAATGAAATTATCTTCAAAAAGTAAATGTCATGGACCAATCTAAAGTTTCAAATAAAGAACCGATGAGATTTTGCAAATTTTATGCGTTTTTTTTAAAAAAAAAGTTATCAAGCTCTTAAAAAATCACCCTTTAAAAGTCCTATCACACACGATTGATGAATATGAATATTCTGTTATCTATTTTTTGCGTTATTTTATCAAAAATTTAAAAAATCCTGATTTTTCTTAAAAATCTTTTGCGTCTATAAAGATGGTCTGAACGTCTACATTTATCCATAGATTTTTACATACATTAACATAGTTTTCTTCGTTAAAATATTAGCCAATAAAAAGTAAATTAGTATATTTTTTTGTTTGTTTTTTTTTCTATTTTTATGTTTTTTGTCGTGCCAGCAAGAAATTATATTTTCGAAAAACGATCTATTTTCCTGATTTTTTAGGATCACACCTAAATCACTGTTTCTATGTGAAAGTGAAATACGCAAAATTTGTAGACATCATAATTAGCTTTAATTGAATATATAAGAAAATGCGATCGGATCTATAATTACCAAATGGGAGTACAAATATATTTTTTTTTTTTTTAAAAAATGCCTACTTTTTTCCTCATTTTTATTAGCCTCGTCCTAAACCAGTGTTCCTATGTGAATGTGAAATTTGCAACATTTGTAGTCACTAGCTGAACATAGAAGCGGGCATTCTCAACGAAAAATTTAAAAATTATGATTTTTTTAATTCTAAAATGTTAACTATTAAAAAGTAATACAAATATTATAATTTTTTAACCTTTTTCTATTTTTATGGGTTTTTCGTGACAGAAAAAAATATTTTTTTTTTCAGTATATTTAGGATATTTTTTCCTAAATTCATCATAATTAGCTTTAATTGAACATATGTGTTATACGACTAATATTCCCAAAATGAGAGTACATATCGTTACCAAAATATAAAAAAGGCTCAACTAACATTTTTTTGCAAATCGAGATTTTTGGTTATTTTAACAAAACACAACAAGTTCGTTTATAATAAACAAAAATATCGATTTGCAAAAAAATGTTAGTTGAGTCTTTTTTATATTTTGGTAACGATATATTTGGTGTGGATTTTAAATTAAAAAAGTAATGTTTAGGTATCGAACAAAAACTTTGTGTTTGATATTTTCCAAACCAAAAACTGTGCCAAAGAAATGAAAGATGACCCAAAAAGGGGAAAATTAAATTACGCCCAAAAATAAATGAAAAATCACCCAAATCAAAAATTAAAAATCGTCTAAAAGATTAGATTAATTTTTAATATGAAAAATCGCAGAAATATATATCAATTGGGGTAGGTCCAACTACGGCTACGCAGAGTAACTTTTTGGAGATTTGAAAAATCGCCCAAAAAACAAATGAAAAATCGCCTAAATCGAAAATTTTACCAAAAAATGAAAAAATGATATAAAAAGAGGAAATAAAATTACTCACGAAAATAAACGAAATAGCCTAAAAATATGAAAAATTTGAGTAGTTTTTAATATGAAAAATCGCCCGAAAATATATTGGTATAAGTCCTAAACTATGCAGAGTAACTGTTAAAAAAAAAAAAAAAACAAATAAAAAATCGAACAAACGCAAAGATTGAGCCAAAAAAGGTGAAAAATGGGCCAAAAAGGGAAAATAAAATTATGCCCAAAAATAAATGAAAATCCGTCAAAAATGGGTTATTTTTCATATGAAAAAATCTCCCAAAAATTTTAATAATTTTTAATACTAAAAATTGCCCAAAACTATATCATCTGGGGTATGTCCAAGTCCGACTATACAAAGTAACTGTTTCTCCCATTTTTTGGGAGATTTTTCATGTTTAAAATTTCTCAATTTTTGCGCGACTTTTCATATGAAAAATTAGCATTTTTGGGCGATTTTTCTTTCATAAAAAAGACTCATTTTTGGCAATTTTTCATGTACAAAATTACTCAAATTTTTGGACGATTTCTCATATGAAAAATGGCTCATTTATTGGGCGATTTTTCATTTTTAATTTGGCTGATATTTCATTTATTTTTGGGCGAGTTTTCATATGAAAAATGACCATTTTTGGGCGATTTTCCTCATATGAAAAAAGACCCCTATTTGGCTATTTTTCATGTACAAAATTACTCAAATTTTTTGGCGATTTCTCATATAAAAAATGACTCATTTTTGGGCGATTTGGATGATTTTTCATTTATTTTTGGGGGTAATTTCATTTTATTTTAGAGCCATTTATGATGGGAGATTTTTCATATAAAAAATTACACAAATTTTTGGGTGATTTTTCATATGAAAAATGTCCCATTTTGTGTGCGATTTTTCATATGAAAAATTCCCCAATTTTTGGGTGACTTTTCATTTTTGATTTGGGTGAATTTTCATTTATTTTTGGAGTAATTTATTTTCTTTTTTGAGTCATTTTAGGGCGATTTTTCATTTAAAAAATTACTTACTCAAATTTTGCATATGAAAAATTACACAATTTTTTGAGCTATTTTCCATTTTTGATTTGGGTGACTTTTTCATCTATTTTTGGGCGTAAAAATTCATTTTCCTTTTTGAAAAATTCAATTTATTGGACGATTTTTCATTTCAGATTTGGGTGATATTTCATTTATTTTTGGGGATAATTTCATTTCCCTTTTTGGGTCATTTTAGGGCAATTTTTCATTTAAAATATTATCATTTTTGGGCGATATTTCATATGAAAAATTATCAGTTTTTTTTATATTTCATTTATTTTTGGGCTTAATTTAATTTTCCTTTATTTAATGGTAATTTTTGGGAGAGTTTTTATGTAAAACATGCTTATATTTTTGGCGATTTTTAATTTTTGATTTGGATGATTTTTTTTTTGGTTATTTCATTTTCCCTTTGTGATCATTTTTGAGCGATTTTTCATATTAAATATTACTCAAGTTTTGGAAGCAGTTCTTCACCCATTTTTGGATAATTTTGTACACGGAAAATCGCAAAAAAAATTATCCTTTTTTCATGTGAGAAAAATCGCCCAAAAATGGTCATTTTTCATATGAAAAGTCGCCCAAAAATTTGAGAAATTTTAAATATGAAAAATCTCCCAAATAAATAGGAGCAAACAGTTACTCTGCGTAGTCGGACTTGGACATACCCCAGATGATATATTTTAGGGCGATTTTTAATATTAAAAATTATTAAAATTTTTTGGAGATTTTTTCATATGAAAAATAATCCATTTTTTGAAAAATTTTCATTTACTTTGGGCGTAAATTTATTTTCCCTTTTTGGTCCATTTTTCGCATTTTTTGGCTCAATTTCTGCGTGTTTTTTTTTCGATTTTTCATATCGCTAAACAGTTACTCTGCGTAGCAATATATTTTCGGGCGATTATTCATATTAAACACTACTCAAATTTGTGCGCGATTTTTTTAGGCTATTTCATTTATTTTATGCATAATTTTATTTTCCCTTTTTATAGCATTTTTCATTTTTGATTTGGTTGATTTTTCATGTTTTCGCCTTCTTTCATTTTTTGGTCCTATTTTTGTTTTGTTTGCCTTTCAGTTTTTGTGCGATTGTTAATGTCGCCGGATGACGGCCTTCGGTAGGGCTTCGCGCAAAAGGGAAATTTTTCTTATTTGAAACATCACCCCATGGGCATTATTTCAAATATTTCATATTTTTCTTAATGAAAAATAGCCCAAATGAGAAATATGCAATAGTGTCCAAAATTATGAATGAAGAACCATTTTTGGCGATAACAATTAAAATAAATTTAATTCAGTGCGTTTTCGTAATACTGTGCATGTATCAGCTTCTCCAGTTCAACCGAAACTAAACCGCCCATAAACTTCATGTTTCTTTTTTTTTTGGAGCCATAAACCATCAAAACACCTCCACCAAGTCAGAGTGTATGTTAAACTTGTCATTCTAGCGCCCTACCGCCTTCTCTCTCGACTTTTTCTCCTCCTACAACCACACCTTCCTTCCACTTCCGCATCCTTTTCCGGTTTAGCGAATCGCTTTTGTATACTTTCAACACGTGCCATATTGTTTGCTTTAGATACGTTTTTGATAACACTCACTCACCGGCTGACTGACTGAGTGGGTATTTGTGTGTGCGTGGGAGAATTTAGTTGTACATGTGTACGTGTATGTGGGTGAATAGTGCTGGACCGACCGACCTTCAGCATTTTGTGTTCGTAAAAAATAGACGAAATTTGTTTATTTTTCTTTGTGAGCGGTTTTGGATTTCGAAAATGTTTGTGGTGGTGTTGCTAAAACTTTTCGTTTTTAGTTTTATTGAAAAATATTTGCCATGGCAAAGAGGGAAATTTCCTTAGCGAGTGAAATCGGCCAATGAGGAAGAGGAGACGCAGAAGAAGGACACAGGACTTCACACAATGTGTGTATAATAATACGGTTCCCGAATACAAAAAATGTAAATATAAAGTTTGTCATTCCGTTTATAACACCCTAAAATATTGACCTGTGACTCTATGAAGTATATATATGGGACAAAAATTGCAACAATAAAACGATAATAGTTAGAAACGCTGATAATCCGTGGGTATTCCACAAGTTGCGTTTAAAATAGAGGAATTTTCTAAAATTCCTACTCTAAAGGGATAAAATAGGAAAAATTAAAATTATGAAATTCGGTGTCGACATATCCCTGGCAGTGTAGACGCTCAAAATTTCGAGACGTCGAGATTTGTACTTTTAAGGGTAAACGGAGCAAAAAACGATAAAAATGGTACCAGCCAAACGGATGCAGTTAGAACAATGAATTTGGTTTTTATATATTTATCTTTTTTATGATTAATTTTAAAAATTTTATAAATTTAAAAATATCAAAATAAAATATAAAAAATATTTTTTACTTTACATTTTTGAAAAAAAAAAAGTAGAATTCCCAAAGTGGGGAAAATGTATTTAAAAATTTGGAGTTTTATGTCTTGTCATTTATTTTGGTTCGAGACCATAGGTTGTGCCGAAGTCTTCAGCAGAACCCAAAATTAGCAAAGAAGGCAAAGTGAGACCTTTATTGTTGCAGCTGAAAGTTGACTGCGCAGTTTCGATGGGCGCTACACCATCTCATCAGAACTTTCGCAACGAATGTATGTCTTTGACTTAAATCAGGGTTCATATTAGTACCAGCGGTCACATATTTCTAATGAGAAACGCTGATAAACAAAATATTCCACCGAACTAAGTCGACACACTAAAAATCTCACTTTGCCAATTCAATGTTGTGCATGTGCTCGCATCGCTCGCAACAATGCAAAGGTTGTTGTTGTACGGTATGTCCCGTCTTCACTGTACCTCGTGTGTATTGTTGTTGTTTGTATGTATAGTTGGTCTGTTATGTTGTATGTCTTGTCATTTATTTTGGTTCGAGACCATAGGTTGTGCCGAAGTCTTCTTTTTTTTACTAAAATGGGCCTTTATTTACCATCTTTATCAGTTTTCATGAAAATTCAGATTTTGCATTTTTGCAAAACAAAAAAGAAACAAGTACCCAAAGTGGGGAAATGTGTTCCAATTTTTTTTCATTTTTGACTAAAAATGGTCGACATGCCTTTGTTTTGATGAATTCAAATTCATATTTGGCGTTTAAAAAAAATTAGTTGAATTCCCAAAAGTGGGGAAATTGTGTTCCAAAAATTGGAATATTTTACTAAAATGGTTAGTTACACTTTTTATCCGTTTCCATGAATTGTAGGTACTGTTGTTTGATCCCAAATTCAGATTTTGCATTTTTACAAAACAAAAAATTCTGCATTTTTACAAAAAAAAAAAATAGACGAAATTGTGATTTTTAATAAAATGGTCGACATTCTACTTTGATCTATATTGATTAATTTTTGGCATTTCTGCTGGACTTCAATTTCAGATTTGCATTTTTGCAAAAAAAAAACGAATTCCTAAAGTAGGGAAAATATGTTCCAAAATTTGGGATTTTCGTTAAAATGGTCGTCATGCCTTTAGTTACCATTTTTATTGGACTTCAAATTCCGATTTTGCATTTTTTTTTCCAAAAAAAAAAAGTAGCCTAATTCCCAAAGTGGGGAAAATGTGTTCCAAATTTTAGGATTTTTACTTAACCTTTACATTTGAACCACCGTTTTTCTTTCCGTTAATGTGTTAACATGCCTATATTTACCATTTTTATCTGTTTTGATGAATCTTAGGTATTTTTGTTCGACCTCACATTCAGATTTTGCTTTTTTGGAAAACAAAAAACCGAATTCCTAAGGTGGGGAAATATGTTCCAAAAATTTTGATTTTTTACTAAAATGGTATTAGGTATTTTTTTAGCTTCAAATTCAGATTTAACATTTTTGCAAAAAAAAAAAAATACCGCATTCCCAAAGTGGGGAAAATATGTACCAAAATTTGGAGTTTTTACTAAATTGGTAAACATGGCCAACTTACCAACTTTTTTCTATTTTAATAAATTTTAAGTATTTTTGTTGGACATCAAAATCAGATTAGGCATTTTTACCAAAAGAAAAATGAATTCATAAACTGGGCAAAAAAGTGTTCCCAAATTTAGGATTTTACGATTGACATGCGCCTTCACTTTTATTTGTTTTAATGTATTTTAAGTATTTTTGTTGGACCTAAAATTCAGATCCAGTGGGGAAAAATGTGTTCCAAAATTTGGGATTTTTACTAAAATGATGGGCATGCCTTCATTTAGCATTTTTACTTCTTTTAATGAATTTAAAGTATTTTTTTGCAGCTCAAATTCAGATTATGTTTGTTGAAAGAAAAAAAAAACGAATTCCCGAAGTGGGGAAAATGTGTTCCAAAATGGTCGGCATGCATTTAGTTACCATTTTTATTTATTATTTATTTTATATATATTTTATTTTATCTTTTGAGAATCTTAGGTATTTTTGTTGGACCTAAAATTCAGATTTAGAATTTTTACAAAAATGCCTAATTTCGAAGTGAGGAGAACGTGTTCTAAAATTTGGGATTTGTTACTAAAATGGTCGACATGCATTTGGTTATCATTTTTATCTGTTTTGATGAATTTTAAGTATTTTTGTAGAATCCAAATTCAGTTTTTGCATTTTTGCCTAATTCCCAAAGTGGGGAAATGTCCTCCAATAATTGGGATTTCTTACTAAAATGGTAGACATGCCTTTAGTTACTATTTGTATCTGTTTTTAGTTATTTTTGTTGAAATGAAATTCAGATTTTGCATTTTATGCAAAAAAAAATACGAATTCCCAAAGTGGGGAAGATGTGGTCCAATAGCTAAAATTCATCAAAGCAGATAAAAATGATGCAAATTTTACTAGATTTTCAAAAAAAAAGGTTTGATATGCCTTTATTTATGTTTTTATATGTTTTGTTGGATTTTTTGTTTTATATCAAAATTCGTACAATTTTGAGAGATGTGAGTGAACTGGAATGACCAAAACTTGCAGTTTTGCAAAAAAAAAACTGTTAGTGAAAATGTCAATAACTCAGTCAATTATCGACGGGTTTTTAGAATCAAAGTGGCGTTTTACTTCTTACTAAACGTCATAAATCCACAAGTGCTGGAAGTGAAAAGCATTTCCAAAATGGGAAAATGGCTAACAATTTGAAACAACATGTCTTTGCTGGACGAATACACACAGATTACTGAAGTATTAAATAAACACATTGATATCAGATATCGTTTGAAAGGTCTAAGTGATTTCTTTTTTAGGGACACAAAACCATTTTTTACCCGTTAGTCAAGATTTTGGGATTGTCTGAGAAATTTCACAAACAGATTCTTGTTTCACTCGACAATAACCACATGAAAAATAGTATGACTTTCCATCGTTTTTGGACTGGGAGTTTGGACTTATTATTGGATTTCATTTTAATATGAGCTATTAATGAAAATTTGCTTTTATTTGCTTTGACATTTTTTGAAAACCCGGTTGTAATTGATTTTCCGATAAAACAATAACCAAAATCCGAGTTTTAAAAAAATAATTTAATTTTCCGGTTAAGCAGGAAAGCGTAAACCTTCTTTTTTGAGGATACCCTAATCGGAAGTGAAATTTGTATGGAGGCTATATCTAAATCAAAATCTCAAACGATTTCGATTTACTTCAAATTCATTAGAGTCCGTCCTTGGCCAGCAAAAGTATCTGTTATTCAATTTTGTTATGTTTTGGTCAATAATTGAGAAAAAGCCTACGCCAAAGATAAAACAATTCAAACACTGATTCTTGATCGATCGGTATAATAAACGTTGGGTCTATTTCTCTTCCTTGTTCATTAGTAACAAATGAACAAGGAGGGTTAAAAAATTTAAAAAAATATTACGAAAAATATGATTTTTTTTTGAAAATGCTTTGGTTCTACAAAAAAGGATCATAAATTCTATAGTTATCCGGAGATTTTCTCATTGTTTTTGTTTTTTATAGGAAAGTATTTAAAAAAAAATCAGAAAAATTCATGAAATCTTTATATGAATCGAAAGTACGGTCCATATAATTTAATATTTGAATGTTGACCTTGACTGCGCCTCAAATGGTCCATCCGTTTAGTCCAATTTTGGCATTTCCACGTTTTTGAGTAACAGAGGCCCAATTGCGGCGAACGGCGACGAATCGATAATTGATGACACTGGCCGATACAGCTATATTGCGATATTTCTTCAGTTCGCACTCTACGTAAGCGTGTTGGTGGTTTAATGTCCAGCAATGTAAATTTGTTGCGAAATTTAGTCACAATAGCCCGAATATCCGCTTCAGTGGGTCGATTAAACTGGCCATAAAATGGAAGCGCGCGATGAACTTTCTTAACAGAACTGAGCACGCATTTTGATAATAAAATTCAATAATTTGATTCATGGTTATATTATAGACCAAACTGAAGATGTTTGACAGAGAAACAAAACACGAAACGTGCGTCAGCTGTTTACACCAGTGTTGCCAGAAAGATAATAGCTAAAAAATCACCCTTTATTAAGCAATCACCCTTTAAAAGATTATGCCAATATCACGGCTAAATTTAGCTGTTCATAAATGCTACAATAGTTGAAAATTTCATTACAATAGAGGTTATTTTATTGGGAAGTATCTCGGAAACCATGTATCGTATTGAAATTTCGTTTAGTTCGTAGAAAATTGGAGCTCTTGATGTGTTCTTTTGCCTTTAAAAACGTGCAATTACGTTTTAGCTTTCCTTTTCAGACAGTGGTTTACCTGAAGTTTTAGTATTTATTTAGTATTGTTAATTTTCTCCAGTATAAAACAATATTCGAGAGGCCGACCGATGCCTCGGCATTTACAAATATTGTCTCATTTATTTATTTTAAAAAGAATAATCTGCTTATGGCTACAAACATCGATTTAATTACCAAAACCCTCTAAGCCACAAATGAAGCAATACGTTTCTCGTTGTCCCCTCTTAATGTATTTTGGAAAATTTATTTTGAAGCATACTTTAGGGATATGGGTAAGGTTTTATGGCATGAATTTTAGTGCATGTGAATATTGGGCCGATATTAATCTTAAGTTATTTATAAAGTTATAATAGCCGTTTGTCATCGATTAAAAAATAAATGAATTTTTATAAAAAATGTCGAATATCGTAAAAAACTAAAAATTTTATTTGGGCGTTGGGCGTGGCACTGACAATATTCATTTAATTGTGGACTCAAATGAAATCACTGACAATGGTTTGTAATCTATATATATAAAAGAGTTGCGTTACTGACTGACTGACTGACTTATCATTGACCAGCCCCCAGACCAAACGGCTGAAATTTTCAGGGTAGTTCCCAAATATGACGTAGACGTCGACTAAGAAAGGGTTTTACGAAATTCGTACTTTTAGGGGATAAAATGGCCCAAAAAGGATAAACATCGAATCTTCGTCCTGACTAAACGGCAGTAGTTAGAAACATGAAAAACGGTGAGTTCCTTGCACTGACCAGGCAGAAGAGCTACAAAGAGGGAATTTTCGAAATTTGTACTTTTAAGGGACGTGCGGGACAAAAAGGGATAAAAATGGTACCAACTAAAGTATTACAGCTAGAATCGTGAAATTTGGTACGTAAATTCCTCTGACCATGTAGAAGCGCAGTAAAATTGGATTTTTCGAAATTTCTACTTTTAAGGGACGAGCGGGACAAAAAGGTTACCAACTAAATTATTACAGCTAGAATCGTGAAATTTGGTATGTAAATTGGATTGTTCGAAATTTGTACTTTTTAGCGGTAGGCGGGACAAAAAGTGTTCCAATTTAAGCATTGCAGCTATAGTCGGGAAATTTGGAGTGTAAGTTGTGTGTAAAGAGCAATATAAATGGATTTTTTCGAAATTTTCTTATAGGGGATGAGCAACAAGGGATAAAAGTAGTACCGACTAAGTAGTGTAAGTTCCTCTGACAACGTAGAAGCGCACATCTAATTCGAATTTAAATTAAAATCGAATTTTTCCAATTTTGTACTTATAAACAATGAGCGGGATAAAAATAGTACCAACTAAAGTATTTCAGCTATAGTCGTGAAATTTTGTGTTTAAATTTTTCTGACAACGTAGACTTGCAACATAAATGGATTTCTCCAAATTTGTACATTTAAGGGGCGAGCGGGACAAAAAGGGATAAAAATGGTACCAATTTTAGTATTACAGCTAGAATCGTGAAATTTGGTATGTAAATTCCTCTGACCATATGGCAGCGCAGTAGTTTGATTTTTCGAAATTTGTACTTCTAAGGGGTGCGCGGGACGAAAAGGGATAAAGATGCTGTACAATCTTTTAAAGGGCAATGAATGTGTTACCAAATAAAGTACATATTTTTAGGGGAAGCAAAAACACATGTTACCTATAGTGATTTTTCAAAATGTGTACTTTTTGGGAAAGAGGTGCAAAAAGTTATAAACTGGCTGGCTGTTCAAAACTTGGTAGAAAATTATACATACGAAGTAGTTCAGCTGAAATAGTGCATATCGACAAGCACATTTCTTTGACTGTGTGTGAGTGCTAGCTAATTGGAGGTTTCCAAATTACTATTTTTTTAGATTTATCTATATCCACCAAAAGAAAATTAAATAAATACTATCCAAAAACAGAGACGGATAAAATTAACGAATAACTTGCTTTTTCGCGTGCGAAGCAGCGGGTACTGCTATAACATATATATTAAAATAAGAAATGTATGACGTTTTTTTCATTTTAACTTACATTGGGGGTAGGCGTTGTTGCCGAAGCTTGTATGAAAATTTTCAACACTTTCATATTTTTTAGGTACTTTGAAAAGAACCGGTTATACGATAAAGCCGAAACCCGGTTTTTAAGAAAATTTAATTTTCGGTTAACAACATTATGGAGAGATTAGACATTTTTCATAGTTTTTAGATATCTTGAAAACCCGGTTTTCCGCTAAAAATAATAACCGAAAACCGGTTTTTATGAAAATGTAACTTTTGGTTAATCTGGAAAGCGTTATTCTGATACCGAAAACCGGTTTTTACGAAAATTTAATTTTAGGTTAAACCGGGAAGCGTCATTCTTTAAACCCGTTTGTTTTTGGACACCTTCATTGGGAGTGACATTTGTATATCGATTTCGATTTGCTTCAAATTTATTAACGCCCGTCCTTGGCCCGTGAAAGTCTCTTTTATTATTTTTTAGGTTCGGGCAATAATTATAAAAAATGCCAATTTGAAGCGACAACATGAATTTTTTTGAAATTCTCTCTTGAAATGTATCCACAAAAATGTTTACTCAAAATTAATATTTCTGTTGCTTAGTGTAGTCGTCTTCTGTGACAATCATTTTCGCATAATGGCCACTCAAGCCGGCCGGCCACAGGTCGTAAAATAAACTATAAAATCCAACAAATAAAAGTATTTGAAATATTCATTTAAATCAGAACACTGTCCGTGTGGAAAAAGTTTACATTGCTCAGCAGTATATACCTTTAGATCCCTTGAATGGAAAACTTTTCGGTCGAGAATTCGAAGAAAAAGAATATTTTCGTCTCCATGTGTGCTCATCGGCGTCATGAACTACTAAAAGTTTCTTCATTTCTTTGTTTAGATTCAATAATAGTTTTTAAAGAAACTAAACTTTGTTTTAATCGCATCAACCCCCCCCCCCCAGACCCATACTGCATTCATCCCTGGCCCCCTACTCCCTCTCTCTCTCTCTGACTGCTTGCCATTCATGCTATTCGCCATCACTCTCTGTGTAAACCATCCTTTGGGATTAGTTTTGAAAACTAATATTGCCAGCATTAGATGAAGATGAAGGTTGAAGTCACAGTCAATTATAAGAACTGAAGTAGTACAGACTGAAGAACTGAACTCAAGGATATGAAATAATTCAATTCCAGTTAGTTACTCGGTGGCACTGGCAAAAGATTCTTGCTCAACAAAATTACCAACGATGAGCAACTTTATTATTTCAATTATTTTCATACGCAAGTTAAGTGTGTGTGAGTGGGAGTGGGAGGGGAGAGGGCGGATTGTCCACTTCGAAGTGATTGTCGTTGTGGAATGTTAAGTTCATTATGAAAGTAATCAATGGCTGGTGGAAGGTGATTGTCCAACGGAACAATTTTAATGACGCGCATACTTCTCAGACATTAAAGGGAGGGGGAGTCCTTCGTCGTATTAAACAAAGAAGGAGATAAATTGTTCGAACTATAGGATGCTGCTGTTCATAGAAAAATATTGATCATTGTTCACATGAGAAAGGGTCATTGTCAGAATATTGGATTGTTGAAGATTTATTTTTCCCTGGAGAATTGTGAAATTGAAGGTTGACTGGGTGACAGTCCAAAACTCTTGGAAAGTTTGTGGGACAGTTTTGCATCGGAATTCGGAAAAAGTACAAAATTAACACTAAAATGAACTTTAAGTTTTGACTTAATTCTGACATTTAAATTGAGCTTTGGTGTATTCAGAGATTTATATTTATATTTTATGGCAAATATTTTTGTAGGACATTTTGATCCGTTAAACCTGTGTTTTAGAGGTATTTTTACCCTTTTGCACATAAAGGAACCAAAAATACACCTATATTGAGGAGCTAGAAGGTTGAAATGTTCCACAATTTTTTTCCTCTTATTGTTTTAAGTAATATTGCTGAACACATCCTATACTTAAAATGTAAAGATCACAAGGTTTCCTTGGCCGATTCATCATAAGAAAGTGCAAAAGGGGGAAAATATTTACCCCCTCTAAAATGACCTCTATATGTTAAAACGTAAAAACGCCGCATGCAAAATATGGAAAAAATTCTAGATTTGCAGATTTTCCCCTCCCCTAAAAAATAGATAAATTCCCAAAGTGGGAATTTTTAGAAAAGTGATTGTTGTGCATTAGATATTAGATAGTTTTGGTGAATTCTAGACAAAAAAAATATGAAAAAAAATAAAATTTGTAGATTTTCCAAAAAAAGCCAAATTCCCAAAATAGGGAAAATATGTTCCAAAATTTGGAATTTTTACTAAAATAGTCGACATGCCTTTATTTACATTTTCTTTGGATTTGCAGATTTAGCACATATTCCCAAAAAAATAGCCGAATTCCCAAAGTGGGGAAAATATGTTGCAAAATTAGAGTTTTTTATGAAAATGGTCACCATGCCGTTATTTGCCGTTTTTAGATTTGCAAATTTATCAAATTTTCCGAAAAAATAGCTGAATTCCCAAAGTGGGGAAAATGTGTTCCAAAATTTGGAATTTTCAGCAAAATACCTTTTTTATTTGCAAATTTAGCAGTTTTCCGCAAAAACATTCCCAAAGTGGGAATTTACATTTTTTGGATATGAAGATTTAGAATTTTTCAAAAAAGAATGGCTAAATTCCCCAAATGGGGAAAATATGTTCCAAAATTTGCGATTTGTACTGAAATGGTCAAGTATTCCCTGGGATTTGCAGGTTTAACATAGTGGGGAAATTCCCAAAGTGGGGAAAATATGTTCCAAAATTGGGGATTTCTACCGAAATGGTCGCCATGCCTTTATTTAAATATTTTTTTGTTTTTCTACAAAAAAACTAAATTCCCGAAGTGGGGAAAATATGTTCCCTATAAAATAGATAAATTCCCTAAGTGGGGATTTTTAGAAAAGTGAGTATTATGCATTAGATATTAGATAGTTTTGGTGAATTATAAAAAAAATTGCAGATTTTCCAAAAAAAAAAAAGCCAAATTCCCAAAATTGGGAAAATATGTTCCAAAATTTGGAATTTTTACTAAAATGGTAGCCATGCCTTTATTTACATTTTCTTTGGATTTAGCACATATTCCCAAAAAAATAGCCGAATTCCCAAAGTGGGGAAAATATGTTCCAAAATTTGAGCCTTTTACCAAAATGGTCACCATGTCTTTATTTGCCGTTTTTAGATTTGCAAATTTATCAAATTTTCCGAAAAAATAGCCGAATTCCCAAAGTGGGGAAAATGTGTTCCAAAGTTTGGAATTTTTAGCAAAATACCTTTTTTTATTTGCAAATTTAGCAGTTTTCCGCAAAAACATTCCCAAAGTGGGAAATTACATTTTTTGGATTTGAAGATTTAGAATTTTTGAAAAAAAAATGGCTAAATTCCCAAAAGTGGGGAAAATATGTTCCAAAATTTGCGATTTGTACTGAAATGGTCAAGTATTCGCTGGGATTTGCAGATTTAACATAGTCAAATTCCCAAAGTGGGGAAAATATGTTCCAAAATTGGGGATTTCTACCGATAAGGTCGCCATGCCTTTAGTTAAATATTTTTTTGTTTTTCTACAAAAAAAAAACTAAATTCCCGAAGTGGGGAAAATATGTTCCAAAATTTTTGATTTTTACTAAAATTTTATTGTTTGGATTTACAGATTTAGCATTTTTTCAAAAAAAGCCAAAAATTGGGTTTTTACCAACTATTATTATTATTTTTTATTTTATTATTTTTTGGATTTGCATTTTTTCAAAAAAAATAATAGCCAAATTCTCAAAGTGAGCAAAATGTGTTCCAAAATTTGGGATATTTAGAAAAATTATCGCCATGCCATTACCTTTTTATATTTACTGATTTAGTATATTTTCTCCAAAAATAGCCAAATTCTTAAAGTGGGAAAATATGTTACAAAATTTTGGATTTTAACTAAAATGGTGGCCATGCTTTTAGTTACCGTTTTAAGACTAGCAGATTTAACACATTTTCCCAAAAATAGCTGAATTCCCAAAGTGGGGAAAATATGTTCAAAATTTGGGATTTTTTTACCAGATTTGAAGATTTAGATTTTAGATTTGAAGATTTAGTATATTTCCCCCAAAAATAGCCGAATTCCCAAAGTGGGGAAAATTTGTTCCAATTAATAGGGGATTTTTAATAAATTTGTCATGCTTTATATACCATTTTTATCTGTTGACTGTAGAAAAAATTGATGAAAAAATAAGATTTGCAGACTTTTTTTCATAAAATAACCAAATTCAAAAAGTGGGGAAATCTGTTCCAAAATTTGGGATTTTTACTAAAATGGTCGCCATGTCATTATTTGCCGCTTTTATATTTGCAGATTTATTACATTTCCCCCAAAATTAGCTAAATTCCCAAAATGGCCATTATTTGCCGTTTTTAGATTTAGCACATTTTCCAAAAAATAGCCGAATTTCCGAAATGGAAAAAATATGTTCCAAAACTTGGGATTGTTGCCATTCGTTTATTTATTTTTTTAGAATTTTAAGATTTAGAATTAAAAAAATATATATATAGCCAAATTCCTAAAGTGCGGAAAATATATTCCAAATTTGGGATTTTTACTAAAATGTTCGTCATGCCATTATTTTCCGCTTTTAGTATATTTCCCCCAGATATAGTCGAATTCCCAAAGTGGGGAAAAATATTCCAAAACTAGGGATTTTTACCAAAATGGTCGCCATGCCATTAATTACATGTCCACAAAAAATTACCGAATTCCCAAAGTGGAGAAAAAAAACTGTTCCAAAATATGGGATTTTTACTAAAATGGTGGTCATGCCATTATTTACCTATTTTATTTGTTTTCATAAATTTTAGGTATTTTTTTGGACCTCAAATTCTGACAGACATGAACTGGAAAGAACAAAAATTTTGTTTCAGTGAAAACATCAATAACCCAATCAATTAGCGACGGATTTTTAAAAGCTTTTAACTTACAAACTAAATTGAAAAAAAAAAACATTTCTAAAATTGGAGAATAGCGAAAATTGGAACAAAATGTATTTTGCTGGAAGGATACACACAGATTCCTCAAGTATTAAATAAACTGTATATATATTTTTCAAAAGGTCTAGGCTTCTTATTTTTGAATACGGGAAACTGATAATCGATTAATTTATAGGCTTATAAGCGAGCAAAAGTACGCAAAACCGGTTTTTAGCCGCAGGTCAACATTTTGTAGGTGTCTGGAAAATTTCAACAACAAATCCTTATTCTACTCGACAATACCTATAGAAAAATAATACCACTTCTCATGTAGTGTAAATGCAGTTCTTGAAGAATTTAAGTTGAATTCGAAAATTGTAGTTTTGATAAACAATCCAACAGACAAATCTTCCTTTTATTTAGACAATAAGATAATAGATTGTGCCACATCACTATAAAATCTTATTATCATTCCCCACATTCTTTAAAATTGCGTCATTCAGTTAATTCTCTATGGACTAAAAGGCCAACATTGAGGACTCATGTGGTCAACAATGTATTTATGAAGGCGGCACAGTGGGCTAGCATATGTTAGCCACCAGAGAATATCTTCATAACAACTTGTTGCAGCGACATCGTCATCATCAAAGGCATGCTCACAGTTGTTGTTGTTGGCAACAGCATTAACCATCTCAAATAATGAACTAGATGGATATACAAATAAATATAGTATACTGTACACTAGAGTGGATCCACTCGCCGACTAAACCCTCAACCACATCGCTTTATAATCAGATTTAGTGAATATTACTATTTTTGCTAAATTCATACCTTTACGCATGAAATAGAGCAAAAAGGGATACAAAAAATGGTACCAATCAAAACAATAACTGGTAGAAGCATGAATCTCGGTTTATACAACCCACTAACATAAAGGCCACCCTAATATACACTTACACTTATGTATATAGAGTTCAAGCACTTTAGTTCAGTGCCTGTGTTTATTTGTTTATAAGTCATCTTTTGCTTCAAAGCACAAATACACATATAAGTACTTACACACACACACATACACACTTCCATATAAACAGTGTGATATTTGTGGCCGGTCAAGAGCTGGTCAGAGATCTAAACAAGATGTTTGAGTGCTTGGAGTATTTGAGTATGAGCCTATGAGTTCGGACAGAGTCCAAGTGAGTGTTTGTTTGGTCTATGAAGAAACCAAGAAACAATATCAAATTGTTTAATATTTAATTAAGTTTCATGTTGACATGAGCAGCCGCCCGACACACTTTAGAGGCGTTCACATGCACAGTCATTGAGTAAGAAGGGGTTGGGGCGGATGCCACAAACTTTAGATAAGGTGGCCTGTTGTTAATGCCTTTGCAATGCTATAACATACACTCGAAGAAAAGAAGGATATGTAGAAAAATTGCAGAACAAATTGGAAAGATAATGTGATCCAAGAATATTTACAGATATTTTGATGTATTACACCGTACGACAATTAAAAAAATGTCGTTACACTTGAATCAGCTTAGTTATGTATGATATAGGCAAAATTTAATTAATTGTCATTTTTTCATTTCCTCATTTTTTTAATTATTTTAGATACTTATTATTATCCTATGTTACCGCTATTGGTATCAAATTAAAGAAGAGAATGTCTGCTAAAAATACTTTAAATTGCATTAAATTATCTGTATTAGTTTAGCATTAAAACCATTAAAACTTTTCCGCCTAATTTTATTTAGTTTATTCAAATTGTACTTTTTAAGATGGAAAACTTGAAATGGTTGATAACACTGTGTGTAATTTTTTTAAGTCATGGACATATAACCATATACGGACACCACTACGTGATAAAAACCAAAAAAAAAAATAACCGTGTCTCTCAGTTTTGCCCAAAGTCATGCACTTTTTTATGGGACCCCAAATATCTGGGGCCTCAGAGTCATTTTTGCAAAAAAGTGATCATTTTCTCAATTTCATTTGATTTACTCTCCGAGGCAAAGTTGTAGCAATTGTCATAAAGAACAAAAATTGTGAACATATAAAATCAAACAACTAAAAACGGCGATAAGTTCGGCCGGGTCGAATTTTATATACCTTCCACCATGGATTGCAATCCACGGAGGTTGTCGGTTTTCGTAGAAGTGCAGTAATATTACAGGAGAATATAATTTTTTAATATAGCCAAACCAAAACAAATACAAATATATATAAATACATAAATATTGGTGGATAATGGGTGCTACAGTTAGTTGTATTTTCATTCTATTTGAATTCCAAAAGTACAAATTTTGAAAATCCATTATCAGACGTACATAGTGCAAAATAACCTAACTTCATGATTCAACCAATTTTTGCCGTAAAAGAAAAAGTACCAATTTAAAAAAAAACTTTTTATTTTGCGTGTCTATGCAGTCAGAGGAATGTATACACCGAATTCCATTTGGTTGGTACCATTTTTACCCCCTTGACGTTTCTACGCAATTAGAATTTTATAATTCTAGCTGTAGTCGTTTTGTTGGTACTATTTTTATCCCTCTGTACCATTGAAAGTACGAATTTCGAAAAATTCGTCTATTTTCCGTGTCTACGCAGTCAGGGGAATGTATACTCCGAATTCCATGACTCTAACTGCGGTCATTTGATTTGAATTTCGAAAAATCAGATTATTTTCCGTGTCTACACACTCAGAGGAATGTATACTCCGAATTTCATGACTCTAGCTGCGGTCATTAGATTGGTACTATTTTTATCACCTTTTTTCATTTTAACCCCAAAAAGTAAGAATTTTGAAAAATTTGAATGTATGCACCGAATTTCATTATTCTAAAGGGTGATTTTTTAAGAGCTTGATAACTTTTTTTTTAAAAAAACGCATAAAATTTGCAAAATCTCATCGGTTCTTTATTTGAAACGTTAGATTGGTCCATGATATTTACTTTTTGAAGATAATTTCATTTAAATGTTGACCGCGGCTGCGTCTTAGGTGGTCCATTCGGAAAGTCCAATTTTGGGCAACTTTTTCGAGCATTTCGGCCGGAATAGCCCGAATTTCTTCGGAAATGTTGTCTTCCAAAGCTGGAATAGTTGCTGGCTTATTTCTGTAGACTTTAGACTTGACGTAGCCCCACAAAAAATAGTCTAAAGGCGTCAAATCGCAAGATCTTGGTGGCCAACTTACCGGTCCATTTCTTGAGATGAATTGTTCTCCGAAGTTTTCCCTCAAAATGGCCATAGAATCGCGAGCTGTGTGGCATGTAGCGCCATCTTGTTGAAACCACATGTCAACCAAGTTCAGTTCTTCCATTTTGGGCAAAAAAAAGTTGGATATCATCTCACGGTAGCGCTCACCATTCACAGTTACGTTACGATTCGCATCATCTTTGAAGAAGTACGGTCCAATGATGCCACCAGCCCATAAACCGCACCAAACTGTGACTTTTTCTGGATGCATTGGTAGCTCTTGCAATGCTTCTGGCTGATATTCACTCCAAAATCGACAATTCTGCCTATTTACGTACCCATTGAGCCAAAAATGAGCTTCGTCGCTGAACACAATTTCTTTCTTTCTGAACTTTCTTAACAGAGCACGCATTTTGATAATAAAATTCAATGATTTGCAAGCGTTGCTCGTTAGTAAGTCTATTCATGATGAAATGTCAAAGCATACTGAGCATCTTTCTCTTTGACACCATGTCTGAAATCCCACGTGATCTGTCAAATACTAATGCATGAAAATCCTAACCTCAAAAAAATCACTCTTTAGGTACAGCCGTTTGGTTGGTACCATTTTTATCCCTCTATTCCTATTTTACCCCTTAAAAGTACGAATTTGGAAAAAATACTTTTATATTATATATCTACTCAATTAGAGGAATGTACACACTGAATTTTGCGTTTCTAGCTGTTGTCGTTTAATATGTACCATTTTTATCCCTTTTTTGCCCCATTTCATCCCCTACTAATAAGAATCACTTTATGGTGCACGTTTTTGCTATAAGGGGAATGCGCATACCAAATATCAAGCAAATATAAACAGACATATTCAAAAACCATGCTTAAATACGCTAAAATATTAGGATTATTTTAGTCCTTGTGAGGGAAAAATTTTTCCCTTTGGGCCGATTTCGCCCCATTTCAATCCCAACCGATCTACGACTATAAGACGCATTTACGCAAAATTTTAACGTTCTAGCTACTTTCGTTTAGATGCTACCGTGCTTTCAACAGACGGACAGATGGACGGACGGACATGGCTAGATCGTCTTAGAATTTTATGACGACCAAGAATATATATACTTTATAGGGTCTCAGGTCGATATTTCAAGATGTTACAAGCGGAATGACAAAGTTAGTATACCCCCATCCTGGATGTGGAGGGTATAAAAATCTTCATCTTCAAGGTCAAAATCGCAAATATCGTCGAACAAATCTTACATGCTGTAGTGTGTGCAGGTAGCGTATACGTGCTGTTGATTAAGGACAATATCACTCATACGCACTGTAGTCGGACTGACCATTAACAGAAACAGTCCTACAAGATATGTTCTTCCTACCTAAACGGTGTTAAGAATCATTCCTGGACAGTTCATATATTCTAGAAAGTTGTTTATTGAGATCTTAGGAACATTTTTGTAGTTGATTGTTTCCTTGAATTTTGAACGGTTTGCCACCAACTTTGCCTCAGAGAGTAAATCAAAATTCCAAACGGTTTGCAAGATATGAGCATGGGAAAATGATCACTTTGGGGCCATAAAAAAGTTCATGACTTTTGGCAAGAAACGGGTATTTTTTGGTCTTTTATCACGTAGTGGTGTCCGTATATGGTTATATTATTTCGTGTTGCACTGTGTAATGGGTATGCAATTTGAAGTATTTTTTGGAGATATTCTCCTCTTTAATTTAACGGTTGTAAAGGTATCATAGGGTGCGAATAAGTATTTAAAATGATTTTTGCAAAAAAATTATCCTTTGGAACTTTGTAGTCCTTTTAAGGAACAACAGGGTGGGGAACTGAAAATCTAAAATCGCCAAATAACTTCATTTGGCCTATAGTTTCAGACGTATATCATCCAGTTGAAGTGTAATATGGACTACCAGTGTTATGAGTCCCACAACTACAAAAATAGTCAAAATTTTTAATTCAAAATTAATTTATGGCCGTAAAATCCATATTTTTCAACCGATCTTCATGAAATTTAACACATATCAGTTATTTTGTAATCTAACTATATGGCGCAAAAATTGGTCAGACCGGTTTAGATTTAGATATAGCCCTGATACATATGTGTCTTCCATGGTATTCCGGTGTTTTCACTAGGGGAGGCAAATGATTTTATAATTCATTAATTATTAAGCAGAAAAATACACTAACAGCTTTCATTACACGTAAAAGTAAAAAAAATAAAAAAAAGTATTTTTTTGGGAAAAACAAAGTATTGAACGTGGCGTAATATCTACACAAATTGAGATATTGTTATGAAATTTTGGAATTATGTAGAAGAAATGTCTTGGAAAGTAATGGCACACAAGTTTTTGCATCTCTTGTACAACAAAATATCCAAATTTCTAAAGTGGGGAAAATATGTTCCAAAATATGGGATTTTTACTAAAATGGTCGTCATGCCTTTATTTACATTTTTGGATTTGCGGATTTAGATAGGATGTGACAAAAAAAACATTCTGAAGAAGAAACCTACAAAGGAGACTACAACCTACATAAGAGACAAAAAACATATGCCAATAGGTGCTATGCGATTTAAGAATTTTTGATAATATTTTTTTTTTATTGAAAAATTGGCAATTTTGTAGAGCGCCTACCGGGCAGGTCCGTTGATGAAAAGGATTTAAGAAGGACATTAAATGCATATAAATTATGACTTCTTTACGAAAAATAAAAGAAGCGAAATAATGTCAACGCCCTTTTGAAATGTGAAGTTTTTTGTGGAAGTTTTGTCTTTAGAATAGTATAACTTGTGACATATTTGCACCAATAACTCTGAGGAACAGAAAAAAATATCAAGGTTCTGACAAAGGATTCTGTATCAGCGTTTTGAAAGGCGTTATTGAAAACTCTACGATCAACATTTTAGTGGAACATTTTAACCGTCTAGCTTCTCAATGTAGGGCTTTTTTGGACCCTTTTGAGAAAAAGGGCAAAAACAACCCCTAAAACATTTTTTACCCCTAAATTGAGGAGCTTAAGGGTTAAAATCTTCCAGAACTATGTTCCTCGTAGTGTTTTAAGCAATATTGCTGAACACATCTTATAGTTAAAATGTAAGGATTACAAGGTTTCATATGCCGATTTATTATAAGAATGTGCAAAAGGGAGAAATATTGACCTTTTTCAAAAAAGTGATAAAAGGCCCCTTTATGAAGGAGCTAGAGGGTTAAAATGTTCCAGAGAAATGTTCCTCGTAGTGTTTTAAGCAATATTGCTGAACACATCTTATAGTTAAAATGTAAGGATTACAATGTTTCATATGCCGATTTATTATAAGAATGTTCAAAAAGGGGGCAAAAATTTACCTTTTTCACAAAATTGGTTAAAGTGTTCCACAAATATGTTCCTCGTAGCGTTTTAAGTAATATTGCTGAACAGATCCTTATAATGTAAGGATCACAAGGTTTCCTATGCCGATTCATCATAAAAATGAGCAAAAGGGAGTAATATTGACTTTTTTCAAAAAAGTGATTAAAAAGACCCCTTTATGAAGGAGCTAGACGGTTAAAATATTCCAATAAAATGTTTCTCGTAGTGTTTTAAGCAATACTGCTGAACACATCCTGTAAGTAAAATGTAAGGATCACAAGGTTTCCTATACTGATTACTCATAAGAATACACAAAAGGGGCAAATATTGTACCGCCTCTAAAATGACCTTTATACGTAAGCATTCAAAGCGCCGGGAGACGTATATTTTCTTTTTACCCACTCTATCAGAATCTGTTGTCAGAACCTTGTTATTTTCGAAAATGATTCATTTTATTCCACAGTGTAATTGATTTAGATTTTTTTAAGGAAGCGTGTAATATGAACAATCACAAAATTGAGCAAATAATGAGATCTCAGCGTGCAACATACAAAACCAACCTCGGCAAAAAATATGAACTTTTTTTCTTCTTAATCAAATATCTCTTGAACTAATAGAGGTTCACCCACATATGTAGATATATTCATGAACACTACAACTGTTCCAAATATCTTTGCAATCTCTACATAATTATTTAGTTATTTATTTGCCTGAGGTGGCCAACATTGGAGGGTCACCCAGTAGCTCCCATAATCTCTAGAGTTCCAGAATTTTTCAAATCATCTCACCTCTGCTCTAAGCATGACAAATTTCATTACGATAAATCTTTCCGTTCAAAAGTTACAGAATTAATTTTAAAAAAATCGATTTTGAACCACTGTGCAGTATTGCCTTTCCCTGACAAATCCATGAGCCACACTAAATAAAAATCAGAGAACCCCAACAAGATGCTAAGATGCTTGGCCCAATTTATAGCACTTCCATTCAATCTTTATTTATAAAAGAGAATGCCGTCCGTGTGAACACGCAAAACTTTATAACGGATCGTCTGATTTTCACGATTTTTGGCTTGATGAATTCGTGTTGGCCCAAGGAAGGCCATAGGATGTAGGACAATTTCCAGAAAAATATAAAATCCGGGAAGATTTTAACGAAAATTGTGAGTTTAACAAAACCAAATAATATTTCGAATGTTTTAAATTTTTTTTCATGTCAATGTCATTTCTTTTGTGATTTCATATGTCGGTAATTATGAAACTCAATTAATTTCTTCGAATATTATTACATATTTTGGGTTTTCATTTTAGTGATCATGCCGCCAATAAGAAGGTCAAACCTTTCACGTCGCTGAAAATTGGAACCTATATATTACAAACCACGATAATATCAATATGATAAGATCAATATGAAACCTGATTTTAATTTTACCATTTGTATTTTGCCTGGCGAAGCGGGCGGGGTTCAGCTAGTTTGAATTAAAAATGAATTCGATCAACAAATGAAATCTGTCCTGTCCACACTGCTGACTCTCCCAGGCTACAGACATTTGTTCTCGAGTGTACTATTTCCGTTTCCTGGAAGCCAGTAATTTACATTAAGTTACTATTAAGCAACATAAACTTGTAGTCAAATGCACAAAATCACAAAAGAACACTTGCATTCAAGGGCTATTTACGACTCTGTTGATAATATCCGTCCCTATGAAACACCAATGCCTGCAGGCTGCAGCCACAACTATCAACCCTCACTTGCCCTGCAATGTGTGTGTGTGTGTGGTCAGTAGAGAATTGCATTGAAAATCTCAAAATGATTTCGGAAATTGCTTCGACATTGACTTCTGGCCAAGCTATTGTTTAGTTTTGTAATAACGCTGCAGCATCGGCCTTTCAAATGTAATACACAAAACATTAGGGTGGGTGGAAATGAAGAAAACAAAAATTGTTGTAGAAATTGTTGAAGGTCCAACAAATAAAGGCAAATAAATAAAAATCCCCAATGTTGGAACATATTTTCGCTACTTTGGGAATTAGGTTATTTTTGTGGTAATATGCTAAATCTGCAAATCTATAGACGGTAAATAATGACATGGCGACCATTTTTGTAAAAATCCCAAATTTTGGAACTTATTTTGGAACATACTTTCCCCACTTTGGGAATTCTTCCACAAAATTGTTCCTACTTTGGGAATTAGGTTATTTTTGGGGTAATATGCTAAATCTGCAAATCTATAGACGGTAAATAATGACATGGCGACCATTTTTGTGAAAATCCCAAATTTTGGAACTTATTTTGGAACATATTTTCCCCACTTTGGGAACTCGATTATTTTTTTTGGGATATATGCTAAATTTGCAAATCTAAAAACTGTAAATAAAGACATGGTGACCATTTTAGTAAAAATCCCAAATTTTGGAACATATTTTCCCCACTTTGGGAATTCGATTATTTTTTGGGGAAAATGTGAAATCTGTAAATCTAAAAACTTTAAATAAAGACATGTAGACCATTTTAGTAAAACTCCGCAATTTTGGAACATATTTTCCCCACTTTGAGAATTTGCAAATTTTTTCTGGGATATATGTAAATTTAAATCTGCAAATCTAAAAAGTGTAAATAAAGACATGGTGACCATTTTAGTAAAAATCCCAAATTTTGGAACTTATTTTCCCCATTCGGTTATTTTTTGGGGAAATATGCTAAATAAGCATTTTTAAAAAGGCATATTTTGAAACATATTTTCTCCACTTTGGAAATTCGATTATTTTTTGGGGAAATGTTAAATCTGCTAATCTAAAAAAGGCGACCATTTTAGTAAAAATTCCCAATTTTGGAACATATTTTCCCCCACTTTGCGAATTGCTATTTTTTGGGAAAATATGCTAAATCTGCACATCTAAAAACGGCTAATAAAGGCATGACAACCATTTTGGTAAAAAATCGCCTATTTTGGAACATATTTTCCCCACTTTGGGAATTTGGCTTATTTTTTGGGGAAATATACTAAATAAGCATTTTTAAAAAAAGCAAATGAAGGCATGGCGACCATTTTAGTGAAAATCACCAATTTTGGAACACATTTTCCCCACCACTTTGGGAATTTGGCTTTTTTTGAAAAATTTTAATTTTATTTAATTTTAAATTTTGAAAACGTTTTCCACATTTTGCGGATTCTACTTTTTTTGTGGGAAATAGGCTAAATCTACAAATGTAAAAACTGTAAATAAAGGAATGTCGACCATTTTAGTAAAAATCCCACATTTTGGAACCATATTTTCCTTACTGTGGGAAAATGGCTATTTTTTCGAAAATGCTAAATCTGCATATCTAAAAAATGGCATGTCGATCATTTTAGTAACAATCCCCAATTTAGGTACATATTTTCCCCACATTGGGAATTTGACTATTTTTTTGGAAAAAATGCTAAATCTGCAAATCTAAAAAGGCAAATAATGGCAAGGAAACCATTTTAGTAAAAAATCGCTAATGTTGGAACACATTTTCCCCACTTTGGGAATTCGGTTATTTTTGCGGAAAACATTTTTTTGCGTCATTTTAATGAATTTCATGTATTTTTCTCACATTCGTAAAATTTTGAGAGATGTGAAATGGATTTTTTTTCAAAAATTTCATTTTATGAAAATCTTCAATAGCTCAGTCAATTACCGAGGGATATTTAAAATCAAATTGGCGTTTAGGTCCTTACTAAATGTACTTTTTATATAAATTCACACATGATACGTTTACCATACAAAACAATGTTTAAAAATATGGCCAAAGTTGAAAAATTGAAAAAGTAGTTGCTGGACAGATACATATAGATAGATTCTCCAAGTATTTTTTATAAACCACGTATATACCGTTCGAAAGTTCTACGTTTCTTCTTATTAAATGCGCAAAAAATAAATGAAAATTTGCCAAAAATTGGAGTAATTTTTAATATGAAAAAATCGACCAAAAATATATCAAAGCTAGCTTCGCAAGTAAAGGATTTCTGCGATGACGGCCTTCGGTCGGGTTTAAATATTTTCTCCTCTGGGTTATATTCAAATCCGGCACGCAGAGAAAACATTTTCCGCTGAGTGGAAACTACGATTTTATTTATGAAAAATCACACAAAGGGTTAATTTTTTATATTTGAATTTATGAAATATCACTGCCCAAAAATTATAAAAAAGACCCAATCGCCCCCAAAGATTTTTCATATGGAAAATGGCTCATTTTTGTATGACATTTTTATACCCTCCACCTCCAGGATGGGGGTATACTAACTTTGTCATTCCATTTGTAACACCTTGAAATATCGACCTGAGACCCTATAAAGTATATATATTCTTGATCGTCATAAAATTCTAAGACGATCTAGCCATGTCCGTCCGTCCGTCTGTTGAAAGCACGCTAGCATCTAAACGAAAGGAGCTAGAAAGTTCAAATTTTCCTTAAATGCGTCATATAGTCGTAGATCGGTTGGGATTGAAATGGGGCGAAATCGGCCCAAAGGGAAAATTTTTTCCCTCACAAGGACTAAAAATACCCATAATGATCCCAAATATTTTAAGGCATTTAAGCATGTTTTTTGAATATGTCTGTTTATATTTGCTTGATATTTGGTATGCGCATTCCCCTTATATCAAAAACGTGCACCATAAAGTGATTTTTATTTGTAGGGTGTGAAATGGTGCAAAAAGGGATAAAAACAACTAGAAACACGAAATTCGGTGTGTACACTCCTCTAGTTGAGTAGATACATAACATATAAAAATATTTTTTCCAAATTAAAATAGGAATAGAGGGATAAAAATGGTTCCAACCAAACGGCTGTACCTAGAATAATGAAATTCGGTGTATACATTCCTCTGATTGCATAGATAAGTAAAATAAACCGATTTTTCAAAATTCGTACTTTTTGGGGTTAAAATTAAAAAAGGGGATAAAAATAGTACCAATCTAATGACCGCAGCTAGAGTCATGAAATTCGGAGTATACATTCCTCTGACTGTGTAGACACGGAAAATAAACTGATTTTTCGAAATTCGTACTTTGTGGGGTTAAAATGAAAAAGGGGATAAAAATAGTACCAATTAAATGACCGCAGCTAGATTCATGAAATTCGGAGTATACATTCCTCTGACTGCGTAGACACGGAAAATAGACGATTTTTTCGAAAATAGTACTTTCAAGGGATACAATGGTACAGAGGGATACAAATAGTACCAACTAAACGACCACAGCTAGAATGATAAAATTCTAATTGCGTAAAAACGTCAAGGGGGGCATAGACACGCAAAATAAAAAGGTTTTTTCAAAATTCGTACTTTTTCTTTTACGGCAAAAATTTGTTGAATCATGAAGATAGGTTATTTTGAACTATGTACGTCTGATAATGGATTTTCAAAATTTGTACTTTTGGAATTCAAATAGAATGGAAATACAACCAACTGTAGCACTCACTATCTAACAATATTTATGGCTTTGAAAATATAAATATAAGAATATTTATTTTTTGAATTGACGTATTGGTAGCATTACCTTATAAGCGTGGTTTGAAATAATTAAAATATTATATTTATTTATAAAATTAACTTTTCAATATTTGTATTTGTTTTGGTTTGGCTATATTAAAAAAAATATATTTTCCCGTAATATTACTGCACTTCTACGAAAACCGACAACCTCTGTGGAATGCAAATTTTATTCGATTAATTGAATAATTTTTCTCAAATATTTGTTCGAATAATGAAAAAATCATGATTTTCGAATAATTCGAACAAATTGTCCCAAATAATCGATTAATCGATATTATAAGTTTTGCCTTAAAACGATTTATCCGACATCATTTAAAAAATAGCAAAAAGTGACTTTGGAATTTTTTTTTAAATTTAATGAATAGTAAATTCATATATAAGTGATAATAGCAAACAAAATTGATAATAAAGTCAGTTCTGTTATAAATCACATGATCCATAGACTCGAAAAAAGTCAATGGATAACTTCTGATTTTATGCTCAATTAAGGGACAAGGCAAGGCAAGAAATTAAGATTTTTGTCAACTTCTTTTTAATTTCTAATTTGAAACTACAATTTTTAAATAAAATCAGATACGTAATAAACGTTCAATATATAGTTGGGCTATCCGTATCCGCATGCCTTATCTATATAACTCTTATTAATTATTTTTTATTTAAGTGGACAATTGTTCGATTGATCGGTTAATCGAATAACTCTCGATTAATTGGAAATTCTTTGTTTTCAAATAAACAATTAATCGAATAACTTAAAGGTCCGAATAATTGGATTACCTAGTTAGTACCAATGTTTTTGCTTTAGTATGGCATGATATTCTATTCAAAATTTTTTCTCGAGTTTTAACATATTTTGATCTTGCGATCCACCCTAATGCCTGGCCATCCATCCATGTATGCATATATTTACTGCAACTTAATCTTACACCAACAGTGTCTGAACACATTCTACTACTAACGTTGTGTCTCATCTTAATGCGGGTAATTTTGAAGAATTATCACATTTCATAGATATCGTCATTAAGGATATTCATTTATGCATATTTACACAATTAATTGGGCTCAAGTAATTTTAAGATTTATATCAATTATTAAATAAATTGTTAAACCAATTAAGTCAATTGCTGGCAAGTGTGAACAATATAAATCCATACATACATATTAATAATAGGGTGGCTGAGTTTTTGTGTCTGTTGTTGAATCAGGAGGATCAAGAAACGCTCGTTTTCTTTTTCTCACGAAACAAGCCCTTTCCTTCGCTCGCCACTTCTATTATATATTTTACTACGCCTTTTAAATTTGAGTGAAATCGGACCATAAATATGAATTTTCGAAAAAATGCACCCCAGCGCCACCTACCGCGTCCATTTATTAATAAAATGTTTCCTCAATACAAAATAAATATACGTTCTTAATTTCAATTAAATTGGGTCATGCATTAAAATGTCCGTTATAAATCTACCCTAGCGCCACCTACCGGGCCCAAACTACATGTAAACCTAATCGGGCACCAGCCGAACCTATGGTGTGAATATGGTTTCTGTAGCTCTTATCGTTAAGATCTGATGCTCTGATAAATATATGCCGTCCTAGTTTTTATTTATATTTATATCAATACGATTGTAATTCTCATTCGTTTTGGGAAAATAATAAAAAGTATATGATTGCCATTCTAGTTTAATATACAAGATAAGGATTATCCACATGTTCTATTTGAACAGTATTTTGAAACATTGGCCTGACACTAACCAGTATTTTATACAGAAAATAAATGAGAATTTCATATCAAAATTAAAACAATTTAAAAAAACATTGCCACAGTTTTTCCTGTATTACTCTATTGAGTCGATTTTAGGTAACCACTTACCACTTGTTTCATTTGTTGAACTTTGAGATCCTTGTTGCTGCTGTGATGCCTGTTGTTGTGCTTGCTGTTGTTGCGCCTGCTGCTGTTGCTGTTGGTGATGCAGATTTGTAGGACAAAATGCACTGCCAGCCAAACCGGCTGACAATGGCGGCTGTGTAGACGCTGGCGGCCCACCTGGCGTAGAACCGCCGGGCGTATTAATGCCATAGCCACCAGCGCGATATGTCGGAGGCGGTGAACCCGCCTCACAATGCACTGGGGGCGGGCCATAGTGTGATGGCGGCGGTGGTGGACCAGCGCTGGCATAGTGATGTGGTGGTGGTGGCATGCCATGATGTTCAACACCCGCCTGTTGATACTGATGATGAGCATGGACATGAGCATATTGATGCTGATGATGGCCGCCGCCGCCACCACTGTGCGGTGACATATGGTGGGCGTGATAGGCAGCAGCGGCAGCGGCAGCTGCAGCCGCCGCAGCATATGAGGGTGGTGGCGGGCCATGATGCTCCATGGGTCCTTGTTCGGTGTGAATGCCCAAATCGGCTGGATTGTAGAGACCGGCGGCGGCATTTAGTGTGTCGGACAGTGAGGAGGCCGATGTGGCTTGTGATGTGGTAGTGATTGGGGGAGGCGAAACCACGGGATTGCCTAGAAAAAAGAAAAATACGTTTTGATAAATTAGAATGGCATGATTGTTTTGGAAAATATTTAGTTTGACTACAGGTTGGTTTGGATTTGACAAGCCCACTAACGAAATTTGTGGATTGACCCTCCAAGGAACCTTATATTCCACTAGGAGCTATGTGGTCCGAAGTCAGTCGTTCATAGATCCCCAGAGAAGAGATTGTATGGCAGAAGAGTTGCCGAGAACTTGTCCTACTTTGAGCAGTATCAATAGATCTACATCTACTCTAATACTTATATAGTTTGGTTGCACAATGGGATGGAGTTGACAAGTACACTAAGAAAATTTGAGTATAGGAATCCATATATTCTACTAGGAGCTATGTGGTCCGAAGTCAACTGTACTTAGATCCCCAGGGAAGAGATTGCATGGAAAAGACTAGAAGACGAGTTGGCGAGAGCTGGTTCTATCTTGAACAGTCTCGATTGGGAAGTATCTTCATCGACTGGAATTCGAAGGGACCGAAGTTGAAAATGCTTTGCAGAGACCCTAAGTTCTACTGGGAGTTAAGTGGCCAAAGTCATCCGCATGTATTTTCAGATGGAAATGCTTTACGGAAACTCTATGTTTCACTAGGAGTTAAGTGGCTCGATGTCAACCGTACTTGGATCCCCGGAGAAGAGATTGTACGTGAACGAATGGAAGATGAATTGCAGAGAATGAGTTCTACTTTGAGCAGTCTCAATTCGGAGGTATCTTCGATAGGTATGTACAACGAAATTTATTTAAATTGAACTTCGAAGGGAACGAAGTTGAAAATGATTTGCAGAGACCCTAAGTTCTACTGGGAGTTAAATGGCCCAACGTCATCCGCATGTGGATCCCTTGAGAATAGAAGTTTTCGATTGGGAAGTATCTTCATCGACTGAAATTCGAAGAGACCGATGTTGAAGTATTTCCAGATGGAAATGCTTTACAGAGACCCTATGTTCCATTAGGAGTTAAGTGACTCAACTGTACTTGGATCCCGGAGAAGAGATTGTACGGGAACGAATGGAAGATGAATTGCAGAGAATGAGTTCCACTTTGAGCAGTCTCAATTGGGAGGTATCTTCGATAGGTATGCACAACGAAATTTGTCGACTGAAATTCGAAGGGAGCGAAGTTGAAAATGCTTTGTAGAGACCCTAAGTTCTGGTGGCATCCGCGGAGAAAAGAAGTTCTATGGGAAGGAATGGAAGACGAGTTGCCTAGAACTAGTTCTACTTTGAGTAGTTTCATTTCGGACACTTCATTGTCGGCTGGAATTGTGGAGTGGAGTTGTCAAGAAAGTGAAGATGCATTTGTTCTTCGGGAGCAAAGTTAAAGTATTGCAGAGACACTGAGGAGTTAAGTGACCTGAATAAATCCGTACGTGGATTGGAATGAATGGAATAGGAGTTCTTCTTTGAGCAGCCTCATTTCGGAGTCGGTCGCAACTGCGAAAGGTATGTTCAACGCAACTTGTCGACTGGAATTGTGGATTGGTGTACTAAGAACGTGAATGAGGTGGTTTTTCTTCGGATTAAAGTATTGCAGAGACCCTATGAAACTGGGAACGGGTAGAAGACGACTTGCGGATAACTTCTTTTTCTTTGAGGAGTCTCATTTCGGAGTCTGTTGCAACTTCAATGGGTATGTTCCACGCAACTTGTCAACTGGAATTGTGGATTGGAATACTAAGAACGTGAAGGAGATGGTTTTCTTCGGATTAAGGTATTGCAGAGACCCTCTGTTCCACTAGGAGTTAAGTGGCCCTAGGGTATACGTCGGAAAATGGGAGTTGCGGAGAACTGATTTTTCTTTGAACATTCTCATTTAGTGGTCGGCCGCAAATTCAAAAGATATGTTCAACACAACTTGTCGACTGGAATTGTGGATTGGAGAACCAAGAACGTGAAGGAGATGGTTTTTCTTCGGATTAAAGTATTGCAGAGACCCTATGTTCCACAAGGAGTTAAGTGGCCCGAGGGTATCCGCCGGAGAATGAGAGCGAATGGAATACGAGTTGCGGAGGACTCATTCTTATTTGGACATTCTCATTTCTGAGTCGGTCGCAACTTCGAAAGGTGTGTTCAACGCAACTTGTCGACTGGAATTGTGGATTGGAGCACCAAGAACGTGAAAGAGTGAGGTAAGAGTATTGTAGAGACCCTATATACCACTAGTAGTTAAGAGGACCGCGGGCATCAGTACAAAAATAGGATCTAATGGAATAAGAATTCCCGAAAACAGGTTCTACTCGAAGGTAGTCCAATTTCGGAGTCTGCCGCAACATCGAAAGATATGTTCAAAGCAACATATCGACTTGTTGGAGTACTAAGAACGCGAAGGAATTAAATTGGAAAAGGAATTAATTGCACAGATCCCATGTTCCACTAGGAGTTTGTCGAGTATCAAAAATATGAGGGACATGTTTTTCTTCGGATTAAAGTATTGCTGAGACACTATGATCCACTAGGAGTTAAGTGGCCCGAGAGCATCCATACGTGAATAGGAACGGATGCAACGAGCCGTCTCATTTCGGAGTAGCTCGCAACTTGAATACCCAAAAACTGAAAGAGATGTTTTTCCTTCGGAGCAAAGTTCAAGTATTATAAGATGGAAAAGAGAAAAACTTGTAAGGAATGAAAGAAAGACGGAGAACTGGTTCTTTTTTGAGCAGTCTCATTTTGGAATCGGTCGCAATCGGTACGTTTAACGAAATTTGTCGACTGCAATCGAGGAATGGAATACCAAGGAACTGACAGAGAATTTTTTCTTCGGGAGCGAAGTTAAAATCCCTGTCCGCCATATTAAATACAATCCTCCTAACTTAACACTTTATGCACAATATTGGTGTAAACTTACCTTCACCCGCTCCAGCTGTAGCACCCGGCGGCAACATGCTCGACAAAGCACTCAACGGTGTGTAGGACTTTGGTGGCGGCTCCGTCGAACCCGGCCGCAGGAGACGTTCCTCAGTGACGCTCGATTGAACACGATATTGCATCTTACAGTAGGCCTCTTGGCCAGCACCTGTGCTGGAATTGACGTACACGCCGGTTATGGTGACATCGGTATCCTGAACTATGACCACACTCGAGGAAGTGGGACGACTTGAGTCCTTGGCCTCTTTTGTGCTGCTCGTGGTGGTGCTGCTGCCCGACGAAGTCGATGTAGATGTGGTGGTAGTGTCAGTGTTTGTCTCTTTGGTATCCTTGGAATCATTGCTTTCCTCGCAGATGTTGGAGGGTTTTTCCGGTTTAGTTGGTGTCTGTGGGGCAGACGATTTGCTTTCGGGAACTGTGGGTTTTGATTGGACAACTGCTGTGATAGTGCTGGCATCGGCGGCGGCAACGTTGGGGGCATCGGTGGCCACAGTAGCGCTTGCGGTAGTGCTGGATGCAGAAGCCGCAGTAGTAGTAGTAGCAGTTGCCGTGGAAGAGGTCTGTGCCGACGCTGCAGCCGTGGCCGCAGTCGTAGCAATAGCCGTAGCTGTTGCCGCTGCACTTGCCTTTGCTGCTTTTGCTTCCTTGGCATTGGCTTTCGTTTCCTTCGCCTTCTTACTGGGCGTCTTTTGTTCATCTTCATAGGTTTCATAGCCACTTAGCTGGCCCAGGTTTCTATCCAAATGCCTTTCGACCTCATAGGTAGCGGCCACTATGGCACTGGCATTGAGGCTGGCCATTCTCTTGCGCGCCAATATGCCCTTGTAATCGCCGATTAGTTCCTCTTTGAAGATGCGCTTGCGTTTCTTGGGCGGTTTCTTGGCCTCGGTCTGCTTAAGTTTCTGCGTCTTATCTTTATCGCGGTTCTCTTCTTTCTCCGAGGACTCTGAGTTGCCCTCATCCTCGGAGGTGCCCGTGGCTAATTTGACCACCTTTTTAAGGGGCTTTTTGATTTTCGTGTATTTTCGTTTCACTTTGATGGGCTCCTTGTCCTTGGAGTCCCCTTCTTTTTTGTCCTTTTCTTTTTGCTTCTCCAATTCCCTTTCCTTTTTAGCTTGCAACTTCTTTTGTAGTTTTTTCTTTTTAATGCGCATTTGTTCGATTTCGTCCAGCTCACTGTCACTATCGAATTCCCAGTACTTGCCGAAGCCTCTGCCGCCGGCATCATTACGCTGTTCGCGCTTCAGCTCTTCAACGGGTTCTTCGACTGGCTCTTCCTCGGTTTCATCCTTGGTGGTCTCTTCAATATTGAGAGGGTCTTCGACTTTTTTCTCTTTCTTCGTTTTAGGTTTCTCTTCGGCTTTGGAAGTGCTGGGGGTTTCTTTCGCTTTCGGGGTCTCTTTCTCCTTATCCTTGTCATGATCTTTCTCTTTGTGCTTGACATCGTCCTTTTTGTCTTTCTCCTCGTCACTGACGTCGAGAGTTCTGATCTTGGGCGGCAATAGCGTGGCCTTGGAGAGTCCCAACTCATAAGCGGTGCGAGATTCATTTTCGTACAGACACTGTACCTTGGCCAGGGCATTGAGCGAGGCCATGCGATGTCTCTTTTGACTGAACACAATCAAGTTCTTGTCGTCTTCCGAGTCACTGGTGTCTTCGGTGGAGCACTTGGCTGCCTTGGTCGCCGCCTTCGCTTTGGTCTTCTCCAGGTTCTTGGCTATCTTCGGCTTTAGGTTCTTCGAAGTTTTGAGATTCTTTTGTGCTATTTGTTTCTTGGTGATAGTTTTTATTTTCGGCACTATCAATTTCTTAGCGATCTTTGCCGGCTTCTTCTTCGGAAGAGTTCCTTTCTTCGGCGCTTTGTTTTCTGCTCGTTCCTCAGTGGAATTTTCCTCCGAGTTTTCTGACTGTTCTTCCAGCTGTTCTTTAGATTTGGTCTCTAGGTCTCCTTGCTCTGCGGAGTCTTTGTGCAGAATTTCTGGCGGCTTATTGACGGGTGTTGACTTGGGGCTGGCGGTAGCTGTCTCTGTTGATGGTTCTTCACTTGTTGTTGTGGCAGCTTCCTCTTTCTGGGGTGTCTCCTTCTCCTCCTCCACTTCTTTTTCTTTCAGTTGAGCTTCCTCTTTCTTCGTCTTCTCTTTGACTGGCGTAAATTTGGTTGTCTCTTTCTTGGGTGTCGACTTCTTATTGCACTTCTCTTCTTCCTCGGAGAATTCTCTTAGATTTTTCAACGTTGGCAGCTCCATTTTGATATTTTCCTCATCTTCGGAGCCCGACTTGAAGTCATAGATGTCATTCTTCGTCTCTTCTTTGTTTTCCGCTTTCGGTTTGGCCGCCACACCTTTGGTGTACTGAGATTTCTTGACTGGCGGCTTGGAGAGCTTCGGTTTGATGGGATTCACTTGGTATTTCGGTTGCAGTCTCTGCTTTATGTTCGAGGAAACTTTGGTTTGTGTCGGTTTTGTGGCCGGCTTCTCAACTTCAGGTGGCTTCTCTGTTTCGGCCTCATCTTCCCTATCCTTTGGGGGTTTCTTGACTACACACTGGTTTAATTTAGCTACCGCCGCTTCCGGTTTTTCTATTGCAATTTCTTCTATTTCCATTTGTACAACTTCAGTATTTGAGTCTATGGTTACTTTGAGTATTTCTTCTTTCTCTTCAAACATTTCTTCTAATCTATTGCACATTGATCGGCTGGCCTTCGTCGTCGTTTCTTCGTTTAGAGATTTTTTGGCTGTGGGTGATTTTTTCGGAGACTTGGCAGCAGCAGTGTCTTTAGTCCTCTCCGGAACTCCTTCGGAAGTTGTTGGGGTTGCCTCTGCTGGTGTGGCCTCTTCACTATTAGTAGGTGTCTTCTGGGTCTCTTCTTTGTGGATTGCTTCGGGCTGTTCTTCAGATTTCTCCTCGTCTATAGGTTTTTTATGCGTGGGAGATTTCTTTTTAGTTGGAGTTTCTTTAGCCTCCTCAAGTTTTTCCTCGGTTTTGCCTTCTTTTGGTTCCTCTACTTCGGTTGCTTTTGATATTTGTTGATCTCTGTCGACCTCGAGGCTTTCTTGCCTTTTATCTACTTCTTCCTTAGGGGTTTCTTCCTCTGCCTTTGCTTTCTTTACCTCCTCTTTTTCTTCTTTATCTTCTGCTTCTTTGGGCTTCTCCTGCTTGTTTTTATTAGCTTGAGCTTTCTTCTGCTTTTGATTAGTTTCCATTCTAGCCTTTTTGGCAGCTATTTTCTTTTTGGTCTCTACTAGAGCAGCCGTTTCTCCTTCTTTGGAGGATTTGGTATCACCTTTCTCAGATTTCTCTTGACCTTTGGGCTCAGCCTTTACTTCTGCCTTATCTGGTTTGGAGCTTTGACCTTTCTCTTCAACCGTCTCCTTTTGCTTGTCATTTGCTTTCGCGGTGGCTTTCTTTTTCTCCTCCTCACTTGCTTTGGGCCTTTTCACCGGCTTGGGCGTGTTGAGCGTGGCTATAACCTTAACGGCGGCCGCTCTGGACTTCGTTTTGACATTCTCCGAAATGGAGGACTTCATACCCAGCTCTTGTATGTTTTGCTCCTTGGGCAGCAGGTTGTCGAAGCCACTGATCTTGATGTCGAGATTTTTGAGCATTTTACTTATGGCCTTGTGTTTGCCATCCTTTTTATTATCCTGTGACTTGGTTTCGGAACTTGTGGTGCTCGAATTGGAACTGTGATTTTCTTCCTTGGCCTCCTTCTTCAATTCCTCCTTGGCTGCCTTGGACGTTGCCGTTGGCGTGACACTGCCACTTTCATGGGGGGCTCTTTTGGCGTTATCCCGTGACGAGGCTCGCGGTGCTGCAACTTTCTTATCATCGGCCTTGTCTTTAGCTTTATCGGCCTCTTTACTTTGTGCCTCCGCCGCTGCCGTGTCCAATTTCTCTTTTGCCGTTGACTTGGTAGTCTTTTTGGCCGGTGATGCCGGCGTCGTTTCCACCGCTTTAGCGCTGTCGAGCTTTTTCGAGGGAGATGCTGCTGCAGGTGCTGGCGCCGATGCTGTTGCCGTTGCCGCTGTCGTTGCAACGCTGTCCGTTTTTGTAGCTGGTCTTCTGGAGGCTGGCGACTGGCTGGCACTACCGGTGGCTGGGCGTTGTTTCTTGGCCGTTGTTGTTGCTGCGCTCGGACGTTGATGTCGCTCAGCAACGGATAAACGCCTTTTCGGTCCCATCCCCCTGAAAATAAACAACAACAAGAAGAAGAAGAGAATAGTGTGAGAGAAGGTGGTGTGATAAGCAAACAAAGAAAAATTTAAAACTTCTATAAAGTTTGCGGAAAACCCTTAACCGTGTTAAATGTGTAACAAAAGTAAACAAATGAACGGAAACGTACCGTATGTCAATACTTCATATGTAACGGTACTTATATAATACTCTACACACACACGCACACATGTCTACCACACGTACATACGAGGTTGGAGCTAAGAGTAAGGTCTTTCGAGATTAAATTCCCCATTTCTCAAATATGAGACTGATATCCATGATATTAATTGTGAGAGTTCTTCCGACATTTTCCCCTAAAAGCTAGTCCAGCATGTTCATTTCGGCTTCCCGACAGTTGCAGCTTCTTCCTGAAGGAAGTCTTTTTCTTTTTTCTTAATTTGGGTGAAGGATCCCGTGTTGTGGGGAGCATGAATTGGAAGTAATTTCGCTTACGAGGTCTGGCCGGAGACATATACCTGCAGAATATCCAAATTTGCAGAAAAAATAAATGCTACTCCACCTAATGTATATTTTACTTAAATAATTTTGTTTACATTTTTGAATTTCAAATGAAATAATTTTTGAATTTCAAATGAAAACTTATGAATTTCAAATGGTTTGGAATTTCAAATGACGAGTTTTGAATTTCAAATGATGAGTTTTGAATTTCAAATGATGAGTTTTTAATTTCAAATGATATTTTTTGAATTTCAAATGGATTTTTAAATTTCAAATGGTGTCTTTTGATTTATACTTGAAAGAGTCCATTACATTGTCCGCTAATTCCCCATTTTACCCCACATCTCTTTTAAATGTAGCCACAATTACCACATTACCCTCGTACCTATATTTGTGTAAGCGAGTATGTGTTGCTGGTTGCAACATATTTTTAGTTCGCTGTGTACTCGTCGTCTACGAGTATCTGAACATTTTGAGAAGTTCGCACATCTCGTGTTCGTGTCTGTAGAGGTAGATGTAGGTGTAGGTGTAGTTGTAGATTTGTCTGTAAAGCACTTACAGGATAATAACAAAACTACTACTACACAAGTGTAGTAAGTAGGTGTCCATAGGTAGATGCGAGTGTGTCTGTGTATTTGTGTACATTTGAAGGTGTTAATACTACTTCAACTACTTGGACGAACATAGTTCATGGAATGTGATAAAGAAGAATTCGCAGTAAAAAAACAAAATACTTGAAAACACTAGACAACAGATATTTTTCACTTCATAGTAGCAAAAAGTCTGACGCTTTGAAGGGTTAATACCTATAGGGTGGGCAATTTAAAATTTTAAATTTGAACTACCGATTACTTTGACTTCCAAAGGTAGAATTATTTTCAAGTTTATGTTTGACATTTGCAAAATGGGAAATATTAAAAACTTACTTCCAACGTAGTGAGTCTTTAACGCAAACTGTAAGAAAATTACTTGGAAAATTTCCGAGAAAAGATCGATCATCAATTCAGCCTTCAAGAAGCTCATTTTCATCTCGGTGGCTATGTCAATAAGCAAAATTTCCGCATATGGGGTTCAGAGAACGCACAATGCATCCACAACGAGTCACTGTTTGTTGTGGATTTTGGGCTGGCAGCATCATTGGACCATGTACTGAAAATTTGGTTTGATCGGATGAGAACTGCCGAGCCAGTAGCCATAGTTCAAGCTTTCCATTAAAACCAGAAGTTTGAAAAGCATTTTTATACCCCACACCACAGGGTATAATGACTTTGTGCATTTGTTTGTAACACCCAAAATAAAGCGATATAGACCCATTGTTAAGTATACCGATCGACTTAGAATCACTTTTTGAGTCGATTTATCAATGTCCGTCCATCCGTCCGTCAGTCCATCTATTCTTGTAATCAAAGTCCAGGTCGCAATTGTGGTTAGAACTAAATGAAACTTTGTGCAACGAAGTTTTATGGGATAAGGACGATCGCTATTTCATTTGAAGCAAATCGGTTGCGATTTAGATATAGCTCCCATACAAATTTTACTCCCGATTTTACTCTTTCCGCTCTAGAAACCACATATTTCAACCGATTTTCTTCCAATTTGGCAAAACGTCATATATTTTAACAAGAAACAGCTCTGGTAAAAATTTCCGCTCTAGAAATAGCATATTTGAACAGATTTTCTTCAAATTTGGCAAACAAGCTCATAATTCAACTAAACACATCTATGGCGAAAATGGGCCACATCGGTTCAGATTTATATATAGCTCCCATATAAATGACTCCCCCGATTTAATTCTTTACGCTCTAGAGACCACATATTTCAACAAATTTTCTTCAAATTAGGCAAATATCTTATATTTCCACTAGAAACGCCCGTCAGATGGGTTCAGATTTAGATATAGCTCCCATACAAATTTCGCTCCCAATTTGACTTTTTCCGCTCTAGAAACCACACATTTTATCACATTGTCTTCAAAATTTACAATACATCTTATATTTCAACCTGTGATGAAAATAGGTCAGATCGGTTCAGATTTAAATATAGCCCCCATACGAATTTCACTCCCGATTTGACTCTTTTCATTCTAGATAGCACATATTTTAACAGATCTTCTTCAAATTTGGCAAAATATCTTATATTTCCACTAGAAACACCCATGGTGAAAATTGGTCAGATCGGTTCAGATTTATTTATAGCTCCCATACAAATACAAACATACAAACAGAAACCACATATTTTACCAGATTGTTTTGAAATTTGTCAAAACATCTTATATTTTCAACTAGGAACACCTGTGATGAAAATAGGTCAGATCGGTTCAGATTTAAATATAGCCCCCATACGAATTTCGCTCCCAATTTGACTTTTTCTACTCTAGAAACCACATATTTTAACAGATCGTATTCAAATTGGGCAAAATATCTTATGTTTCCACTAGAAACACCCATGGTGAAAATGTGTCAGATCAGTTCAGATTTATATATAGCTCCAAAACAAATTTCGCTCCCGGCTTGACTTTTTCCGCCTCAGAAACCACTTATTTTCAGAGAATTTCTTCAAATTAAGTATAACACGTTATACTTGAACTGGAAGAGCCTATTCTGTAAGTGGGTCACATCATTCCATGTTTGGATATAGCCCCAATACAAATATTCTTCTCGATTTAATAAATTGGATCAGGTCATATTAGCCTATGGAATTATACAAAAATTCTTCCCGGAATTATACAAAAATTCTTCCCGTTTCCGTTTTCACTTTTTTCCGATTTGAATAGTATTTGGATAGAAAGTGGAGTGTATAATATAGTCGGCCCGCCCGACGAGTTTGAATTGCAAATGACGAGTTTTGAATTACAAATGAAGAGTTTTGAATTTCAAATAATGTCTTTTGAATTTCAAATGTTGTATTTTGAATTACAAATGAAGACTTTTGAATTTCAAATGTTGTCTTTTGAATTACAAATGACGAGTTTTGAATTTCAAGTGATATTTTTTGAATTGCAAATGGAATTTTTGAATTTCAACTGGTGTCTTTTGAATTTTAAACGAAAACCTTTGAATTTCAAATGGTTTCTTTTGAATTACTTATGACGAGTTTTGAATTACAAATGACTAGTTTTGAATTACAAATGAAGAGTTTTGAATTTCAAATAATGTCTTTTGAATTTCAAATGTTGTATTTTGAATTACAAATGACGAGTTTTGAATTTCAAGTGTTATTTTTTGAACTGCAAATGGAATTTTTGAATTTCAACTGGTGTCTTTTGAATTTCAACTGGTGTCTTTAGAATTTCAAGTGATATCTTTTGAATTACAATTGAAAAAGGTGTAGATGCAGTTGGTCGGTGGTACCATTTTTATCCCTTTTTGCCCATTTTGGCCCTAAATGTATAAATATGATCCTAAGGTGTAATTTTCACGATTACGCAGTCAGAGGAATGTATAAACTGAATTTCATTCTTTGATTCTTAATTGGTACCACTTTTATCCCCTTTAGTCCCGTTGTCCCTAAAAGTACAAATTTCGCTAAATTCGATTATATTACACTTCTTTACAGTCAGAGGAATATACACAACAAATTTTATGTTTCCACCTGCAAATGCATACTTTTAGGGTCAAAATGGCCATAGTGGGATAAAAATGGTACCGACCAAATGGTACCATTTTTATCCCATTTTGACCCTAATAGTATGCATTTGAAAAGAAAACCTTTTATTTTGCCCGTCTACGCAGTCAGAGCAATTTATAAACTGTGTTTAATAATTCTAGTTGCAGTCGTTAAATTGTTACCTGTCTTATCTCTGCTTTCTCTAAAAATTCCTTTATGTTATGCGATTACACGGTCAGATGAATGTACATATCGAATTTTATGATTTTATCTGCAGTCATTTGGTTGGTACCAATTGTATTCCTGTTTCCCATTCTGGCCCTTAAAAGTACGAATTTCGAAAAATCCCCTTATTTATTAGAGGTATTAATACATTCATGTTTCAAGCTTTTGTCAGTTCATGTGTATCATTTTTACCCATTTGCTCCCATTTAACCGTTAAAAGTTTGTATCACATTAGGGTGCGCGCAAAATATTGAACTTAATCTTACAGTTTTTGTTGGAGATATTTTCTATCCTTTTTGAGGATTTTTTAGACTTGTTATAAACCCAAATAGTACTGAATATCCAGTATATAAAAGGACTAAATTGAATTTCAATATCAATTTCGATAGATTTACATTGGCATTTCTCGGCCTTTTTGGCCATGTTCACATGTTCCCTCCTTCTGTTGTCTAGTGTTGATGGAACAGAGCAACTTGAACTTTTAACAGCAATTTTATTTTTCTTCTCTTCTATGGACTGGTTAACTTGACACGTGTGTGTACATACTTGTATGTATAGGTGCCGACATGTATGGCGTTGTAAGTGGATTTGTAATGTTGCACAATGAAAATTATCTTGAATTTGTTACATATTTGCTTTTTAATCGTTTCTATTTTTCGTAATAAAAGTTGGTAAAGTTGTTTTTTTCTTCGTTTTACTTTTTTTAATATCGACAATAGAAAACATATCGTTGTTATTATCGATAGAAGAAAGTACCCAAGACTGTGATTGATATTGAATACCAGGCAGTTGAAAAGGGAAACTGTTTCCAAAATATATTTTGTGATTTTACAGAAATTTAAACACTCCAGGAATATAAGGGAATTTGCTGATAATAAGAATTGATTTGAATATATTATCTTGAAGACCACAAGACAGAATTGGAAAAATTCCAATTTGATAAAACTGCTAAAAATTTTGTGAAAAAAAAAAAAAAAAACAAATCGGAAAGGGCATTTGTATGGGGGCTACATCAAAACATGGACCGACTTGACCCAATTCCATAATATATGCTTCTGGGTGAAATGTAACATTGACAAAATCCCTTAAAGTTTGTGGATACTAGAGTGAAAAAAGTCACATCGGGAAGGACATTTGTTTGATATTCTATATCAAAACATAGACCAATGTGCGCCAATTTCACCGTACATGTTTCTAGGTGAAATATAATGAGTCGTACAAGAAAATCAGATAAAATATTTGTTTTATAGAGCGAAAAAAGTTAAATCGGGAATGACATTTGTATGGGGGCCATATATAAATCTTTAAGTATATGATGTATTCAGAAATATTACTTAAAACACTATGAGGAACATTTTAACCTTCTATCTCCACTATATAAGGGTCTTTTTGGTCCCTTTTGTGCAAAAGGGAAAAACCGCCCCTAAAACAGGGTTTTAACTGGCCAGAATGTTTTGCAAAATTGTTTGCTATAAAATTCTACTTGAAGTCTCTGAATACACCAAAAGTCAAAACTCAGCTGAAATGCCAGAAATAAGTCAAATTTTAAAATTCATTTTAGGGCTAATTCCGTACTTTTTCCAAATGGGTGCTAAATTGTCCAACAAAACTGATTTTTAGGGGGATGGTGTGAATGGAAAAAATATTCTACGTCAAATTTCACTATAAGTCACTGAACAAAAGAAAGATGTAGATATAATATCTGCTAATAAAATATCAGTACCAATTTGGGTATTTAAACAAGAAATTATTTATTCAAATTATTCTTTTAGTCGTTTTGCTCATTCCTATGATTAATCGGCATAGGAAACCTTGTGATGCTCACATTTTAAGCATAGGATGTGTTTAACAATATTTCGGAAAACACTACGAGGAACATTATTTTGGAACATTTTAACCCTCTAGCTTCTCATTATAGTGGTCTTTTTGGTCCCTTTAGTGCAAAGGGTAAAATCCGCCTCTAAAACAGGGTTTTAGCGGGTCAACATGTTTTACAAAAATAGTTGCCATACAATTCTACTATAAGTCTCTGAACTCAAACTGAGCTTAAATACCAGAAATAACTCAAAAATTAATATACATTTCAGGGTTAATTTGTACTTTATCCTTATTGGGGCTAATCTCCCCTACAAAACTGAATTTTAGGCTGGTGGTTTGAATGGAAAAAATATTCTACGTCAAATTTCACTATAAGTCACTGAACAAAAGAAAGATGTAGATATAATATCTGCTAATAAAATATCAGTACCAATTTGGGTATTTAAACAAGAAATTATTTATTCAAATTATTCTTTTAGTCGTTTTGCTCATTCCTATGATTAATCGGCATAGGAAACCTTGTGATGCTCACATTTTAAGCATAGGATGTGTTTAACAATATTTCGGAAAACACTACGAGGAACATTATTTTGGAACATTTTAACCCTCTAGCTTCTCATTATAGTGGTCTTTTTGGTCCCTTTAGTGCAAAGGGTAAAATCCGCCTCTAAAACAGGGTTTTAGCGGGTCAACATGTTTTACAAAAATAGTTGCCATACAATTCTACTATAAGTCTCTGAACTCAAACTGAGCTTAAATACCAGAAATAACTCAAAAATTAATATACATTTCAGGGTTAATTTGTACTTTATCCTTATTGGGGCTAATCTCCCCTACAAAACTGAATTTTAGGCTGGTGGTTTGAATGGAAAAAATATTCTACGTCAAATTTCACTATAAGTCAACGAACAAAAGAAAGCTGTATATATAATATCTGTTAATAAAATATATGTACCAATTTGGATATTTAAACAAGAAATTATTTATTCAAATTATTCTTTTAGTCGTTTTGCTCATTTCTTTTATTAATCGGCATAGGAAACCTTGTGATCTTTACATTTGAAGTATAGGATGTGTTCCGCATTATTACTTAGAACACTACGAGGGACACTTTTGTGGAACATTTTAACCCTCTAGCTTCTCAATATAGGGGTCTTTCTGGTCCTTTTTGTGCAAAAGGGTAAAAAGCGCCTCTGAAACTGGAGTTGTACGGGTCAAAATGTTCTACAAAAATATTTGCCATACAATTCTACTCAAAGTCTCTGAATACACCAAAACTCAAAACTGAGATCAAATGCCAGAAATAAGTCAAATTTTAAAATTCTTTTTAATGGTTATTTCGTACCTTTTCCGAATTGGTGCTAAATTGTCCAACAAAACTGATTTTTAGGGGGATAGTGTGAATGGAAAAAATATTCTATGTCAAATTTCACTATAAGTCACCGAACAAAAGAAAGATGTAGATATAATATCTGTTAATAAAATATCTGTACCAATTTGGGTATTTAAACAAGAAATTATTTATTAAATTTTTCGTTTAGTATTTTTGCACATTCTTATGATTAATCGGCATAGGAAACCTTGTCATCGTTACATTTTAAGTATAGGATGTGTTCAGCAACATTACTTAAAACACTACGAGGAACAATTTTGTGGAACATTTTAACCCTCTAGCTTCTCAATATAGGGGTCTTTCTGGTCCTTTTTGTGCAAAAGGATAAAAAGCGACTCTAAAATTGGAGTTTTACGGGTCAAAATGTTCTACAAAAATATTTTCCATACAATTCTACTCAAATTCTCTGAATATACCAAAACTCTCAACTCATCTTAAATGCCGGAAATAAGTCCAAACATAGTATACATTTTAGGGTTAATATCGTACTTTTTTCGAAAAGGTGCTAATCTCTCCCACAAAACTAAATTTTAGGGGGGTAGTGTGAATGGAAAAAATATTCTACATCAAATTTCACTATAAGTCATCAAACACAAGAAAGCTGTAGCTAAAATATATTTTAATAAAATTCAAGCAACAATTTGGAAATTTAATATTAGTTTCATTTTTTTCCACAGTGTTATAAGGGCCATAACTTCCATATTTATCCATACATTTGGATAATATTTTACAAATTCTAAATTTTGAATAGCATTGTTACCTCAAGAATACCATAGTTCCCAAAACGGAAAAACTAAATACCAAATTTACAAAAAAGGCCGACTATACCTTCATCTATATTCTTCTATGCCTCTTGAGAACTTTGATAAATTAGTTCCACAACATATCGACCTCCCACCACCACTGTGCTCCAATGAGGAAATTCAACAATTTCCCTTTTCACGACCTACCCCACTGTAACCAATAGAACGAACAACAAACAAATTTAAACGAAACAAAAAAAACGCCGAAAGTGTTACATTTGAAAGTGTTTTCGAAGCCAATGTTAGTGTCCTTTTTGGGAAAGGCAAACAAACAGAAATGTGTATCCATTCGCACTACCGCGCACACCACGGCACACATATACATATAAGGGTGTGTGGGTGTAAATATGTATGTATGTTCGTGTCAACAATTGCCCATGGTTTAGTTGGAATACATTTCCGCCATGAAACGTTTACTTTACAAACTTTTCAGGGCACATTCGTTCATTGTTGTAGACCATCATGTTGGCTGGCATTGCGGCGTCCACGTCCCTCTGCCACATCCGGGTAACACGCATATGCCATTTTCTAGGTGGACTCACACACACACTCGCACACACATGTTGTGTATTCACTAACACTGCTAAGCGAGCAAATAATCCGCCGAATTTTCGCTGGCTGACTGGCAGTGTTTGCACGGAAATCGTCATTCATACGCCCCCATGAGCACAATTTTAATGGTGTTAACAGTTGGTGATGAGGATTGGGGAAGGACACTGGAACAATGTCGACGTTGGATGGCGTTGGATGATTATGGTGATGGACTTTGTGACAGATACTGAAATGAATCTGAATAGGGGGTGGGTTGTTGTTTGTCCACATATTTTGTGAGTAACCGCAGAAAACCTTGGCCACATTTCGCCCAAAAATGCAGCAGCCAGTGGAAGGTTTTAAATACTCCAGTTTTTAGTTTAATGGACGGATTTGTATAACCCTTTCAAAATGTAATGCAGAGCTCGTTAAGCTCTAAAACAAGTGAAATAGAAACTGAGAATTTATGAAGGCATCCATTTTACAAAGCGAAGTCAATACAAGTAGTGGAACCACAATCCATGGAGCGAGGCATTGCTCGAGCAAAAATAATGTTTATTCATAACATATGTGGTTTATAGAGCGATATCGAGTATAACAATTTATGAGGGCCACATAAAAATCGGAAGCGATTTGTAGAAGTGTAAAAAACTCCTCTAAAACAGTTCTACTAAAAGTCTCTGAATACCCACAAACTAAAAAATCAAGTTAAATGCCAAAAACAAATCAAAATTTAATATACATTTTAGGGTTAATATCGTACTTTTACCGAATTGTTGCTAAACTGTTCCACAAAACAGAATTTTAGGGGGATGGTGTGAATGAAAAATTCCATAAAATTCTATGTGAAATTTCATTATAAGTCAACAAACAGAAGAAAGCTGTAGATATAATATCTGTTAATAAAATATCAGTACCAATTTTGGCATTTAAACAAGAAGTTATTTATTAGATTTTGCATTTAGTCCTTTTGTACATAAATGTCACAAATAAGTCAAAACATAGAATGCAATTAATTAATTCCGTACTTTTTCGAATTGGTGTTAATATCTTCCCCCAAAACTGAATTTTAGTGGGGTGGTGTGAATGGAAAAAATATTATACTTTAAATTCCACTATAAGTCAACGAACAAAAGACATCTGTATAAATATTATTTGTTAATAAAATATCAGTATCAATTTGGGTATTTAAACAAGAAATTATTTATTAAATTTTTCTTTTTGTCCTTTTGGCACATTCTTATGAAGAATCGGCCTATGCAACTTTGTGATCCTTACATTTGAAGTACGTGATGTATTCAGCAATATTACTACGAAGAACATTTTTGTGGATCATTCTAGCTTCTCATTATAGGGGCCTCTTTGGTCCCTTTTTTGCAAGAGGTTAAAAAACACCCCTAAACTAGGGGTTTAACGGGTCAAAATGTTCTACAAAAATATTTTCCATGAAATTCTGCAATAAGTCTCTGAGTGCACTGAAACTGAGAAACTAATTTAAGTGCCAGAAATAACTAAAAACTTTAAATTCATTTTAGGGCTAATTTCGTACTTTTTTCGAATTGGTGCTAAAATGTATCAAAAATCTGTATTTTAGAGGGATGGTGTGAATGGAAAAAATATTCTACATCAAATTTCACTAAAAGTCACCGATCAAAAGAAAGCTGTAGATATAGTTGATATAAATAAATAAACAGTATCAAATACAGTCGTAAGACTTTTCTCGGATGAATCTATTAATATACTTCAGTCCTGAGGGTATTGAATAATAATCAATACTCATTTCTGTCATTAAACTTTTCATTTGGTCGATGACTTATAGTGAAATTTGACGTAGAATATTTTTTCTATTCACACCGTGCCCCTAAAATTCACTCATGTGTAGGCTTGATCTTTATTGAGATTAAAAGCACATTAGTAAATTATGTAAATTATTTTTTTTAATATGTAAATATGTATATTAATTACAGAAATAAAATTAAATACGTCGTTAGTGAGACTTTTACTATCTAGAATAATAATTTAGTCTTTAATGAGACTTTTCTTAAAATAACTATGTGGTCTTTAGTGAGACTTGTTGATGGTTTGCAATCTATTATCTTGTCGTTCGAAGTTCTTGTCGACAACGCCAAACTTTCAGAAGCTGTTCTACTCTCTTTCCTCTCAAATCGTCAAAGCCTGCATAAGTTGCTCCGTCCGTAATACTATTGTCTTATCCTCTCTCGCTCTTTGTCTCTCTTCCAACCGATATTTATATCTAGAAACTTCCGGTGTTGTCAAGTCTATGGAGTCCGTTACCTTGTATTGTATGTAGAGACTGATTCCTACAACTATGATGGACATTTTTGTGGAACATTTTTAACCTCTAGCTCCTCAATACGGGGTCCCTTTTGCGCAAAAGGCTAAAAAACACCCCTAAACAGGGGTTTAAGTCACCGAAACGAAAATATATATAAACATGAAATAATTTATTAAATTTTTCTTTTAGCCCTTTTGCACATTTTTATGATGCGTCGGCCTAGGAAACATTGCGATCCTTACATTTTGAATATAGGATGCGTTCAACATATCCCTGTAGGAGGACTGGGGTTAAGTGTCTACCAGTCACCACTTTTTCAAGTTTGGAGACTTTTTGGTCTCCGTGTGGAGACGTTAGGACCACCTAGTCGGTGGTTCTAAGGTGAATAGTGGATTCTCAGCAGTAGTGGACAGGTTCCTCTTGTGCTAAAGGGTAAAAACATCCCTAAATCTGGAGTTTAAACGGTAAAAATGTTCTTGAAAAATATTTGCCATAAAATTCTACTCGAAGTCTTGGAATACACCAAAACTCAAAACTCAACTTAAATGCCACCAGATACGCCAAAAAAACCTTAAAATTTTCGTACTTTTTCAGAATTGGTGCTAAATTGAATGTTAGGAGGGTAGTGTGAATGGAAAAAAATGGTCGACATCACTATAAGTCACTGAACAAAAGAAAGCTGTTGCTCAAATATATATAAATAAAATATCAATTGGGGTATATAAACAAGAAATTATTTAATAAATTTTTCTTTTTAGCACTTAATTATTCTATACCTTTACCCAACACTATGACCAGCATATATCAGCTTTAAGAAAATTTATACTCTTGCTTTTACAGTGTTCTTCGAATAGTTTTGTAGAAGATGTTGACCCGTTATACACTTGCTTGATACATTATTTTTTTACGCCATCTACCAGAATCCCTTATTACTTACGAAAAAGTTTAATTTTTGTTTCAGATATTTTGCACTTTGAACATCTGCGTATTTTTAACTATGTGATCTCATTATTAGCCCAATTTTCAATCAATTTAAATTGTTATATTGTCTTTAAAATTCTTAAATTCTTCTTACCAAAAAATTGGTAAAAAATACATTCTTTTTACCAGGCCCGTACGCAGGATTTTCCCCTGGGGGGGGGTTTCATCTACACTCATAAAAAAATTAACCCTATAATGAATTAAAATTAACTAAAATTTAGGAAACCAAGTACATTTTTACTAAGTATAAGAAAAATTTTGCTGAAATTTTCCTAAAACTAAGTACATTTTTACTAAATATTAGAAAAATTTTCTTGAAAATTTCCTAAAACTAAGTAAATGTTTACTCAAATCAAGTTAATATTTACTCAAACTGAGGACAATTTTGCTGATTTTTTCCTCAAAACGAGGAAATTTTTACTTAAACTGAGGAAAATTTTATTTTATACAAGGAAAAAATGTGATATTAAAATAAGTTCAATTTAACTAAAAAATCAAACAAATAGTTTTGCTTCAGAGTATGCAAAACTGATACAAAAAATGACAACATGAGATATTTCTCAAGAGTTTCATGTTACCCCTGCATTAAGGAGTTGAGCTATTACTCCATGATTGTTGCGAAGGCAAGATAGGTATTGAGAAATAAGTCTCTGCAAACGAACGAGAATTGCTTCTTAGATGATTATTCAAGAATTTTTTAAACAATTTCAAATGTTTTTTATAAGTTCATTAATACCTAAATGTATGAAGAACTCGGCATAAAGTTCTGTAAACATATTAACTTACTTTTAGGAAATAAACACATTTTTAAGTTAAAATTTCCTAAATGGAATTTTTTCATACAAAAAAACTTCAGATTTTTTCCTCACTTAAATCCTTGGAAATATTCTTCCAAAAAAGTTTGAATTTACTCAATTGTAAGAATTTTTTATTAGATCCAAAGAAATGATTTTAAGTAAATCTACTACCCTTTTTCTAGTAAATGAACTATTTACTATGGCTTTGAAAGAAGGAAACTTTACTCATACTTAGTTAATTTTCCAACTTTTTAGGAAATTTTTACTGGAGCGTTTGGAAACCACTCATATTGTATTGTCAGGACCTTCGAGAAATATTTTGATACATTCGTCCGACAGACATTGTCGGCAAAATTGCATTTCAGTAATCCATCTATCATATATATGAATGGCGATGTAAGATTGCAGAAAACTGCTGTTATGTCAAAAAACAGCTGTAATAGCAGAAAAGTGTCTGCTGATAGGCAGCAGACAATCGCTGCTTTTATTAACAGACTTGTTCTCTAAGTGTAGAACTTTTTTAAATAGTTGCTTGAAATTACATACATACATATCGAGGGCTTATATTCATAAGTGGCTATGAACAAAAACATAACTTTTCAGGAGAGCGAAAAAACTGATTTTCTCCTTAATGTTGTATGGAAAACGCATTTTGTGTGATGTACCCAGCGAATTTAAAGATTCCAGCTTCATCCATCATTATTGGTCGCTTGTAACATATATGTAGCCAGTCACAAAAATCGCTGCAATTGATGAAAAATCCAAAATTCGCCGTTGCAATTCCTTATATTTTAACTTTCTTCATTCATAATTCTGAAACTTTTCATACACAAATATTCCCCATGAAGTCAGCAATCACATGCCATAGAATTATTTTGGTATTCGCAATATAATAAAAAGTTACGCCGGTTTTTCTAAATATACTTTTCACAATTTTTGACTTTACAGCCACCATTTTTCCTATTTTGGCCTGATAACTGGGGAATCAAAATGCTATTAACGTGAAATGATGGAATTTGATAGTACGACATGCCCTAAATCTAGAAAAATGTTTTAAACAAATTATAACCTTCGGTTTTATGCTGCTCCATTGTTGAACTATTTTATTTCTATTATTTTTATTTTCATAGCCACTTATGCAGTCACAAACTAACGTGCGAGGGGATATCCAAATCAGAAAATTAAAAAAATGGCATTAGAAAAAAATCTTTTCCAAAACTCATTTTCGAGAAAATGGTTCATAGCCACTTTTAGATATAAGCCCTCGATATATATTTTGAAGAAATATTACACAAAAAACGATCAAATTCCTCGGCGATAAACCCTTCAGTCCCGCATATTTTGGGTTAAATTGGACGAAGTATGGGTCTAAATAGGATGTCTAAAGTGTTTTGGAGTTTTTAATTTATATAGGACATGCGTAACAGGATGTTTACTCAAAAACTTTATACGCATATTCCGATTAAATAAAAAATATTTGGAAATTTTCTTCATTTTTATAATCTTAAATATGTAAAAAACCAAATAATTGGTATTATAGAGTTTCGTTTTCCTACGTAGATCCAAGTTACTGAATTTGTTGTTTCTCTTTTGAATAATACAAAAAAATACTAACTCTGAAAAATATTTGACATAAGTGATAAATATAACAAAAATTTTAGTAACTTAAAACTCATTTCTTATTCTTTCGCAACTTTAAAGTAGATTTTAAAATAGAGACCTACACGCAGAGAAAAAATGAATTTCGTAGAAACGAAATTTTAGACACGTGAACATCGTTTTTGAGTTTCTTTTGTGGGAAAAATTAGTTTGTTTGCGGTAAAAATGTCATCAGTTGTTGTAAATGAACAAAGAGCAATAAGTTTATGTATGTAAAGAGTGATTTTTTTGAGGTTAGGATTTTCATGCATTAGTATTTGACAGATCACGTGGGATTTCAGACATGGTGTCAAAGAGAAAGATGCTCAGTATGCTTTGACATTTCATCATGAATCGTCTTACAAACGAACAACGCTTGCAAATTATTGAATTTTATTATCAAAATGCGTGCTCTGTTAAGAAAGTTCATTGCGCGCTTCCATTTTATGGTCAGTTTAATCGACCCACTGAAGCGGCTATTCGGGCTATTGTGACTAAATTTCGCACCAAATTTACATTGTTGGACATTAAACCACCAACACGCTTACGTAGAGTGCGAACTGAAGAATTCGTCGCCGTTCGCACCAATTGGGTCTCTGTTACTCAAAAACGTGGAAATGCCAAAATTGGACTAAGCGGATGGACCACCTAAGACGCAGCCGCGGTCAACATTTAAATGAAATTATCTTCAAAAAGTAAATGTCATGGACCAATCTAACGTTTCAAATAAAGAACCGATGAGATTTTGCAAATTTTATGCGTTTTTTTTTAAAAAAAAGTTATCAAGCTCTTAAAAAATCACCCTATATATCAACCAATTTTCTTCGTTTGTCGAAATGGATTTGTATTATAATTGCAAACTCCCAAAACATTGGAAGTAACAGAAACCATTGTTGTTGCACCTGTGATGAAAATAGGACACATCGGTTCAGATTTAGATACAGCTCCATAAAAATGTCCAATCGCAAATGTTACATCTTAGCGCTCTACAAATTATTTGCTTTTATTAAGAATATTATAGATTTCATTATGATATCATAGTGATTCTTATATACACTTTTTTAAAATTACTAAACGAGTTAGTTATTAAATTTCCAAACTTTTATTGCAGTACACAATTAAAAGTTCATAAGATATAGCTCTAGTCGAATGTCAAGAAGTGGTATCGGTTAATAAAAATGAAAATTTTCCGAACAATTTGGTGTCCATTAGCGAAATTAGCACTACACAATCTTGAAATTGGCACAATTCGTTTAGTTTGTTTGTATTTTTCATAACCTTTGTCCGAAATTCAAGAAAGTCTCCACGATTTTTTTTATGTAATTTTCGTGTTTTCATGATTTTACTACAAAATTACCATTTCAGACAAGTTGTTTTAAAAAGACATTCAAAATTCTATATTTTATTGCTTCAGAAAGTCTAGAAGGTTTTAAAAAGTATATGTTCGAAACCTCTCTGGGGGGGTTTGAACCCAAAACCCACCCCACCCCCCCCCCCTGCGCACGGCCCTGACTTCTTACCAGTTTTTGTAAACCTTTCTTGGCCGTGCTGATTTTGTAAATAGTTTTTCTTTGAAGCCACTTATAACCTATTTTATTCCTCTCAGTCCCTCATATATGATGTGTGCAATCTAGAAGTATATTTATATGTTCATTATCCCTGAATCTAAAATTCGAAAATCTCGAATCCCGATTTCCGGGATTTGGAAAACTTAATCTCCCCTATTGGCATCCCTTCTGCTAGGGCATACAACTTTTTCGATTAACCGCATAATATATTGTTTAATTGTTATTGCATATTGTTATAGTCATATATACATATATATAAATATATAAATATGTAATGAACATACATACATTCATACATATTTCATGTAATCCGAAATGTATCTACAAAATGCCAAAATGCCTTGGAGCAAGTGGCGCTATTTTACAATTTGTTGCATGTCACATGCTAAGTTCCTATTTAGCCCTCTCCCCCCCCCCCCACTCACTCTCACACAATTGCTCTCTGTGTATCACTCTTTCTTCTTGTGTTCCTGTTTCTTTTGTTATTTACTATATTTATCATTTGTTTTATTTTATTTTTACACATTTGTGCACATACACATTTACATTTTTCCATAACAGCCTCTGTAGAAATACTGACTCTGTAAAAAGACTGTAGAAAATTATGTCTGTATGGACGTATGACTGTATGCATGAGTATCTCGTGAGTATCTGCGCAACGACTTACAGATGGTTGGACAGAGACGGACAAATGAGAGACGAACGAACGAACGTTTTCAACGCAGTGTAAATTGCGTACACGAGCAGCAGAGTTTACACGACGAAACCAGTGAAAAACAAAACACTCGAATCGCGGCGACAAAAACAATAACAATAAAATAATAAACAGAAAGAACAACGCTGCAAGCGCACAGTGGTTGAAGTTTTTCCCAAGGGTGGTGAAAATTCGATTTGGCTATGGTATATATTTACATACATTTAAAGAAAGCAAGATCTTTTTAAATTATTTTGCATCTACAAGAGGGTTATAACTTCTATATTTAGAATGTTAGCTATTAAACAAGTAAAAACGGTGTTAAGTTCTTTTTATACCCTCCACCATGGATTGCATTCCACAGAGGCTGTCGATTTTCGTAGAAGTACAGGAAAATATCAATTCTTTTAATATAGCCAAACCAAAACAAATACTGAAAACATAATTTTATAAATTAATATAATGTTTTTATTATTTCAAACCACGCTTATAAGGCAAGGCTACCAATACGTTTATACTATATATATATAGAAATAATACTTCAAGTCAATTCAAAAACAAAATATTCTTATCTTTATAAAACTTCAAAAAACTTAAATACCACAAATATTTCCCTACACCAAGGGGATATTGCGGCAATTCCATTTACCATTTTGGAGAAATTCAAAATTTCTTTTTTTTCATATCATCCTTTTTTCATCTTGGAGAAATATTGGCAATATTGAAAAGAATTGATTCTGTTGTCATATTTCTAAATGAATGTTTGGAAAATTGTCTTTTTATTGGAAATCCGTGAATATTTTATGGTTAAATACTGAAAAATAAACTCGCGCTATAAAAGGCGGCGGAAGATTTTCTTCAAGAATAATGAATTCGATAGGAAGTTTTCAACTGATCTGATGTGAAGATAATTGGTATGTTTATAAAGGGTGTCCCAAGAAGAGTGCAATTTTTTAATTTTAAATAAAACACAGATATTTAAGAAAAAATCGTGAAACTTTATTATATCGTAAAGTAGACAGAATGAGGTTATGTATGGAACAATATATCGTGCAGATGGCCGCCGCGGCTTTGCTGGCATGCACGCGATCTTTTAATGAAATTTTCAATGACCGTTTTGCATGAATGCTGCGGTATTTCATTAATGCAGCGTCCAATTTCGTCTTTTAAGGCTTGAGTCGTCGTCGGCTTATTCGCGTAAACCATCGACTTCAAAAAACCCCAAAGAAAAAAATCTAATGGTGTTAAATCGCACGATCTAGGCGGCCAATTCTGATCTCCAAAACGCGAAATAACACGACCGGGAAATGACTGATGCAGCAATTGAATTGTTTCTCTGGCTGTATGACATGTGGCGCCGTCTTGTTGGAACCACATGCCCTCCACATTCATTTCTTCAATTCTAGGCAAGAACAAACTGGTTATCATTTCACGATACCGAACACCATTGACTGTTTGCGCTTGACCTGCCTCATTTTCATAAAAAAAGGTCCAATGATTCCTCCAGCCCAAAAACCACACCACACAGTGACACGTTGAGGATGCATTTGCTTCTCGTGAATCACTCGAGGATTTTCCGCACCCCAAAGGCGACAATTCTGCCTATTGACGAAGCCATCAAGATGAAAATGGGCCTCGTCACTGAAGATGATTTTATCGGCAAAATCAGCATTTTCATGTTGTCTCTCCAATACCCAATTAACGAACTCCCTTCGCTGTCCATGGTCAGTTGGCTTCAGTTCCTGAGTCAATTGAACTTTGTATGCATGAAGATGCAAATCTTTCGTCAAAATTCGCTGCAAAGTGGATTTGGAGACACCAATTTGCTGAGCTCGGTGTCGAATTGAGGTGGATGGAGTTTGAGCGACATCATCACGTACAGCTGTGACATTTTCGGTCGATCGACCTGGTCGATGGCGCGTTGTTGTCTTTACATCACTAACAGACTCAGTTTCGGCAAATTTATCCATTAATCTCTTTACAGTTGACTCTTTTGGAACATCATTGTGACCCCAAATTGATCGCAATTTGCGAACTGTAGCCGCAAAACTTTCACCATTTTGGTAAAACAATTTCACAATGAGAATGCGTTGTTCATTCGTGCAGCGCTCCATTTTTACTAACCTCGTACCTTCTACTAACAAACACTAACAATTGTTCAAATGTCAAACAATGACACTTCGAATGTTGCCAGATTTAAAAATTGCGTTCTTCTTGGGACACCCTTTAATTGTTACATTTTATCATACATTAATTTTTTGCAATTCGTACAGACAATGTTTTTTAAAACGAATTGGAAGTGATGAAACTGACATCTGTACTAGGCACGCTCTCAAATGGATGTTATCTGACGGGTTGAATGTCAAATTTATTGGGATGTGAACCAGAGACAAGTCATCGATTCAAAAACGTAACTTCATTTCTGCATTTAAAGGTCTGTAAGGAAAATTTGAATAATACAGCCTGTATTATATACATTTTATTTGTATTATTTTCAGGTGCATGTTTTGGTTCTTTCCCAAACGCAAGTGCGAAAATGTCAATTTGATTAACCAGAGCCATACGTGCGAATTACCGAATTAACAAACGAAATTAGGCGAAAACAGTAGTGGTAAAAATTAACATAGCTTTTTGTTATAATTTCATCCATTTAAATTGTAACTTGTTATGCAATTGTTTTGTTTTATTGTCATTTACTTTCTTATTATAGTTCTTCGTTCATATCTTCTTGTAATTATTAATTTTGCTTGAATTAAAATATGAAAATGTGAAAAATTGCTTTTTTTGTATTTAAGGTGGTTATCTGGTGATATCCCGTTTTGATCATCCAGGTGATATTTTGGCAATATCAACTAGATTTCTTCCGGATAATAATCTGGCAATATCGCCGATTTGTCATTCGGAAGTATTGCTTTCGTATTGCCTTGGCGTATCACCATGGCCGCACAAACGTCTCTAAGTGAGGTAACTTCCGCAATACGAATATCATTTTTCTTCTAGGCGATACGATTTCGACTCGTTTTCGTATTACTTGGCTTGCTGGGTGGTAGATAGTGGGTTCTACATTTAGTTGCATTTCCATTCTATTTTAAGTCCAAAAGTACAAATTTTGAAAATCCAATCCACCTAATTTTGCAATAAAAGTAACAAAGTAAAGCGCAAATTTGGAAAAATCTTTTATTTTGCTTGTCTATGCAGTCTGAGGAATGTATACACCGAATTCCATGAATCTAGCTGCGGCTATTTGGTTGGTACCATTTTTATTCTAAAATCTCTTTTTTTACGTGTCTACGCAATTAGGGAAATGTGCACACCGAATTGTAGCCGTTTATTTGTTACTATTTGTATCCCTCTGTTCTGTATCTTTTTTATTATTTTTCGTATCTACGTAGTCAGAGGAATGTATACTCCGAATTTCATGATTCTAGCTGCGGTCATTTGGTGGGTACTATTTTTATCCCCTTTTTTCATTTTATCCCCAAAATGTACGAATTTCGAAAAATCCGTATATTTTACGTGCCTGCGCAATCAGAGGAATGTATACACCGTATTTCATTATTCTGGCTGTAGTCGTTTAGTTGGTACTATTTTTATCCCTCCGTACCCATTGTATCCCTTGAAAGTACGAACTTGAAAAAAACCTTTTATTTTTCATGACTACGTAGTCAAAGGAATGTATTCTCCGAATTTAATGACTCTAGCTGCGGTCATTTGGTGGGTACTATTTTTACCCCCCTTTTTCCATTTTATCCCCAAAATGTACGAATTTCGAAAAATCCGTTTATTTTACACGTAATCAGATGCAGCCGTTTGGTTGGTACCACTTGTATCCCTCTATTTCCATTTGACCCCTTAAAAGTACGAATTTGGAAAAAAATACTTATATATTGTGTAACTACTCAATTAGATGAAAGTACAAACCGAATTTTGTGCTTCTAGCTGTTGTCGTTTGATAGGTGCCATTTTTATCCCTTTTTGCCCCATTTCACCCCCTACGAATAGGAACCACTTTATGGTGCACGTTTTTGCTACAAGGGGAAAGCGCATTCCCAATATCAAGCAAATATAAGCAGACATAGTGAAAAAAACATGCTTAAATACTTTAAATATTAGGGGTTATTAGGGGTATTGTCAGTCATTGTCTGGGAAAAAAATTCCCGCTGGGCCGATTTCGCCTACTTTCAATCCCAATCGATGTGCACCCATAAGACACATTTAGGAATAACTTGAACTTCCTAGCTCGATTCGTTCGGAAGCTAGCGTGCTTTCAACAGACAGACAGACAGTACATGGCTATATCGTCTTAGAATTTTACCACGACCCACAATATATATACTTTATGGGGTCTCCGACGAATATTTTGAAGTGTTACATCTTTAGGTGGAGGGTATAAAAATAAAACAAAATATTTTCAATTTTCTTTTCTATTTTTGGGAATTTTGCGTCAACGACAAAAATTTTTTCGACAAAAAAATTGTAGACTGTGGAAGTGACATTCATAACCTTTAATTGAACATTACCTTAGACGAGAATTTGAAAAAAATATTTTTTTAGGTTTTGGCCACAATTTGTATACCCTAGGGTATTAGGTTTTTGTGCAGATGTAACACCCAAAAAGAAGAGAGATAGACCCATTGTTAATTATACCGATGGACTTATAATCAATTTTTGAATAGATTTAGCAATGTTCGCCTGTCCAACTTGTAATCAAAGTACAGGTCACATTTATTGTCCAATCGTACCAAAAATTGGCACAAGTTAGTTTTGTGGGTCAAGGACGGACGCTATTTTTGAAGTAAATAGGTTCAGATTTAGAAATGAACCCCATACAAATGTTTCTGCCGATTTTATTTTTTCCGCTCTAGAAGCCACATATTTTACTTGATTTTCTACAAATTAGGCGCAACACCATAGAGTGTTTCAGGTAAAAATGTCAGTGGTGAAAATGGGTCAGATCCCCATATCTCCCATGCACATGTCTCTCCCGATTTTACTTTTTCTGCTTAAGAAACCACATATTTCTTAAAATTTGAAAAAAAATTATTTTTCAAATAGAAACAATAATGGTTAGAATAGGTCAGATCGATACAATTTTATATAAAGCTTCCATACAAAAATCTTTTCCAATTTGACTTTTGTGCTTTAAAACTCATATTTTTTATCCGATCTGAAATTTCAACCAGAAATATATGTGGCGAAAGTAGGTCAGGCCAAGTCATAAAAAAAATCGTTCCCGGTTTTACCTTTTCCGCTTAAAAATACATAATTTAACCGGTTTGATTGAAATTTAGTAACAGGCGTTATATTTGAAATAAAAAATCTCTCGGTTCAGATGTAGATATAACTCCCATACAAATGTTGCTCCCGGTTTGATCGATTTGCTTCAAATTTGGCAAAACATGTTATATTTCAAATGGAAGCACCTATGGGGAAAATGGGTAAGATCGTTCCATGTTTTGATATAGTCCCAATACAACCAGATGCACCAGTGGTGAAAGTAGGTCAAATCGGTCCATGATATAGAACCTAATTTCACTTTTCACCGACTCGACTTTAGCCTTTTCTTACTTGTATTTTTATTTTTGCACGACGAGTTCTCAAGAACCTTCTTGGCGCATGCATTACTAAATTTAGTGATGTATGGTATGGGTTAAGACTGCCGTTAATACTTGCTAGGGGAAATTCCAATGAAACCTCGGGCGAGAATTTGGTTCCCAATAAAGTGCTTTAAAATCTAGACCACGAAGGTTGCAATGGTCAGTCAGTCTAATAAGTTTTCAAGTTCAAGGAGTCTCTCAAGATTCAGCTTGAGTATGGATTATCTGCCGGGAATTCCCGGTAACGATTTGGACATATAATCGGGTGCTTTCGGACTTATATTTTCTAAATGAGAGTAGAAATATTGAAGTTACATTCAGGGAAAATTGGAATTTTAGTAAAACATTTAAAAAAATGTATCCCTAAAAATATTTTCCCCCTCTTTTTTGAAAACTGTTACTAAACCACTGTTTCTATGGGAAAGTGAAATTCACAACATTTGTAGCCCTCATAGTTACCTTTAATTGGACATATAATCGGGTGCTTTCGGACTTATATTTTCAAAATGAGAGTAGAAATATTGAAGTTACATTCAGGGAAGATTGGAATTTTAGGAAAAAATTTAAAAAAATGTATCCCTAAAAACATTGCGGAATATCGTTTCAAAATTCACAAAATTTTTGTTGCATAGTGTTCGTTTGTCTGTTTGACCAATATGATGTGGCCCTTGAATTTCCAAAATTGTCTCAATCTACCCCACTGTGCCCAGTGCGGTTGAGAGTGAGGGCAACTATAGGTGGAAGTTAGAAAACAAGCAAAAGGAAGCGCAAAACAAAACAACGCAATGTGCATTGTGGTTGACTGGAACTCGTGCGAGAACACACACACTGCCACATACATACACACACACGCCAACATACATATGCATACAAAAATTTTATACTCGAGGGGTACTTGCTTTACGGTCTTCGTTTTCTTTTTTACATTACATTTGTCAATAAACAACAACAAACCGACCGACCGACCGAAGTCAAAGAACGTTAAATCAAAAGCGAACCCCCAAAATATGTAATAACTGCCAGCAGTAACAACAACAACAACGTTGACAGCGCTAACATTTGACAGATGACAACAAATTGCATCTCACCAGGCACGCGCGTTGTGAAAACGTTCTCACGCTCTTCTCGTCGCTCTCTCAAAATGGCTTGTTTTTCGCAGTCACTCTTTTGCTGGGCTACCTTTTTGGTTTTGGTATTCAATACTCACCGAGATGAAGAGAGAGAGAGAGAGCGATTGCTGAATCTGCACATGAGTTCCGTATGTTCTTATTGGGCAAACATGCGAAAGGCAAAGCAAAACTGGCAACAAACTGAACATGCTCGAGAAGAGAACAACTCTGACTCTGGTAAAATATGTGAAGAGCAGAGACAAAGATACTTTTGCTAAAATCTAAATCCTAGAAGAAAATTGTTAACGGGCGCTTACACTTTTACAACTTGGGACAGGGATGTTGCCTGTAAGTAACTGCGATGAACATATTATTATCTAAATCTAGATGTTAGCAAATGAACTTGAGAAGTTCACAATAGATGCAGGCAAAATCCATTGTTAATCCTGAGACAGTCGCTACAAAATTGGGAAATCAGTAGCAACAAAACCCAAAAACACGGAAAAGTCAAGGAAAAACATTCCTAAACGAAAATGTCCCAAGTTTTTATACCCTCCACCTCCAGGATGGGGGTATACTAACTTTGTCATTCCGTTTGTAACACCTTGAAATATCGACCTGAGACCATATAAAGTATATATATTCTTGATCGTCATAAAATTCTAAGACGATCTAGCCATGTCCGTCCGTCTGTTGAAAGCACGCTAGCATCTAATCGAAAGGAGCTAGAACGTTCAAATTTTCCATAAATGCGTCTTATAGTCGTAGATCGGTTAGGATTGAAACGGGGCGAAATCGGCCCAAAGGGAAAAATTTTTCCCTTACAAGGACTCAAAATACCCATAATAATTCCTAATATGTTACCGTATTTAAGCATGTTTTTTGAATATTTCTGTTTATATTTGCTTGTTTTTTGGCGCATTCCCCTTATAGCAAAAATGTGCACCATAAAGTGATTCTTATTTGTAGGGGGTGAAATGGGACAAAAAAGGGATAAAAGTGGTACATATTAAACGACAACAGCTAGAAACACGAAACTCGGTGTGTACATTCCTCTAATTGAGTAGATACATAATATAAAAGTATTTTTTCCAAATTCGTACTTTTAAGGGGTAAATGGGGATAGAGGGATAAAAATGGTACCAACCAAACGACTGTACCTAGAATAATGAAATTCGGTGTATACATTCCTCTGATTGCATAGATAAGTAAAATACACGGATTTTTCAAAATTCGTACTTTTTGCGGTTAAAATAAAAAAGGGGATAAAAATAGTACCAACCAAATGACCGCAGCTAGAGTCATGAAATTCGGAGTATACATTCCTCTGACTGCGTAGACACGTAAAATAAAGGGAATTTTCGAAATTCGTACATTTTGGGGTTAAAATGGAAAAGGGGGACAAAAATAGTACCCACCAAACGAAATGGTTGAATAGTACCAAATAATGAAATTCGGTGTATACATTCCTCTGATTGCATAAACAAGTAAAATACACAGATTTTTCGAAATTCGTACTTTTTGGGGTCAAAATAGAAAAAGGGGATAAAAATAGTACCAACCAAATGACCGCAGCTAGAGTCATGAAATTCGGAGTATACATTCCTCTGACTGCGTAGACACGTAAAATAAAGGGAATTTTCGAAATTCGTACATTTTGGGGTTAAAATGGAAAAGGGGGATAAAAATAGTACCAATCAAATGACCGCGGCTAGAGTCATGAAATTTGGAGTATACATTCCTCTGACTGTGTAGACACGGAAAATAAATAGATTTTTAGAAATTCGTACTTTCAAGGGATACAATGGTACAGAGGGATAAAAATAGTGCCAACTAAACGACTACAGCTAAAATGATGAAATTCTAATTTCATAGAAACGTCAAAGGGGTAAAAATGGTACCAACAAAAAGGACGCAGCTGGAATCATGGAATTCCTCTGACTGCATTGACACGCAAAATAAAAAGTTTTTTCCAAATTCGTACTTTTTCTTTTATGGCAAAAATTGGTTGAATCATGAAGTTAGGTTATTTTGTACTTTTGGAATTAATATAGAATTGAAATACAACCAACTGTAGCACCCACTATCCACCAATATTTATGGTATCAAAGCTTTTTGAAAATATAAATAAAAGAACATTTATTTTTTGAATTGACGTATTGGTAGCTTATAAGCGTGGTTTGACTATTTGCATTTGTTTTGGTTTGGCTATATTAAAAAAATATATTTTCCTGTAATATTACAGCACTTCTACGAAAATCGACAGCCTCTGTGGAATGCAATCTATGGTGGAGGGTAAATAAAGTTCGGCCCGGCCGAACTTAACGCCGTTTTTACTTCTTTGTTCTTCTGACCGTCATAAAATCCCCACATCTGGCAAGCCTGATCTTCTACTGGATCTGTACTTAGATTTTGCACATAAGCCGAAACACAGAACTATATTTTGTTCTTTGGCTACAGCTGAAAAGTTTTTGGCTGGCATTTGACGATTTGTTAAATTTTGCTGCAGTTTAAAAAAAAAAAACTATATATATATCAATATATATATATATATATCAAACACACGGCACAGGACCTTTGGGAAGCACTTCCCTACGGGAAAGTCCTAGGACTAGTCCCTGGTGAGTAAGGACCGCTCCTGGTTCTAACCCAAATATATGAAGGGCTTCGGTACCTTTTACATGGGTTTGTCATTAGGGTATGTCTTGGACATGACCTAGGATCGGTCTCAAAGGACTTGGCTTTTAACCGGTCTCAAACCACCTCAAAAGACATGTTCTAGAATCGAACTCAAGGGATATCACCTGGAATCGGTTTCAAAGGACATGACTTGAAATGCACCTCCAGCGAATTGACAGTTTATTCACACTTAGGGAACTGTTCTGTGATATATCCATATCGACCTATCCCAGGATAGGTACGTTTATAGCAATTCCCACCACTAATAACCCGTAGGGTTATTACACGACATTGACGAGATGTCGGAAATTGATATTAGAGATCTCATCAAATATCTCAATCTTTGAAGCTGAATATAATAGATCTTATCGAGTAGTGTGGCCCGTTCCAAACGGTGCCTTAAGCACTACTTGACGCTCCCGCGAGATCGGCTGCGTAAACCAACCTCACCAACCACCAAAATCGTGAAAGAGATATATATACTAAAGCTGTTTTTATTTAAGGCGGGAAAACTAACTGTGATGTCAAAAACATAAAAAAATTACTCAAAATAAAAAAATCTTTTCTTCATCATTTTATAATAAATATAATATTTTACAATAGGGATCCTAAGACTATTTGAAACAATTTACAAACAAATCATGATACAATTTGTTACCAAATTGGAAATTTTATAAAAAAAACAAGTAAAAAAGGCGTTAAGTTCGGCCGGACCGAACATTATATACCCTCCACCATGGATTGCATTCCACAGAGGCTGTCGATTTTCGTAGATGTTCAGTAAGGAATGTATATTCCGAATTTCTTGGCTCTAGCTGCGGTCATTTGATTGGTACTAATTTTATCCCCCTTTTCCATGTTAACCCCAAAGAAACACGAATTTCGAAAGTCCGTTTATTTTCCGTGTCTACACAGTCAGAGAAATGTATACACCGAATTTCATTATTCTAGGTGCAGCCGTTTGGTTGGTACCATTTTCATCCCTCTATTCCCTTTTTACCCCTTAAAAGTACGAATTTGGAAAAAATACTTTTTTATTATGTACCTACTCAATTAGAGGAATGTTGTACACAAATTCGTGTTGCTATGTACCATTTTTATCCCTTTTTGCCATATTTCACCCCCAACGAATAAAAATCACTTTATGGTGCACGTTTTTGTGCGCATACCCAATATCAAGTAAGTACAAGCAGAGATATTGAAAAACAAGTAAAGAAAAGAAACCTGCCTCAAAAAAAAAGAAATAAAACAAACAGAAACAAGTAAAGTCGGGCGTGGCCGACTATATGATACCCTACACTTAGTCATTATACCCTATGGTGTAGGATATAAAAAGGTCATTACATTTCAACCGTGTGATATGCGATGCAGCTATAAGAAGAGCATATACTACACATTCCATACTTCTATCTGTATTTGTAAGAAAATTGGAACACAAACTTTGAATGGGAGCTATATATAAATCTGAACCGATGTGACCCATGTTTAGCAAAGGTTTTCTAGTTGAAATATTAGACGCTTTCTCAAATTTTATGAAGTGTTAAATATGTGGTTTCTATAGCGGAAAGAATCAAATCGGGAGCTATATATAATCTGAGCCGATGTGACCCACTTTCGCTATAGTAATTTCTATTTGATTTGAAACATTGGCTGATGTGCCAAATTAGAAGAAAATCTGTTCAAAAATGCTATTTCTAGAGCGGAAATAATCAATTCAGTAGCGAAATTTGTAATATATAAAGGGTGATTTTTTAAGAGCTTGATAACTTTTTTTTAAAAAAAAACGCATAAAATTTGCAAAATCTCATCGGTTCTTTATTTGAAACGTTAGATTGGTCCATGACATTTACTTTTTGAAGATAATTTCATTTAAATGTTGACCGCGGCTGCGTCTTAGGTGGTCCATTCGGAAAGTCCAATTTTGGGCAACTTTTTCGAGCATTTCGGCCGGAATAGCCCGAATTTCTTCGGAAATGTTGTCTTCCAAAGCTGGAATAGTTGCTGGCTTATTTCTGTAGACTTCAGACTTGACGTAGCCCCACAAAAAATAGTCTAAAGGCGTCAAATCGCATGATCTTGGTGGCCAACTTACCGGTCCATTTCTTGAGATGAATTGTTCTCCGAAGTTTTCCCTCAAAATGGCCATAGAATCGCGAGCTGTGTGGCATGTAGCGCCATCTTGTTGAAACCACATGTCAACCAAGTTCAGTTCTTCCATTTTTGGCAACAAAAAGTTTGTTAGCATCGAACGATAGCGATCGCCATTCACCGTAACGTTGCGTCCAACAGCATCTTTGAAAAAATACGGTCCAATGATTCCACCAGCGTACAAACCACACCAAACAGTGCATTTTTCGGGATGCATGGGCAGTTCTTGAACGGCTTCTGGTTGCTCTTCACTCCAAATGCGGCAATTTTGTTTATTTACGTAGCCATTCAACCAGAAATGAGCCTCATCGCTGAACAAAATTTGTCGATAAAAAATTTCGAACCGAACACTGATTTTGGTAATAAAATTCAATGATTTGCAAGCGTTGCTCGTTGGTAAGTCTATTCATGATGAAATGTCAAAGCATACTGAGCATCTTTCTCTTTGACACCATGTCTGAAATCCCACGTGATCTGTCAAATACTAATGCATGAAAATCCTAACCTCAAAAAAATCACTCTTTATATATATATATATATATATGTATATCTGAACTCATCTGAACCATTTTCACCAGAGCTGTTTTTAGTTGAAATATAAGTTGTTTTGTCAAATTTGAAGAAAATCTGTCAAAGTTTGTGAATTCTAGAGCGGAAAGAGTCAAATCGGAGCAGACATTTCTATGGGAGCTATATATAAATCTGAACCGATCTATCCTATTTTTACCAGAGCTGTTTTTTGTTGCAATATAAACTGTTTTGCCAAATTGGAGGAAAATATGTTGAAATATGTGGTTTCTAGAGCGGAAAAAGTAAAATCGGAAGCAAAATTTGTATGGGAGCTATATCTAAATCTGAACCGATTTGCTTCAAATTAAATAGCGTTCGTCCTTATCCCATAAAACTTCGTTGTGCAAAGTTTCATTTAGTTCTAACAACAATTGCGACCTGGACTTTGATTACAAGAATAGATGGACAGACGGACGGACATCTCTAAGTCGATCGGTATAATATCTCGTTTCCTTTTGGGTGTTACAAACAAATGCACAAAGACATTATACCCTGTGGTGTAGGGTATAAATATGCTTAAATACTCCAAAATATTGGGGATTATTATGGGTATTTTTAGTCCTTGTGGGGGGAAATGTTTCCCTTTTGGCCGATTTCGCCCAGTTTCAATCCCAACCGATCTACGACTATAAGACGCATTTATGGAAAATTTGGACGTCCTAGCTCCTTTCGTTTTAATGCTATCGTGCTTTCAACAGACGGACGGAAGATCGGTTTAGAATTTAATGACGAACAAGAATATATATAATTTAAAGGACCTCTGGTCGATATTTCAATGTGTTACAAACGGAATGACAAAGTTAGTATACCCCCATCGTGGAGGTGGAGTGTATTAAAATATCCATAAAGACATTTTTTAATTTCGTTTTTCGAGTTGAGAAGAATGTTAGCTTTTATAGACTTCGTTTGGGGGTTTGTTTTGCAATTTGATTTCTATGGTCTTTCGTCAAATATTTCAACTATTCATGATTGTTTATTATCTAATTATTAATTTCAGAAGCTATATAAAATGGAATCCCTAAATATTAACAACCTCTGGCAAAACATTTGTTTCACAAATGGCATGTCCTTTTAGAGATGGTGTCTCTATACAATTGGCTATCATCACTGTTATCCAGGAGGCGCGATGGACAGTTGTCACCACTAATGATGTTTTCTTTTCTATTGAAAAATCTTGTCTTGATACAATACTACATTTTGAAATGGTTGCTTGATATGAAAAACTGCCAGAACCATCAAAAATGTCATAATTTGTTATATGGAAACAAACATGAATAAAATTAGACATTTATTTAGTAAATACCTCTCCGAGCCTTTCAACACAAGGCCAAGGCCTCAGACAGTGTGACATCTTACATTGTGATCTGATCAGCACTTTGTTGGATAAAGACGTGCAAGAACAACAGGCATTATAATCACGTTTAGCGACATTATGAAATGAATACTGCGAGAGGTACGTACCTCTAGAATCTTTACAAGTATCGCGAGGAAATCAGTGAAAGTTGTTCAGGTAATGAATGAAAGCAAGGTTTTGACGAGCAATCAACAATCGGCGGGACTGGACGTTTGTAAGCTAAAAACGGGTGACTTTATTTATATCGAAATTTTAGCGTGACAGATGCTCTATAGTCTGGCTTTAATTCGTGCCATTTTCCCATTTTGATTTATTTAGATTTGAAGTAGATTTGAATTTGGATTTCTCTCATACTATTCGTACACTGTTCTGTGTTCAGTGTTCTGACGTGCAAGATGTCATGACCACACGAAGATCAATGCACTCGCTGACTCACACTTCGTTCGTTCGTTCGTTGGCTGGCTGGCTGGCTCCCTCACTTGCTGCTTATGCCACTAAATGGCACAAAAAACGCCCATGCCCACGTCGACGTTTAGTCATTCCGTTATTGTTGTGAGATATTCATGAAATGGTTTTGTTGGTCTCTTTGTTCATGTGAAAAATATTTATTATTAATAATTTGTAATTTGTAATCGTCGCATAAAAACGCCATCAATGCTACTGAGACGACAGTTAAATCTGTCTGTGGAGTTGATACTGAATTTAAATATGAAATCTTATTCAGACGCCGGATAAGGTTGATCTTTATCGGCAATAATATGTCGCATCATTTCAAAGGATTTCACAGGCAATTTGAAATGTGTTTAAGTACGTTTCTACACCATTTTCAATTGAATTCGAAAAAAAAAAAACAAATTGAAATTGAGAAAATACAACATCATACTGAGTAATTATGATGTTGAAATTGAGAAATACAAGTAGACATCAAGAAAATAAAAATTTAAATTCAGAAATGTAAATCGAAATCGAGAAATTCACAAATTTTAATTGAAGTTGATAAAATGTAAATTTAAATTCAGAAATGAAAACTGAAATCGAGAAACTGAAAATTGAAATTCAGAAATGTAAATTGAAATTCAGAAAAGAAAATTGAAATCGAGAGAATAAAAATTTAAATTCAGAAATTTAAATTGAAGTGGATAAAATACAAATTGTAATTCAGAAATATAAATTGAAATTCCGAAATATAAATTGAAATCAAGAAAATTAAAATTTTAATTCAGAAATGTAAATCAAAATTCATAAATTTAAATTGAAAAGTTGATAAAATGTAAATCTAAATTCAGAAATATAAATTGAAATTGAGAAAATATAAGTTAAAATTCAGAAATGAAAACTGAAATCGAGAAAATAAAAATTTAAATTCAGAAATTTATATTGAAGTTGATGAAATACAAATTGAAATTCAGAAATATAAATTGAAATCAAGAAAATAAAAATTTCAATTCAGAAATGTAAATCGAAATTCATAAATTTAAATTGAAAAGTTGATAAAATGTAAATCTAAATTCAGAAATATAAATTGAAATCGAGAAACTGAAAATTGAAATTCAGAAATGAATATTGAAATCAAGAAAATAAATATTGCGAGCACATGCATAACATTGAATTGGCAAAGTGAGATTTTTAGTGTGTCGACTTAGTTCGGTGGAATATTTTGTTTATCAGCGCTTCTCATTTGTCATATGTGCCCGCTGGTACTAATATGAACCCTGATTTAAGTCAAAGACATACATTCGTTGCGAAAGTTCTGACGAGATGGGGTAGCGCCCATCGAAACTACGCAGTCAACTTTTAGCTGCAACAATAAAGGTCTCACATTTGCCTTTAGGCTAATTTTGGGTTCTGCTGAAGACTTCAGCACAAACTTTGGTCTTAAACCAAAATAAATGACAACACAGAAACTAAAAAATTTAATTCAGAAATGTAAATTGAAATCGAGATAATAAAAACCGAAATTCAGAAATTTAAATTGAGGATGATAAAATACAAATTGAAATTCAGAAATATAAATTGAAATCGAAAAAATTTAAATGAAAGAAATTTAAATTGAAATCGAGAAAATAAAAATTAAAAAACCTGAAATGTCTTTTGAAATCGAGAGAATATGTAAATTGAAATTCAGAAATGTAAATTGAAATTGAGAAATTATAAATTGAAATTCAGAAATATAAATTAAAATCGAGAAAATAAGAATTGAAATTCAGAAATGTAAATTGAAATGAAAATTGAAATTCAGAAATGTAAATTGAAATTGAGAAAATAAAAATTGAAATTCAGAAATGTAAATTGAAATTGAGAAAATAAAAATTGAAATTCAGAAATGTAAATTGAAATGAAAATTGAAATTCAGAAATGTAAATTGAAATTGAGAAAATAAAAATTGAAATTCAGAAATGTAAATTGAAAAGAAAATTGAAATTCAGAAATGTAAATTGAAATTGAGAAAATATAAATTGAAATTCGGAAATATAAATTAAAATCGAGAAAATAAAAATTGAAATTCAGAAATGTAAAATGAAATTTAATAGAAATTTTTTGTAAATTGAAATTGAGAATAAACAATTTGATATTGAGAAATAAACAATTGAAAATGAGAGAAAAAAAACAAATTAATTTCAATTTAAATTTTGAGTATTAATTTCAATTTTCATTTCTGAATATCAATTTGCTTATTCTCAATTTCAATTAACACTTCCCAATTTCAAATTGTATTTGTAAAATTCAGAAATTTAAATTGAAGTTGATAAAATACAAAACGAAATTCAGAAATGTAAATTGAAATTGAGAATAAACAATTTGATATTGAGAAATAAACAATTGATTATGAGAAAAAAACAAATTAATTTCAATTTAAATTTTCATTTCTGAATATCAATTTGTTTATTCTCAATTACAATTTACACTTTCCAATTTCAAATTGTATTTTATCGATTCCAATTTTCATTTCTGAATTTCGATTTGTATTTTCTCAATTCCAATTTTCATTTCTGAATTTCGATTTTCATTTTCTCAATTTCAATTTTTATTTTCTCAATTTCAACTGAAAACGGTGTATAATATGTTTAGTATATTTTTTAGCCTCATATGTTGACTTCTTACTCCGAAAGTATTACCACATCGCTGCGGTAAGTAAAGAAATGGCGACCATTTCAGGAAAAAAATCTCAAATATTGGAACATATTTCCCCACTTTGAGAATTTGGGTATTTTTTGAACAAAGCCATTATTTTCAGAGACATTTTTTCTAAATAACTCCAAAATTTCATCACGATATCTCAATTTTTGTAGATTATACGCAATTTTCAAAATGAATACGTTTTTTTCTCAAAAAAATACGTTTCTATGAAAAAGTTGTGGTGGTCATAGATCACCCGTGTAGTTATTCTAATGAATTGCCAAATTTTCAATAAAAAAAAAACATTTGCAAAAATTCTCTAGTCGCTTACACCCGTGCTGAAAATAAAGAAATGGCGACCATTTTAGTAAGAAATCTCAAATTTTGGAACATATTTTCCCCACCCTGGAAATTTGGGTATTTCTTTGGACAAAACTAGAAATACTTGAAAGCGATTATTTTCGCACACATTTTTCCACATATTCTCAATTCTCTTTTCGTTGCAAAAACTCAATTTTTGTGGATTCTACGCAATTTTCAATAGGAATTTGTTTTTCTCAAAAATGTACATTTTTATGAATGTTTTCATTTTTCCTAAAATGAGGCACAAGAAGTGATTCCCTATTATGTGTCTATTACATAAAGAGTGATTTTTTTGAGGTTAGGATTTTCATGCATTAGTATTTGACAGATCACGTGGGATTTCAGACATGGTGTCGAAGAGAAAGATGCTCAGTATGCTTTGACATTTCATCATGAATCGTCTTACAAACGAACAACGCTTGCAAATTATTGAATTTTATTATCAAAATGCGTGCTCTGTTAAGAAAGTTCATTGCGCGCTTCCATTTTATGGTCAGTTTAATCGACCCACTGAAGCGGCTATTCGGGCTATTGTGACTAAATTTCGCACCAAATTTACATTGTTGGACATTAAACCACCAACACGCTTACGTAGAGTGCGAACTGAAGAAAATATCGCAGCTGTATCGGCCAGTGTTAATGATGACCACCAATTTTCGATTCGTCGCCGTTCGCACCAATTGGGTCTCTGTTACTCAAAAACGTGGAAATGCCAAAATTGGACTAAGCGGATGGACCACCTAAGACGCAGCCGCGGTCAACATTTAAATGAAATTATCTTCAAAAAGTAAATGTCATGGACCAATCTAACGTTTCAAATAAAGAACCGATGAGATTTTGCAAATTTTATGCGTTTTTTTTTTTTAAAAATTTATCAAGCTCTTAAAAAATCACCCTTTATTATTAAAGCCCTTTTTTGACCTTTCCAAAATGGTATAACTTTTTGATAAAGAGTGTATTTTCCTTCGTCATAATTATAATAAGCTTTACCTCCACCCTTTGAAAACGCCACATATCATGTCATTGAACTTTTTCAAAATCTAAATTATTGAATCAATGGAATGCGATAATTTGTGTATTTAACACTCCATTCATTTATCGCAGTTACTATATGTCATTACACTTAACTCCATTGATAATTTGTTGATTATAGCCAACAATTATGTGAACGAGTATGAATGAGCCAAGAAATAAAGTCAAAACATCAAATTATCTTTAATTGCTAATAAATTTCACTTAAAAATGTAGGTGGATGGATAATACCGGTTATTGAACCAAAAGTTGGAAAAAAATCACAAACACACAGAAAACACAAAGCAGCCGTAACAGCAATAACAACAACAGCAAAACAAACCCCTAACGCCAGTCAACCCACACAATGATAGGGCACAGTGGACACAAATACGTTGTTTTCATTGAAAACGAAACCTTTTAGATACGTTGCCAATTTGGTTTGTTTTCAGTTGGGTAATATCCATATCCCATGCGGATGAAATTATATACTTATTCAACGGCCAAAGGTAATTTTCCTTCGCACTAGGCTGGTTCGAGGTCCATTAAAATATAAGAAATAAGAGGTACAGTGAAGACGGGACAACAACAACCTCTGCATTGTTGCGAGCGATGCGAGCACATGCACAACATTGAATTGGCAAAGTGAGATTTTTAGTGTGTCGACTTAGTTCGGTGGAATATTTTTTATATCAGCGCTTCTCATTTGTCATATGTGCCCGCTGGTACTAATATGAACCCTGATTTAAGTCAAAGACATACATTCGTTGCGAAAGTTCTGACGAGATGGGGTAGCGCCCATCGAAACTGCGCAGTCAACTTTTAGCTGCAACAATAAAGGTCTCACTTTGCCTTTTTACTAATTTTGGGTTCTGCTGAAGACTTCAGCACAACCTTTGGTCTTAAACCAAAATAAATGACAAGACATATAAGAAATAGTTTCCGTCTTTGAACTAAAATCAATTATTTTATGTTTTTTGCCAAACATTTTTCCTGGATTAATAAATCCTAAATTTCCGAAGAATACGTCTTCTAGTTGTAGATCGGTTGGCACTCCAAATGGGCGGAATCGACCTAGAGAGAAATTGTTTTTCACTGCAAAGGACAGAGAGTGGTGGGGTACTCTAACCCCTAATATTTTCAGTATTTAAGCACATTTTTTGAAGATTTCTGTCTTATATTCACTTTAATTTGGTAAGTTTCCACACTTTGAGGAGACGAAATGGGACAAAAAGGGATAAATATGGTACCAGTGAAACGACAATAGCTAGTAAGATGAAATTCGGTGTGTTCAGCCCTCTAAATTGAGGGATTAATTCGAAATTCGTACTTTTAAGGGGCGATATATATGAGAAAAGGGATAAAATTAGTACCGACCAAATAACGGCAGCTACAATAATAAACGAATTTTACATTCCTCTGACCATATAGAAATTTAAAAGGAATTTTAAAGGAAATTGTGTAGATATGTAAAATAAAGAGATTTTAGATAGTCGTACTCTTGAGGGGGCAATATTGGAAAAAGGGGATAAAAATGGTACCAATCAAACGGCTGCAGCTAGAATCATGAAATTCGATTTATACATTTCTCTGACTTCCTAAATGAGCAAAATGAAAGGCTTTTTCAAGTTCGTACTTTAAGGACAAAAAGGGATAAAATTAGTACCTATCAAGTGGTGGCAACTACAGTAATAAAATTCGGTATATACATTCCTCTGACTGTATAGACGCATAAAATAAGGCATTCTTGAAATTTGTACTTTTAGGGGGGGGGCAACTGCAGCTAGAATAAAAAATAAATAATAAATACTTCGATAAAATATATAATTTTTTTATATACGTTCGTTTTCGGTAAAAGGGGATAACATTGGTACCGACCAAATGACTATATCTAGAATCTTGAAATTCGGTTCATACCTTCCTCTGACTGTGTAAAGTCGCAATATAATGGATTTTTTGAAATTTGTACATTTAGAGAAAATGGGGCGAAAGGAGATAAAAATGGTACAAAATTAACGGCTGCAACTAGAATAATGAAAAATGAAAGTTTAAACCCTCCTCTGTCTACGTAGACGAGCGAAATAAAAGGCTGTTTCCAAATTCATACTCTCTGGGTGAAAATGAACAAAAAGGGTTAAAATTGGTACCGGCCAAATACATCTAGAATCATAAACTTGTGACAATACAGACACGCAAAATAAAGTATTTTTTCGAAATTTGTACTTTAAGGGAAAACGGGACGAAAGGGGATAAATCATGATGGTACCATCAAAACGCTGCAGCTAGAATAATGAAAATCGTACATTTCGCTCTACCTGCGTAGAAAAATAATGTGATCTTTTGATATTCGTACTTTTGGGGTCAAAATAGGATAGATAGGGACGAAAGGGGATAGAAATGGTACCATCAAAACGCTGCAGCTAGAATAATGAAAATCGTACATTTCGCTCTGCCTGCGTAGACTTGAAAAATAATGTGATCTTTTGATATTCGTACTTTTAGGGTCAAAGTAGGATAGACGAAAGATACGGACGAAAGGGGATAGAAATGGTACCATCAAAACGCTGCAGCTAGAATAATGAAAATCGTACATTTCGCTCTGCCTGCGTAGATTTAAAAAATAATGCGATCTTTTGATATTCGTACTTTTAGGGTCAAAATAGGATAGATAGGGACGAAAGGGGATAAAAATGGTACCATCAAAACGCTGCAGCTAGAATAATGAAAATCGTACATTTCGCTCTGCCTGCGTAGACTTGAAAAATAAAGCGATCTTTTGATATTCGTACTTTTAGGGTCAAAATAGGATAGAAATGGTACCGACCAAATGGCGGTATGCTGTGTGTATATTCATCTGATTTTGTATGGGTAACATAAATGAAATATTTGGAGTTTTTTACTTTTAGGGAAAACAGGGCAAAGGGAATAAAAATGGTACCCGTCAAACGGCTACAGTCAGAATGATGACATTCGTTTTATAAAGGGTGATTTTTTAAGAGCTTGATAACTTTTTTTAAAAAAAAAACGCATAAAATTTGCAAAATCTCATCGGTTCTTTATTTGAAACGTTAGATTGGTCCATGACATTTACTTTTTGAAGATAATTTCATTTAAATGTTGACCGCGGCTGCGTCTTAGGTGGTCCATCCGCTTAGTCCAATTTTGGCATTTCCACGTTTTTGAGTAACAGAGACCCAATTGGTGCGAACGGCGACGAATCGAAAATTGGTGGTCATCATTAACACTGGCCGATACAGCTGCGATATTTTCTTCAGTTCGCACTCTACGTAAGCGTGTTGGTGGTTTAATGTCCAACAATGTAAATTTGGTGCGAAATTTAGTCACAATAGCCCGAATAGCCGCTTCAGTGGGTCGATTAAACTGACCATAAAATGGAAGCGCGCAATGAACTTTCTTAACAGAGCACGCATTTTGATAATAAAATTCAATAATTTGCAAGCGTTGTTCGTTTGTAAGACGATTCATGATGAAATGTCAAAGCATACTGAGCATCTTTCTCTTTGACACCATGTCTGAAATCCCACGTGATCTGTCAAATACTAATGCATGAAAATCCTAACCTCAAAAAAATCACTCTTTATATTTCTCTGACTTCGTAAACACGCAAAATAAAAGGTTTTCTCCAAATTCGCACTTTTAGGGAAAAAGTGGGATAAAGGGATAAAACAAACGACTGTAACTAAGATCTTAAAATTAATTAATTAAAATTAAATTAACTGTGAACGCGGAAAATAATGGATTTTCGAAGTTCATACTTTTGGCATAAGATGGAATCAAACAATTTAATAATAATGGAACGAAATTCCATATGTATGCTCCCTTGACTGTGTATAAGTGTGGAACTGAAAATGAGCGAAATCGCTCATATGTATGTCCCCTTGACTGTGTGTAAGTGTGGAATTGAAAATGAGCGAAATCGCCCAAAAGGGAAAACTTTCTTCTCTAACAATGAATGAAGGAAATACCGACAAAAATCTCAAATATTTAATATTGATGCGGAATTTGTACTTGTTCCTTTAACTTGAGTGTTTGAAATCGATTAATTTTGAAAATAATTATGTAACATCTAATGTTCTTCGGTTGATCCATATTTTCGAGTGGATTTGTGGACCACTAGCCTAAATAGGGCTAAAATTGACTTTCAACTACACCATTTTCAAGTGTAATTCAAAAGACACCATTTGAAATTCAAAAATTCCATTTGAAATTCAAAAAATATCAATTGAAATTCAGAAAATATCATTTGAAATTCAAAACTCATCATTTGAAATTCAAAACTCATCATTTGTAATTCAAAAGACACCATTTGAAATTCAAAAGACACCATTTGAAATTCAAAATAGGCCTAAAAAGGGCTAAAATTGACTTTCAACTACACCATTTTCAATTGTAATTCAAAAGACACCATTTGAAATTCAAAAATTTCATTTGAAATTCAAAAAATATCAATTGAAATTCAGAAAATATCATTTGAAATTCAAAAATCATCATTTGAAATTCAAAACTCGCCATTTCTAATTCAGAATATACCATTTGAAATTCAAAAGTTTTCATTTGAAATTAAAAAATGTAAACAAACCTGTTTAAGAAAAATAAACATTAGGTGGGGTAGCATTTATTTTTTTCCTGCAAATTTTGATATTCTGCAGTTTTGGAAACAGATTTAATAAAATGATAAGCAACTAATAATTATAATGATGTAAAATGTCGGTAATTTCATATATAGTTTATAACTTTCACCAGCTCAGAGAGCATCTGCAGATAATTTATAAGGACTTGCATTTTACTTAGGGTCGCATTATTTGTGCGGCAGGTACAACAAATAAAACTATTTTAAAAGAATAAAGTGATTGTAAAACCATTTCCAATATTAAATTGTTACTGATCAGTTTTATTTTAACCAAAGCTTATGCCAATTTGTGTGAGAGGTCTTGCAATATCAATCATATTGCAGGTTTATATAACATCTATGAAACAAATTTCTCAATGGGTAATGTTCTTATTTTTATATCCTCACTGCACAGACTTTCTATCTATCAATCTAAATGGGGGTAAATCTGTTTTCTTAACAGCAGAATATTAAAATTTACAGAAATAATTAAATGCTGCCCAATTTTATTATGGAATAATGGAATAATTTTAGAATTTGAAATGAAAACTTTTGAATTTCAAATGGTGTCTTTTGAATTACTTATGACGAGTTTTGAATTACAAATGACGAGTTTTGAATTCCAATTGACATTATTTGAATTTTAAATGGAATTTTTTAATTTCAAGTGATATTTTTTGAATTGCAAATGGAATATTTGAATTTCAACTGGTGTCTTTTGAATTTCAAGTGATGTATTTTGAATTACAATTGAAAAAGATGTAGAAGTTATAAAATCTTTAAATTTAAATAGTTTAGGGTGATTTGCGCGATTTACGTGAGAGATACGTAAATCTATTTTCTTAACAGCAGAATATTAAAGTTTACAGAAATAAATAAATGCTACCCAACCTAATGTATATTTTGCTTCAATAATTTTGTTTACACTTTTTGAATTGCAAATGGAATAATTTTTGAATTTCAAATGAAAACTTACGAATTTCAAATGGTGTCTTTTGAATTACTTATGACGAGTTTTGAATTACAAATGAAGAGTTTTGAATTTCAAATGATGTCTTTTGAATTGCAAGTGACGAGTTTTGAATTTCAAATGTTGTCTTTTGAATTACAAATGACGAGTTTTGAATTTCAATTGACATTTTTTGAATTGCAAATGGAATTTTTGAATTTCAATTGGTGTCTATTGAATTTCAAGTGATGTCTTTTGAATTACAATTGAAAAAGGTGGTGGAAATTTGGACTTTGGATAAATTTCAATCTACAAATTTCATTAATATATCTATAGCATTTTTGTCCAATAAAATTTTTCTGAAAGAACTTTAAATATAAATTTTGAATTTTGTCTCAGAGTAATTTATTAATCCGATATTCATAATTGTTTAGTTATTACTTTGAAACACCACAAAAAATTACTATAAACGTCCAATACTTCGACCAATAAGTTACACTAAGACAATAAAAAAAATATATTTAAAGTGCTTTCAAGAGTCTATCAATTCAAGCAAAATTTTTGAGCAAAAGTACAACATTAAAAAACACAAGGGAAAAACATGATTTTTGGGGTGTTTTAGGAGCGTTTAGCTCACTGACGGCTTGACCCAGCGACGAAATATTTTACAGATCATCATTTTACAGATCATCATCTTCATTTTTGGGGAATGAACGCAGCTATTTATTTTCATGACCTATGCTATTGTATATATATACAACAAATGAAACAAGTCGATGGCATTGACCTTATGAGAGTAACACTACCAGAGATAACTAGAATATTTACAAGTATCCATGAAAGTGGGTCCAGTAGAAAATTAAAGCAAGATATCATTTTATTGTCCTAAAAAATTCTTAATATATTCTTCTTATTCCCCTTGTTTAAACTAGTATATTAATATTTTAGTTTTAATTAAGTTTCCTAATTAATTAAGTTTATGTGAATTTGTCACTATTGTTAATTTTAAATACGACAAAGATAAAACAAATGTATTAAAGAGCAAAGACCTACCTTTACATGCGAGCCCCTTTATATTATGGAACTTTTCTCATCACAAAAATTACTAATAATCGTACAAACACTGTGGACTGTGACAGCAGTTGTTGCAGAAGTTTTTCTTCTTTGTTTTGTTTTGTTTTGCTTTTTCACAGATTTTCTTTATTCCCTTTCTTTTCTAAATTGTAATGCTTTCTTTTGCAAGAAATATCATTGCTTTTACATAGTATTTAGGAATTTTATTTAATATTGAAAACATTTTCAGGAGTATTTTTTCTCAGTTTTCAATTATGATTTGCTTTCTTTGGAATTCACTTCACTTAATTTTCACATTTTTTGGTGTTTTCTTTCTCGCGAAACACTTAATGCGGTTTAACTGGAATTAACACATAATAATTATTTTTAAATTATTATTATTTTGAAATTTTTATCACTTTTTAAATTATTATTATTTTTAAATTATTATATCACTATTTTTGCATTTCACATATTTGTGATAGGTATACACACACACATTCCTTTGGCGCGGGCTCACAATTTAAACTTTGAATGCGATTTTAATATTAATTGCATTTTTAATATTTAACATATTTTTTAATATTTCACACAAATATTTCGTTTGTTTTTCCAAGCCATATTACGCCGAATCTTAGTAAACACAAAAAATTAAAAATAATCTAAAAAATAGTAAACAGCATTTTATAACACCGGCATACGAAAATTTTTATCAAGTCACATTTTGTCAAGTCACGAATTTGTAATGGAAATAAGGCAACAACAGCAGTGGTATAATTTAAGTATTAGTGATGGATAGGGACCATGTTATCGAACGTTAAATTTTAGAAAAATCAAAGAATTGATTTTTTTGTGTGAAGTATGGTAAAAATGAAGAAAAAAAACGAAAAAATCGATAACTGTCTTCTTAGTTATCGAAATTGTAAATTAAAAAAAAAAAAAAACATTTTTTTTTATAATTTTTAGGTCATTTTCATTCATGCAGAGATTCAGCTCTATCCGAATCTCAGCAATGTGTACTTTATTGCACCCTCAGTAGATCTGCTACGTTTGCAATGCTTCCAAAATCTCGATAAATTATTACTGGGTATAGACGCCGGTAAGATAAGATGTTTCGTTAGTCGCACAGCTTAATTCCGATGGGGAGTGTAAGAGCCCGTGGTATCACAATAGACGCCTTTTGCTCTAAGTGAGGCAGATGCTTATATTCTGACTGCCATCACAACCTAACCCTAACCTACTCCAATTGAATTGTGTTTTTGGAGTAATCATTTCTAATTTCTTCACATAGGGAATTATTGTGTATAATCTCGATAAATACGCCAGTTATGTTGTTATGTTTTCTATGAAAGACCCATTTTCCGATATTTTTGGTTTCGATAACTCAAAAGTTATCGACAAGTTTTACCCGATTTTTCGATAACTAAGATATTATTTTATTTTTCATTTTAATCTCATTTTACAAAAAATAAAAACAAATTTTATCGATTTTTTCGAAACTTCAACGTCCGATAACTCGATAATTAAGTGCGATATCGATAACATGCCCATCAACTTTCCTTATTTTCCAAAAATATAGTCAGATCTTGATTTTCCGATATTTTTGGTTTCGACAGCTGGAAAAGTTTTACCCGATTTTTTCGATAACTCGATCTTTTTTCATTTAACTAATTTTACAAAAAAAAAAACTTTTTCATTTTTCGAAACTTTAACGTCCGATAAACTAAACAAGATGTCGATAACATGCCGAAATTTGTTTCTTATTTTCCTCTTTTCACAAATATAGTCAGATCTTGATTTTCCGATATTTTTGTTTTCGATAACACAAAAGATATCTAGTTTTACCCGATTTGTTTGATAACTAAGATAGTTATCGGAAAATTTTTTATTTTCTGTGTTTTTTTCATTTTGGCCTTATTTTACAAAACAAACATTTTTTCGATTTTTCGCAAATGTTAACATCAGATAAGTCGATAACTAAGCGTGATATCGATAGCGATCGATGACGACATTTTCTTATTTTGTGGTCTTCATTCCTGATTTTCCGATATATTTGGTTTCGATAACCTGAAATTTATCGCAAATTGTTACCCGATTTTTTCCGATAACTAAGATATTTAACGCAAAATTTTACTTATTCTGTGTTTTTTAGTTTTTGACCACATTTAAAAAAAATCGTATTTTTCGGTTTTTCCAAACTTTAAACTCCGATAACTTGATAAACGAAGCGAGCTATCGATAACATGCCGAACATTTTTTCTTATATTTGGCCCTCTTACTAAAAATATAGTTATTTTGATGATTTTCTAATATTTTTAGTTTCGATAACTCGAAAGTTACCAGATTTTTTCGACAGCTATGAAATTTAATTTTTATTATTAATTTAATTTTGTCCTAATTTTGATCTTTTGAAACTTTAACGTCCGATAACTTAATAATCCAAGCGAGATATCGATAACATGCCGAACATTTGTATTCTTATTTTTAGGTCTTCTTTCAACAAATATAGTCAGATCTGATTTGAACTGGGATATTATCCTGGCTCAATACCATTTTGCATCTATATCTTATAGAATGCAACTTTATTTACAAATGGGATGGTGACATTTGTTACGTGCACACTACCACTATCATGAATTCTGGCCCGTGAAAGCCTTCGTCAGGTAGCTTCGCAGCGAATTTTCAACGACATAGCCGGCCTCTTTATGTAAATGGTTCTCACAAAGGACTGAGGAGCACTACTCACTTGCCCGTTTAAAAAAATCGCATCAAGTAATAAAGCACACATGCAGATATTTTTGGTTTCGATAACTCAACATTTATCGAAAAGTTTTACCCGACTTTTTGCGATAACTAAGATAGTTGACCTAATTTTACAAACAAAAGCAATTTTTTCGATTTTTCCAAACTTTAACCTTCGATAACTTGATAAACTATGCGAGATATCGGTAGCATGACGACCAATTTTTTCATATTTGTAGGTCCTATCTCCAAAATTATAGTCAGATCTCGATTTTCCGATATTTTTGGTTTCGATAACTCAAAAGTTATCGAAAAGTTGTACCCGTTTTTTTTCCTTTACTAAGATATTTAACGAATAATATTATATTTTCATGTTTGACTTGATTTTACATTTCATTTTTTTTTCGAAACTTTAAAGTCCAATAACTCGATAGCTAAGCGATAGATATCTATAATATGACGAACATTTTCTTCTTCTTTTCAGGTCCTCTTTCAACGAATATAGTCAGATCTTGATTTTCCGATTTTTTTTTTGGTTTCGATAACTGAAAAGTTATCGAAAAGTTGTACCCGATTTTTTCCATAACTAAAAAAGTTACTTTTTCTGTCCTTTTTCATTTTGACTACATTTTACAAAAAAGTATTTTTCGATTTATTTAGTTTCGATAACTCAAAAGTTATCGCAAAGTTTTAACCGATTTTTTCCATAACTATAAATACTTTTTTTCTGTCCTTTGACTTCATTTTACAAACAAAAGTATTTGTTTTAAATTTTTTCATTTTGACTTTTTACAAAAAACTCAATTTTTGGATTTTTTGAAAGTTTAACGTCCGATAACTAAGCGAGATATACATTTATTTTTAGGTTCTCTTTCCATAAATATAGTCAGATCTTGGGCCTTGGATATCATTATTAACAGTTTATTTACACCTTGGGACTAGTTCTGTGATATATCGCTATGGTCATATCTTAGGAGAGGTATGTTCACTGCAATTTCTTGGGTTAGGTTCGTTTTTTACAATTTCCACCGTAGGCTGTGTAACTTAAGTTCCAAACAAGTGAATTTTGTTTTTCGTTTTTTTTTGTTTTTTTTTAATCTTAATTAAGTCCCATTTTTGGCCAAGCATTTAATTTCACATTTCATTTATTAATTGCCTGTGGTCACAAGAATTTTGCGAACGAATGCGAACGTTTTGTTTCACATTCATATTCTTCTTTAGCATTTCGAGTATTTTTCTAATTAATTTGTTTAATAAACATTTTTTGCCTGCCTCTCTTTTGTCTTTTGTGGTTGTTGTTTATTTTCTATTTTGTTTTCTTTAGTGGCTTTTTGTTTTCTTTTTGTTATTGCGAAAAACAAAAAATAACAAATAGTAATTCATGCAAATTTTTATAAACAAATAAAAGTTTTCAATGTCGTCACGATACGCGGCAGAGAGCTGAGAGAGAGAGAGCGATCCACTGAAAGAGAGTCTGCATAATAACGGCCACATGCTGAGCCAACGGGGAGAAAGAGAACGCGCGCATTCTCTCGCCGCATTCATAGCAGCAGAGCAGAGCAGAACAGCTATCTTGTAGATACTTTACAGATTCCGAACGCGAAAAAAAACATACCACACAAAAAAATTCATAGATACACATACACAAAATATCGACAATGAAAAAAGTGCTTCAAGAAGAAGAAAAAACATGAAAAAGACACAGAGATATAGGCACAGGCAAGCAGCACTACTACTAGAAATGAAAATGTAATGGGGGAAAAACGAATCGGGCACTGGCGAAAACCAAACGAAATTTCACATGAAAAACTCATTAAAAACTGGGCGCGTTTAGTGCTTTTCTTTTTCGCGTTTCTTTTCGCACAAATTTGGCATTTTGCATAAACCGAAATTCACTCGCTCGCTCGCTACACGTACCGACTGATTGACGGACTGACGAACTGACTGATTGCAGCATACACACATCCGTCGCTGTTACTACATACGGCGGTGTACGAATTTTCACATTTTGCGGCCACAAAAAAAAAATCATTTTTCATCGAGATTTCCTTCACATTTTCCTCCTCACACACACACGCATGCACTCATTCATTCATTTTCATTTTATTTCATGATTTTCTTCCACCAATTTTTATTTTTTGTTAATTTTTCTATATTTTTTGTATTTCAACGCGTTTTTCTTGTTGGTGGTGGTGGTGGTGGTGGTGGCCACCAAACACAATTTGTTGATGAATTGTAATAATGATTTTGATTTTCTGCTTATTTTCTTTACTCAATGTTATGCGAAATTCCAACCGGGAACACAAGGTATCTATAAGATTTTCGGCACAATACTGGATTCCAATTTACATGAATTGGGAGTCGAAACTGGTACTGCTACTGCCACTTCTGACTGGCTGTGAAGCGACGAGACTTTAGCTGAAAACATAATGAATAGTTTCGCTGACTGGCTGGCTGGCTGTTGTTGTTGTCTCGTCCTCTGTTTGAGTTGCTTCTTTTTGGTGTGTTTATTTATTTTTTTTGTTTCTGCCCCGTCCCGTACACATTCATTGCAATCACATTCTCGCGCTCTCTTCTGCACACACATACTCTCTGTTGCTGCCCTAGTCGCTCTTTCGTAGATACTCTCGCGCTCTGTGTGTCATTGGGAACAGTTTTGCCACCCCTCCCCCTTCACAAACAACTCAAGTATTTTCTTTACACTGCATGGGTTGCATGACATTTGTGTTGCCGTTTCCGCTTTGCTTTTGGGATTTATCACACTTTTTGTTGTCATCACTTCATTTTCGAACATGTGTTCACGGTCGGTTATTATTATTATTCGTAAATAATTCATTTTCATCATGGTTCGCCGTTCGCTGCTGTTATGTTGTTAGCACAAGTTCTGTTAATAGCAGACATATGTTACTGATGTTAGCATTGGGTGGGTGGAAGTTCCGTTAGTTTCATTACATTCTAGTTTAACGACCTTTGTGTTTGCTATTTTATTATTATAATTTTTATTATATTTAATTATTATACATTCATTCGAAAGGCAGAGATAAACGCAGCTAATTTAATTAAATTTTACCGAAATTAAGAAAAGATGGACTCGCACAAAGATATATGAAAAAAATGACGCGAAAACCCCCCATAAAAAAATTAGCGATTTTTCAAATGAAAAATCACCCAAAAATGGGGGCAAGATTATGATATCTGAAAACCAAAATCTGAATATATTTCTTTGAAAGAGAATCTCTAAATAAGAAAAAATGGTCTAAATGTTATCGATATCGAAGTTTGGAATAATCGAAAGAAAAAATTCTTTGTTTATTTTGTGTGTAAAAAGTGGTCGAATTTAAAAATAAAAATTTTCGATAACTATTTTGGTTATCGAAATTGTAAATTAAAAAAATCGATTTTTTATTATTTTTAGCTGATTAAAAAAAAGCGAAAAATTAGGTTAAATTTCTAGGTAACTTTCGAGTTATCGAAATCAAAAATATCGGAAAAAGCAGACTTTTACAGAAAATTCAAAAGCTGGCTGAAAAAGTAAAGGAAAAATAATCGATAACTGTCGTAGCTATCAAGATATTTCATAATTTCGAAATCATTAGTCCAAAAGCACAATTCAGTATTCAGCAGGCCAGGTCATACAATTAGAGTAACATCGCTATTGCTGAATTTGTGAAAAGAATTTTAAAATTTGAAATGATTAATTCAAATGCACAGTTCAGTAGGTCATGATATTGCTGAATTTGTGGTAAAACCCCGAATCAAAGACGCAACCTCGTGAATCACGTGATTTTTTTAAATAATTTGCGTTTTTTGTACAATAATTTAAAACCTGTAAAAACGCCACAAGCAAAAAATAATAATTAAAAAATCACGCGATTTTTTTATTTTTTTAATTGCATTAATTTTTATAGAATTTCCACAGTCAATAATTATGGAATTTTTTTTTTTTCATTTTCATGTCACCGAATAAAGTGCACAAACATTATGAAATATTTGAGAAAAAATTCATGTTGTCATTTCTTTTATATGAGTTCATCATTTCATCATTCTAGCTGTAGCCGTTTAATTAGTGCCATTTTTATCCCTCCCTTATATCCCTTGAAAGTACGAATTTGGAGGAATATATACTCTGAATTTCATGATTCTAGCAGCGGCCATTTGGTTGGTACCATTTCTATCCCTTTTACCCCCTAAAGGTACGAATTTCGAAAAAGCCGTTCAGCCGTTTGGTTCTTACCATTTTTATCCCTCTATTCCCATTTTACCCATTAAAAGTACGAATTTAGAAAAAATAATTTTATATTATGTATACACTCAAATAGAGGAAAGTACACTCCGATTGTGTATACCAAAAATCAAGCAAATATAAAATATATTAAAAAATCATACTTAATTACTCGAAATATTAGGGGTATTTTCAGTCCTTGTGAGGGAAAATTTTTTCCCTCTGGGCCGATTTCGCCCACTTTCAATCCCAAGCGATCTACAACTATTAGACGTATTCTGGGAAATTTTGGACGTCCTGTCTCAGATCAAAAATATATATACTTAATAGGGTCTTAGGTCAATATTTCAAAGTGGAGGGTATAAAAATCATAATTTTGAGGTGAGTATGATACCCAAGACCCCTTGAGCTGACTATATTTTTCGAAAGAGGAATTCAAAATGAAAACAATATGGTCGGTTTGTTATCTATATCTCGCTTAGTTATCGATCGTTAAAGTTAAAAAACGATTTTTCTTTTGTTCCAAAAATTAAAAGAAAAAAATCGATACATTTTTTAGTTATCGATAACTGCCTTAGTAATCGATAACTTACATAGTTATCAGTAGTGAAAATTCGATAAAAAATAGTGTATTTTTATTTAAAGCAAAATAAAAAATTACATATCACCTGAAATGCAAAAGGTCTTAACATTACTTTTCATAATATTCCAGTAGAAGCAAACAAATCTTTAGAATATGAAAACCAATTTGGTAATAATAGCGACTTTCATATACTTTCAAATCAGGAAAACGCAATTACATTATAAAGTAGTAGCGATGTTAGGATTGGTCGGGGACAGTTCCTTTAGTTTCATTACATGCAAATTTAACACGGTTTTGTGTGATAAGAAAACCCTAAATAAAAAAATTAAAATTTCACTTAAAATAAAAAAATATTTTTTAAAATTGTCGCTAACAGCAATACCAATGGGCAAAAGTGCAGCATATGGACGCACCTCCAAAAAATGTCACGCCTCCAAAATGATCCCAAAAACACGAAAATGAAGTGTAAAATAGGCGCTTGGGACCAAAATTCATAATTTAATGGAAATATTTATGATTTTAAAAAGTCCATCTTCTCAAATATTTTCCAAAATTGGAAAATATTTTCATAAAAATCGCGAAAAATATTTGAAAAGGCGGACTTTGTAAAATCATAAATATTTGCATCAAATTATGAATAATTTGCTATCATTGAAGTCACCCAGGGATTTCCGCATGGAGGTGATAGTACAATTTTGAATCCCCATCAGGAAGGTGTATTTTTTAAAAGTGAGTTCCCTTGCTCTCATGGTATCCAGATACATATATCGGGTGGAATTAACGTGAGTTCCCTTGCCTCTCACATATGCGACATAAACATCAATTATCTATCATCGCTCTCGTTTGAGTCAAAATCTTCTGGCACTACGTCGTATTGGAATTTTCACTTTTGTTTAGCAGATCTAACACCTACCAGAAAGTTCCTTTCGTTTGAGTACCCACACTTAAATTAAGGTCAGGGCCTCTGGTTCCACAAAATTATTTTTCAAGTATGACATCTATATGAAATTTCCTTTCATTTGAGTACCCTCACTGATATTTAGGGAATTTGAACGAGCGTCTGGGGCCTACTGGGTCTACAATAATACATTTTGCATATATGTCATCTACAATTTCGTTTCATTTGAATACCCACACTTGTATGAAAATGTGTGGGCCCGTTTTTCGGGTCCCATGGTCCCGAGCACCTATTTCAGATTTCATTTCGTGTTTTTTTAGATCAATCTTAACAAGATTGGATATTTTTTCAATTTGGAGGTGCGCCCCTTAAACTGCACTTCAGCCATTGTCGCCAACAGCAATATCAATGTGTGTGTGTGAGAAAACAAATTTTGAAAAAATAATTTATGTTAAAAATGTTGGACTTAGCCTGAATAATTACCCAGTGTAAGTCAAAATTAGGTTTATCGAAGCTATGTCCAAAAAATCAACACGAAATATTTTTTGAAAATACAATTATTTATATTGTTTTGGCGACAATGTGAAAAAATATTTTTTTATTTTGAGAAAAAATTAAAATTTTATTAACGTTTTTGCTATCGCAGCTTTTTATCCCCACCCGAATGAATAACAGCCCTAATATATTAATGCGTAAGGATAATCAATTAATTAAATTTCACTGCAATTTGGAAAAGTTGGATTCGATTTATGACACAAATATCAGGAAACGAGGCCCCAAAATCTGACTATATTTTCGGAAAATAAAATAAAAATGGTCTGCAAGTTATCAACATCTCTTAGTTATTAAGTTGTCGGATGTTAAAGTTTGGAAAAACGAAAAAATTGCCTTTTTAAATAAGATCAAAAGGAAAAGAAATAAAATAAAAAGGGAAGAGTGTGACATCCGAGAACGAATATATGATATTTGGATAGAGCACATCAACAAATGGTTCGGCATGTTATCGATATCTCTTAGTTATCGAACGTTAAAGTTTGAAAAAATCGTTTTTTTTCCCTTCCAATGGTCTCAAAATCGAATATTAGAACAAAATCAAAAATTTTTTTAATTTTTCGATAATTTTTTTATTTACCGATAACTGTCGATAATTTCTACGTTATCGATTGTGGAAATTCTACAAAAATTAAAGCAAATAGAAATAAATTTAATAACAAAAATAATTATTAAATTAAAATATATAAAAACTAGGAAATTTAAATAAAATCGCCTGTTCTTTTTAAATATTTTTTGGGCTACGTCGCTTTTTACAATATTCAACATTATTCTACAAAACTAACAAAAATTACTTTAAAAAATCAAGCACTTTTCTTAAATATTTGTTTCGCCTGTGGTCCTCTTTTTTTTGTCAAATATATAATTAAAAGATTTCATTTTTAATTTAATTTTTTAATCGTGTGACTTTTTAAATTAATTTTTGGGCTGCGTCTCTTTTTACAGGTTTCAACATTATTCAACAAAAATTAGTTTTAAAAAATTACGCGATTATCTTATATAATTTTTCGGCTGCATTTCTCTTGTTGTCAAATAATCAAACAATTCAATTATAGAAAAGTTTTTTAAAAGTCCATGTAGACGAGGTTGCGTCTATGATTCAGTCATTTTATTCCAATAACATGGCCTACTGAATTGTGTTTTTGGGCTAATCATTTCATTTTGAAATTCTTTCTGTTGACGATCCATCATATGATCAGTCAGCGCCGCCTACATCTCGAAATAAAAACACATCACTGGTGTTGATGGTAACGCCATCACTGCCATTCTTGGGTTTCTTGTTTCTTTAGTTGTCAACTCAGATTGTATTGAGACAGATGGCAGTCCCTGCCAAATAAATAAATTATTATAAAGTGCAATTTGTTTTGTTTTTTTAACTTGTCTCCTCTAGACTCCGTCTAGGGGAGACCAACAGGGCCACCAAACTGGTAGGATTCTGTTCACTTTCCATAAATTGTCGCCCACAATATAAAAGTCAGCAATAGCGATGTGACTCCAATTGCACGATCTGCTGAATACTGAATTGTGCTTTTGGGCTAATAATTTCAAATTTCTTTTTCTGGAACATTATACAATATATCGATAGTTACGCCAGTGATCGAACATTTTTAATTGCCTTTTCTGCTTATTTTTGAATTTTCTATAATTTTTTTTTTCAGATTTTTCCGATATTTTTGATTTCGATAACTCGAAAGTTATCGATGTTTTTTGCTTTTTTTCAAATGAGATAAAAATAATAAAACAATGAAGAAATATTTTTTATTTACAATTTCGATTACTAATGATAGTTATCGACAATTTTTATTAGTTTTGCGTCTCTTTTCTTCATTTTTACCACATTTTACACCAAAACAAAATCTTACGATTTTTCCAAACTTTAACCTCCGATAACTCGAAAACTAAGAGAGTTATCGATAACATGTAGACCATTTTTTCTTATTTTGAAGCTCTTTTTCCCAAAATATAATCCGGTCTTGGGTTCTCGGATATCATAGTCTTGTCGATAACTCTCTTAGTTAACGAAATATCGAAATTGTAAATTAAAAAACACATTTTTTTATTATTGTTAACTCATTTGAAAAAAAAAAACGAAAAACAGGTGAAAATTCTCGATAACTTTCTAGTTATCGAAATCCAAAATATCGGAAAACGTAGATGAGATATCGAAACCAAAAATATCGCAAAACTGACTTTAAAAACAAGCAGAAAAGTAAAGTAAAATTTTTCGATAACCTAATCTAACTGTATACACGGAGAATCTGGTGAATACGTTGCCTCTAACATGGAGAAGAAAACATGTAGATACTATGGATGAGGATGAGGAACTGTATACACGGAGAATCTGGTGAATATGTTGCCTCTAACATGAGGAAGAAAACATGTAGATACTATGGATCAGGAAATAGATGATGCAATGGACAATTCTGTTGATGAATTTGAGCAAGAAGGACTATATTGAATTTAAATACAAAAAATTGTTCGATTTTCTTCTTTAAACCTCAAAAAATCCCTTGATTTTTTAAATAATTATTCCTTTTAGGTTTCCTTTCAAGTGCATGTAATAATAATTTTTTGTTATTGAATTCCTTTGTATGTATACATACATGTAAGTTTGCTTTAAATAAATATACACATTTTTATTGAATGTCCACAATCGATAACTATGGAAGTTATTTTTATTAATTTTAAATATTGGAGATATACCACAGGCTAGAGCGTCAGGCAAATTGATTTTTAAATATTATAAACAGATATTGTTAAACGTTAGGTAGTGTTAATATGTTATGTTTGAGTTTTTTAACAAAAAAAGAAAAAGTACTCTTTTAATCAGAAAAATGCTTCTTAGACAAGATTGAGTGAGAATCATTTCACAATTCGAATTTTCCATCAAATAGAGTCAAATCACAATCTCCTCTTTGTTAGATCAATTATTAGAGAAACTTTTCCTAAGTTAAATTTAAGTTCGCATTTTATTAATATCAAGTAAAATCTTCCTCAGTTTAAGCGAAAAATTGATTTTATGAAAAATGGTTCAGGTTTTGTAAATATTCACTTGATTTGAGGAAAATGTAAACAAAATTGTACTGAGAAATTCAACCTAAACTAAAAGTTAGAGTTCACTTTTATCTGAGTGTATGCATTTTCTTGTATTGGTAAATAAACGAAGACAGAATCTTTTGCCACAGTTACACTTACAACGAAAATTTTTCCGAAGGACTGATGTATTTTGGCGTTCTAAACACGAAAAATATATTAAACAACTTTATGGATACATTTTATTTTTTACCAAAATTCCATTTTTATATTCCATTCATTGTACCGTCTTATTGACAGTATAACTCCGACTATGTCCAGTTATACGTTAGACAGAAGGTAGGAAGAAGCAAGGGTTACAAAGATTAGAAAATCTTCTTCAAGTAGAAGTAGTAGTTAAGGAACAAAAACAAGTAACTTCAGTTGGCTAAACCGTCGTCTTACGTATACTATCACTCTCAGAGAACATATATAAAGAGTGATTTTTTTGAGGTTAGGATTTTCATGCATTAGTATTTGACAGATCACGTGGGATTTCAGATATGGTGTCAAAGAGAAAGATGCTCAGTATGCTTTGACATTTCATCATGAATAGACTTACTAACGAGCAACGCTTGCAAATCATTGAATTTTATTATCAAAATGCGTGCTCTGTTAAGAAAGTTCAGAAAGAAAGAAATTGTGTTCAGCGACGAAGCTCATTTTTGGCTCAATGGGTACGTAAATAGGCAGAATTGTCGATTTTGGAGTGAATATCAGCCAGAAGCATTGCAAGAGCTACCAATGCATCCAGAAAAAGTCACAGTTTGGTGCGGTTTATGGGCTGGTGGCATCATTGGACCGTACTTCTTCAAAGATGATGCGAATCGTAACGTAACTGTGAATGGTGAGCGCTACCGTGAGATGATATCCAACTTTTTTTTGCCCAAAATGGAAGAACTGAACTTGGTTGACATGTGGTTTCAACAAGATGGCGCTACATGCCACACAGCTCGCGATTCTATGGCCATTTTGAGGGAAAACTTCGGAGAACAATTCATCTCAAGAAATGGACCGGTAAGTTGGCCACCAAGATCATGCGATTTGACGCCTTTAGACTATTTTTTGTGGGGCTACGTCAAGTCTAAAGTCTACAGAAATAAGCCAGCAACTATTCCAGCTTTGGAAGACAACATTTCCGAAGAAATTCGGGCTATTCCGGCCGAAATGCTCGAAAAAGTTGCCCAAAATTGGACTTTCCGAATGGACCACCTAAGACGCAGCCGCGGTCAACATTTAAATGAAATTATCTTCAAAAAGTAAATGTCATGGACCAATCTAACGTTTCAAATAAAGAACCGATGAGATTTTGCAAATTTTATGCGTTTTTTTTTTAAAAAAAAGTTATCAAGCTCTTAAAAAATCACCCTTTATATATATACACACAAGTTATAAGGAATTAAATTTTACTTAGGGCACGGCAATTTGTGTGAAAGGTACTAGAAAGTTCGAGGCACATGGTCCAAGCTTTGAAATTTCTAAATCAATTCTAAACAAGTAAAAAGGCGTTAAGTTCGTGCATTCCACAGTATTACCAGCAGATTAAAGGATGTCGACTTTACATAGAAGTACAGTACCATATTACGAAAATTGTGATATTTTTATGCACATTTAAAATAATTGTTTACTATTTCAAACTATAATGTATACTTATGCGCACTGTTTAAAATCGACAATCAGTCGCCATTAGAAAGAAGCATTTTCAGATACAGACAAAGTGATAAGAAAAGTATAAATCCGCCCCAATCTCTGCCCAAATGTACAAATTTCGAAAAAACCCTTTTTCGAGTATTCATAGTCAGATGTATACACCGAATTTCATGATTTCAACTTCAGCGGTTTCGTAGGTCCCATTTTTATCCCTCTTTTTAATTATATCCCTTAAGAGTACGTTGTCGTATCATTGGTACCATATTTTATCCCTTTTTGTACCATTTCGCCCGCTAAAACTTTTATTTTTTTGTGGTGCTTCCAAGCTACAGGAGGAATGTCCGCAACAAATTTTAACTGTATGAAAATAAGAAATTTAATTAATAAGCCAAGGCTACCAATATTTGTATACAATATATATATAATGGATATAATACTTCAATTCATAAAGTAAATATAAGGGAGCAATCATAAATACCCTAAATATTGGGGGATAGAGAGTGTATTTTCAGCTACAGTCGTTTGGTTGGTTGTATTTCCATCCTATTTTAATTTCAAAAGTATAAATTTTGAAAATACCTTATCTCTCACGTACGCAGTATAAGACAACTTCATGATACTATCATTTTTTGTCGTAAAAGCAACAAAATAAAGTACGAATTTGGAACAAAATATTTTACGTGGCTATGCAGTCAGAGGAATGTATACACCGAATTCCATGGTTCTATCAGCGGCCATTTTGTTGGTACCATTTTTATCCCCTTTTCCAATTTTGCCCCCTAAAGAGTACGACTATCTAAAATCTCATTATTTTACGTATCTACACAATTAGAGGGACGTACTCACTGAATTTTATCATTCTAGCTGTATTCGTTTAGTTGGTACTATTTTTATCCCCTGTAGCCATTGTATCCATTGAAAGTACGAATTTGGAAAAAACGTCTTATTTTTTGTGTCTACACAGTCAGAGGAATGTATACTCCGAATTTCATGATTCTAGCTGCTGTCATTTGGTAGGTACTATTTTTATCCCCTTTTTCCATTTGAACCCCAAAAAGTACGAATTTTGGAAATTTCTTTTATTTTACGTGTCTACGCAATCAGAGGAATGTACATATCAAATTTCATTATTCTAGGTGCAGCCGTCAGGTTGGTACTATTTTTATCCCTCTATCCCCATTTAACCCCCTAAAAGTAAAGAATTTAGAAAAAATACTTTTATATTATGTATCTACTCTATTAGAGGAATGTACACGCCAAATTTCGTGTTTCTATCTGTTGTCGTTTAATAGGTACCATTTTTATCCCTTTTTGTCCCGTTTCGCCCCCTACAAATACAAATCACTCTATGGTGCCCTTTTATGGTACAAAGGGAATGGGCATTGCATATATCAAGTAAATACAAGCTAATATGTTCAAAAAACATGCTGAAATACTCTAAATATTAGGGGTATTTTCAGTCCTTGTGAGGGAAAAATTTTTCCCTCTGGGCCGATTTCGTCCACTTTCAATCCCAACCGATCTACAACCATAAGACACATTTAGGAAAAATTTGAACCTCCTAGCTCATTTCGTTCGGCCGCTATCGTGCTTTCAACAGACAGACGGACAGACGGACATGGCTATATCGTCTTAGAATTTTACCACGACCCAGAATATATATACTTTATGGGGTCTCCGATGAATATTTCAAGGTGTTACAAACGGAATGACAAAGTGAATATACCCCCATCCTGGAGGTGGAGGGTATAAAAATATTTAAATATCATGCCATAGTGGCCTCTTTGCATCAGTATGAAGAATATAATTTTACCTAGGATATAGACAATTGTGAAGGAGGTACAAGAAGGGGCGTGGCTAAAGCCTGAATATAAATATAAAATTGCAAATGATTTTGACTACCCGTGTGTATGTTATATTAGTTTTCAGTTTTCAGCTTATTTGACTTTATGTGAGAGATTCCAAAAGGGATGTGGCAATATCGCCCAAATTCCATCTGAATGCAACATCTATGAAAGCATTGACAATTATCAAATTTCACAGTATTCCGATCATCCGTACAAAAGTTATAGCAGCTTTAATTTTACGTAGTTTAGAATGATTTGTGTGGGAGGTACTGACAGGGCGTGGAAAAGCCCTCCGTACTTTGTACACTTAAAGCGATTATAAAAACTTTTTCAAATGCCAAAATATAGCTCATTCCGAATATCCGTGTGGAAGTTACATCGGTTTTACTTTAACATAGAAATATGGGACATTTCTGTGCTAGGTACTAGAAGGGGCATGGCAATTTCTCCCATCGGGAATAATATTACCATGTGCAAAGTTTGAATTGATTCCTTAGCTCCTTTCGAGAGTTATCGTATACACCAGCCAGCCAGACAGACTGACGGACGGACATTGATCAAACAGCTTAAAAATGCTCAAACAGCTTGGCCCAAAAAAATAAGGGTGTAAAGTCACTCCTTGAATGTGTTACACTTTTTTCTGCATTCCTACAGAGTAAAGTGAGTAAAAGTTATGACCTTCTTTGGTAGAGAATTTTAAAAATTCATTTTTATATCGTTTTTCTGGTACGGTAAAAAAAACTAGTGAAACTTGAAAATAAAATATATCGATAGCTTATATTCAAAAATGTCTATTTAAATTTGGGCGAAAAAATCGTGTTATTGCAACTCATTTCAATTGAAAAAAATATATCCTGTATTTTATCATTTTTCTATCTGCAAGATACTTATTTAACCTCAATTTTGCTTGCTATTATCACTTTTCTATAAATATACTATTTGAAATAATTCCGAAGCTATTGGTCAGTTTTTGCTATTTTTTAAACGAAATCGGATAAATCGTTCCCGAGTTATTTTAATACTTGTGGAGCATACATTTCAAAAATTGAAAAATTTGTTTATTGGATTTTATATTTTGTGTTTCATAGTTTTATACCCAAATCAATTTATCATACAGATATGCAGACGACGATTTCATTAGTTTTTTTAGGCAAAACTTATAATATTGATTAATCGATTATTTGGGACAATTTATTCGAATTATTCGTTATTCGAAAATCATGATTTTTTTCATTATTCGAACAAATATTTGACAAAAATTATTCGATTAATCGAATAAAATTTAATCTGTTGGATACCCTATTTGGTACCTCTAATGGAACCACTACTTTCAGAGGATGTACTTTCATTCTTCTCAAAATTGATAAAATTGAACACACAAAATTTTTAATTTTTTTCGCAACTAATATTTCCTTACCAAAAATTTAATTTTCTTTAATATAAGTAAATATTTACAGGTTGTTCGTCTAGAAACTTTTCATTATAAATAAAAAACGTTTGTTTGCAATATCAATATTATTGGATACAGGGTGACTTAGACCACTTTCAAACTAACGCTAAAGACAATTTTGGTGTACATAAAATGAGAAATGTCATTGTAAGGGTACATTTTTTATAAATGTCAAAAATAAAAGTTCTTCAGTTAGAGATCTGATCAAACTAAAAAGAAATATTGGGATAACCCTTTTTTTTTTATTTTTGTACATAAATAAATATATACATGCAGCCATGCACCTCTTATCTATATAACCGGGTTTTTATATATGCACAGATTGTGCATCTAACCGAGTTTTTATATATGCACCGATGATACATATAACCGAGTTTTTATAAAGAGTGATTTTTTTGAGGTTAGGATTTTCATGCATTAGTATTTGACAGATCACGTGGGATTTCAGACATGGTGTCAAAGAGAAAGATGCTCAGTATGCTTTGACATTTCATCATGAATAGACTTACTAACGAGCAACGCTTGCAAATCATTGAATTTTATTACCAAAATCAGTGTTCGGTTCGAAATTTTTTATCGACAAATTTTGTTCAGCGATGAGGCTCATTTCTGGTTGAATGGCTACGTAAATAAACAAAATTGCCGCATTTGGAGTGAAGAGCAACCAGAAGCCGTTCAAGAACTGCCAATGCATCCCGAAAAATGCACTGTTTGGTGTGGTTTGTACGCTGGTGGAATCATTGGACCGTATTTTTTCAAAGATGCTGTTGGACGCAACGTTACGGTGAATGGCGATCGCTATCGTTCGATGCTAACAAACTTTTTGTTGCCAAAAATGGAAGAACTGAACTTGGTTGACATGTGGTTTCAACATGATGGCGCTACATGCCACACAGCTCGCGATTCTATGGCCATTTTGAGGGAAAACTTCGGAGAACAATTCATCTCAAGAAATGGACCGGTAAGTTGGCCACCAAGATCATGCGATTTGACGCCTTTAGACTATTTTTTGTGGGGCTACGTCAAGTCTAAAGTCTACAGAAATAAGCCAGCAACTATTCCAGCTTTGGAAGACAACATTTCCGAAGAAATTCGGGCTATTCCGGCCGAAATGCTCGAAAAAGTTGCCCAAAATTGGACTTTCCGAATGGACCACCTAAGACGCAGCCGCGGTCAACATTTAAATGAAATTATCTTCAAAAAGTAAATATCATGGACCAATCTAACGTTTCAAATAAAGAACCGATGAGATTTTGCAAATTTTATGCGTTTTTTTTTTAAAAAAAGTTATCAAGCTCTTAAAAAATCACCCATTATATGCATATCCCGCTTATATGCACTTAAAGTCGAACATTTTGGGAATGCATATAAGCGATAAATACTGTACATCCTTTTTGAGGCCCCTCATGTAAAAAACAAAACAAGCCCTAGCTCCTTAGGATTGACCCCTGGAGCATTCAAATATTAAAACATGTCCTACTATTTTTCCATCCCCAACATTTCTTGTGAACATACCTAGCCCGTATCTCCCATCTTTTTGAGGGTTCCCATACAAAAACCATAAAACAAACATAATTTTAAAGTAATGTAATGAAAAGATTGCATTTTTGTTGCATTACTGTCTATCTATCATAGAAACAAAAATAATAAAAATTAAACATATTGTTTTAATATTATTCAAAATGTTTTAGTTTTTTTCGTTTGTATTTTTTGGTCTGTAATCAATATTTGATTTGAACTGGGATATTGTCCTGGCTTAAGACCATTTTGCATCTATATTAATAGAATGCGAATTTATTTACAAATGGCATGGCGACATTTATTACTTGGCTGCAGACTACCACGTTCATGATTTCCATGTCCATGTCAAAAGTCTTTTCAAGTGGATTCGCAGCGACTTTTCAACACCAAACCCGCCCTCTATAAGGAGATGATTCTCACAAACGAACGAGAAGCACAACACACTTGCCGAATTTTCGTTTAAAAAAATCGCACCGAGCGTGTGTACTTTACACGCCATCTTACAAGTATCTCATTGAGTTGGTATTAGGTATTATTCAAAATTGTTGCAAATTTGAGAATAAAACAGTTTTTCGCTCCCCTGAAAAATTGCATTTTCTACATAGAAATTTTTGGAATATAACCCCTCGATATTTATACATTTTCTAATAACTGGAATCCTAACGAAGAAAACTAGACACATTCGAAGTAAAACTCTGGATAATTGTAGACGTTTTAGCACATCATGTTCCATAGTTTTCCGTTTTCATATGGAAAATTGATTGAATACGGCACATTCTACTCTTATAAAAATTGTCATAATTTTAACATTTATCCATAAGTCGTTTACTTTTGATTAAGCTGATTAAGTTTACAAATTACATTGTGGTATTTACTGTTCAATCTATCAGTCTTCCACCACATTAGTAGGTATCCGTGAATACGATGCTGGTAAAAGTAATGTTGCTTCAAAACAAAAAAGTATGAAGAAACCTTAAATCAGCGAAGCTATCGCCACGCCAGAAAGGTTCGACGCCTGAGTCATAAGGACCACCATCATCCGATGGACTATCGATCAAAATCGCCTAAAGCATATTCTGAACGCACCCACGTAGCGTGGTGTAAAATGAAAAGGTTAGACGTACTTACTCTCGTCCAATACGGTATGCAAATTCCCAAATAGGAGTAGTCCTCCCACATGGATTTGATCCGACTCCAGCTTCCACTATGAAGGGTATGTACGTATGTAGGTAGATACTATTCAAAGATCTAAACTCAGCACCAAAAGAAATCGTAATCTTGTATAGCCAAATTAATCGATGATTATCTATTCTCCGCCAGTCAAACATCAAATCCAAAATCAGCACCAATCGAGGTCGTAATTGGGTACAGCCAATTTAATCGAAAATTATATTCCCCGCCAGTCAAACATCAAATCTCAAATTCAATCTCGATGTATGTTGTATATAGGAAAAAATAGAAATTCTCGAAAAAAAATTCCGAGTTTTGAAAAATAAAATGTATCTCGAAGTAATTCAAAAATATATTTAAATTTGGAAGACGTCATAGAACACAACTATACATACATATGTTAACTAGGTTTTCTATAGATTTTCTATAGGTCCGATCAAGGCGTATTTATACAGGTGATAGCACTAGAACAACAACAAATTCGGCAACAACAAAATACAAGTAATTTTTTGAATGGTGAGCCATACTGTCAAATCAAAATATATGGGATTTGACAGTTTCGGTTACTTTAGAATGAAAAAAATTTCAGTCAGCTGGGCTCCTGCTATCACCTTTACAAATACGCCTTGGGTCCGATAATACCCAAGGCGTATTTATACAGGTGATAGCACTAGAACAACAACAAATTCAGCAACAACAAAATACAAGTAATTTTTTGAATGGTGTGCCATACTGTCAACGCAAAATATATGGGATTTGACAGTTTCGATTACTTTAGAATGAAAAAAATTTCAGTCAGCTGGGCTCCTGCTATCACCTTTATAAATACGCCCCCTAAACTTTGATTTATGTTTCAAAAAATATATTTTTTTGTTGGCACGAAAAACACCATAAGAAAATGGAAAAATATATTTTTTACTATTCGCAGCAACATTCTAATGAAGAAAACAATGTCTATATGTAAAATATCGATGAGATTCATCCAAAGTCCAATGCATTTTGACCGTTATGTCCGCGGTGGTAGGCTGACTCATCCCCCAGCAAAAAAATGAATCTCTTTTTTAAACCGAATGTAACATTTCATTATCGGAATAAAATATTCATCATTCATTTTAGTGTATGTGTGTTTTTGGCTAGTATACAAGTAGTCTGCTGTAATTCTCATTCATTTGGTGGGTCACTTGATGTAACTGCCCCAAGGAGGATCCTAGTGGAGTCAAATATATGATTGACCCCCAATATTTGTTCACATTTTATCTATCTTCAACCCTTGAGTTGATCCCCGTACGATTTTTTATATTTTTATGAATGGAAGGTCCAAAACTGACCCGGAGTTGCTCTAGAGGCGTTAAATATAAGACCGACCAACATTAATTGTTCCTCTCCAAACTTTTTTCTGAATACAGTTATCCACTATCCCCCTCTACTTAAGGGGGCCCCATACAAAAAGACATTTTTATAAAATTTGCTAATATTCAAAATCGATCACTAATAAAAAAAAAAAAAAACTTACAAACATTATTTTCTAATAGTCGGCATCTTAACGGAGGCAACAAAGCCAATTTGAAGAAAATCAATGGATAAAGTACATTTAATTTAACCCCAGCAAAAAAAGAGCACCCAAAGAAGTAAAAAAGATGTTAATCCTGTTCGTTAGAATTGACAATAGGAAACTTAACAAAATATTAGTATTTAGTATGAATATATAACGCAAATTAATATTAAATAAAATTAGCATTAAATTAACACTACTCAATTTTGCTGATATTATGCAGTATTAATAAGTAATAAAAAATGAAATATTTGATTTACGTTAATAAAGCAATAAATTTGCATTTTTTAAGCAAATATATTTAAATTTTAAATTTAAAAAAGTAATAAAAAACAATAAAAAGTTTTTCCCGAGCCACGATTCGAACCCGCTGCCTTCTGGGTGCAAAGCGGACACCTTACCTCTGTGACCCCATACAAAAAAATCGTTCCCATTCACTTGTGAAAATGTTATTCGTAACATGTTACGGGATATTAACATATTATCGACTTTTTTGGTAGTTATTTAAAAAAACTTCCTCAAAATCGGGAAAATGCACATTTGGATTTTGAGATGCGATTAAAATCTGCTTCCTACGGAAGTACTTCCAATTTTTTGTGCTGGGGTACAAGCAGATGTGATCGGACTTATAATTCCAAAATTATGATATTATTATTATTTTAGAAAATTAAAATATGTACACTAATACCCCGACTTGCGTCGTTAATTGGGACCGACCAAACGGGACGCAATGCGAAACAACGCAAATCGAATCACTTTTCTCCATATATTTGTATGGATTTTTCGTTAATTCGTTCCAGAAGAAAATTTTTAGAAAATTTGAACTATAAATAAATGTATACATAGACATATTTTTTATAATTTATTGCAACAAAAAGATAACGTAAAGTAAAAAAATAAATTAAAGCCAATTCATACATGTAAAAAATCAACATAAACATATAATTAATTCAATTAATTAAATTATTAAATAATTTGTGTTACTCCAAGGCAATGGTCACATCAGGGCTTTGATTCGATAGCTGCCCATCTTTTTGAAAAAATCCGGTTATTTTCCGTTGAACTTTAACTGATTTTTTTTGTAAATAAATTTCTCTATAACAATCAATAGCATCTGTCACAGCGTTTAAAACTTTGCTGCTTCGATTTTCGTCTGGATCGTTGTCTGTAAAAATATCCATAGCTTTTGATATAAGTTGCATAGCTTCTGATATCTGAGTGATCTTCAGATGTTTTTCTTCTGCTATATTATCTGGCGTAAGTATTTCGTCTTCTAATGCGTGTTCCACATCAACAGAAAATAAATCTTCGTTGTTTAGGAATTCTTCGTGTGACATTAATAGCTCATTAATGTCGTCTTCTTCCATACCATCAACTTCTGCTGTGCTAGCACGTTCAGCAATTTCTTGACAAATGCTATTTACATCGTTTATTTCTGGACTATTATTTGGAACACAGTCAGGCCATATTTGCCGCCAGACTCCATTCATACACGATTTTTTTACTTCCATCCAGGATTGATTTATATTTTCAATGGCCATCAAAATATTATAATTTCTCCAAAACTCTTTCATGGAAGGCTTATTGTGTCCATCCGATGCATGAAGTAGCTGACTAAAAGTTCTTCGTAGATAGTAACACTTGAAGTTCGATATAACACCTTGGTCCATAGGTTGCAAAATTGATGTGGTATTTGGCGGCATAAATACAACTTTTATATTTTCTGAAATGTCATCTGAAAATATTGGATGCCCTGGAGCATTGTCTATCAATAAAAGCATTTAGAATTCTATATTTTCAGAAGAACTGTAAGCCTTTAATTCTGGAACTGCGCAATTTTCTACCCAGTCTTTAAACAGGGTTGCTGTCATCCAAGCTTTTTTATTTGCACGCCAGTGGACCGGTAGATCACTTTTTTTAACATTTTTAAAAGGTCTTGGGTTTTCAGAATGATAAACAAGAAGAGGTTTAAACTTGAAATCACCTTCAGCATTTCCTCCTAAGAGAAGCGTGAGTCGATCTTTACTGACTTTATACCCTGGGCAAGATTTTTCAGATTTAGAAATGAATGTCCTCTTTGGAAGTCGTTTCCAAAACAGTCCAGTTTCATCGACGTTAAAGATTTGCTTTGGAGAGTATCCGCCTTCTTCTATAATGGATTTCAGTTCTTCTTTAAAGTTGTTTGCTGCTGAAATGTCTGCACTAGCTGCTTCTCCTTTCAATGCAACATTATGCAGATTTGCTCTGGTTTTAAAACGACTGAACCAGCCTCGGCTAGCTTCAAATTCTTCAAATATTTCACCACTTGTTGAAGCAGAATTATTTTTTAGATCGTTAAATATCGATAGAGCCTTGTTTTGAATTAGCATTTGGCTCAGTGGCATTCTTCTCTGGTTCTGATCTTCTATCCACATGCATAGAAGGGACTCCATTTTTACCATAAGTGAACTTCTAACTTTAGAAACTTGCGTTGACTGCAAATGTGTGGCAGTTTTACCATATTCTTTAATTTTATCAGCATCACGAATACAAATTGTTCTTATTGTAGTTGGAGCAAAACCCATGGTTCTTGCAATGTCAGCAGGTTTATCACCTGATTTAAAACGTTTTAAAATGTCTATTTTTTGTTTTAATGTAATTCTTTTTCGCTTTTGACTCATTTTATTTATTTTTTACGGAGCAGAAATTGCTCTTACACTTTTTCGCACTAATATTTCTTGTAAACTGACACCAAAAATTTTAAAACGACCAAAAGCAAATAAAAAGGGAAATACCCTTTCTATGCACAAAATGTAATAGAAAACGACGCAAAACGAAACATTAACGACGCAATTCGAAGCCACAATTATTTTTTTTGCGACGCAAAACGAAACATCAACGACGCAGTTCGAAGCCACGCAATGTTTATTTTGATGACGCAAATCGAATCAACGCAAATCGGAGCGACGCAAATCGGGGTATTAGTGTATTCATAAAAATGTTTAATATCGTTTTCGTGTTTAGGGTACCAAAACACACCAGAAAATGTTATAGATGAAATGTTGAACAGGACCATATCCTTTTCATGAAATTTTCCATAACCAAATCGCAAAGTGGCTGCCCTATGTCCTCGATAGCCTCACGAAGTCTATCTTTGAGGTCTTGAATCGACGCTGGGCTGTTGGCGTAGATCTTATATTTCACGTGGCCCCAAAGGAAGAAGTCGCAAGGTGTTAAATCACAAGATCTCGGTAGCCAATTGTGATCACCTCTTTGAGAGATAACACGGTCCGGAAACTTTTCCCGTAAAAGAGCAATGGTTTCGTTGCTTGTGTGGCACGTAGCGCCGTCTTGTTGAAAGTAAACGTTGTCCAGATCAATACCATCCAACTCCGACCATAAAAAATCATTAATCATCTCTCGATACCGCAATCCTTTCACATGTAACTGTTGATCCTCATTTCGAAAAAGTAAAGTCCAATGACCCCGCCGGACCATAAACCGCACCAAACAGGCACACGATGAGGATGGAGAGGCTTTTCAACAATAACTCTTGGGTTTTCCGAGCCCCAGATGCGACAATTTTGCTTGTTGACGTAGACACCGAGGTGGAAATGGGCCTCATCAGTCAACATGATTTTTCGATGGAATTCCGGATCATTTTCATTCATGAATTTTAATAATTTCAATGCGTTGTTGAAGCGTGTATCGTTCCATATTTATACCCTACACCACTTCGTGGACTAGGGTATTATAAGTTAGTTTCGCGCCAAATGTTTGTAACACCAATAAATAATTGAGCTAGAGTATACGGATCGGCTTAGAATCACCAGCTGAATCGATTTAACGATGTCTGTCTGTCCGTCCGTCTGCTGTCCATCTAAGCTTGTTCGCACTCTACAGGTCGCAATTGTGGTCCGATTGTCATGAAATTTGGCAGAAGTTACTTTTACTCCAAACTTGGCCAAGGACGATTGGTATTGAATTTGGAGAAAATCGGTTCAGATTTAGATATAGTCTCCATATAAATATCCATATAATTTATGTTTTGATATAGCTCCCATACAAATGTACATCCGATTTACAATATTACTGTTCTAAAATGCCCATTTTACATCGGATCTTGATCAAATTATCCACACAATGTTACATTTATACTAAAAACACGTATTTGGAAAGCTATCTATATAGGTCAATGTTTTGGAATAGCCCCCATACAAATGGGCCCCCAGTTTACACTATTATCGCTCTAGAACCCACATCTTACATTGGATCTTGATAAAAATTTTGCAGATCAGGTTATATTTCCATAAAGAATATCTAATTTTGAAAGTGATCTATAAAGGCCCACTTTTTAATGTAGCGCCCTTACAAGTGGGCCCCTATTTTTATTATTACTACTCTAGGACCCTCAATTTACGTCGGAAGTTTATCAAATTTTGCATTTTGTATTATATTTCATCTAAGAAGACATATTATGAATGTCAAATATATGGGTCCATATTTGGCTATAACCCCCATACAAATTGGACCCCCATTCTACTCTATTACATCTCTAGAACCCCATTTTAATTTTTACCCCTCAAGAACGCAAATTTTACATCGGATTTTTTTTCAAATTTTGCAGATTGTATTATATTTCAACTAAGAATACAAAGTCAAATATATGTGTCCATACTTTGGAATAACCCAAATGGGCCCCATTCTACTCTAATACAGCTCTAGAAACTACGTCTTACATCGGATCATGATATATTTCAACTATGAATACCTACCGTGAATGAGAAATATATAGGCCCATGTTTTGGACCAGACCCCAAGTGTTGTTATAGGCCTCCTTTCAAATGTCGGCCCGATTCATCCTATTACTACTGTATAATTTGTATTTGTCTGCCGGAAAATTGGAACAATTATCATATTTATTACCATATTCATTATATTTTACCATATTCATTGAAGATGAATTGATAGTAACTGTATAATTTATATGAACTACATAAACTTGCCCCAAGAAATATCTGGGTTTAGTAGTAGTAAAGTAAAGCGAGGTATATACGCAGGGAGTGGTGTAGGGTATTATATATTCGGCCCCGTCCGACTTTAGCCTTTCCTTACTTGTTAGTAATGGCGTAGTTTCTACTTGTCAAATGTCAAAGAATAAAAGCTTCAAAAGTGACAGTTACCGAAATACCGGGTGATTCAAAATAACACCTCTTGTTGGATAGCCCTGTACATTAAACTTATATTTAAAAACACCTATTAAGCGTGACTATTTTCATAATTTAATAAACGAAATTTATGCAAAAACAGACATCTTGTTTACGTTATTATGTCCAATTATTTCATTATATCCAATATTTCTTTATTTATCAATATCAAAATGTAAGACATTTTTACATCAATTTTACAATATTAAAGTTTTTTAAGTGCTTACAAATTTTAGGAAATTTATATTTTATATAACATATGTACATAAAATAAAGTCAATTATTGAGATATTTTAGAAATTGTGGACTTTTTCGACTCCGACTGTAGAATTTCATAATGTTTTGGCACATCATGATATATTTTTCAATAACTGAAGTGTACAGTGGAATAAGAAAAAGGTGATGTAGACGAACGCTAATGAATAATGAATTTTGATATAGCCCACATACAAATGTACTTCTTGATTTGACTGTTTGGCTCTCTAGATGCCTCAAATTCTAATTGACACCGTGCTTTAGATTTTTTAATTCTTTTAACGTTTTGAAATAGAGTTTGGGACTATATGGCACCACGAATATTTCCAGCATTAAAGTTTCACTGGCATTTAAAATTTCTTGGATCTTGTAATGGGGTAGAGAGTGGAGAATATCATATAGTCGGTGCCGTCCAACTTTCTTTCCTTCCTTATTTATTTTAAAGTGAAAAAATATTTCTAATTTATAAACAAACAACATTTAATTGATTTATTTTAAACCCTTGTTGCTATGAAATCGTTAAAGTCAAATATTTTTCAGAGTTAATATTTTTTATTTTTGTGTGCATATGTAAGGAATATTATTCAAAAGAGAAACAACAAATTTAGTAACTTTGATCTGCGTAGGAAGGCGAAAAACAAAGTGAAGTCTAAAATACAATTATATCATTTTTTGGAATTAAAATTTTTTTTGCATATCTTCATGCATTTAATTGTATTTGTTATTCGAGATTATAAAAATGAAGAAACATTTCAAAAAAAAAATTATTTAACCGGAATCTGCAGGATAATCATTTTAGAAAAGATCCTGTTACTGATGTTCTGTTTAAATTAGAAACTCCAAAACTCATTAGAAATCATATTTAGAACCATAATTCGTTAAGAAGTATAGGGTGGGCCATTAAACATTTTAAATTTGAACTACCGATTACTTTGAAAGGACAAATAACATTCAATTTTATTTTCAGATTAATGTTTTCTTTAACATTTGCAAAATGGGACGCTATACGCTCGAACAAACCCAGAGAACCCACACGAGACTATTGAGAAGCCAATACATCCACAACGAGTCACTGTTTGGTGTGCATTTTGGGCTGGCGCCATCATTGGGCCATGTACGGAAAAGTTGGGTTGATCGGACGAGGTACTGCCGAGCCAGTCGTGGTAGTCATATGAACGATATTGTGTTCCATTATTAAATGACAAAGTTCAACCTTTCCAATAAAACCAGAATTTTGAAAAAAGAAATAATCAGTACTTTTCTTTTTAAAATTTAAAATTTTAAATGTCCATATAGATTAAAAAATTTATGAAATAAATAGCTCGAGGACCTCATATTATTTCATAAAGATTAAGGAAAAGATCGAATAATATGTAAAACTTATATAGGTTTTAAAAATTTGAACAGCAACAATTGGGTTTTCTAATTCTGTCCGTACCGCAGATCTCGGCCGAATATTTTATTGAGAAAATGAAATTCTGGTAACCGGGACTATGAAAAAATGGCCCTTAAAATCCTCTAAAAGAAAAGAAAAAGAAAAATCCTCTATTATTTTTGGCACAATTTAATGTAAGTGTAAACAATTTAATGTAAGTGTAAACGATGCGGTGATGCGTTGATCTATTGTAACGGCTTGTTTAAGAAACAGTAATGCCAGACTGCGCAACAATTTAATATGTAATAAACAGCATGGCAACTTCAACAACAAAAGAGAAAGTCAGGAATGAAAGACAAAGTAAACATCCGGACGCAGCAACAACAAAATCTTAGTTCTACGCGCGGCTGATTTCAAGTAAAAGCAGCAACGAGTGGGAAGTGTAAAACGAAAAGAAAAGTTGAAGAGCTCCTCACTTAGAATTTATTCGTAGCGGCAGCAGAGAACGCGCTTCAAAAGCATAACTTAATTGTTCACACTTCACATAATTGTACGAGAAAAAAAACTACTAACATGGACTATGATGTAAGTTACGAAATAACGCGATATTATTTTTATTTAATCCGCATATATGAAAGAAAAAACTATTTTTATGCCCCAGCCTATTCCTACTGTTGTCCCCGCCGAACCATTGGACGTGGAGGCCGATACAGCAGCTCTGCGAGCCGCAATGAAAGGCTTCGGCACCGATGAACAGGCCATCATCGACATTCTAACTGCCCGCTCCAATGCTCAGCGCCAATTGATCAAGGAAAACTTCTTGCGTGAATATGGCCGCGATTTGATTGAAGATCTTAAAAGTGAACTTGGTGGCAAGTTTGAAGATGTCATTTTGGCTCTGATGATGCCGCCCGTTCAATATCTATGCAAACAATTACATAAAGCCATGGCCGGTGTGGGAACCAACGAAAGTACTTTGGTGGAAATACTCTGCACGAAAACTAATGAGGAAATGGCCGAAATTGTAAAGTGCTATGAAAATATGTATGACCGTCCATTGGCCGAACATATGTGCAGTGAGACTTCGGGACATTTCCGGCGATTGCTGACATTGATTGTGACGGGCGTACGGGATCCCGCGGGTACTGTTGATGCCGAAAAGGCCGTGGAACAAGCTCAACAGTTGTACAATGCTGGCGAAGCGAAATTGGGCACAGACGAGGAGGTCTTCAATCGTATATTGGCCCATGACAGTTTTGCTCAATTGCGTTTGGTATTCGATGAATATAAGCAATTGTCGGGTCAGACGCTGGAACAGGCCATAAAGCATGAAATGAGCGGCGAGTTGCATAAAGCCATGATGGCCATTGGTGAGTCAAAGAGTATTTTATAATACATAATTCATTATTATATGAATGTATGAAATTTATTTTATTATTGCTATGATTCTTGTTAGTACATCTAAGCCAGATGGCTAGTAACAGAAAGTGAAATCTTCTAGTTTAAATTAGTCTCCAAAGACGATAGGCTGCAAACATATTTGTGATATTTTTAAACATTATAGTTAAATAATAGAAAAAAATCATATATATACGAATGCAATGCTAAATTATGAGTCATTTCAGTTTTTCGCAATTATATATGTATGTTATCGAATCAATAATTTGGTAAATAAAATCAGTGCAAGGTCGTTTTAAATCGATACGATTTTTCATATTTAATTTGAATTTTAGTTGTGCCGTATGAAGTGATTCAATTGATTTATTATTTTAACCCCGCCATTAAATTAGACGAAGAAGTATAAAAAGTTGTGTAATACTTATCATATCACAATATACACGCGTTTAAAACTATTAAAACGTATTGATTTAAAACGAATCGATTTGTATCACATTACCTGTATATTGTAGAAATCCATAAAATAAAGAATAGTTGGCAAGGGAACTTGTGTATAGATTTTGATGCATTTCGCAAAGAAAACTAATAGATTTATCATAAATATGACTTCATTAGCATGTAAGGTTCATGTTAAAATAATAGAAAAACAGAAAGAATAAGTCCCTGTTTAAAGAAACATTATTATCGTTCGTCTCAGGCGATACAATATCAATCAATTATTACGAGAAACTATAAGCCACAGGAATCTAAAATTTATTGTGTCTATAGAAAAGCACGCAAAGAGCTCGTATCCAAAATATATCTTATCTACGTTTTATAGAATTCATATAATAATTGCATGCTTTTATATTTTTCGCCTCAGACGAACGAAAATAAGTTGCAGAAATTGGTTACATCGTAGAATATTTTAAAAAGTCGATACACTTGAAGTGGTTGATATACTTTTGAACCTATGGACAAAATTAAGTTACTTCACGTTTTCAGTTTTTTATTTCCTCATTCTGTTGTCACTTTAAAAGGACTAAATATCCAATAAGGGATACGATTTTTCCAAGAAATGTCTCAAATACTTACAATAACTGAAATGGGTGTCAAATATGTGTTAAAAATAAAAAATCATTCGCTGATGATTTTGTTGAGGCTGCAACTGAAATGGTTGAACAAGAAGGTTGAACAAGTTTTGTACTTTCTTTCATAAAAATATTATAATAAATCTATGGGGACCACCTTAAGGATTGAAGATAGAGGCTGGGTATGTTCTGAGAAAATGTTGGGGCTGACAAAATATTGGGGGTTGCTCATGCACTTGACTTCCCTTGGAACAGTTAGATAGGTGGGGGTAAATTTTATATAAAACTAGCTGAACCCCGCCCGCTTCGCCAGGCAAAAACACAAATGGTAAAATTAAAATCAGGTTTCATATTGATCTTATCATTTTGATATTATCGTGGTCAGTAATATGTACGTTCCAATTTTCAGCCTTCTAGCTAAAAGACACTTTTGCCACGCCCCAACTACCCACCAAACGAAAATTCAAACGCCAGCATCATATTTATCTTTCTTGTGGTCAGTAATATATACGTTCCAATTTGCAGCCTTCTGGCTCAAAAAAACACTATTGCCACACACATAAAATGAAAATCCAAATTTCGGCATCATATTTATCATTCTCGTGGTCAGTAATATTTATGTACCAATTTTACACCCTATGTCCTTCCTTGGGCCAACACGAATTCATCAAGCCCAAAATCGTGAAAATAAGACGATCCGTTATAAACTTTTGCGTGTTCACACGGACGGCATTCTCTTTTATAAATATAGATAGTTTTTGTATGGGTGCGCAATTAAAGAATGGCGGTAAGTGTGGTCGGAAAAAATGTTAGGAAGGGAAAAATAATGGGGTATATCTTACATTTAACCCAGCTAAAGGGCAGTTTTAGACTTTGCTGTCAATAAAAAAAAATTAAAAAAATAAAAAATTCATATGGGGACCACTTTAGGAGTTGAAGATAGAAAGTAAGAATATTCAGAGAAAATGCAGGGGTTAAAAAAATATTGGAGTTCGGTTGTACATTTGACTCCACAAGCGGCTTCCTTGCGCCAGTAAGAACGATTGGGGCGAATTTTATAAAAATTAAATTTTTGTATAGTAGTCCCCTCAAAGAGGGAGGGAGGGAAAATAAATATTTTTTGGTCATGATTTTTTTCGGAACCTCACAAAATTAGGGGCTCTAGCATATCGAAATGGAAAAATCGTGCCTATCCCACACCTACTGAACCTATTGAGAAAAGGCTTTGTTTTGAAAATCGATTAACTGGATCGCGGAAAAGCTTCGTGCCATTCAAGGAGCGTTGGAGAAATTCTAAATTGTATAAGTCTAAAACGAAAGACTTTCTTCAAAATCAGTTATCAATAGCAATTCTACAAGGTTTGAAAAACAAACAAGAAACACCACACACAGCAGTATTAAATACCTGATCAAATTAGCACAACAGAACAATATACTCCAAAACAACAACAACAAAGTGGCTATAAACAAAAACCCATTAAATTTTTTATTTATACGACTATTATTAGCTTCTTTATATACAGATTTTTGTTTGATTAGATTTGACCATATTCTGGTTGAAAAATAAAATTCAATTGTTTTGGTACTTGGACGTTGTTCGATTGTGTAGTTATTCATATTAAATTTCTTAAATCTTCTTCACAAAATGCAGAAAAAAAAAAACAAAACAAAAATACAACTTCTGTAACTTATTTTCGTTCGTCTGAGGCGAACGATCCAAAATCACTCAATTATAACGAGAAATCTATAAGCGACAGGAGTCTATAATTCGTTATAAAAAGTTATAAAGAACTGAAACCATATAGCTCAATCTGCGCCACCCTGTATCATCATTTTGAAAATTCATTAGCTACGCCTTCACTGAAATGTATATCTGATTGCATCAATTTTAAAAAGGCATAACTTTGTTTGTTTTCGAAATCTCGTTTTTTACATGTACATACATATGTATTCTATTCCTATGTATTCTAGCGTTTTCTGGCGGAACATCTAAAAATCACGATTTCGAAAAAATGTCAGTTACATCCTTTTTTGTTTACTTGGGAGCCTCAAGTAGCGCCTTAAGGCATTGTTTTGAATGTCACCCTTTTAAAAGAAAGGTAGCGATTTTTTGGGAGAAACATTTGTATTTATAAAAAATATCGATATATGGAGATCATTATGTGTATCTAATATGGTTATAGAAAGATCAAAAAATTATTTTCATAAATTGTATTCGTTCTAGAGAAGAATTCACTAAAGAGAAGTTCGACTGTACTACGAAAAAAACAGACTTCATTGCTGCGGACACTTGTTTGCTTCGAGCAGCGTTCCCACAATAAACGATATGAACAATTATTGTTGTTACGTAAGCGTGTCATGCATGCACTTTTAGCATTCTTAAATTACAACAAATGCTAATTAATACTGTTGTTCGGTTTGAAACTGGTTGGACTGGTTAAACAATAGTTTTGTCTGTTAATTATTGTCCGTCTTAGTTTATCTATGTAATGTAAACTATCTAATAAAGGTCCCCCACTCCTTCTATACGAATGAAGTTAATTTTATTGAGCATGGCGGCGGTATAAATTATATATGAGCTCATAACAGCATATGTACACATAGTGTCTGTACTTCTGGTCTCGTAAATTTGTCCTTCTTTGACTTTGCCATACATACGAGTGAAAAAGTCTAAACTAGCTAAGGACATATAAATATGCTTGGCAAGAAGGATGGGGACGGGGACATGGTGAGGTCATCACAACAGATGGCATATAAAAAATCTATCTCTGGCAGAGGAAAACAGAACATAACACAAGAATGTTAACAGTCCCAATATTGTATTGGTTGATAAGATAAAGAAATGTGAAACATGTTCATCAGATAAACATGTTTTGTTGAGTAGTTTTTAGCCATGTTAAAAAAATTATTATATATGCATTTTGTAATTTGTTTTAAATTGGCCCGATGGCTTTGAATTACAAGTTGAAATAAATAAATCAAATCAAATCAAATAAACGGAAAAACATAGATGCTTGTTTTCGGCATGTCATTGGTCTGTTGAATATATGAACGAAATAGAAATTATTTCTCTTGGGCCGCATTAAATGAAAAATTTTATATTAGGGCACCATTTTTATAAATACTATTATATAAATACTGCACCATTTTTACTTAATATTGGGATAGTTCCAATTGAAAACGAGAAATTCTATTTGAAATTGAGATTTTCCATTTCAGTTTGAGAAAATTCCAATTGAAATTGAGATTTTTCATTTTAATTTGCAAAATTCCACTTAAAATTGAGAATTTCCATTTTAAATTGAAAAAATTCCAATTGAAATAGAGAATTTCAAATTGAGAAAGTTTGAATTGAAATTAAGAATTTCCATTTCTAATTGAGAAAATTTCAACTGAAATAGAAAATTTCCATTTCTAATTGGGAAAATTCCACTTGAAATTAAGAATTTCCAGTTAAAATTGACAAAATTCCAATTGAAATTGAGAATTTCAATTTATAATTGAGAAAATTCCTATTGATATTGAGAATTTCCAGTTCAAAATTGAGAAAATTCCAATTGAAATTAAGAATTAACGATTCATAATGAGAAATTATCAATTGAAATTGAGATTTTTCATTTCAATTTGAGAAAATTCCGATCTAACTTAAGAATATCAATTTCAAATATAACATCAATTGCATTTCATAATTGGAAAATTCCAATTGAAATAGAGAATTTTCCTTTCAAATTGAGAAAGTTTTTTGAGTAGTTTTTTTAGCCATGTTCAAAAAGTATTATATATGCATTTTGTAATTTGTTTTAAATTGGCCCGATGGCTTTGAATTATAAGTTGAAATAAATAAATCAAGTCCTATTCCAATTGAAATTGAGATTTTCCATTTGAATTTGCGAAAATTCCACTTGGAATTGAGATTTTCCATATCAATTTGAGAAAATTCCAATTGAAATTGAGAATTTCCATTTCTAATTGAGAAAATTCCAATTGTAATTGAGAATTTCCATTTCTAATTGAGAAAATTCGAATTGAAATAGAGCATTTTCATTTCAATCTCCGAAAATTCCTTTTGAAATTAAGCATTTTCACTTCATATTGAGAAAATACCAACTGAAATTAAGAATTTCCATTTCAGATTGAGAAAATTTCTATTAAAATAAGGAATTTCCATTACATAATGAAAAATTTCCAGTTGAAATTAAATATTTCCATTTCAAATTGCGAAAATTTCAATTGAAATTGAAAATTTCCATTTAAAATTGCGAAAATTCCGAATGAAAATGGGAATTTACATTTCAAATTAGTATTTTCTCAATATGAAAGGGAAATTCTCAATTTCAAGTGGATTTTTTCCAATTTCAATTGGAAATGGTGTAGTGCAGGTTATTAAAAATTTTCAAATAATATGTCATGATAATAATAATTTTTCTGTTCCTATTTTTCAGTGGAATGTGTACAATCTCCTCCAGCCTTCTTCGCTAATTGTCTTTTTAAAGCCATGGATGGCATGGGAACTGATGATACCAGATTGATACGCATTATCGTCTCACGATCGGAAATTGATTTGGGTAATATTAAAGAAGAATTTGAACGTATTTATAATCGCACTCTGGTCAGTGCTGTAAAGGTAAGCCAGAAACAAAATGTCCACTGCAATTCCCACTGATAACAATTTTCTCCATATTTTCAGTCTGAGACGTCGGGTGATTACAAGCGGGCTCTCTGTGCCATTGTCGGTGGCGCCTAAAAGTTTGTACACATCACCATCACATTTTTGTAGCAATGAATCTCTTTTGGCAAACACAATTGTTGATTAGACTTTGAAAAGAACAGATTTTATTTTGTATTGCAGCTTTGATTGTTTGAAAGTATTAGAATGTGTCACATTACATTTGTTTATGAAATCTCTTTATATGTATATGTTGTATGTTTTGTTTTTATGTAGTCGAACACAATAAAAAAGAATAAGGATATCATTTTCGTTATTTCTCTTTATCACAATTGTATCCTAATGTAATTATTGCAAAGGAGTGTTTTTTAACTTTATTAGTAGTGAGGCCTTTTATCGCAATCACTTTTTGCAGGAGTGGAAGGACTGATTGTTTTGCCAAGTCACGCAATATTGTTATAAGAAAATAATTGATAAAACGTTATGGCACGTCTATTACTATTATATTAAGTTTTATCTAAATTTATTGTATTGATTTAAAACTAAAATGCTTTGCTGCACCCCCCAATAGTTAATTGTTCTGATTGCTTTCTTCATACTCCTCCAAAGTAGAAGATAGTTTTGTTGGGGGACGTGCAGAAAGAAGTTGTATGCTTAGTTCGTTATACAAACTCTCACCAAAGAAAATATTTTTCAGAAACGCGGGTATTCTCAGGAGGTCCCCAAAAATGTTTTCATTATAGTCTTTCTTTAGTTTATTCGGTATACCATAAATAAAATTCAACAAATATTTTGCTTTATTTTGAAAGATTATCTAACTTACTCTTTTCAGCACGATCTAAGCTAGAATGTCTACACCATTTCCAATTGAAATTGGAAAAATTCCAATTGAAAGTGAGTATTTCTATTTCATATTGAGAACATTTCATTCGAAATTAAGATTTTCCAGTTCAAATTGAGAAAATTTAAATTGAAATTAAGAATTTCCATTTCATTACGAGAAAATTGCAGTTGATATAGATAATTTCCATTTATAATTGGGGAAATTCAAATTGAAATTGAGAATTTCCATTTGATATTGAGAAATTTCCATTTTAAATTGAGAAATTCCATTTGATATTGAGAAAAATTCAATTGAAATTGAGACTTTTCAGTTGAATTTGCGAAAATTCCACTTGAAATTGAGAATTTCTAATTGCAAAAGTTTCATTTTAAATTGCGAAAATTCCAATTAAAACTGAATATTTCTATTTGATATTGAGAATATTTCCATTTAATATTAAGAAATTTTCAATTGAAATTAAGTATTTTCATTTCAAATTGAGAAAATTTCATTTTACATTTAGAATATTCTTATTTTCAGCCAGGAAAAAGATAAATACTCGACAGAAAGATATATACGTGTACGGCAATGTGCTGACAAACGCATTTTTTTGAGATTTTTATTTTCTAAATTTTCCATTTCTTTTTGTTTATCCAAATATCCTCTTCATTTGCTTGTCAGAAAAGAAAGATAACTGAAAAAAGTCGTTTCAAAAGCAAATGCGCAATTTAGAAACTCGAAATCGCCAAAAAAAATTGATAAAAAATATGAAAATCGTGGGAGAATTTTTATAGGTGCAAACGAAAATGTCTTCTATTTTTTTCGCGTTCAGGATCCCTTGTTTATTGTCAAAATATTTTAAAGAACAAATCAATAAAACATATATTTTGCACTAACCATAGAGCTACTAAAATGATATCGAAAAATGGAAACAAGAAGAATTCTTTATTTTTATACCCACCACCTTAGTATGGGGGTATATTTACTTTGTCATTCCGTTTGTAACACCTTGAAATATTCAATGGAGACCCCATAAAGTATATATATTCTGGGTCGTGGTAAAATTCTAAGACGAACGAAGTGAGCTACGAGATCCAAATTTTCCGTAAAGTTGTCTTATGGTTGTAGATCGGTTGGTAAATGGGCGAAATCGGCCCAGAGGGAAAAATTTTTGCCAAACAAGGACGGAAAATACCTCCTAATATTTAGATTATTTAAGCATTTTTTTTAATTTCTGCTTTATATGCACTTGAAATTTGTTGCCTACATTCAACTTGTAGGCTGAAAGCACCAAAAAGTAAATAAAATGTTTAGCCGACCAAATGGTACAAAAAGGGATAAAAATGGTACCGATGATACGATAGAAGATAGAAACATGAAATTTGGAATGTACATCCCACTAATTGTGTAGATAGATACGTAAAATAGGGGGATTGTTTAAAATGTGTGCTTCTAAGGGATACAATTGGAAAAGAGGGATAAAAATGGTACCAACCAAACTGCTGAAGTTGAAATCATGAAATTCGGTGTTCATATTCATCTGACTGTGAAGAAACGAAATAAAAAGATTTTTTTCGAAATTTGTACTTTTAGGCGGAAATGGAACCAACCAAACTGAAATTCGGTGTACACATTTCTTTGACTGTGTAGACGCGAAAAATATAGAGGTCTTTCAATATCCTCGCCTTCATGATCTAAATGAGATTATATTTGGCTCCAATCAAGCGGATGTACCTAGAATCATGATATTTAATATCTGCAGTCGTCTGACTGCGTATACGTGGAGCAAAAGAGGTAGTACGAATTTTTCTAAATGCGTTCTTTTAGGGTCACAATGGAAAAAGGAGTGAAACTGGTACCAAACTAAATCATAAAATGTACATGAAATATGTGTAGATGTGTATATTCCACTCTGAAACACGTTGAATCTTCATATCAGAATCTTCATACAGACTGTTAGGCTGTAGCTGGAAGAAGTTGCAAATGGGGAAAATCGGGCTTGAGGGATATTGTTTGTACTTAATAACGACTGACAATATACCAAATATTTAGGGCATATTACTGAAGATTTCTTTCTCATGTTCACCTTTTGATTACCCTTGAAGTTTTATATTTATATATAGTAGAGGACTATTAATATTATAATAATGAAGCATCACAATTTGCCTAATATGGTTCTGCATTTCTATGTAAACTCGACAGCCTATAATCTGTCGGTAATACTGTGGAATGCACTCCGTGGTGGAGGGTATATAAGATTCGGCTGAACTTATCGCTTGTTTTTTACTTACTTGTTTTTTATAAAATACTGGTATTTTGGAGTGAAATTCGTATGGGGGCTATATATAAATCTAAACAAATTCTCTTCATATTAAATAGCGTTCGTCCTTATCGTGAGAAACTTCGTTGGGCAAAGTTTCATTTGGTTCTGGCTACAATTGCGACCTGTAATTTGATTACAAAAATAGATGGACAGACAGACGGACATTGATAAATCGATTCAAAAAATGATTCAAAGTCGATCTGTATAATTAACAATGGGTCTATCTCGCTTCCTTTTGGGTGTTACAAGCAAATGCACAAAGACATAATACTCTCATGGAGTGTATAAAAATAATATTCTAAAATATTACAAGTGATGTAATAACATTCTTTCTAAAAAGTACTGGTAACACTGTACGACAATTTCTAAAAAAAGGTAGTTACACTTGAACCGGAATATATACTTCCGAAACTATAGGCGAAATTGAGTTAAGTGGTGTTCTCAGTTTTTTATTTCCTCATCCTGTTGTTCATTTAAAGAATACATTTTCAAAGGATTATTTTAAATACTTATTCGCGCCCTATGATACCGGTACATGGGTCAAATAAACTAGGAGAATATCTATTAAAAATACTTCGAATTTCATGGTTCTATCTATATTGGTTTAGCATTGACAAACATTTCAAGTTCCTCCCTTAATTTATTTAATAAATTCATATTTTACTTTTTAAGGGGACAAAATTGAAATGGTTGTTAATGCTAAACTAATATAGATAGAAACAATCCATTTGAAGTATTATTAACAGACATTCTTCTCTTTATTTTGACCCATATACCGGTATCATGGGGAGTGCATAAGTATTTAAAATAATTTTTGAAAAATTATATCCTTTGGAACATTGTATGTTTTTGCTCCTTTAAAGCATTTCGATTTAAGTTGACGTTATATGAAATTGTAACGGTTAAAATGAGTAATGTCAGTTGGAAAATATCTAAAAATATGGCAACGCTAAAATCAACTGTGTGTGATAAAACGTAATTTGAATATTTAACCTCCTCCCAGGGGGGAGTGTAAACGAAAGACCAAGTTCAGTTCATTAAGCAATTATTCCTAGAACAGAACAGCACAGAACGCCGCAAAGGCCTAATTAATTGTAACGGACGAAAAGCGTTGAGAGACAAAAAACAGCACAAAATATGGATTATGTTGTAAGAAGATAATTTAAAATTATAAATAATATAAATTATAAGTAATATAAATATAAAAACCTTTATTTTTGCTTTTTTAAAAACTATATTTTTCTTCTCTGCCTCAGCCCCTGCCATGTGTGCTGCCTGCCACCTCCTTTGATGTGGAGGCTGATAGGGCTGCTCTGCGTACGGCCATGAAGGGAATCGGCACGGATGAACAGGCCATCATCGATATTTTAACGGCTCGTTCCAACGCCCAGCGTCAGTTGATTAAGGAAAGCTTTTTGCGTGAATATGGCCGCGATTTGATTGCGGATCTTAGAAGTGAACTTAGCGGCAATTTTAGAGAAGTTATTATGGCGCTGATGACACCTCCCACGCAATATCTTTGCAAACAATTGAACAAAGCCATGACCGGACCGGGCACCAAGGAAAGCATTCTGGTGGAAATACTCTGCACCAAAACTAACGAAGAAATGGCCGAAATTGTGGAATGCTATGAAGCTATGTATGACCGTCCGTTGGCGGAGCATATTTGCTGTGAAACTTCGGTAGATTTTCGACGATTGATGACATTGATTGTTTACGGTGTACGCGATCCAGTGGGCACCGTTGATGCCGCCAAAGCCAAGGAGCAGGCCGAACTGTTGTATGATGCTGGCGCAGCGAAATTGGGCACCGACGAAGAGCTCTTCAATAGTATACTGGCCCATGCCAGTTTTGCCCAATTGCGTTTGATATCCGAGGAATATAAGCAGTTGTCGGGTCAGACGCTGGAGCAGGCCATTAGGCATGAGATGAGTGGTGACTTGTATAAAGCCATGATGACCATAGGTGAGTACACAATATAAATATACAGAAAATTTACGATGCCCGTTCAAGGCTAGTATGGCAATGAAACTGAATTGCCTATACATTTCTTATGGGGGAGGAGGTAGCCAAATTCCATTTCATGCCCATACTAAATATAACATCTCTATTGTCTCCCATGATGATTGTGACTAATGTAATGACGAATCATTGCTCTTCATTATATCGAGCAGTATATTTTTAGATATTAGAACTGGTCCTTAAGCAATCTTGAGTTCTAATACAAGATTGAGATTGTGACAAAAAAGTGTTGTATCGTTAGTCTGGACAGAGCTTGTTTACCTATATTAATAGAATAAAGCTAACATATGGAAGCACAAAAAAATGAAAGCGTCATAACTAAGCTTGTCTAGTTGACTAGGTGTTGAATGTGGAGATGGTGGATGTCCAATTTGGTTGGATTTTAGCATATGTTTGTTATTGTTGTTTAAGTATACGTATATACTTACATACGAGTATATATAAATGAAGGTTTGTGTGAGCAGTTAACCCATTCCACAGTTTGCCGTTTTCTCAATATATTGTGCTACGATTTTGTGATGACGTTATAAATTCAGATGCTCTGACTTCCTGTGTATCTAATAAAAAGAAATTTGTTATTAGGGGCGGGGTGAAAAATACATTGTGAAGGAAGATTTGTTATGTGGGGTATTGGAATTATATATCCATACACTAATATACAAAAAACTCAACTAACAAAATACAAACTATTCAGGAGGATGAAAAAACTTGATAAATATAATTTTATATCATTTTAATCCGTTTCAAGACATTTTAAGTTGTTTGAGCCATGTCCGTCCGTCCGTCTATCTGGCTGATGTACACGATAACTCTCGAAAGGAGTTAAGGAATCAATTCAAACTTTGCACATGGTAATATTTTTCCCAAACTTAAACCAAGCCCCTCCTGGTACCTCCCACACAAATGACCCATATTCCTATGATAAATTAGAATCCATATAACTTCCAAACAGTTATTCGGAATCAGCTATATTTTGGTATTTGATCATTTTTATACACTCTATGTATTTGTGCATTTGTTTGTAACACCCAAAATGAAGCGAGATAGACCCATCGACTTAGAATCACTTTTTGAATCGATTTAGCAATGTCCGTCTGTCCATCTATTGTTGTAATCAAATTAAAGGTCGCAATTATAGTCCGATCTTAACCAAAATTGGAACAAGTTAGTTTTCTGGATCAATTACGAACGCTATTTAATTTGAAGCATATCGGTTCAGATTTAGATATATCCCCCATACAAAAGTCGCTCCCGATTTGACATTTTCTGCTCTAGAAACCACATAGTGTACCCGATTTTCTTTAAATTTGACACAACATCTTATAAGCCAACTAGAAACTCCTTTACAGAGTGTGGGTAAGATCGGTTCAGATTAAGATATAGCCCCCATAAAAATGTCGCTCCCGATTTGACTTTTGCCGCTCTAGAAACCACATATTGTACCCGATTTTCTTTAAATTAACACAACATTTTATAATCCAACCAAAAACATATATGGTGAAAGTGGGTAAGAACGGTTCAGATTTAAGTATAGCCCCAATACAAATGTTGCTCCCAAATGTTTCACCTATTTCGTTCCAAGTTTCAATATACCCACATACAAATGTCCTTTCCGATTTAACATTTTTTGTTAAACACATACATTTAGAGGATACAAAATCCTTCCCGTTTTCAAAATATCTTTCAAAATATCTTTCAAAATATCTTATCTAGAAACATCCATAGCGAAAATGGGTCAGATCGGTTCAGATTTACATATAGCTCCAATACAAATATCGCTCCCAGATAGACTTTTTCCGCCCCAGAAACCACGAATTTTCACCGAATTTCTTCGCACTGAGCTTAACACGTTATATTGGAACCGGAAGAACTTATTTGAAAGTTAGTCTCTTAATTCCATGTTTGGATATAGCCCCGATACAAATATTCTTTTCGATTTGACAAATTGGACCAGTTCATATTAGCCTATGATTAGGAAACATATAAAAATTCTTCCCGTTTTCACATTTTTACCGAGTTGAATTGTATTCGGATAGAAAGTGGAGTGTATCATATTGTCAGCCTGCCCGACTTTAGCCTTTCCTTACTTGTTTTATAATCACTTTAAGTGTACTAATCATAACGGGTTTTGCCACGCCCCTTCTAGTAGCTCCCACACAAATTACCCTAGACTACATAAAATTAAAGCTGTTATAACTTCTATACGGGTGATCGGAATACTGTGAAAAATTTTTCCCTGGAATTCCCGTCCAATTTTTTCCGGGAATTCCCGGGAAAAAAACGATTCGGGAATTCCCGGACCCCAAACCCTAGCCATGCCCCTTCTTGTACCTCCCACACAATTGTCTCTATCCTAGGTAATATTAAATTCTTTATAACTTCTATACTGGTGCTTGGAATCCACTATGACTTGATATTTGATCATTGTTTTATAAATGTGGAAGCTGCGACCATGTGTCACGAACCTCCTAGTACCTCCCACACAAATTACCCTGCCCTTATAACTTCCGTATATATGTTCTCTGAGAGTGAGGGTATACATAAGTCGGTTTAGCCGACTGAAGCTTACATACTTGATTAATGCAAATTTTATTCAAAACATTCGCCGAACTCAGTCACGTATTTTTTATTTTTTCGTTTTCGTTTCGGTTTTGGTTTTTTGAAAAAAAAAATGAGGCTTTTTGAAACCAACAAATAAAAAAAGAAATTAACAATGTAATTCAAGTAAATTTAAGATGAAAAACAATTCAATTCTTTAAAAAAGTGAAATCGGGAATGATTTCTGTTCGTGTTCTAACCATAGACCGATGTGAGCTGATCCACTTTGTCAAATAGAACATGGAACGAAGTGGCCCACTTTCATCATATGTAGATGCTTCTAGTTCAAGTATAACGTGTTATGCAACATTTTAAGAAAATCTTCTTGGTTTCCAGGGCGGAAAAAGTCAAAGTTTGGGAGAGAAAATTGTTTGGAAACTATATATAAATCAGAACCGATCTGACCCACTTTCACAATAGATGTTTCTAGATGAAATATAATATATTTTACCAAATTTGAAGAAAATCTGTTAAAATATCTGGTTGCTAGAGCTGTAAAAGTAAATCGGGAGCGAAATTTCTATGGGACCCATATCTAAATCTGAACCGATCTGATCCATTTTCACCAAAGGTGTTCTTAGTTGAAATATAAGACGTTTTGCCAAATTTGAAGAAAATCTGATAAAATATGTGGTATTTAGAGTGAAAAAGAGTCAAATCGGGAGTGAAATTCGTAAGGGGGGCTATATCTAAATCTGAACCGTTTTTCTTCAAATTAAATAGCGTTCGTCCTTATACTGGAAAACTTCGTTGTGCAAAGTTTCATTTCGTTCTGACTACAATTGCGACCTGTACTTTGATTACAAGAATAGATGGATAGACAGATAAATCGATAATAACCCAGAAAAAAAAATTGAAAGTACTTCCGTAGGAAGCACATATTAATCGCATCTCAAAATCCAAGTGTGAATTTTCCCCGCTTTTGAGGGAGTTCTTTTAAACAACTTCCAAAAAAGTCGATAATATGTTAATATCCCGTAACATTTTACGAATATCATTTTCACAAGTGAATGGGAACGAATTTTTAGTATGGGGTCACAGAGGTAAGGTATCCTTTTTGCACCCAGGAAAAAACTTTTTTTATTATTTTTCTAAATAAGCAATGTTGAGTTTTGTTTAATTGTTGTTGTTTCTATGTATTGTTGGTCGGTTATTTTGTATGTGTTGTCATTTATTTTGGTTCAAAACGAAAGGTTGTGCTGAAGTCTTCAGCAGAACCCAAAATTAGCAAAAAGGCAAAGTGAGACCTTTATTGTTGCAGCTAAAAGTTGACTGCGCAGTTTCGATGGGCGCTACCCCGTCTTGTCAGAACTTTCGCAACGAATGTATGTCTTTGACTTTTTGCTAATTTTGGGTTCTGCTGAAGACTTCAGCACAACCTTTGGTCTTGAACCAAAGTAAATGACAACACATACAACATAACCGACCAACAATACATACAAACAACAACAATACACACGAGGTACAGTGAAGACGGGACAACAACAACCTTTGCATTGTTGCGAGCGATGCGAGCACATGCATAACATTGAATTGGCAAAGTGAGATTTTTAGTGTGTCGACTTAGTTCGGTGGAATATTTTGTTTATCAGAGCTTCTCATTTGTCATATGTGACCGCTGGTACTAATATGAACCCTGATTTAAGTCAAAGACATATATTCGTTGCGAAAGTTCTGACGAGATGGGGTAGCGCCCATCGAAACTAAGTTGTGTTAATTTATTTAATGCTAATTTAATTTAATATCAATTTGTGTTATAATATTTTGTTAAGTTTCCTATTGTCAATTCTAACGAACAAAATGGATTGCTTTAGTTATTCAGCGCGGAGGGTATAAAAACACAAAAAAATCACTTCATACACAAAAAAAACAGAAATACAAAAAATAGCAATACTGTTCTTTCAAAGAAACAAATGAGATGTCTTTTTCTTTCAATAAATTTGGGAAATGAGTTAGTTCTTTTTATTTTGCCTATAACTTGCCAATTTTCATACGATATTTTAATACAATTTGTATCTGGACGTACTCAACAAGAGCCAGGCACCAGTATAGAAGTTATAAAGGATTTAATTTTACCTATGATAGGGACAATTGTGTGGGAGGTACTAGAAGGGGCGTGGCTAAAGTGTTTTCAAATATCAAATTGCAACTGATTTCGACAATCCGTAGGGAAGTTATATCAATTTTATTTTAACCAAAAATTATGGCACTTTGCGAGGGAGGTGCCCGAAGGGGTGCTGCAAGAACGCCAATATTCCAGGTCTATTCCGATTAGCCGTATCTTCTTTATATAAAAATGAATCTGTAAGTTTGTGGGTTTGTTTGTTTGTTCTTTATAGCAGCCAAAACTACTGCACCGATCTTCTTGAACCGGTGGTGAAAATAGGCTATATATTTTGTTTTATATTTCCAGTGGGCGTGGCACCTCCCACACAAATTGGGGATTTATTCGTTTTTTATATATTAGCATATTCAGAGTACTGTTGCAGCTAGAGTCTTGAATTTTTGTGAAAGTTCACTAATTGTTAGTCTGCTCAGTTTTGACAAAAATAGGCTGTATTGGGAAGTTAAAATATTTTCCGTTCCATGACAAGTAGAGTGCTGAAATTTTGTGTAAGTGCATCCAGCATCAATGTGCGTAGTTGCGCCAAAAATGGGCGGTATTGGAAAAGTGGGCGTGGCACCTCCCATACGAAGTTAAAACCTATTATTGAATATTGTCAGTTCTATGACACCTAGAGTGCTGTAATTTTGTGTAAGTGCATCTAGCATCAATGTGCATAGTTGTGCCAAAAATGGGCGGTATTGGAAAAGTGGGCGTGGCACCTCCCATACGAAGTTAAAACCTATTATTGAATATTGTCTGTTCTATGACACATAGAGTCCTGAAATTTTGTGTAAGTGCATCTAGCATCAATGTGGGTAGTTGTGCCAAAAATGGGCGCTATTGGAAAAGTGGGCGTGGCACAAGTTAAACCTATGGCGAAGTTAAAACCTATTATTGAATATTGCCAGTTCTATGACACCTAGAGTGCTGAAATTTTGTGCAAGTGCATCTAGCATCAATGTGGGTAGTTGTGCTAAAAATGGGCGGTATTGGAAAACTGGGCGTGGTACCTCCCATACGAAGTTAAAACCTATCATCGAATATTGTCAGTTCTATGACACGTAGAGTCCTGAAATTTTGTGTAAGTGGATCAAGTGTAAATAGTTGTGCAAAGAAGGGCGAAAAATGGATGTGTCCCTTCCCCATACGAAATAAAAACCTGTTGTAGAGTATATTCGACACCGAGATGGGCGGAAAGAGACCGTGATCCTTCCTGTTTTAGAGTATATTTGACACCGATACTCCTAAAATGTTATGTGAGTTAATTTAGTTGTAACCTGCTTAGACAATATACAAATTGGGCGGGATTTGAAAGATGAGAACATTTTGATTTGAATTTTGTAAAATTACACGTTTTATTTGGAATTTCTTAGCACATTAGCAAAGAAAAGTTACAATAAAAGAAATATGCATTTGTCAAATGCCGACTTAAGTCAAGAAAATATATAAAATATATAAAATTTTTAGGTTTTGTGTTGTTTGATTTGAACGATTTGATTGATTTTCTATGTGTTTTGAATGTAGTACATTCGAATTTCTGATTAAGTAATTTCTACTTACGAATGAAGTTTTTTTGGTACTGGGAGGAGAATCACACTCAACCAAAAATCAATTTGATTAACGTTATGTTCTTAAATGCTCTCCATGGAACATATCCAATTCTTTAGTATCACGAGAAAGTACCTTGATTGTAATTGGAACATATATTACCGATCACGAGAAAAAAATTAATTTTACTGTGTGTTTATTGCCTGGCGAAGCGGGCGGGGGTTCAGCTAGTATAAGTTATAGCAGCTTTATTTTTCGTAGATTAGGGCGATTTATGTGGAAGGTAGAAGAAGGGGCGTGGCATAGAGATTATAAAAACTTTATCAAATACCAAAATATAACTGATTCCGAATATCCGCGTGGAAGTTACATTTGTTTTAATTTTGCATTGGAATATGGTCTATTTCTGTGGGCGGTACCGGAAGGGGCGTCTCAAATTTCCTCCATCTTCAAACTTAAACTAAGTTTGGGAAAAATATTACAAATGGGCAAAGTTTGAATTGATTCTTTAACTCCTTTCGAAAGTTAAAGTACACCAACTAGCCAATCAGACAGGCGGAAGTATGGACGGACGGACAAACAGCTAAAAAAGTAATGAAACGGATATGGTCCAAACATACTTAAAGTCTTAATTCCTCCTTCAATGCGTAACACTTTTTTCTCTTCCAATTGATATAAACCCTCCTACTCCGTAGAGTGAGGGTATAAAAACAAAATTTTCATATTAGTCGGGAACATGCACAACTTTTAACCTCACATTCTAACGAATACATACACATGTAGGATGTGACTTTTTAAGGTTTGCATAAAACAGCCTACCCATTCCATCGTTGGGTAAAGACATAATTGGAGTATTCGTTTAGGGATGGCGCCTTATAATAAATATAGTATGATCTCATCACAGCATCTGAAAAGAACATGTTGTTCTGGAAACGTTGTCCTTGTGTGACTTCATTCATACATAGCATACACAAAAATACACAAATGCCCCCTCCATATTGGAATTGGAGGGGGCAAAGACATGATGAGCTCAACATAGCTCATAAAAAAGGTTCTAGCATAGAAATAGGACATAGCTGATAATAAAAGATATTATAACAAAAACACACAATACAGCCACACAAAGGAAAATTACTGGCGTTAGACATGATTAGTCTAATAACACTGCGGAATAAAATGAAAGAGAAAATAACAAGGTTCTGACAAAGGACTCTGATAGAGTGGATAAAAAGAGAATATACGTGTTTTGAAAGGAGGTCAATTTAGAGGCGGTTCAATATTTCCTCCTTCTGCACATTCTTATGATGAAGCGGCATAGGAATCCTTGTGATCCTTACCTTTTAAGTATAGGATGTGTTTTTGAAAAATGGTTAAAAAAACGGTGAAAATGTTCTACAAAAATATTTGCCTTAAAAAAATTCTACAAAACTCAACTCAAATGCCAGGAATAAGTCAAAACTTAAGTCATTTTAGAGTTAATTCTGAATTTTAGGAGAGTGGTGTGAATGGAAAAAAATCTACGTCAAATTTCACTATAACGACACCGAACAAAAGAAAGCTGAGGTATAAACATGTAAGAGGGCGTTAAGTTCGGCCGAGACGAATCTTATATACCCTCCACCACGGAGTGTATTCCACATTATTACCGACAGATTAGATGCTGTCAACTTTACATAGAAATGCTGAACCATATTAGGAAATTTGCGATGCTTCATTATTATGGTGGTGATTTTTTAAAATCTATAGGAAAGTTTTTCAAAAAAAAAAACACCTAAAATTCAGAAAAATGCATGAAATCTTTATTTGAATCGATAGTACGGTCCATATAATTTAATGTTTGAAGATTATTTCATGCAAATGTTGACCTTGACTGCGCCTCAAATGGTCCATCAGCTTAGTCCAATTTTGGCATTTCCACGTTTTTGAGTAACAGAGGCCCAATTGCTGCGAACGACGACGAATCGATAATTGATGGTCATCATTAACACTGGCCGATACAGCTGCGATATTTTCTTCAGTTCGCACTCTACGTAAGCGTGTTGGTGGTTTAATGGTCAACAATGTAAATTTGGTGCGAAATTTAGTCACAATAGCCCGAATAGCCGCTTCAGTGGGTCGATTAAACTGACCATAAAATGGAAGCGCGCGATGAACTTTCTTAACAGAGCACGCATTTTGATAATAAAATTCAATTATTTACAAGCGTTGTTCGTTTGTAAGACGATTCATGGTTAAATTATAGACCAAACTGAAGATGTTTGACAGTGAAACAAAACAAGAAACGTGCATCAGCTGTTTAAACCAGTGTTGCCAAAAAGATAATAGCTAAAAAATCACCCTTTATATGCCCTAAATATTTGGCCTATTGTCAGTAACAATTTCCCTCAAGCCAGATTTCCCCATTTGCAACTTCTTGATTTCAGTTACAGCCTAAATATCTGTACCATTTTGTTAAGAAAGAAGATCCAATATGTATATAATGATTCCAGTCGCTTGATTGGTGCCAAATTTGATCCCATTTAGATCATGAAGGCACTAATATCGAAAGATTTCTTTATTTTTCGCGTCTACGCACTCAAAGAAATGTGCACACCGAGTTTCATTATTATAGCTGCAGCCGTTTGTTTGGTACCATTTTTATCCCCATTCGCCCCATTTTCCGCCTAAAAATACAAATTTCGAAAAAAGCCTTTATTTCGCGTCTAACCGGTCAGATAAATGTATACACCGAATTTCATGATATTAACTTCAGCGGTTTGGTTGGTACCATTTTCATCCCTCTTTTCCAATTGTATCCCTTAAAAGTACGAATTTTCAAAGATCCCTCTATTTTGCGTATCTACGCAATTAATTATCCCATTTATCCCTTTTATCCCATTTCGCTCGTTAACATTTTTATTTACTTTTTGGTGCTTTTACGCTACGCAAAAAAAATCAAGTGCATATTAAGCAGAAATAAAAAAGTTGCCTAAATAGCCCAAATATTAGGGGGTACTTTCAGTCCTTGTTAGGGAAAAAATTTCCCTCTGAGCCGATTTCGCCCACTTTCAATCCCAAACGATCTGCAACCATAAGACACATTTAGGGAAACTTTGAACCTTCTAGATCATTTCGTTCGGCCATGGCTAGATCGTGTTAGACTTTTACCACGACCCTGAATATATATACTTTATGGAGTCTCCGATGAATATCTCAAGGTGTTACAAACGGAATGGCAAAGATAATATACCTCTATCCTTAGGTGGAGGGTATAAAAATAAAATGTTAGTACCAATTTGGGTATTAACCCTTTTTTGGCGCTGTTTTTTAGTCTTTTGTACAAAAAGACCGCTATATTGAGGAGAAAGCGGATTAGAATGTTCTACAAAAATGTCCCTTGTAGTACTTTAAGTTTCACGTATGTTCTTTTTTACCTCCTCTATTAGAATCCATTGTCAGATCCTTGTTTTTTGTGTTCCACAGTGTTATCATTAAATCATGCTTTTAATAATTTTGTTAATTCCAATTAGTCTATATCAAATTAATTTATATCACGTTGAAGCAGCTAGCGCTCTAAGCAATTCCCGAATCCTTCTTCTTGATTTTATTTATTTAGATTTGAAAATAATCAATAATCATATATATGCATATATCTCTTTTTTTCACAGTGGAATGTGTACAATCTCAACCCGCATTCTTCGCCAATTGCCTTTTTAAAGCCATAGATGGTGTGGGAACGGATGATAGCAAATTGATACGTATAATTGTCTCCAGATCGGAAATAGATTTGGGCAATATCAAAGAAGAATTTGAACGTATTTACAATCGCACTCTGCTGAGTGCCGTGAAGGTAAGTAAAATCTGCTTTAAAATTGTCATTGTATTTTATCCACATCCTCTTTTTCTTCATTTATTTCCAGTCTGATACTTCGGGCGATTACAAACGGGCCCTTTGTGCCTTAGTCGGTGGTGCTTAAATCTTGTCTTGGTCAAAGCCTTTATGATGAGGTCTTCATTGGAACATATTTTATTTTCTTTAATACAATTATTTGAAAGTATTAGAATGGCTTGTTGCTTTACGAAATGTTGTTATGTTACAATGTCGTCGAACACGATGCAATTATTGAGGGCAGCATTCTTCATCTCTCTTGGACGTCATGGCAATGTCTTTTCAAAACAATCCTTTTCTAACTAATTCATCTTAAATATATTAAATTTTGCATTGGAACTTTAAAATTACTAGCCGAGGCAGACTAAAATATTTGTGAGCAACGCTATAACAAATGAATAAAACGAATATTATTTATATTTCTTGTGCATTTATTTCAAGGCTTTAGGTACATCAATTTATCTGAAGTGAAAAATCTTAAAATTGTCCTTCAATGTGTCCAAGGACGATATGTAAAAATACACCGAAAATCTGTCTTTTTTTTTCAAAAGATAGGTAACATCAGCGGCTATGTATAAGTGTAATAGGGGCTAAATCAAATCTAGTTATCTTTTAATTGATGTTAAAGTGAAAAGTTTAAGACAAATATTTTTATACCCTCCACCTCCAGGATGGGGGTATATTCACTTTGTCATTCCGTTTGTAACACCTTAAAATATTCCATAAAGTATATATATTCTGGGTCGTGGTAAAATTCTAAGACGATATAGCCATGTCCGTCTGTCTGTCTGTTGAAAGCACGATAGCGGCTGAACGAAATGAGCTAGGAGGTTCAAATTTTTCTTAAATATGACTTATGGTTGCAGATCGGTTGGGATTGAAAGTGGGCGAAATCGGCCCAGAGGGAAAAATTTTTCCCTCACAACGACTCAAAATACCCCTAATATTTAGAGTATTCCAGCATGTTTTTTGAACATATTAGCTTGTGTTTACTTGATATTTGCAATTCGCATTCCCTTTATAGCATAAAAGGGCACCATAGAGTGATTTTTATTTGTAGGGGGCGAAAGTGAAGAAAAGGGATAAAAATAGTACCTATCAAACGGCTGCACCTAGAATAATGAAATTCGGTGTATATATTCCTCTGATTGAGTACACACATAAAATTAAGGAAATTTTCGAAATTCGTACTTTTAGGGTGTAAAATGGAACAAGGGGATAACAATTGTTCCAAACAAATGAATGCAGCTAGAACCATGAAACTCGCGGTATACATTCCTCTGACTGAGTGACACAAAAAAAAAACGTTTTTCCAAATTCGTACTTTCCAGGAATTCAATGAGAACAGATGGATAAAAATGGTACCAACTAAAAGGCTACAGCTAGAATGATGCAATTTTCGAAAGTCGTACTTTTAAGGAGTAAAATGCGAAAAAGGGGATAAAAATGCTACCAACAAAATGGCCGCAGACAGTATCATGGAATTGGGTATATATATTCCTCTGAGTGTATAGCCACGTAAAATAATTTTTTTCCAAATTCGTACTTTATTTTGTTGCTTTTATGACAAAAAAAGTGGTAGAATCATGAAGTTGTCTTATACTGCGTACGTGAGAAATAAGGTATTTTCAAAATGTATACTTTTGAATTTAAAATAGATGGAAATACAACCAACCAAAGGACTGCAGCTGAAAATACACTCTCTATCCCCAAATATTTAGGGTATTTATGATTGCTGTCATATATTTACTTTATGAATTGAAGTATTATTTCCATTATATATATATACATAGTATAAAAATATTGGTAGCCTTAGCTTATTAATTAAATTTGTGATTTTCATACATTTGAAATTTGTTGCGGACTTTCCTCTTGTAGCTTGGAAGCGCCACAAAGAAAATAAATGTTTTAGCGGGCGAAATGGGACAAAAATGGATAAAATATGGCACCAATGATACGACAACAGATAGAATCATGAAATTCGGTGTGTACATCCCTCTAATTGCATAAACACGTAAAATAGAGGAATTTTTCAAAATTCGTACTTTTAAGAGATATAATTGAAAAAGAGGGATAAAAATGGGACCCTTCCAAACCGCTGACGTTGATATCATGAAATTCGCTGTATATATATTCGCTGTGTATTCGGTGGTCTGACTATGAAGACTCGAAACAAAAAGGTCTATTTTCCAAATTTGTACATTTGGGCGGAGAATATGGCGAAGATATCCCCAATCTTTTGTACTTTTCTTATCAAAATAATGCAGTCACTTTGTCTGTATCTGAAAATGCTTCTCCCTAATGGCGACTGACAATCGCCCAATATTTTCGGCATGTTCACTTTCACAATTACAGCATTGTATTTATTTATAGTAGTAGATTTTAAACAGTGCGCATAAGTATACATTATAGTTTGAAATAGTAAACAAATATAGTAATGTGCATAAAAACTTCACAATTTTCGTAATATGGTTCTGTACTTCTATGTCGACATCCTTTAATCTGCTGGTAATACTGTGGAATGCACTCCGTGGTGTAGGGTATATAAGATTCGGCCCGGCTGAACTGAACGCCTTCTTACTTGTTTATAAGTCACTTTTGCTAGTCATGTATGTATATAAGAAATATTTGGGAACGCTATTCGAAAGTAGATCGAGACATTTCATTTAATAATAATAATATCATAAAAATACGATACCGCGTTAAAAATTAAATTATATGACTTTTAAAAACCTTCCCTAACCCGAAAATAGGCTTATTGAAAATTAAGTGAAAATATTATATACGAGTGCAATATCACTCTGGAACACAAAATAAATAACAAGGTTCTGACAGCGGATTCTGATAGAGGCGGTAAAAAAGAATATAAGTGTATCGGCGTTTTGAAATTTTACGTATGGTAGGGAGTCAATATTACCCCCTTTTGCACATTCTTATGATGAATCGGCATAGGAAACCTTGTGATCCTTACATTTTACCAATAGGATGAGTTCAGCAATATTGCTTAAAACGCTACTAGGAGCATATTTGTGCAACATTTTAACCCTCAAGCTACTTAATAAAGGGGTCTTTTTGGTCTATTTTGTGCGAAAGGGTAAAAGGGTCAAAAGGTTTTACAAAAATATTAAATAAATATATAAAAAAAATAATAAAAATTCTATTATAAGTCTCTGAATACACCAAAACTGAAAACTTAACTTAAATGACCGAAATAAGCCAAATTCATTTTTTAACGACTGCTAAACAACTGCTTCTACGTGACAGATTTGTAACCCTCATAATTTTCTTAAATTTAAGGTATTTATCGCTATGTATGTTTGGACCAAATTAATTTCACGACTTTTTAAGCTGTTTGAGCCATGTCATCCGTCCGTCTGGCTGGAGTACACGATAACTCTCCAAAGGAGTTAAGGAATTAATTCAAACTTTGCATATGGTAATATTTTCACAAACTTAGTTTATTTTCGAAGATGGGCGAAATTGCCATGCCCCTTCTGTTACCTCCCACACAAATGGATGATATTGCCACAAAATGAAACTAATATAACTTTCATTCGGATAGTCGATATCAGTTGCAATTTTATATTAAAAAATGTTTTATAATGACTTTAAACCTATAATATATGTATGCTTTTGTCTCGCCCCTTCTAGTACTTTCCACACAATAATCCCTATTCTAGGTAAAATTAAATTTGTACGATATTTCGATTATGTTCTTTCTTCTAACGAAAGAAATTTTTGTTTGGTAATGATTCTCCACCTTTCCATTACAAAGCAAAAATTTCCTTTGTAAGAAGAAATAACATAATCGAAATATCTGGATTTTAAAGATTTTACAATTTTATGTAAAACTAGAAGCAATTCGTTTGATATTAGAGAAACAAATTATATTTGTGCCTCATACCACAAAATACCTTGTAACGAAATTACTTTTTTCGATATACCTTAGTGCCGACAATTTCATATTTAGATCGGTAACTGCAGCTAGAAAAGTACATATTTGGAAAATATCATCAAAATCCGCTGGAATGATAGCCTAAGGCTATCGTACTTCTATGGATGAACTAGTATAATTAGAATGTGCATAAAAATAAATTTTGAAAAAGTATGTCTAGTGGCCTGATACTACACAAACATTCTTATGCTCTTTCAAATCTGAAAAAGAGTTTCGTTTTTTTTTATAGCTGTAACATGTCTATTCTAAGGTAATGTTACGTTTATACTTCAATTTCAATATATAATTACAGTCTATTCTGATTGACGATGGGTGCAATTAGGGTGTCTTTTTTGGAATTCCCGGGTAAGCGGGAACGATTTCACGGGAATTTCCGGCTTAAATAAAAAATATTTATACTGGTAGCAATCATTTATGTCCCAACTTACTTCCAGGAGAAGATTATAGCAAATTACAAACTGGAATGCAGACATTGATATACTATTTGCTATAACTGCAAACAAATTTGTATAAAATATTTTTAAAAATTCAAATAGAGCAATTTATATGTTTTCTTTTTGAATATGCCAAAGTCTCCCTACCGTACAGCAATGGTACAATAGTTATTGTATCCTAGAGGAAGATAAATTGTTCATATACAAACTTAAGACAAACTACCGACAGAGAATCTAAAATTTGTACCCAAATTCCGAAAATATGTACCTTAATGCGTAACCATTTTCCAGTTGATTTGAATAACTTCTGATATTTCCCCAGGACACTAGTCCTATGTGAATATATTCATGAAAAATTGCATTTCTAAAACTGAGTAAAATCCATACTCCACTTTAGTTCAACAATTTTACTCCAGTTTAGTATAAATTTCCTTAAAAGTAGGAAAATTAACTAAGTATGAGTAAAATTTCCTTATTACAAAGTCATAGCAAATGTGTTTTTTCTTAAAATTAAGTTAATGTGTATACTGACATTTATGCCGATTTCTTCATACATTTAAGTATTATAAAAAATCACTTGAAATTGTTTAGAAAATTCTTGCATAAAAATCTAAGAAGCAATTCTCGTTCGTTTGCAGAGACTTATTTCTTAAATACTTCAAGTATTATTCTAAACAACCACTACGATGGCGCCTATCTTGTCTTCGCAGCAATCAGGGTCCTGCAAAAAGAGAGCACCCAACGAAGTGTAAAAGATGGTCATCTTGTGATTCGGAAGTACTGAAAATTCGGATCTTAACCTATGAATTTAACATGGAGTTGTCATAGGAGGGATGCCTTTTATTTTGAAAGACTTAAAAGTTATTTTAAAGTGTTGCAAAGGAACCACTTTTTCACTAGTTTCCATTTCTGTTTTAAAAAATCCGCCGCTACCGGGGGTAGAACAGTCGACCTTCTGGTAGCACCATCTCAGCTATACTCTGTTGTTAGTGCTGAATAACTAAAGCAATCCATTTTGTTCGTTAGAACTGACAATAGGAAACTTAACAAAACATTTATTTAGTATGAATTAATATTTAACACAAATTGATATTAAATTAAATTAGCATTAAATAAATTAACACAACTTAATTTTAGTAATATTATGTAGTATCAGATTAATAAAAAATTAAATATTAGAAGTACATTAATAAAGCAATAAACTTGTATTTTCATAAGCAAACATTTTTAAATTGTTAAAATTATTAAAGATGAACATATATAAAAAACAAGTAAGGAAAGGCTAAAGTCGGACGGAGCCGACTATATGATACACTCCACTTGCTATCCTATTATAATTCAATTCTTTAAAAAAGTGAAATTGGGAAGGATTTTTGTATCCTGTAAATGTATATGTTTGTCAAAAAATTTTAAATCGGAAAGGACATCGGGTATATTGATGCATGGAACGATGTGACCCGCATTCACTATGTATGTTTATAGATGATATATATTATGTAAAGTTTGGCCAAAATCGGTTAAACATTTGGGAGCAACATTTGTATATATATAACTAGTTCAAGTATAACGTGTTATGCTCAATTTGAAGAAATTCTCTGAAAATAAGTGGTTTCTGGGTCGGAAAAGGTCAATCCGGGAGCGAAATTTGTATGGGAGCTATATATAAATCTGAACCGATGTGACCTATTTTCACCACAGGTGTTCCTAGTTTAAATGTAAGATGTTTTGTCAAATTTGAAAACAATCTGTTAAAATATGTGCTTTCTACAGCAGAAAAAGTCAAATCAGAAGCGAAATTTGAATGGGAGCTATATATAAATCTGAACCGATCTGCACTATTTTCGCAATGGGTGTTTCCAGTTGAAATACAAGGTATTTTGCTAGATTAGAGTGGAAAATGTCAAATTGGGAGTGAAAATTGTGTGGGAGCTATATATAAATCTGAACCGATATGACCCATTTTCACCATGGGTCTTCCTAGTGGAAGTATAAGATATTTTAGCAAATTTGAAGAAGATCCGACAAAATGTGTGATGTCTAGAGCAGAAAAAGACAAATCGGGAGCGAAAATTTAATGGGAGCTATATATAAATCTGAACCGATCTGACCTATTTTCACCATAGGTGTTCCTAGTTTAAATATAAGTTGTTTTGCCAAATCTGAAGACAATCTGATAAAATATGTGGTTGCTAGAGCGGAAAAAGTCAAATCGGGAGCTATATATAAATCTGAACCGATCTAACACATTCTAGTTCAAATATAAGATGTTTTGCCAACTTTGAAGAAAATCTGTTAATATATGTGGTATCTAGAGTGAAAAGAGTCAAATCGGGAGTGAAATTCGTATGGGGGCTATATCTAAATCTGAACCGATTTTCTTCAAATTAAGTAGCGTTCGTCCTTATCCCGAAAAACTTCGTTGTGCAAAGTTTCATTTGGTTCTGTCTACAATTGCGACCTGTATCGTGATTACAAGAATAGATGGACAGACTGACAGACAGACGGACGGACGCTAAATCGATTCAAAAAGTGATTCTAAGTCGATCGGTATAATTAACAATGGGTCTATCCTTCCTTTTGGGTGTTACAAACAAATGCACAAAGACATAATACTCTCGTGGAGTGTATAATAAAACACTGTTTATTTATAAAAGTAATAAAAAAAAAAACAAAAAAAAAAGATTTTTCCCGAGCCACGATTCGAACCCTAGACCTTCTGGGTGCAAAGTGGACACCTTACCTCTGTGACGCCATACTAAACCCCATTCACTTGTGAACATGCTATTCGTAAAATGTTACGGGATATTAACATATTACCGACTTTTTTTGGAAATTGTTTAAAAAACTTCCTTCAAAGCGGGAAAAATGCGCATTTTTGGATGCGATTAAAATGTGCTTCCTGTGGAAGTACTTCCAATTTTTTTGCTGGGGTGTAATACCTCAAATCGTTATGGCAGAGGTATCATGAAACTTTTGAGAAATATTACATGTTGCCATTTTTTACTAGTTTTGCATACTCTGAAGCAAAATCATTTGTTTGAATTATTTTTAGTTAAAATGAACTTATTTTTGCTTTTTTCCCTGTATCAAGTAGAATTTTCCTTTGACTTTTTAGGAAAATTTCGTCAAAATTTTACTTAGATTTAGTAAAAATTTACTTGGTTTGAGTAAAAATGTACTTAGTTTCGGAAAATTTTACTTAAATTTTGTAAAAAAATTACTTAGGTTTAGGAAAATTTCGTCAAAATTTTACTTATATTTAGTAAAAATTTACAAAGGGTATTTTACGTATCTAACATAAACAATGCAGGGCATTAGTTTAAACTTGCATTCAAATTGTAACGCTTTAAGTATTACCAGACTTGGTAACTTATAAACAAATTCCAAAAAAATGGCAACGCTAATATTCCAAACAAAAGAAAACGAAAATAAAGATAATAAAGACAACATAAACATTCTCGGACAACCCGTCAACAACAATAATTGTACAATTGTTAGTAGACTACTCAGACTACTCTTTAAGTTAGTGCGCTGACAGCAAGCGACCGGAATTGTATAGACCTGGACCCGCATATAGATAGATACATACATACACACATACCTACGTCATTTAGGGGATTGGGGAGTGCAAACGAAAAAGAAAGTTCATTTAGAATTTATAGTAGCAGCAGAGCAGTCAGCAGTGAACCACCACAAAATAATTATATAGCGCTTGTCCCAGTAGAATATCTGTGAAACAATACTCCCTGAATATGGATTATGTTGTAAGTTATTTTATTTTATTAATTTGTTTGTCTTTCTTTTAATAAAATTGTAAATTGTGTTGCAGCCCATTCCCTCCGTTGTGCCCGTCAAGCCATTTGATGTGGAGGCCGATACAGCAGCTCTGCGAGCCGCAATGAAAGGTTTCGGCACCGATGAACAGGCCATTATCGACATTCTAACTGCCCGCTCCAATGCTCAGCGTCAATTGATTAAGGAGCAGTTCTTGCGCGAATATGGCCGCGACTTGATAGACGATCTAAAGAGTGAGCTAGGTGGCAAGTTTGAAGATGTTATCATTGCTCTGATGATGCCTCCCGTTAAATATCTATGCAAACAATTGCATAAAGCCATGGACGGCATGGGAACCGATGAAACTACTTTGGTGGAGATACTCTGTACGAAATCTAATGAGGAAATGGCCGAAATTGTATCGTGTTATGAGAATATGTATGACCGTCCATTGGCTGAACATATGTGCAGTGAGACTTCGGGGCATTTCCGACGCTTGCTGACTTTGATTATTACAGGCGTGAGAGATCCAGCGGGAACGGTTGATGCCGATCAAGCCAGGGAGCAAGCCGAACAGTTGTATAATGCTGGCGAAGCGAAATTGGGCACAGACGAGGAGGTCTTCAATCGCATTCTGGTCCATGGCAGTTTTGCCCAATTGCGTTTGGTATTCGAGGAATACAAGCAGTTGTCGGGTCAGACTCTCGAGCAGGCAATCAAACATGAGATGAGTGGTGAAATGCACGAAGCCATGATGGCCATAGGTAAGTGAAAATCTTTATATCTAAGCTATTCAAAATAAGAAGAATGGACAAGGCCATTAGTTCATAGAAGAGCATAGACAGATACATGTTTAAATACGAGAACCAAATACTTTTGGGGAAGTTTTTCAATCAAGGCCATAATTTCATAGAAGAGTATAGACAGATACCTATTTAAATACGAGAATCAAATACTTTTCGGGAAGTTTTTTCAATCAAGATTATTATTTCACTGATGAGTATAGACAGATACCTATTTAAATACGAGAATCAAATACTTTTCGGGAAGTTTTGCAATGAAGGTCATTATTTCACAGATGAACATAGATATTTGCTTGTTTAAATACGAGAATCAAACACTTTTCGGGAAGTTTTTCAAACGAATCGGAATGAGCATAGACAGATACATGTTTAAATACGAGAATCAAATGTTTTTCTGATAGTTTTTCAATCGAGTCGGGATCAAGGCGTATTTATACAGGTGATAGCACTAGAACAACAACAAATTCGGCAACAACTAAATACAAGTAATTTTTTGAATGGTGAGCCATACTGTCAAAGCAAAATATATGGGGTTTGGCAGTTTCGGTTACTTTTGAATGAAAAAAATTTCAGTCAGCTGGGCTCCTGCTATCACCTTTATAAATACGCCTTGGTCGGGATATATCATATTTTTCATTTTTTAATTCACTATAAATAATTGGGATTTCATACAATTTCAACAAGGTTTTTAGTGTTGAAATTTTATGAAATTTAATTAAATTTTTTGTCATCGATACCAAGTTTTAGTAGTAGAGTAAGCATTTTTGTTTACTTTAGCATTCAATTGAGTGTATATCAAAAGACTGTGTCCTATGTGAACAACGTAAGAGCTCGAATACATTTTAATGTAGACAGCAAAATCCGTCCTTACCTACTCAAGAAAATTTTGTGTACTTATCGTGGTTAGACTTTTGTTGCTAAGCAATGGGAAAAGAGACAAGACACTTAACTTTAAATACCACAGAACATAAATACCCTAGAACAAATTGATAAGATAACGACAATTTTGCAAATATGATTGGTTGTACATAAACATAAATGCATACTATGATTTGTGATTAACTCTATAAAATGTATATCGAGCACCTAAACACAGAAAAATGAAGGTTATTATATACCTATGTATTTCAATTAATTCCCTATGGATCGTAATTCGTAGCCAGTTGATAAATTACAAAATGTAAAAAGCCTTTTAATATCACTGTCCATCAAATTAAGACTTTTTAATTGGAACATAAACTGATTGATGGCAGAATAATCGTATAATCCAGCTGGTCTGAGTTTCTTTTTACAGTGGATCACAGTTTTTATTTTTTGGTCGAAGGCAGCATTATACTAAGCGAAAAAAGTGTTGTTAGTTAATGTCTGAGAGAATTATAATTGTCAGAACTATATTGTGGAGTTTTATGAGGACAAATTTTGTGGAAGATCTCAACCCTAGCTAGCTTCTCTTTATACCCTCACTCTACAGAGTAGGAGGGTATATATCATTTGGAACAGAAAAAAAGTGTAACGCATTGAACCAGTGACTTAAGACCCTAAGTATGATTGTACCAAATCCGTTTCACGACTTTTTAAGTTGTTTGAGTCATGTCCGTCCGTCTGGCTGGCTGGTGTACACGATAACTCTCGAAAGGAGCTAAGGCATCAATTCAAACTTTGCACATGGTAATATTTTTCCCAAACTTAGTTTAAGTTCGAAGATGGGCGAAATTGCCACGCCCCTTCTGGTATCTCCCACACAAATCACCCGTATTCCTATGTTAAATTAAAACCGCTGTAACTTCTACACAGATATTCGGAATCAGCTATATAATGGTATTTGACAATGTTTTTATAACCACTTTATGGCTGTATTTGACACGCCCCTTCCAGTACCTCCCACAGAAATCACCATAAACAAGGTAAAATCAATAAATAAAAGGTAAAAAAATAAATCTGTTATATATTCTATACGAATGATCGGAATACTGTGAGATTTCATATTTGGTAATGCTTTTATAGAGGTTACATTCGTTTGAAATATGGGCGATATTGCCACACCCCTTCTGGTACCTCCCACACAAATCACCCTAAACTAGGTAAAATTAAATCTTTTATATCTTCTATACGAATGATCGGAATATTGTGAGATTTCACATTTGGTAATGCTTTTATAGAGGTTACATTCGTGTGAAATATGCGCGATATTGCCACACCCCTTCTGGTACCTCCCACACAAAGTGGCATACACTTTAGATACAATAAAACCAATATAACATGCATATGGGTAGTCCTAATCATTTGTAATACGATATTTGAAAATGTTTTTATAATCACTTTAAACATAAAAAATATTTACGCTCTAGCCACGCCCCTTCAAGTTCCTCCCACACAATTGCCTGTATTCTAGGAAAAATTAAAGCCTCCACAACTTCTATAATGGTGCACGGAATCCAACCATTTTAAAAATGTGCAACTTACACACAAATTATCCTAACCTATGTAAAATTTAATTTCTTATAACTTCCGCATATATGTTCTCTCAGAGTGATGGTATATATAAGTCGGTTTATTCAACTGAAGCTTACTTACTTGTTTTATGGGTCAATTTGACAATTTTTTCGAGAAAATTTAAAAAGTCCTTTCAAAAAGAACATTTAGGGTTAAAATGTTCTACAAAACAATTGTCGGAAAAGTTCAGTGGGGGTCACCAAAGACACCAATGTTGTGAATAAAGCCCTTCACGCTTAAATGTGGGTATTTCGGTAGAGCACAGTAAACAAAAAATATAAAATGGAAATGTTTATTATCGCGGGAGATTTTTTGCATGTGTATTAAGGACCAATGTCGCTTGAAACATACATGCAGTAAGTCGCGAAAAAAACTGTAATTGTTGCAAAAATCCAAAATTCGCGCTTGCATTTGCACTTATTTCAACTTTCTCCAACTGGGTTTCTAAAACAATTCTTTCACAAATATTCCCTATTAAAAATTAAAAGTTTGATGCCAAAAAAATATTTTAGCATTCTCTATATGAAAGTTCCGCGTGCTTTTCTCAAGTCACCTTACACACCTTTTTGACTTTACTGCCAACATTTATCCTATCTCGCTCGCTAAAAGCCTGGGAAGCAAAATGTTATAAACGGCGGTATGATTGAATTTAATAACACGATATATCCTAAATCTGGAAAACTTTTTTAAAAAATGTATTAAGATCAAAAAAGGGTTAAGATCTTCCACAAAAATTATTCTTATAAAATTCCACAATATATTTCAGACAATTAGAATTCTCTCAGACATTAACTTAGTATAATGCTCCCTTCGAGCAAAAAAAAAAAAAATAAAAAAACTTTGACTCGCTGTAAAAAACTCCAGCTGGACTATAAGTTTATGCTACAAAATTGATATACTCAACATGCCCTTTCAGAATTATAGTTCGCTACACTGTTGCAAAAATGCTACTACTGTTTGCATGGACCACTGACATTTTCAAAGGACTATGTCCTATATTTTATCTTGATTATAATACCAAACATTTCATTGGTGATCACATACTTTGAGGTTTTTTATCCCACCGCCCTTATCACATTCTTATGTCGAAGCCATAATTGTCTTGAATGCACAATCGCTAAATGAACACTGCCAAGCTCTTCGATCGATATTCTGACATTCACTTTGGAGTTTTTGTCCACTTCTTCAGTGCCCGATTCAAACTGACATCGCTCCTAATTAGCTGCCGTTGGTGGCCACTTCCAGCTCTATTTTCAATAATATCCGTGTTTTAAAATATAGTTTGAACTGTAGATTTGCATAACTTCAAGACATTTGATATTTCATCAAAATATTTTCTCTCACTTCCGCAATTTACAAATAAATTTCCAACATTAGCCGAATTTTCTTTCCATTGCCACCAGAAATATACTACTTTCAACTGTTCAAATAACAAACTGCGAAGTCTAAAACGTAATGCAAAAATATAAATTAAAATATGGTTACGTATCCGTTATTATCCTTCTGTCAATATTTTTTTAGTTTTTTTTTTTTTGTTAAAAAATTTCTAAGTTAGTTTTTTGTTTGTTTTAATAAAAAGAGATTTCAAACAATTCATAATGCTTCTAGACTCAGAAATTAGGGTCGTATGTTAACTTTTGTCGGGCACTGAATATTGGGATGGGTCACGAAAATAAATTGCTGCGGTCACCCCCCAGAAATGAATATTGCCTAATGATGATCTGAAAAATATTTCGTCTCAGGGTCAAGTCGTCTGTCAGCTAAACGCTCCTGAAAACACCTCAAAAAATTATGTTTTTCCAGTGTAATTTTTTATGTTGCATTTTTATCAAAAATTTTCTCTGACCCTTGGAAGCACTTTAATGTTTAATGTTTACTCTTGTCTTAGAATAATTCACCGGTCGTATTATTGGACGTTTAGATTGATTTGATTTGTGGTTTTTCAAAGTGACAGCTTAAAACTCATATTTCTTGGAAACACTTTTTAAATGGTGCCTAAATAGAAGGAGAATAGAAGGAATCAATTCCTTTCAAATGATGCCTGTGTAATATAGGACGAAAAATTACTAAGTTAGCCTGAGGACAAGAATCAAAATTTATATTTAAAGTACATTCAAGGGTCTATTATTTCTGAAAAAATTGAAAAAAAAATGAACACAAAAAAGTACACGGAAAACATGAGTTTTAGGGGTATTTTCAGGAGCGTTTAGCTTGATCTAGGAACGAAATATTTTGCAAAGCATCACTAAACAATCCAATCTTTATTTTATTTTTATTATTTTCGTGGGGTGACTGGAAATACACGGTATACATGTTCCCGTAGTTCCAAGGGATTATATTGATACTCTTGTATAAAAAATGTTAAAACTGGAGATAATGCAATTTTATTCAAAACAGTAGCGAAACTCATATACACTTATTTTTTTCGTTTTTACAGGTTTTATATGAGTTAGGTAATTTTTTATTCGGGTTTATGAAAATTATGATTTGGGTCTTTTTTATATTAAGGTAACGATATGTAACACTCTAAATTCCTTCATTTAAATTATATAGTATTGGGGTTCATTAGAAACACAAGAGCTGTTATTCTTTTTGTATTCTTTATTAATTGAAGGCATTATTTTCTTTTCGTTTTTTCTAGTTGAATGTGTGCAATCTCCGGCTGCATTCTTTGCCAATTGTATCTTTAAAGCCATGTCTGGTGCGGGCACAGAGGATTCAGCTTTAATACGCATTATTGTATCACGTTCTGAAATTGATTTGGGCAATATTAAAGACGAATTTGAACGTATGTTCGATCGCACTCTGGTCAGTGCTATAAGGGTAAGTTGTGAACATACATATCTCAATATCTATTTAATGGAAGTAACAATATTTCTTTTTTCTTATTAGTCCGAGACTTCTGGCGATTACAAACGGGCTCTGTGTGCTTTAATCGGTGGCGCCTAAGCCTCTATGACGGGTTTTTGCAGCAATGAATCTCTTTGGCCTTTGATATGGATATGATGTTATATATTTAGTACAACTTTAAATGTTTGAAAGTATTTGAATGTCCTGTTTTTCCATTAAGTGTTTTTATACACATTTTATTTTAATAATGTTGAACACAATACAAAAAAAGATCCAATAATAAAATAAATTATAATAAATTTAATGATAATAAATAGCTAAGCTCGTAAGAAAGCTTATCTTCATATTTTAACTAATTTCTGATAAATGATTTGACAACACTTGCATTTCGTTTATAAAGCATCTAATTCAGGAGATCGGTGAAAAATGGTTAGGTACATACTTCGGGTCAAAACCATGTCGATTGAAAGTAAAATCAAAATATTTTAATATTGACTGGTCCGATTTAATCTTGTCATGTTTTTAAGCTAAAAACGTTTTTCTGAAAAGGAAATAAGTAAGGAAAGGCTACTATATATACCCTACACCACTACCTGCATATACACCTGGTTTTGATAATCAAATTCAGGTGTTTTAGTATCCATGGAACTAGTTTATGCAGTCCATATAAATTATGCGGTATACTATTTTATCATCTTTATTCAAATATATCGAATATAGATGAATTGATACGAATATTCTGCATTATGTTACTCCTACATTGGATGGGCCCCACACACACACACAATAGGTCTTATTCTCTCGCATTGTATCTACTCCATCAAGATTGCTTGTAATAAGATGAATCTCGACTGATATGTAAACAATTTGGATGAAAAATATGAACAGTGGCTAAATCTTTGCGTTATGCTCCACTTTTACTAAATGTGTTCCTAACTGAAATAGATCGTGATTTGGAAAATACGTCTAAGAAAATACGTCACGGAAAATAGACGAATTTTTCGAAATTAGTACTTTCAAGGGATAGAGGGATAAAAATAGTACCAACTAAACGACTACAACTAGAATGATAAAATTCTAATTGCGTAGAAACGTCAAAGGGGTAAAAATGGTACCAACCAAATGGAATCATGGAATTCGGTGTATAATCATCATTGACCCATCACTATTAATTACATCATCTAATTTTCCCATTAAAGAAGCTATCTCTTCACAAACTACAACTTTGGCCTAAGTTAAACGCCTGTCAAGGTATATAAGTGGAATATATGTGTTATATTTCATCAAAATCAATTGAACGTTCAAAACTATATTTTTCTGTCGTTAATTGTGGAATTGTCCTATAAACATTTATTTTATTTTAATTATTATTTATTTATTTTATTATTTATTTATTTTATTTTGAATCTATTATTTTTTTCGCATGCAGCGCCCAAAATATTACAATGAGATTGTTCTCAAGGTGTTTTAATGGTGAAATCAATCATCTCATCCAGCTCTCTGAAAAAAACTACATATTTCTAATAACGTGTTTTCATGTGAAGAATGATACCAATATATTTACGACTGACGTGTCTACTTATAGTCCGGGAGCCAGCAAATATTATTTTTAACCAGCCTAGGGATTTTAGTCAAAGTGCTGTCGTCGATTTTGACACAAATCAATCAAAATAACATGAACATTTCAAAACAAGTAAGGAAAGGCTAAAGTCGGGCGGGGCCGACTATATAATACCCTACACCACTTCCTGCGTATGTACCTCACTTTGATTACTAAACCCAGGTATTTCATGGGAACAATTTTATGTAGTTCATACAAATTATATAAATTATATGAATATAATGTATATGCTATAAATTCATCTTTAGTCAAATTTAACGAATATGGTAAATAATATGGTAATTGATCCAATTGTCCGACAGACAAATACAAATTATACAGTAGTATACCAAAGTATGGACATATGGGCATCACCCAAACAATTCTCATTACAACTCAATTCGGTAAAAAGTGAAATCGGGAAGGATTTTTGAATCCTGTAAATGTATGTGTTTGACAAAAAATGTTAAATCGGAAAGGACATTTGTATGGGGGTATATTGAAACCAGGAACGATGTGACGCGCTTTCACCATGTCTGTTTATTGGTGAAATATAATATGTAAAATTTGGCCAAAATCGGTTAAACATTCGGGAGCAACATTTGTATGAGGGCTATATCTAAATCTGAACCGATCTTACCCACTTTCACCATCGGTTTTTTAGTTGGATTATAAGATGTTGTGCCAATTTTAAAGAAAAACGGGTACAATATCTGGATTTTAGAGCGGAAAAAGTCAAATCGGGAGCGACATTTGTATGGGGGCTATATCTAAATCTGAACCGATCATACCCACTTTCAGCATAGGTGTTTCTAGTTCGATTATAAAATGTTGTGCCAATTTTAAAGAAAATCGGGTACAATATGTGGTTTCTAAAGCGGAAAAAGTGAATTCGGGAGCGACATTTGTATGGGGGCTATATCTAAATCTGAACCGATCTTACCCAATTTTTGCATACGTGTTTCTAGTTGCATTATAAGATGTTCTGCAAAATTTAAGGAAAACCGAGTAAATTATGTCGTTTCTAGAGCGGAAAATGTCAAATCGGGAGCGACATTTGTATGGGGGCTATATCTAAATCTGAACCGATCTTACCCAATTTTTGCATACGTGTTTCTAGTTGGATTATAAGATGTTCTGCAAAATTTAAAGAAAACCGGGTACAATATGTCGATTCTAGAGTGGAAAATGTCAAATCGGGAGCGACATTTGTATGGGGGCTATATCTAAATCTGAACCGATCTTACCCAATTTTTGCATACGTGTTTCTAGTTGGATTATAAGATGTTGTGCCAATTTTAAAGAAAATCGGGTACAATATGTGGTTTCTAAAGCGGAAAAAGTGAAATAGGGAGCGGCATTTGTATGAGGGCTATATCTAAATCTGAACCGATCTTACCCAATTTCGGCATAGGTGTTTCTAGTCAGATTATAAGATGTTGTACCAAATTTAAAGAAAATCGGGTACAATATGTGGTTTCTAGAGCGGAAAATGTCAAATCGGGACCGACATTTGTATGGGGGCTATATCTAAATCTGAACCGATTTCCTCCAAATTTAATACCAATGGTCCTTGGCCAGAAAAAATAACTTCTGCCAAGTTTCATGACAATCGGACAACAATTGCGACCTGTAGAGTGCGAACAAGCTTAGATGGACAGCAGACGGACGGACGGACAGACGGACAGACGGACAGACAGACATCGTTAAATCGACTCAGCTGGCGATTCTAAGCCGATCCGTATACTTAAAGGTGGGTCTAGCTCAATTATTTCTTGGTGTTACAAACATTTGGCGGAAAACTAACTTATAATACCCTAGACCACGAAGTGGTGTAGGGTATAATTAAGAACGCCGGGAACAAAGAAGAATATGATAATTTTTGCCTTATATTTCAATATTTTTTTTGCAATTAATTGAATAAAAAATAATAAGTAAAATGACCACAAAATTCGAGTAAAATATGACACAGTTTCTTAGTATTTTAATGTTGTTTGTCGTTGCTTTCTACTGTTTTCTTTAGTTCATTCACAATTAAACAAAAATCACGAAAAATATTCATTTTGAAACACCCAATCTTCACCTAAGAGTGGGAAAAAGAGTGTCGCACTTTCATTTACATTTTAATCGCACGTAACTATCAGAAATCAAAGAGTCGGACGGACCTTCTTATTCATTTATGTTTTTTGGATCCGTTGGCTAGATCGCGAGAAAATCAAAAAACAAAAACCTCATGCATGAAAATCATTTTAGCCATATTTCCACTTTTGTAAAAAAAATTGGAAAAAGTGATAAAAATGGTACCAATTGGACGGATCGCTGTGTTTAAATAAATTCGCCGTATACATCACAGAAAATGCGTTTTCTATACAACATTGCCAAGATTTCATGGCTATGTGCTAATTTCAAAATTCATACTGCTCAATTTTAAACGTGCAAAAGTGGCCATGAACCACAAAACCGCGAATAATAGGAAATGTCGGAAACTTTTTAATCGTAGCAATTAGTAGTCCTCTTTAGATTAAACTGTAGAAGAATAATTCATAATTACTCTCAAAATTAAGGAGAAAATCAGTTTTTTCGCTATCCTGAAAAGTTATGTTTTTGTTCATAACCACTTATGAATATAAGCCCTCTATATTCTCTTTTTGGAACTTCCCACAGGAAGTAATAGACCAAAATCAACATCTCCTGCTTAAATATTCTTCGCAAAGAAAACTTCGCATGCAAAGCTTTTGTGAAAGTTTAAATTAAAAACGTTTAAAACATCTATTCGGTACTGTAATCCCTTATTTTTCTGAATAAACCTAAGACAAGCTGTAGACAAATAGTACCGACAGAGACTCTTAAATTTGTAGCCAAAATCCGAAAATGTGTCCCTTTCAATATGAACATTACCGTTTCCCAGTTGATTTGAATAACTTCTGATGTGAATAGATAGAATCAACTAAGTCTGAGTACTGAATCACGCGAAACTAAGCTAAACTATATAAAGATATCCATATTGTGTTATAGGTCTTAACGAGAAATAATACCCGGAAACTCGGATATGAAAAATGACAGGGTATTGAAAGTATCTAATGTTATCAATGCATGGCATTAGTTTAAACTCTCATTCAAAATGTAACGGTCTAAGTATTGCCAGACTTGGTAACTTTTGAACAAATCCAAAAAAATGGCAACGCTAAAATTCCAAACAAAAGACAACAGAAAAACAAAAATAATAAAGACCAAAAAACATTCTCAACAAAAATAATAATTGTAGTTGACTACTCAAACTACTCTTTAATTTAGTGCGTTGACAGCAGGCGATACATACTTACTACGTCATTTAGGGGATTGGCGAGTGCAAACGAAAAAGAAAGTTCATTTAGAATTTATAGTAGCAGCAGAGCAGTCAGCAGTGAACCACCACAAAATAATTATATAGCGCTTGTCCCAGAAGAATATCTGTGAAACAATACTCCTTGAATTATGGATTATGTTGTAAGTTATTTTATTTTATTAATTTGTTTGTCTTTTTTACTAAAATTGTAAAATTGTGTTTCAGCCCATCCCCTCCGTTGTGCCCGTCAAGCCATTTGATGTGGAGGCCGATACAGCAGCTCTGCGAGCCGCAATGAAAGGTTTCGGCACTGATGAACAGGCCATTATCGACATTCTAACTGCCCGCTCCAATGCTCAGCGTCAATTGATTAAGGAGCAGTTCTTGCGCGAATATGACCGCGACTTGATAGACGATCTAAAGAGTGAGCTAGGTGACAAGTTTGAAGATTTTATCATTGCTCTGATGATGCCTCCCGTTGAATATCTATGCAAACAATTGCATAAAGCCATGGACGGCATGGGAACCGATGAAACTACTTTGGTGGAGATACTCTGTACGAAATCTAACGAGGAAATGGCCGAAATTGTATCGTGTTATGAGAATATGTATGACCGTCCATTGGCTGAACATATGTGCAGTGAGACTTCGGGGCATTTCCGACGGTTGCTGACTTTGATTATTACAGGCGTGAGAGATCCAGCGGGAACGGTTGATGCCGATCAAGCCAGGGAGCAAGCCGAACAGTTGTATAATGCTGGCGAAACGAAATTGGGTACAGACGAGGAGGTCTTCAATCGCATTCTGGTCCACGGCAGTTTTGCCCAATTGCGTTTGGTATTCGAAGAATACAAGCAGTTGTCGGGTCAGACTCTCGAGCAGGCAATCAAGCATGAGATGAGTGGTGAAATGCACGAAGCCATGATGGCCATAGGTAAGTGGAAATCTTTATATCTAAGCTATTTAAACTAGGAAGAATGGACATTATTTCACAGATGAGCATAGACAGAGAGAGATTCATGTTTAAATACGAGAACCAAATACTTTTGGGGAAGTTTTTCAATCAAGGTCATAATTTCATAGAAGAGCATAGACAGATACATGTTTAAATGCGAGAATCAAATGCTTTTCTGATAGTTTTTCAATCGAGTCGGGATATATCATATTTTTCATTTTTTAATTCACTATAAATAGTTGGGATTTCATACAATTTCAACAAGGTTTTTAGTGTTGAAATTTTATGAAATTTAATTAAATTTTTTGTCATCGATACCAAGTTTTAGTAGTAGAGTAAGCATTTTTGTTTACTTTAGCATTCAATTGAGTGTATATCAAAAGACTGTGTCCTATGTGAACAACGTAAGAGCTCGAATACATTTTAATGTAGACAGCAAAATCCGTCCTTACCTACTCAAGAAAATTTTGTGTACTTATCGTGGTTAGACTTTTGTTGCTAAGCAATGTGAAAAGAGACAAGACAGTTAACTTTAAATACCACAGAACATAAATACCCCAAAACATGTTGATAAGATAACGACAGTTTTGCAAATATGATTGGTTGAACATAAACATAAATGCATACTATGATTTGTGATTAACTCTATAAAATGTATATCGAGCACCCAAACACAAAAAAATGAAGGTTATTATATACATATGTATGTATTTCAATTAATTCCCTATGGATCGTAATTCGTAGCCATTTGATCAATTACAAAATGTAAAAAGCCTTTTAATATCACTGTCCCTCAAATTAAGACTTTTTGATTGGAACATAAACTGATTGATTGCAGAATAATCGTATAATCCAGCTGGTCTGAGTTTCTTTTTACAGTGGATCACAGTTTTTACTTTTTGGTCGAAGGCAGCATTATACTAAGCGAAAAAAAGTGTTGTAAGTTAATGTCTGAGAGAATTATAATTGTCAGAACTATATTGTGGAGTTTTATGAGGATAATTTTTGTGGAAGATCTCAACCCTAGCTAGCTTCTCTTTATACCCTCACTCTACAGAGTAGGAGGGTATATATCATTTGGAACAGAAAAAAAGTGTAACGCATTGAACCAGTGACTTAAGACCCTAAGTATGATTGTACCAAATCCGTTTCACGACTTTTTAAGTTGTTTGAGTCATGTCCGTCCGTCTGGCTGGCTGGTGTACACGATAACTCTCGAAAGGAGCTAAGGCATCAATTCAAACTTTGCACATGGTAATATTTTTCCCAAACTTAGTTTAAGTTCGAAGATGGGCGAAATTGCCACGCCCCTTCTGGTATCTCCCACACAAATCACCCGTATTCCTATGTTAAATTAAAACCGCTGTAACTTCTACACAGATATTCGGAATCAGCTATATAATGGTATTTGACAATGTTTTTATAACCACTTTATGGCTGTATTTGACACGCCCCTTCCAGTACCTCCCACAGAAATCACCATAAACAAGGAAAAATCAATAAATACAAGGTAAAAAAATAAATCTGTTATATATTCTATACGAATGATCGGAATACTGTGAGATTTCACATTTGGTAATGCTTTTATAGAGGTTACATTCGTGTGAAATATGGGCGATATTGCCACACCCCTTCTGGTACCTCCCACACAAATCACCATAAACAAGGTAAAATTACATCTGTTATATCTTCTATACGGATGATCGGAATACTGTGAGATTTCACATTTGGTAATGCTTTTATAGAGGTTACATTCGTGTGAAATATGGGCGTTATTGCCACACCCCTTCTGGTACCTCCCACACAAATCACCATAAACAAGGTAAAATTAAATCTTTTATATCTTCTATACGAATAATCGGAATATTGTGAGATTTCACATTTGGTAATGCTTTTATAGAGGTTACATTCGTGTGAAATATGAGCGATATTGCCACACCCCTTCTGGTACCTCCCACACAAAGTAGCATACACTTTAGTTGCAATAAAACCCATATAACATCCATATGGGTAGTCCTAATCATTTGTAATACGATATTTGAAAATGTTTTTATAATCGCTTTAAACATAAAAAATATTTACGCTCTAGCCACACCCCTTCAAGTACCTCCCACACAATTGCCTGTATCATAGGTAAAATTAAATCCTCCACAACTTCTATAATGGTGCACGGAATCAAACCATTTTAAAAATGTGGAGTATGGGACCATGTGCCATGAACCTTCTAGCATCTTCCACACAATTATCCTAACCTATGTAAAATTTAATTTCTTATAACTTCCGCATATATGTTCTCTCAGAGTGAGGGTATATATAAGTCGGTTTATTCGACTGAAGCTTACTTACTTGTTTTATGGGTCAATTTGACAATTTTTTCGAGAAAATTTAAAAAGTCCTTTCAAAAAGAACATTTAGGGTTAAAATGTTCTACAAAACAATTGTCGGAAAAGTTCAGTGGGGGTCACCAAAGACACCAATGTTGTGAATAAAGCCCTTCACGCTTAAATGTGGGTATTTCGGTAGAGCACAGTAAACAAAAAATATAAAATGGAAATGTTTATTATCGCGGGAGATTTGCATGCATGTGTATTAAGGACCAATGTCGCTTGAAACATACATGTAGTATGTCGCGAAACTGTAATTGTTGCAAAAATCCAAAATTCGCGCTTGCATTTGCACTTATTTCAACTTTATCCAACTGGGTTTCTAAAACAATTCTTTCACAAATATTCCCTATTAAAAACTAAAAGTTTGATGCCAAACAAATATTTTAGCATTCCCTATATGAAAGTTACGCGTGCTTTTCTCAAGTCACCTTACACAATTTTTGACTTTACTGCCAACATTTATCCCATCTTGCTCGCTAAAAGCCTGGGAAGCAAAATGTTATAAACGGCGGTATGATTGAATTTGACAACACGATATATCCTAAATCTGGAAAACTTTTTTAAAAAATGTATTAAGATCAAAAAAGGGTTAAGATCTTCCACAAAAATTATTCTCATAAAATTCCACAATATATTTCAGACAATTAGAATTCTCTCAGACATTAACTTAGTATAATGCTCCCTTCGACCAAAAAAAATAAAAACTTTGACTCGCTGTAAAAAACTCAGACCAGCTGGACGATAAGTTTGTAGCATAAATTGATATACTCAACATGCCCTTTCAGAATTATAGTTCGCTACACTGTTGCAAAAATGCTACTACTGTTTGCATGGACCACTGACATTTTCAAAGGACTATGTCCTATATTTTATCTTTATTATAATACCAAACATTTCATTGGTGACCACATACTTTGAGGTTTTTTATCCCACCGTCCTTATCACATTCTTATGTCGAAGCCATAATTGTCTTGAATGCACAATCGTAAAATGAACCCTGCCAAGCTCTTCGACCGATATTCTGGCATTCACTTTGGAGTTTTTGTCCACTTCTTCTAGATTCAAACTGACATCGCTCCTAATTAGCTGCCGTTGGTGGTCACTTCCAGCTCTATTTTCAATAATATCCGGGTTTTGAAATATAGTTTGAACTGTAAAATATATATATCAAAATATTTTCTCTCACTTCCGCTATTTTCAAATAAATTTCCAACATTAGCCGAATTTTCTTTCCATTGCCACCAGAAATATAATACTATCAACTGTCCAAACAACAAACTGCGAAGTCTAAAACGTAACGAAAAAATATAAATTAAAATAAGGTTACTTATCCGTTATTATCCTTCTGTCAATGATTTTCTTAGTTTTTTTGTTAGAAAATTTCTAAGTTAGTTTTGAAATGGGGATTTTTTTTATTTTTAATAAAAAGAGATTTCAAACAATTCATAATGCTTCTAGACTCATCCGGGAGCAAAAATTAGGGTCGTATGTTAACTTTTGTCGGGCACTGTATATTGGGATGGGTCACGAAAATAAATTGCAGCGGTCACCCCCCAGAAATGAATATTGGATTTTCTAATGATGATCTGTAAAATATTTCGTCTCAGGGTCAAGTCGTCTGTGAGCTAAACGCTCTTAAAAACACCACAAAAAATAATGTTTTTCCAGTGTAATTTTTTATGTTGCATTTTTATCAAAAATTTTCTCTGATTTAATAGACCCTTGATTTTTTGTGGTTTTTTAAAGTGACAGCTTAAAACTCATATTTCTTGAAAACTCTTTTTAAATGGTGCCTAAATAGAAGGAGAATAGAAGGAATCAATACCTTTCAAATGATGCCTATGTGATGAATATAGGACGAAAAATTACTAAGTTAGCCTGAGGACAAGAATCAAAATTTATATTTAAAGTACATTCAAGGGTATATTATTTCTGAAAAAATTGAAAACAAATGAACACAAAAAAGTACACGGAAAACATGAGTTTTAGGGGTATTTTCAGGAGCGTTTATCTTGACCTAGGAACGAAATATTTTGCAAAGCATCACTAAACAATCCAATCTTTATTTTATTTTTATTATTTTCGTGGGGTGACTGAAAATACACGGTATACATGTTCCCGTAGTTCTAAGTGATTGTATTGATACTCTTGTATAAAAAAGACTGAACTCATGAAATGCAAATTATACAGGAGAATGAAAAAAATGTTAGAACTGGAGATAATGCAATTTTATTCAAAACAGTAGCGAAACTCATATACACTTATTTTTTCGTTTTTACAGGTTTTATATGAGTTAGGTCATTTTTTATTCGCGTTTTCAAATTTCGAAAAATTATGATTTGGGTCTTTTTTATATTAGGGTAACGATATGTAACACTCTAAATTCCTTCATTTAAATTATATAGTATTGGGGTTCATTAGAAACACAAGAGCTATTATTCTTTTTGTATTCTTTATTAAATGAAGACATTATTTTCTTTTCGTTTTTTTCTAGTTGAATGTGTGCAATCTCCGGCTGCATTCTTTGCCAATTGTATCTTTAAAGCCATGTCTGGTGCGGGCACAGAGGATTCAGCTTTAATACGCATTATTGTATCACGTTCTGAAATTGATTTGGGCAATATTAAAGACGAATTTGAACGTATGTTCGATCGCACTCTGGTCAGTGCTATAAGGGTAAGTTGTGAACATATCTCAATATCTATTTAATGGAAGTAACAATATTTCTTTTTTCTTATTAGTCCGAGACTTCTGGCGATTACAAACGGGCTCTGTGTGCTTTAATCGGTGGCGCCTAAGCCTCTATGATGGGTTTTTGCAGCAATGAATCTCTTTGGCCTTTGATATGGATATGATGTTATATATTTAGTACAACTTGAAATTATTTGAATGTCCTGTTTTTCCATTAAGTGTTTTTATACACACTTTATTTTAATAATGTTGAACACAATACAAAAAAAGATCCAATAATAAATTAAATTATAATAAATTTAATGATAATAAATAGCTAAGCTCGTAAGAAAGCTTATCTTCATATTTTAGCTAATTTCTGATAAATGATTTGACAACACTTGCATTTCGTTTATAAAGCATCTAATTCAGGTGATCGGTGAAAAATGGTTAGGTACATACTTCGTGTCAAAACCATGTCGATTGAAAGTAAACTCAAAATACTTTAATATTGACTGGTCCGATTTAATCTTGTCATGTTTTTGAGCTATAAACGTTTTTCTGAAAAGAAAATAAGTAAGGAAAGGCTACTATATATACCCTACACCACTAACTGCATATATACCTGATTTTGATAATCAAATTCAGGTGTTTTAGTATCCATGGAACTAGTTTATGCAGTCCATATAAATTATGCGGTGAATATAGATAAATTGATACAAATATTCTGCATTATGTTACTCCTACATTGGATGGGCCCCCCCACACACACACAATAGGTCTTATTCTCTCGCATTGTAGCTGCTCCATCAAGATTGCTTGTAATAAGATGAATCTCGACTGATATGTAAACAATTTGGATGAAAAATATGAACAGGGGCTAAATCTTTGCGTTATGCTCCACTTTTACTAAATGTGTTCCTAACTGAAATAGAACGTGATTTGGAAAATACGTCTAAAATCGTATCGGAGAGCTATTTAGGTGTGGTGTCCACATCAAAATAAGGATCCATTTGTGTGTGGCCAATATGGCCCACTTTAACAGTAGGTGTTCCAATGTGAAATAATCCATGACCTGGAAAATTTGATCAAGGGTTTTAAGGTAGGCATTGCAAGTTGAAATATAACGTGACCTGCAAAATTTGAAGAAGATCCGATGTAAGATGTGTGTTCTAGGAAAAGTCAAATCGGGGGCGATATTTGTATGAGGACTATATCTAAAGCTGAATCAATTTGCTTTAAATTAAATAGCGCCCATCCTTAACCCTCAAAACTTTGTAAGGATCGGGCAATTATTGCGACTTGTACTTTGATTACAAGAATAGATGGACAATCAGACAGACGAACATTGCAAAATCGACGCAGAAATTGATTCTAATCCGATCTGTATAATAAGCGATGGTCCTATCTCATTCTCTTTTGGGTATTACAAACAAATGCACAAAGACTTAATATCTTAGTGGAGGGTATAACAATTAAGAAAGTTTCAGTCGGTTAGACCGATTTATATATAGCTTCACTCTCAGATAACATGTCTATAGAAGGACTTAAATTTTACTTAGTGCCAGTTAATAATAAAACGTGATCAAATATGAAGTTATAGTAGATTGACCTAAGGTTTTTATCCTTGAATATCCTTGCATAACATCATTTGTGCAAAATATGTCAGAAAAATTTCCCAAAATTTTTTAAAAATTTTCTAAATTCGTTTTATTACTGATTTTTGTTGAGTACGACCAGATACACCTTGTATACAAATCTCGTGTAGATTGTATGAAAAATTGGCAATTTATAGCCAAAACAAAAAAACCCAACTCATTGCTTGCTGGTAACTCACAGTATGCACAGAATTCTAATATTTTCTTTTTTGTTTTTTTTTTCTGCGTATTCAGTGATGTCTGATGTAATGTTTTTATATACTCCACCAGGGTATTTTGTCTGGCCATTTGATTACAACACCCAAAAGGGCGCGAGATAGGTCAATTGTTTATTATTCCAATCGAGAATCAATTTCTGAGTCACTTTGTCCGTCTCTCTCCATCTATTCTCGATGTTAATTTCCCGATGTTAAAGACGACACAGCGCACATTTAAGCAGGTCGGTTCAGATTTAGATATAGCCCCATACAAAACAGCACCCCCGATTTCCGCTATAAAAACCCGATATTACAATCGTTATATTTAAACCAAAACATATAAAATGAAAGTGGGTCGCTTCGGTCCATGTTTTGATATAACTTGATAGGTAGACCAGAAGCAGTAAACTATGATACCTAAAGCGTTCAAAAACCCAGGTTTTCCGCAATGTCGGGTTTTTTCAAAAACAGTGATTTTTTTTGGGTTTTTTCTAAAACAATAAAAAATGTGAAACATTTTTCATTCTACCCTATAATGAAAAAATTTCCCAAGATTTTGCCAAAAGATGTCGTGATTTTTTGACCTACTTCGATATTGATGAAATATGGTGCACACATTCTACTCGCTCTTGTGGATATGACAAATGTGATATGATAATTAGATTCAACGCATAGAAATCTTCCTAAATTGACTCGAAATACTCCTGTCTGAAGATTTTTGTCTATTGCGAAAAACTCGACAAAGAAGAGTTTTTTAAATGTTTCTATTAGAGTACAAAGTGCTTTCAAAATCATCATTGACCCATCACTATTTTTCTTCCTACATCTAATTTTCCCATTAAAGAAGCTATCTCTTCACAAACTACAACTTTGGCCTAAGTTAAACGCCTGTCAAGGTATATATGTAAGTGGAATATATGTGTTATATTTCATCAAAATCAGTTGAACGTTCAAAACTATATTTTTCTGTCGTTAATTGTCCTATCAACATTTATTTTATTTTATTTTGCATTTGATTTCTATATTGAATCTATCATTTTTCGCATGCAGCGCCCAAAATATTACAATGAGATTGTTCTCAAGGTGTTTTAATGGTGAAATCAATCATCTCATCCAGCTCTCTGAAAAAAAACTACATATTTCTAATAACGTGTTTTCATGTGAAGAATGCCACCACTATATTTACGACTGACGTGTCTACTTATAGTCCGGGAGCCAGCAAATATTATTTTTAACCAGCCTAGGGATTTTAGTCAAAGTCAATGGAAGTAAAATTCCTTACATACTATGATTATAAATATAACATAATAAGTATAATATGGATAGTATAATTATAAACTATTTAAATAGAGATTTAAGAAAACATTTAAAGATAAAGATTGATGTTTTTATCTGACAGTTTTTATCGAACATTAACTCGACCTAGTACCATCCACTCACTACACCATTTTCAATTGTAATTCAAAAGATATCATTTCAATTGACATTTAAAACTCGTCATTTGAAATTCAAAAATTTCCTTTTCCAAGTCAAATCGGAAAATTTTAGAATTTGAAATTCTAAAATCTAAAAAGAACATTTTAAGCGAAATGTTCATTAGGTGGGGTATAATTTATTTATTTCTGAACATTTGGATATTCTGCACTTTACAAAACAAATTTAATGACCTGATAAGCAGATGATAATTATAAGGATGTAATTTTCTGTAATTTCGTACATAGTTTAAAACTTTTACCAGCTCAGAAAACAGTACAATAACTTAATCGATATTAATAGAAGTTATACAAGATTTGATTTTACCTAGGATGGGGACAATTGTGTAGGAAGAAGGGAGTGGCAAAACCATAAATATCCTATTAAAGTTATAGCAGTTTTATTTTAACGAATGCTTTATTTCCTAAAGGAAATAAATAAATGCCACCCGACAAATCAAAAAACATAAATGAATAAGAAGGTCCGTCCGTCTCATTTTAAAAATCGAGCGAGTTACGTTAGATTAAAATGTGAAAAATGAAATTTAAGAGAGTGCTGTCGTCGATTTTGACACAAATCAATCAAAATAACATGAACATTTCAATTAAGAACGCCGGGAACAAAGAATAATAGGATAATTTTTGCCTTATATTTCAATATTTTTTTGCAATTAATTAAATAAAAAATAATAAGTAAAATGACCACAAAATTCGAGTAAAATATGACACAGTTTCTTAGTATCTTAATGTTGTTTGTCGTTGCTTTCTACTGTTTTCTTTAGTTCATTCACAATTAAACAAAAATCACGAAAAATATTCATTTTGAAACACCCATTCTTCACCTAAGAGTGGGAAAAAGAGTGTCGCACTTTCATTTACATTTTAATCGCACGTAACTATCAGAAATCAAAGAGTCGGACGGACCTTCTTATTCATTTATGTTTTTTGGATCCGTTGGCTAGATCGCGAGAAAATCAAAAAACAAAAACCTCATGCATGAAAATCATTTTAGCCATATTTCCACTTTTGTAAAAAAATTGGAAAAAGTGATAAAAATGATACCAATCTGACGGATCGCTGTATACATCACAGAAAATGCGTTTTCTATACAACATTGCCAAGATTTCATGAAAAACATTATCGAGTTTACAATAAGTCTTATTTATATATTTGAGCATTAATGGCTATGTGCTTATTTAAAAATTCATACTGCTCAATTTTAAACGTGCAAAAGTGGCTATGAACCATAAAACCGCGAATAATAGGAAATTTCGAAAACTTTTTAATCGTAGCAATTAGTAATCCTCTTTAGATTAAACTGTAGAAGAATGATTCATAATTACTCTCAAAATTAAGGAGAAAATCAGTTTTTTTTTTTCGCTATCCTGAAAAGTTATGTTTTTGTTCATAGCCACTTATGAATATAAGTCCTCTATATTCTCTTTTTGGAACTTCCCAGAGGAAGTAATAGACCAAAATCAACGTCTCCTGCTTAAATATTCTTCGCAAAGAAAACTTCGCATGCAAAGCTTTTGTGAAAGTTTAAATTAAAAACGTTTAAAACATCTATTCGGTACCTTATTTTTCTGAATAAACCTAAGACAAGCTGTAGACAAATAGTACCGACAGAGACTCTTAAATTTGTAGCCAAAATCCGAAAATGTGTCCCTTTCAATATGAACATTACCGTTGCCCAGTTGATTTGAATAACTTCTGATGTGAATAGATAGAATCAACTAAGTCTGAGTACTGAATCACGCGAAACTAAGCTAAATTATATAAAGAAATGCATATTGTGTTATAGGTCTTAACGAGAAATAATACCCGGAAACTCGGATATGAAAAATGACAGGGTATTTAAAGTCTCTAATGTTATCAATGTATGGCATTAGTTTAAACTCTCATTCAAAATGTAACGGTCTAAGTATTGCCAGACTTGGTAACTTTTGAACAAATCCAAAAAAAATGGCAACGCTAAAATTCCAAACAAAAGACAACAGAAAAACAAAAATAATAAAGACCAAAAAACATTCTCAACAAAAATAATAATTGTAGTTGACTACTCAAACTACTCTTTAAGTTAGTGCGCTGACAGCAGGCGATACATACTTACTACGTCATTTAGGGGATTGGCGAGTGCAAACGAAAAAGAAAGTTCATTTAGAATTTATAGTAGCAGCAGAGCAGTCAGCAGTGAACCACCACAAAATAATTATATAGCGCTTGTCCCAGAAGAATATCTGTGAAACAATACTCCTTGAATTATGGATTATGTTGTCAGTTATTTTATTTTATTAATTTGTTTGTCTTTTTTTACTAAAATTGTAAAATTGTGTTTCAGCCCATCCCCTCCGTTGTGCCCGTCAAGCCATTTGATGTGGAGGCCGATACAGCAGCTCTGCGAGCCGCAATGAAAGGTTTCGGCACTGATGAACAGGCCATTATCGACATTCTAACTGCCCGCTCCAATGCTCAGCGTCAATTGATTAAGGAGCAGTTCTTGCGCGAATATGACCGCGACTTGATAGACGATCTAAAGAGTGAGCTAGGTGACAAGTTTGAAGATGTTATCATTGCTCTGATGATGCCTCCCGTTGAATATCTATGCAAACAATTGCATAAAGCCATGGACGGCATGGGAACCGATGAAACTACTTTGGTGGAGATACTCTGTACGAAATCTAACGAGGAAATGGCCGAAATTGTATCGTGTTATGAGAATATGTATGACCGTCCATTGGCTGAACATATGTGCAGTGAGACTTCGGGGCATTTCCGACGGTTGCTGACTTTGATTATTACAGGCGTGAGAGATCCAGCGGGAACGGTTGATGCCGATCAAGCCAGGGAGCAAGCCGAACAGTTGTATAATGCTGGCGAAACGAAATTGGGTACAGACGAGGAGGTCTTCAATCGCATTCTGGTCCACGGCAGTTTTGCCCAATTGCGTTTGGTATTCGAAGAATACAAGCAGTTGTCGGGTCAGACTCTCGAGCAGGCAATCAAGCATGAGATGAGTGGTGAAATGCACGAAGCCATGATGGCCATAGGTAAGTGGAAATCTTTATATCTAAGCTATTTAAATTTTATGAAATTTAATTAAATTTTTTGTCATCGATACCAAGTTTTAGTAGTAGAGTAAGCATTTTTTCCATGCTTTCCGGGTAATTTGTAATGGAATTGACTATATAAATTTTGTTGCCAATGGAATAGAGGTTGTCAGGTTGTTTATTGGAGATAAAATAATTCTTGAAATTTATGTGTTTTAAATTGCCAAACGATCTTGATTTGGTTTCTTCAGATGATTTACATTTAGTGGATAAACTCTCTTCAACAATCCGGTTATAAAGTTGACTGCCAATTTGATGATGCTTTCTCATTTTTTTCTTAATTTGTTGCAAACAATTCTCGTATTTAAATGCACTGATCGATTCCAAATCACCATAAAAGTCTACGTCCTCAACCAAATGTAACAAACAGTGAAAATTAAATGTGAGGAAAGATTCGTCATAAAGAAGCGTTATTTGGTTTACGAATTCCGACAACATACTTTGGGCACAGTCTTTATTAACTAAAGAATTTTGTTTATCCAAAAGTATTCGCATAGAGAGGCTAAGTAATAGAAAGTGTTGATATTTAGCGGGTTCCAGAAGATCTTTTAACACAAAAATGCCCGTATATAATAAAAATTGTCTGTATTCTGTAGCTTTGTATCTCTCCAACTCGTTAAAAGGGCGCGGCTTACGAGCAAATTCTCTTGGAATTTGTGTCTTAAGGAAAAGGAATTTTGACTCTAATTGGTTGATTTGGTTGGGACGTAAACAAAAATTTGTACCTCTCTTTTTGATCCAGCCTATCATAAGAGTTTTGACGACACCCAGACATACCACGTGCATATAATCGTTTGGAAAAGATTTCACCATATCAATATTCAAATTTTCGATTTCCAGCTTTTCCATCTGTTTATGGTGATTTGGGTCTGTTCTTTCTCGGAAGTCGGAATCTGTTCGCCTTGGATGGCTCTCGAAATGAAAAATCATCCTTCTGCTGCACGCGGTGCCTTTTTGGATGCATTTTGGACAGCTACTGTACCCCGTATGACCCTTGATCCCAAGAACAAATGATCGCGCTGGAGCATCACAAATAAACGATCTGCACCGCACTGTGAAGTGTTCCCCGTTGAAATGAATTCCATCGACGGCCAGACGCTTAAATTCATCCACAAATTGCTTCAAAAGCAAATCGGAACTGGGGGGCTTTTTCATCCCACAGAATGCTGTCACTGTGTATACTTCTTTATACCCATTTACGTTCATTAAAACAGGCCATACTTGCCTGTTTGAACTTTTAGATAAGGGCAGGCCGTCGATATTTATATTTATATCAAGATTTGAATCAGCAGGTTTGTTCTTGACCAAGAAGTCCGTAAGGGCGTCTTCTAATCCGTACCACATAAGCTCTCCAGATCCCATATTTATGACAACCGGGGATTTTGGCGTACATTTTAATGTACGAGCATCAATTGGCAGCCCACTTACATCGTGTTTTCTTAAAATCTTCAGTAACTGGCTTGTTGCCGCATTTGATACATTGAATTCCACAGCCCAACTTGCGAGTTCATTTCTTAGTTCATGGCCTTGTTGCACTTCTGTTCTGTTGATTGGCGCAGATTCATCTTCAAAATCATCAAACTGGTTCATAGATGTTTCTCCATATTCTTCAGGTGCCTCCTCAGTATCTTGCTCCCTACTCTGAGTAAGCAATGCAAATATTTTGCGAGCATCTGCTTTCGATTTTTTGTTCATACTTACTCGCAGAATCTAAAAAAATTTCACAGATATTTCACTTATGCACTTCACTTTGTAATCACGATTTATTTACCTTTTTGTTATATTTTCTTCGTTATCTATAATATTCGCCCGTACGATATTGCTTTACTGACACAAACTTCCAGCTCTTCGAAATATATGAAAATATATTTTCAATAAACTGGAATATGACTTGAAAATTTGTATAAATTCAAGTTAAAATTCAAGCAATATTTCAAGCACTTGAATTATAAATTTTTGGTAACTATTTTCAATACATTGGAATATCGCTTGAAAATAGGTTTAAATTCAAGTTTAAATTCAAACAATATTTCAAGCACTTGAATTTTAAAATTTTTGTGCTTATTGGGTAAGGTTACTTTCTATATATGTTTGTGTGCCACAAAATTTGAAATCAATTTTTGAAAGCTTTTTTCTCAACCAATTTTGCTCAAATTTTGCACACTTAATCATTTTCGATGACAATACAAGGAAATGGAAAAATTTGACCAATTGGACAAAGGGGCGTGGCACCTCCCATACAAAGTTAAAACCTATTATTGAATATTGTCAGTTCTATGACACCTAGAGTGCTGAAATTTTGTGTAAGTGCATCTAGCATCAATGTGCATAGCTGTGCCAAAAATGGGCGGTATTGGAAAAGTGGGCGTGGAACCTCCCATACGAAGTTAAAACCTATTATTGAATATTGTCAGTTCTATGACACCTAGAGTGCTGTAATTTTGTGTAAGTGCATCTAGCATCAATGTGCATAGTTGTGCCAAAAATGGGCGGTATTGGAAAAGTGGGCGTGGCACCTCCCATACGAAGTTAAAACCTATTATTGAATATTGTCAGTTCTATGACACCTAGAGTGCTGAAATTTTGTGTAAGTGCATCTAGCATCAATTCGCATAGTTGCGCCAGAAATGGGCGGTATTGGAAAAGTGGGCGTGGCACCTCCCATACGAAGTTAAAACCTATTATTGAATATAGTCAGTTCTATGACACCTAGAGTGCTGTAATTTTGTGTAAGTGCATCTAGCATCAATGTGCATAGTTGTGCCAAAAATGGGCGGTATTGGAAAAGTGGGCGTGGCACCTCCTCACTCTACAGAGTAGGAGGGTATATATCATTTGGAACAGAAAAAAAGTGTAACGCATTGAACCAGTGCTTTAAGACCCTAAGTATGATTGTACCAAATCCGTTTCATGACTTTTTAAGTTGTTTTGAGTCATGTCCGTCCGTCTGGCTGGCTGGTGTACACGATAACTGTCGAAAGGAGCTAAGGAATCAATTCAAGCTTTGCACATGGTAATATTTTTCCCAAACTTAGTTTAAGTTCGAAGATGGGCGAAATTGCCACGCCCCTTCTGGTATCTCCCACACAAATCACCCGTATTCCTATGTTAAATTAAAACCGCTGTAACTTCTACACAGATATTCGGAATCAGCTATATAATGGTATTTGACAATGTTTTTATAACTAATTTAAGTGTGCGAAATATGGCCGGATTTGCCACGCCCCTTCCAGTAACTCCCACAGAAATCACCATAAACAAGGTAAAATCAATAAATAAAAGGTAAAAAATAAATCTGTTATATCTTCTATACGGATCACCGGAATACTGTGAGAATTCACATTTGGTAATGCTTTTATAGAGGTTACATTCGTGTGAAAAATGGGCGATATTGCCACACCCCTTCTGGTACCTCCCACACAAAGTGTCATACACTTTAGTTACAATAAAACCCATATAACATCCATATGGGTAGTCCTAATCATTTGTAATACGATATTTGCAAATATTTTTATAATCGCTTTAAACATAAAAAATATTTACGCTCTAGCCACACCCCTTCAAGTACCTCCCACACAATTGTCTGTATCGTAGGTAAAATTAAATCCTCCACAACTTCTATAATGGTGCACGGAATCTAACCATTTTAAAAATGTGGAGGATGGGACCATGTGCCACGAACCTTCTAGCATCTTCTACACAAATTATCCTAACCTATGTAAAATTTAATTTCTTATAACTTCCGCATATATGTTCTCTCAGAGTGAGGGTATATATAAGTCGGTTTATTCAACTGAAGCTTACTTACTTGTTTTATGGGTCAATTTGACAATTTTTTCGAGAAAATTTAAAAAGTCCTTTCAAAAAGAACATTTAGGGTTTAAATTTTCTACAAAACAATTGTCGGAAAATTTCAGTGGGGGTCACCAAAGACACCAATGTTGTGAATAAAGCCCTTCACGCTTAAATGTGGGTATTTCGGTAGAGCACAGTAAACAAAAAATATAAAATTTGATTGCATGATGATTTGATGCATGCATGTGTATTAAGGACCAATGTCGCTTGAAACATACACGTAGTAAGTCGCGAAAAAACTGTAATTGTTGCAAAAATCCAAAATTCGCGCTTGCATTTGCACTTATTTCAACTTTCTCCAACTGGGTTTCAAAAACAATTCTTTCACAAATATTCCCTATTAAAAAAATATTCCCAAAAAATATTTTAGCATTTTCTATATGAAAGTTACGCGTGCTTTTCTCAAGTCACCTTACACAATTTTTGACTTTACTGCCAACATTTATCCTATCTCGCTCACTAAAAGCCTGGGAAGCAAAATGTTATAAACGGCGGTATGATTGAATTTGATAACAAGATATATCCTAAATCTGGAAAACTTTTTAAAAAATGTGTAAAGTGTCTTATGAAAGAGGAGCTAGTGGGTTAAGATCTTCCACAAAAATTATTCTCATAAAATTCCACAATATATTTCAGACAATTAGAATTCTCTCAGACATTAACTTAGTATAATGCTCCCTTCGACAAAAAAAATAAATAAAAACTTTGACTCGCTGTAAAAAACTCAGACCAGCAGGACTGTAGGTTTATGCTACAAAATTGATATACTCAACATGCCCTTTCAGAATTATAGTTCGCTACACTGTTGCAAAAATTCTACTACTGTTTGCATGGACCACTGACATTTTCAAAGGACTATGTCCTATATTTTATCTTGATTATAATACCAAACATTTCATTGGTGACCACATACTTTGAGGTTTTTTATTCCACCGCCCTTATCACATTCTTATGAACCTCGTAAAATGAACCCTGCCAAGCTCTTCGACCGATATTCTGGCATTCACTTTGGAGTTTTTGTCCACTTCTTCTAGATTCAAACTGACATCGCTCCTAATTAGCTGCCGTTGGTGGCCACTTCCAGCTCTATTTTCAATAATATCCGTGTTTTGAAATATACATTTGATATTTCATCAAAATATTTTCTCTCACTTCCGCTATTTACAAATAAATTTCCAACATTAGCCGAATTTTCTTTCCATTGCCACCAGAAATATACTACTTTCAACTGTCCAAACAACAAACTGCGAAGTCTAAAACGTAACGCAAAAATATAAATTAAAATAAGGTTACTTATCCGTTATTATCCTGCAGAATTAAAAAAATCAATGAAGCATGCCTGAGGGTCGTATGTAGACTTCAGTCAATGATTTTTTAAATTTTTTCGTTAAAAAATGTCTACGTTAGTGTTGAAATGGTGACTCTTTTTGTACTTGTTTTAATAAAAGAGATTTCCAACAATTCATAATGACTTTTGACTCGTCCGGGAACAAAAATTAGGGTCGTATGTTAACTTTTGTCGTCCACTGTATATTAGGATGGGTCACGAAAATAAATTGCAGCGGTCAACCCCCAGATATGAAGATTGGATTGTCTAATGATGATCTGTAAAATATATCGTCTCAGGGTCAAAAGTCGCCTGTGAGCTAAACGGTCCTGAAAAGACCTCCCAAAAAATATAATTTTTTTATGTTGCATTTTTGTCCAAATTTTTTCTCTGAATTAATAGACCCTTGGACGCACTTTAAATATAAATTTTTACTCTTGTCTTAGAATAATTCATCGGCCGTATTATTAGACGTTTAGATTGATTTTTTGTGGTTTTTCAAAGTGACTCATATCTATAAAACTCATATTTCTTTGAAGCACTTTTTAAATGCCAAAATAAATAGAAGGGATCAATACCTTTCAAATGATGCATAAATGATGAATATAGGATGAAGTTATAAGTTAGCATGAGGATAAGAATCGAAATTTATATTTAAAGTACATTCAAGGGTCTATTATTTTAGAAAAAAAATGAACACAAAAAAGAACATGATTTGTAGGGGTATTTTCTGGAGCGTTTAGCTTGATCTAGGAACGAAATATTTTGCAAAGCATCACTAAACAATCCAATCTTTTTTTCGTGGAGTTAATGGAAATACACTGTATACATGTTCCCGTAGTTCCAAGTGATTATATCGATACTCTTGTATAAAAAAGACTGAACTCATGAAATGCAAATTATACAGGAGAATGAAAAAACGTGTTAGAACTGGAAATAATGCAATTTTGTTCAAAACAATAGCAAAACTCATATACTTTTTTTCGGTTTTATATGAGTTAGGTTATTTTTTATTTCGGATTTCGAAAAATTATGAGTTGGTTTTTTTATATTAGGGTAACGATATATATAGTACTCGGGTTCATTAGAAACACAAGAGCAATATGAATTCTGTTATTCTTTTTGTATTCTTTATTAAATGAAGACATTATTTTCTTTTCGTTTTTTCTAGTTGAATGTGTGCAATCTCCGGCTGCATTCTTTGCCAATTGTATCTTTAAAGCCATGTCTGGTGCGGGCACAGAGGATTCAGCTTTAATACGCATTATTGTATCACGTTCTGAAATTGATTTGGGCAATATTAAAGACGAATTTGAACGTATGTTCGATCGCACTCTGGTCAGTGCTATAAGGGTAAGTTGTGAACATACATATCTCAATATCTATTTAATGGAAGTAACAATATTTCTTTTTTCTTATTAGTCCGAGACTTCTGGCGATTACAAACGGGCTCTGTGTGCTTTAATCGGTGGCGCCTAAGCCTCTATGATGGGTTTCTGCAGCAATGAATCTCTTTGGCCTTTGATATGGATATGATGTTATATATTTAGTACAACTTTAAATGTTTGAAAGTATTTGAATGTCCTGTTTTTCCATTAAGTGTTTTTATACACATTTTATTTTAATAATGTTGAACACAATACAAAAAAAGATCCAATAATAAATTAAATTATAATAAATTTAATGATAATGAATAGCTAAGCTCGTAAGAAAGCTTATCTTCATATTTTTTGACAATTTTAGCTAATTTCTGATAAATGATTTGACAACACTTGCATTTCGTTTATAAAGCATCTAATTCAGGTGATCAGTGAAAAATGGTTAGGTACATACTTCGTGTCAAAACCATGTCGATTGAAAGTAAACTCAAAATATTTTAATATTGACTGGTCCGATTTAATCTTGTCATGTTTTTGAGCTAAAAACGTTTTTCTGAAAAGAAAATAAGTAAGGAAAGGCTACTAAAGAGTGATTTTTTTGAGGTTAGGATTTTCATGCATTAGTATTTGACAGATCACGTGGGATTTCAGACATGGTGTCAAAGAGAAAGATGCTCAGTATGCTTTGACATTTCATCATGAATCGTCTTACAAACGAACAACGCTTGCAAATTATTGAATTTTATTATCAAAATGCGTGCTCTGTTAAGAAAGTTCATTGCGCGCTTCCATTTTATGGTCAGTTTAATCGACCCACTGAAGCGGCTATTCGGGCTATTGTGACTAAATTTCGCACCAAATTTACATTGTTGGACATTAAACCACCAACACGCTTACGTAGAGTGCGAACTGAAGAAAATATCGCAGCTGTATCGGCCAGTGTTAATGATGACCACCAATTTTCGATTCGTCGCCGTTCGCACCAATTGGGTCTCTGTTACTCAAAAACGTGGAAATGCCAAAATTGGACTAAGCGGATGGACCACCTAAGACGCAGCCGCGGTCAACATTTAAATGAAATTATCTTCAAAAAGTAAATGTCATGGACCAATCTAACGTTTCAAATAAAGAACCGATGAGATTTTGCAAATTTTATGCGTTTTTTTTTAAAAAAAAGTTATCAAGCTCTTAAAAAATCACCCTTTATATATACCCTACACCACTAACTGCATATATACCTGATTTTGATAATCAAATTCAGGTGTTTTAGTATCCATGGAACTAGTTTATGCAGTCCATATAAATTATGCGGTATACTATTTTATCATCTTTATTCAAATATATCGAATATAGATAAATTGATACAAATATTCTGCATTATGTTAGTCCTACATTGGATGCCCCCCCCCACACACACACAATAGGTCTTATTCTCTCGCATTGTAGCTGCTCCATCCAGATTGCTTGTAATGAGATGAATCTCGACTGATATGCAAACAATTTGGATGAAAAATATGAACAGGGGCTAAATCTTTGCGTTATGCTCCACTTTTACTAAATGTGTTCCTAACTGAAATAGAACGTGATTTGGAAAATACGTCTAAAATCGTATCGGAGAGCTATTTAGGTGTGGTGTCCACATCAAAATAAGGATCCATTTGTGTGTGGCCAATATGGCCCACTTTAACAGTAGGTATTCCAATGTGAAAAAATCCATGACCTGGAAAATTTGATCAAGGGTTTTAAGGTAGGCATTACAAGTTGAAATATAACGTGACCTGCAAAATTTGAAGAAGATCCGATGTAAGATGTGTGTTCTAGGAAAAGTCAAATCGGGGGCGATATTTGTATGAGGACTATATCTAAAGCTGAATTAATTTGCTTTAAATTAAATAGCGCCCATCCTTAACCCTCAAAACTTTGTAAGGATCGGGCAATTATTGCGACCTGTACTTTGATTACAAGAATAGATGGACAATCAGACAGACGAACATTGCAAAATCGACGCAGAAATTGATTCTAATCCGATCTGTGTACTTTGATTACAAGAATAGATGGACAATCAGACAGACGAACATTGCAAAATCGACGCAGAAATTGATTCTAATCCGATCTGTATAATAAGCGATGGTCCTATCTCATTCTCTTTTGGGTATTACAAACAAATGCACAAAGACTTAATATCTTAGTGGAGGGTATAACAATTAAGTAAGTTTCAGTCGGTTAAACCGATTTATATATATCGCTTCACTCTCAGATAACATGTCTATAGAAGGACTTAAATTTTACTTAGTGCCAGTTAATAATAAAACGTGATCAAATATGAAGTTATAGTAGATTGACCTAAGGTTTTTATCCTTGAATATCCTTGCATAACATCATTTGTGCAAAATATGTCAGAAAAATTTCCCAAAATTTTTTAAAAATTTTCTAAATTCGTTTTATTACTGATTTTTGTTGAGTACGACCAGATACACCTTGTATACAAATCTCGTGTAGATTGTATGAAAAATTGGCAATTTATAGCCAAAACAAAAAAACCCAACTCATTGCTTGCTGGTAACTCACAGTATGCACTGAATTCTAATATTCAGTCTGATGTAATGTTTGATGTCTGATGTAATGTTTTTATATACTCCACCAGGGTATTTTGTCTGGCCATTTGATTACAACACCCAAAAGGCGCGATATAGGTCAATTGTCTATTATTCCAATCGAGAATCAATTTCTGAGTCACTTTGTCCGTCTCTCTCCATCGATTCTTGTAATTGTAGTAGAGGACGAAATGATTCCCCGATCCCCGATGTTAAAGACGACACAGCGCACATTTAAGCCGATCGGTTCAGATTTAGATATAGCCCCATACAAAACATCACCCTCGATTTCCGCTATAAAAACAATCGTTATATTTAAACCAAAACATATAAAATGAAAGTGGGTCGCTTCGGTCCATGTTTTGATATAACTTGATAAGTAGACCAGAAGCAGTAAACTTTGATACCAAAAGCGTTCAAAAACCCAGGTTTTCCGCAATGTCGGGTTTTTTCAAAAACAGTGATTTTTTTGGGGTTTTTCTTAAAACAATAAAAAATGTGAAACATTTTTCATTCTAATAAAAAAATTTCCCAAGATTTTGCCAAAAGATGTCGTGATTTTTTTTGACCTACTTCGACATTGATGAAATATGGTGCACACATTCTACTCGCTCTTGTGGATATGACAAATCTGATATGATAATTAGATTCAACGCATAGAAATCTTCCTAAATTGACTCCAAACACTCCTGTCTGAAGATTTTTGTCTATTGCGAAAAACTCGACAAAGAAGAATTTTTTAAATGTTTCTGTTAGAGTACAATGTGCTTTCAAAATCATCATTGACCCATCACTATTTTTCTTCCTACATCTAATTTTCCCATTAAAGAAGCTATCTCTTCACAAACTACAACTTTGGCCTAAGTTAAACGCCTGTCAAGGTATATAAGTGGAATATATGTGTTATATTTCATCAAAATCAATTGAACGTTCAAAACTACATTTTTCTGTCGTTAATTGTGGAATTGTCCTATAAACATCTGTTTTATTTTATTTTGCATTTGATTTCTATATTGAATCTATTATTTTTTCGCATGCAGCGCCCAAAATATTACAATGAGATTGTTCTCAAGGTGTTTTAATGGTGAAATCAATCATCTCATCTAGCTCTCCGAAAAAACTACATATTTCTAATAACGTGTTTTCTTGTGAAGAATACCACCAATATATTTACGACTGACGTGTCTACTTATAGTCCGGGAGCCAGCAAATATTATTTTTAACCAGCCTAGGGATTTTAGTTAGTTTTAGGGATTTAGTAATCAACGCCTCCTGCTTAAATATTCTTCGCAAAGAAAACTTCGCATGCAAAGCTTTTGTGGAAGTTTAAATTAAAAACGTTTAAAACATCTATTCGGTACTGTATTCCCTTATTTTTCTGAACAAACCTAAGACAAGCTGTAGACAAATAGTACCGACAGAGACTCTTAAATTTGTAGCCAAAATCCGAAAATGTGTCCCTTTCAATATGAACATTACCGTTGCCCAGTTGATTTGAATAACTTCTGATGTGAATAGATAGAATCAACTAAGTCTGAGTACTGAATCACGCGAAACTAAGCTAAATTATATAAAGAAATGCATATTGTGTTATAGGTCTTAACGAGAAATAATACCCGGAAACTCGGATATGAAAAATGACAGGGTATTTAAAGTCTCTAATGTTATCAATGCATGGCATTAGTTTAAACTCTCATTCAAAATGTAACGGTCTAAGTATTGCCAGACTTGGTAACTTTTGAACAAATCCAAACAAAAGACAACGGAAACAAAGATAATAAAGACCAAAAAACATTACATTCTCAACAAAAATAATAATTGTAGTTGACTACTCAAACTACTCTTTAAGTTAGTGCGCTGACAGCAGGCGATACATACTTACTACGTCATTTAGGGGATTGGCGAGTGCAAACGAAAAAGAAAGTTCATTTAGAATTTATAGTAGCAGCAGAGCAGTCAGCAGTGAATCACCACAAAATAATTATATAGCGCTTGTCCCAGAAGAATATCTGTGAAACAATACTCCCTGAATTATGGATTATGTTGTAAGTAATTTTATTTTATTAATTTGTTTGTCTTTTTTTAATAAAGTTGTAAAATTGTGTTTCAGCCCATTCCCTCCGTTGTGCCCGTCAAGCCATTTGATGTGGAGGCCGATACAGCAGCTCTGCGAGCCGCAATGAAAGGTTGCGGCACCGATGAACAGGCCATTATCGACATTCTAACTGCCCGCTCCAATGCTCAGCGTCAATTGATTAAGGAGCAGTTCTTGCGCGAATATGACCGCGACTTGATAGACGATCTAAAGAGTGAGCTAGGTGACCAGTTTGAAGATCTTATCATTGCTCTGATGATGCCTCCCGTTGAATATCTATGCAAACAATTGCATAAAGCCATGGACGGCATGGGAACCGATGAAATTACTTTGGTGGAGATACTCTGTACGAAATCTAATGAGGAAATGGCCGAAATTGTATCGTGTTATGAGAATATGTATGACCGTCCACTGGCCGAACATATGTGCAGTGAGACTTCGGGCCATTTCCGACGCTTGCTGACATTGATTATTACGGGCGTGAGAGATCCAGCGGGCACTGTTGATGCTGACCAAGCCAGGGAGCAAGCAGAACAGTTGTATAGCGCAGGTGAAGCAAAACTGGGTACAGACGAGGAGGTCTTCAATCGCATTCTGGTCCATGGCAGTTTTGCCCAATTGCGTTTGGTATTCGAAGAATACAAGCAGTTGTCGGGTCAGACTCTCGAGCAGGCAATCAAGCATGAGATGAGTGATGAAATGCACGAAGCCATGATGGCCATAGGTAAGTGGAAATCTTTATATCTAAGCTATTTAAACTAGGAAGAATGGACAAGGTCATTATTTCACAGAAGAGCATAGACAGAGAGAGATTCGTGTTTAAATACGAGAATCAAATACTTTGGGGGAAATTTTTCAATCAAGGTCATAATTTCATAGAAGAGCATAGACAGATACCTATTTAAATACGAGAATCAAATACTTTTCGGGAAGTTTTTCAATCAAGGTCATTATTTCACGGATGAGCATAGACAGATACATGTTTAAATACGAGAATCAAATACTCTTCGGGAAGTTTTTCAATCGAGTCGGGATGAGAATAGACGGATACATGTTTAAATACGAGAATCAAATACTTTTCGGGAAGTTTTTCAATCAAGGTCATTATTTCACGGATGAGCATAGACACATACATGTTTAAATACGAGAATCAAATACTCTTCGGGAAGTTTTTCAATCGAGTCGGGATGAGCATAGACATGTTTATATATGAGAATCAAATGCTTTTCTGATAGTTTTTCAATCAAGTATCATATTTTTCATTATTTAATTCACAATAAATAGTGGGGATTCCATACAATTTTAAAAAGGTTTATAGTCATTGTTGAAATTGTATGAAATTTAATTAAATTTCATTGTCATCGATACCAAGTTTTAATAGTAGTAAGCATTATTGTTTACTTTAGCATTAGGAGCACGAATACACTTTAAAAATGAAGCTTACGAGATATATTGTCACTTAATGTAGACTGTATAATCCGCCCCTTGCTATTACAAGAAAATTTTATGTACATATCGGGCTTATACTTTTGTATAAAGGCTTTTATTTGTCTGTTTGTATGGACCACAGACATTTCGCGACCTTAGAACAACAAGGTTCTAACTGACAATTTTTGATAAATTGAGCTATAGATCACATAGTACTGAATGTGGTAATCTCCTTCGATTACTGAGATATTCAAAGCAATAAAGTTCTAACTAACAATTTTTCTATAACAATTTAGTAAACAATGCTCTAACAACCAGATAGAACCATGTATCCATAAACAGGAAGAAAGATGTTGCTGATAGAACTTTGTTTGCTAAAGTATTGTTGATATGTGTAACTTCGCTGCATATCACTGTTCAGTTTTCATTAGACAAAAAGAATTATCGTACTAAATCTGATCGATATGATAAATGAGAAATGTCGTCCATGTGACTGATATTCGGAAAGTGAGTAGTTGTTCTTCTCATTCGTCTGTAACTAAATGATCTTGAGCCAGGACAATATCCCAGTACAAATCAAATATTAGGCCTGTTCGCTTACTAGCTTAATTTTTGTATGGAATTTACTCGCTTAACAAGAAAGTAGCTTACTACTCTCTTAACTGTGTTTCCAGCTTTTTCCTCTTAATCCATTTACGAAAAACCAATATGTAGCAACGTTGCCAACTTATCAAGTATCTTAATTGTAAGCTAGTAAGCCCAATCAACAGGCCAGGCCTATTGATTACAGACCAAAATAAAATAAACGAAAAAATATGTTAAAATAAGTGAGAAGAAAAAGAAATCAAATATTAGGCCTGTTCGATTGGGCTTACTAGCTTAATTTTTGTATGGAATTTACTCGCTTAACAAGAAAGTAGCTTACTACTCTCTTAACTGTGTTGCCAGCTTTTTCCTCTTAATCCATTTACGAAAAACCAATGTGTAGCAGCGTTGCCAACTTATCAAGTATCTTAATTGTAAGCTAGTAAGCCCAATCGAACAGGCCTATTGATTACAGACCAAAATAAAATAAACGAAAAAATATGTTAAAATAAGTGAGAAGAAAAAGAGAACATTTGGACGAAGAAAATGAAAGTAGAATGAGATGATCACTTCGCGATGAGAGAGCAGGAAGTTTGTGCAATTTCCACATTAACTTTTGATGTTCAAAATGTTTTATTTGGTCCTCGCGGGGATATCCGATTGAGAAAATTGAGGAAATTGAAAAAAAAAACTTGTCAGTCAAAGAATATTTTTTACAAATTGCAGTTAAAAGTTCTCAAAAATGTTAGCCGCAGATTGGTAAATGCATGAAAACTAGATTTTACTTCAAAAATGTTCCATATAGTTCAATTTGAATATTATTTAGATTTACTAGAATTATTAGAACTATTAGACTATTTAGAATTATTCGGCTATACTATTTATAAATCTTCCCAATTTGTCATTTGAAATTGAGCCAATTTCAAAACTACGATTCATATCTAAAAAGTTGAATCTTCTACTATTAATTTTCAAATATATCAGTGCTGCTACATTTCAAATTACAAAACAATTTTTATAATAGATGACTTTATTCTATAATTTCCCAGTCGGTAAAGCGTTCTCAAAGCGTAGCGTTTTAAGACGGTAGGATATGTCAAGAATAAAGCGCTCTGAAAGCCCCAAAATTCACGATTTAATATTATTTTACAGAGTATAATATTTCTAAAAATTGTAAAAAATTTGCAAAAGAAATACTTTAAAAGCATTTTTTATAAGCGATCCCAAAGCGTTTCAAATCTAGGCGTTGAGAACGCTTTTTTTGTAACGTCCGTAATTTCTGACTGGTTTGTTTTTTAGATAGAAAAAATGATTTTATTTGCATTAAACTAGTAGTTGTAATTAATTATTTAAATCGGCCGTTACAAGTGATATTATTTTTGGTTTAAAATAACAGATTTAAATCTCTTGTTAATTTGTATGTTTAAAGAAGGAAAACAAATGAGCACCGAAGTTTTCTAACATTTTTGAAACATAAAATTCTAGAAAACTAGAAAGAATAGAACAAGTTTAAAAAAAAACATTAAAAGTTGCCAGCGACTACACGAATAAACTTACATATGAAAACTAGAGCATATTAAACATTGATTATAATCCCAAACACTTCATTTGTGACTTCGTACTTTGACCCCACCGCCCTTGTCATATTTCTAATGTCGATGACATAATCGTCTTGAATGTACAATCGTTAAATAACCCTTTCCAAGCTCTGGGCCGGCATTCTGGCATTCACTTTGGAGTTTTTGTCCTGAAAAATCTACACATGTAACATTCACCCATAGGAATCGAGCTTTGGGAATCGAGCTTTGGGGAACAGCAAGCAATTCAAATGTTGAAATTCTGCAAACATATCAATCTAAAACACGGAGGGTAATCACTAATTCACCCTGGTTTGTAAGAAATGAAAACATTCATAAAGATCTGGATATCTCCAAAGTTAAAAACGAGATTAGAAGATATGGCAGTAATTATCTCAATAGATTGAGTCTACATCCTAATTTATTGGCTTTGACACTTTTAGATGATAGCAATGAATCTAGAAGACTGAAACGACGTCATGTCCTTGATTTGCCCTTTATTACCTAACTGCCATAAAACTATATTTAAACCTATAGCCAAAATTGTAAAATAGGATAAGTGTTAGAATTCAAATAATTTCTATTTAATTTTTTGTGTTATTTACCAACGGACAGGCCCGTGCGCAGGATTTCCCCTGGGGGGGTTTTCATCTACACTCATAAAAAGTTAACCCTATAATGAGTTAAAATTAACTAAGATTTAGGAAACCATTTTTTTCTTAGATTCAAGAATAGAACAATAGATTCAAGAATTTCTTAAACAATTTAAAATGTTTTTATAAGATTATTAATACTTGAATGTATGAAGACCTCGGCATAAATTTCAGTAAACATTTTAACTTAATTTTAGGAAAAACACATTTTTAAATTAAAATTTCCTAAATGGAATTTTTTCCATACAAAAAATTTTAGATTTTTTTCTCACTTAAAACCTTGAAAATATTATTCCACATAAGTCTGAATTTACTCAATTGTAAGAATTTTTAATGAGATCCAAAGAAATATTTTTAAGTAAATCTACTACCCTTCTTCTAGTAAATGAACTATTTACTATGGCTTTGAAAGAAGGAAACTTTACTCATACTTATTTTCCACCTTTTTAGGAAATGTTTACTAAAGCGTTTGGAAACCACCCATATTTTATTGCCAGGATCTTCGAGAAATATTTTGATACATTCGTCCGACAGACATTGCATTTCAGTAATCCATCTATTAGTACACTCAAAGGAATATGTCAGTAAAAGAAAGCAGGAAGTCTACTGAAAGAGCAGATTTGTATCTGCTGAGATTGTAAACAGCTGTTTGCTGTATTTTTAGCAATATATATGATACGCATATTGTCCCAAGATAATATAAAAGAAAATTCGAGCTAAACTCGCTTATTAACGCTTATCTATTTTTATATTTTTATTAACAACAGCCAATTTTAGCAGACTACAAACTCTTTAGCAATGTGAATGGTGATGTAAGATTGCAGAAAACTGCTGTTATGCCAAAAAAAACAGCTGTAATAGCAGAAAAGTGTCTGCTGATAGGCAGCAGACAATCGCTGCTTTTATTAACAGACTTGTTCTCGAAGTGTAGAACATTTTTTAAATATTTGCTTGAAATACATATCGTGGGCTTATATTCATAAGTGGCTATGAACAAAAACGTAACTTTTCAGGAGAGCGAAAAAACTGATTTTCTACTTAATTTCAAGAGGAATTGTTAATCGTTCTTCTTCAGTTTAATCTAAAAAGGATTACTAATTGCTACGATTAAAAAGTTTTCGAAATTTCCTATTCGCGGTTTCATGGTTCATAGCCACTTTTGTAAGTTTAAAATTATTTATTTATTTATTTATTTTATTTATTATGAATTACAATACAAAGTAAATTTATATTCTAATTTTGGGTCCAGGGATTGAGCCGGAGTGACTAAGACCATAGTAGCTAGTTATTTGCAGCGACAGACCAGAGCCTCTGGTGGGAATCGAACCCACGACCCCCACGCTGATAGCCGAGCACGCTACCACCTCGTCTACCGGGGCGCTCAAGTTTAAAAATTGACCACTATGAATGTTGAAATAAGAATAAGATTTATGGTAAACTCAATAACTTTTTTCATGAAATCTTGGCAATGTTGTATAGAAAACGCATTTTCTGTGATGTACACAGCGAATTTAAAGATTCCAGCTTCATTGGTCAGATTGGTCGCTTGTAACATATATGTAGCCAGTCGCGAAAATCGCTGCAATTGATGAAAAATCCAAAATTCGCGGTTGCAATTGCTTATATTTTAACTTTTTCATCCATAATTTTGAAACTTTTGTGACACAAATATTCCCCATGAAGTCAGCAATCACATGCCAAAGAAATATTTTGATATTCTCAATATAATGAAAAGTTACGCCGGTTTTTCTAAATATACTTTTCACAATTTTTGACTTTACATTTTACATTTTTCCTATTTTAGTTTCATAACTGGGGAATCAAAATGCTATTAACGCGAAATGATGGAAAATTAAAATAAAAATCTTTTTCAAATTTATATGACAGATGACATCCAAATCCGAGAATAGTTTGGCATCAAAAACTCATTTTCGAGAAAATGGTTCATAGCCACTTTTGAATATAAGCCCTCGATATATATTTTGAAGAAATATTACACAAAAAACGATCAAATTCCTCGGCGATAAACCCTTCAGTCCCGCATTTTTTCTATGATAAATGCAGAAAATTGGATGTTTTTGACAAAGTATGGGTCTAAATAGGATGTTTAAAGAGTTTTGGGAATTTTAATTTATATAGGACATGAGTAACAGGATGTTTACTCAAAATCTTTATACGCATATTCCGATTCAATAAAAAATATTTGGAAATGTTTCTTCATTTTTATAATCTTAAATATGTATAAATTCGAATAACAAATACAGTTTTTTTGTATTCGATGAAATGCAAGAAGAAACAACTATAAATTTTAATTCCAAAAAAAAAACAAATAATTGGTATTTTAGAGTTTCGTTTTCCTACGTAGATCCAAGTTACTGAATTTGTTGATTCTCTTTTGAATAATACTTGTTACATATGTACAAAAAAAATATTTGACATAAGTGATAAATATAACAACAATTTTAGTAAGTTGAAACTCATTTCTTATTGTTTCGCAACTTTAAAGTAGATTTTAAAATAGAGACCTACATGCAGAGAAAAAATTTATTTAGTAGAAACGAAATTTTAAACACGTGAACATCGTTTTTGAGTTTCTTTTGTGGGAACAATTTGTTTGTTTGCGGTAAACATGTCATCAGTTGTTGTAAAAAGTTCATAAGATATAGCTCTAGTCGAATGCCAAGAAGTGGTATCGGTTAATAAAAATGAAAATTTTCCGAACAATTTGGTGTCCATTAGCGAAATTAGCACTACACAATCTTGAAATTGGCACAATTCGTTTAGTTTGTTTGTATTTTTCATAATCTTTGTCTGAAATTCAAGAAAGTGTCCACGCTTTTTTATGTAATTTTCGTGTTTTCATGATTTTATTGCAAAATTTCCATTTCAGACGAGTTATTTTAAAAAGACCTTAAAAATTCTATATTTTATTGCTTCAGAAAGTCTAGAATGTTTTAAAAATATATGTTCGAAACTTCTCTGGGGGGGATTTTTCTTTAAAATATTTACAAATAAATTTCCAACATTAGCTGAAATTAGCTTTCCATTACCACCAGAAATATTCTATTTTCAACTGCCCAAATGCAAACTACGAAGTTTAAAACGTAGAGCAAAAATAGTAATTAAAATAAATTTACTTTTCCACAATTATCCTGCATATCTCTACAAATTGTATCTTTAGAAACACGAGATCAATATGAATTTCTTTGTTTATTTGTTTGTATTCTTTATTAATTGAATACATTTTTTCTAGTGGAATGTGTGCAATCTCCGGCTGCATTCTTTGCCAATTGTATCTTTAAAGCCATGTCTGGTGCGGGCACAGAGGATTCAGCTTTAATACGCATTATTGTATCACGTTCTGAAATTGATTTGGGCAATATTAAAGACGAATTTGAACGTATGTTCGATCGCACTCTGGTCAGTGCTATAAGGGTAAGTTGTGAACATACATATCTCAATATCTATTTAATGGAAGTAACAATATTTCTTTTTTCTTATTAGTCCGAGACTTCTGGCGATTACAAACGGGCTCTGTGTGCTTTAATCGGTGGCGCCTAAGCCTCTATGACGGGTTTTTGCAGCAATGAATCTCTTTGGCCTTTGATATGGATATGATGTTATTTATTATATATTTAGTACAGCTTTAAATGTTTGAAAGTATATGAATGTTCTGTTGTTCCATTAAGTGTTTTTTATACACACTTTATTTTAAAAATGTTAAACACAATACAAAAAGATCCAATAATAAATTAAATTATAATAAATAGCTAACTAAGCTCTTAAGAAAGCTTTTCTTCATAATTTTTGACAATTTTAGGTAATTTCTGAAAAATGATTTGACAACATTTGCATTTTGTTTAGGAAGCATCTAATTCAGGTGATCGGCGAAGATAGGTAAAGGGTTTTCCAATAAGGAAAACTTTTTTTAAATAAAATCGGAGAACGTACGTCGCGTCAAATGGTCCATCGGCTGCAATTCTTGAGTCAGCTTGATCTTGTATGGGTGTAAAGCAAGATTCTTACGCAAAATTCGCCATAAAGTGGTCTTGGCGTTGCCCAGTTCTTGGAAACGCCGCGGAATCGACTGATTTGGATCGTTTGCTTCGGAGGCCTGAACGACAACGATATTTTCGTCACTTCGACCAACCCGTTGTCTCACTGGCACGTCAGCATCTCACAATTAATATGTAGACTCAAATAACGGCCGAAAATTGGGGTTAACGCTCTTAAAGTTGCGGTCACGGACTCCGAATTTACATTTTTATAATTTGCATACGTTGCTCGTTCGTGTACTTTACCATGATGAAAATGTTGAGTTTACTGAGTCGTCGGAGGCAGTTTTGTCGCTTTTTGTGTATTTTTACCCCTTTTCCCTCACATTTGTCCCCGATGAACGGTCACTTACACACCCATTTTTTTGGCTCATGAATTTTTTCCCGAACCTCACAAAATTAGGGGTTCTAGCATATCAAAATCGAAAAGTCGTGCACTATCCTACTCCTAATGGACAGACAGACGAACATTGCAATAATCGACGCTGAAATTGATTCTAAGCCGATCTGTATTAGAAACGAATGCACAAAGACTTAAATCCTAGTGGAGGGTATAGCCTCACTCTCAGATAACATGTCTATGGAAGGACTTAAATTTTACTTAGTGCCAGATAATTATAAAACGTGATCAAATATAAAGTCATAGTAGATTTCATTCACGTTTTAGAAGTTATGAAGGAATTATTTGACCTAAGGTTTTTATCCTTGAATATCCTTGCATAACATCATTTAGATTTTGTGCGAAATTTGTCAGAAAAATAGTCAACAATTTTCTATAAAACATGTCAAAATTTCAGGATGGGATCGGACCTTGAGGAGCAAAAATTAAAAAACATGTTGCGGTCCTTAATGGCTTAGGAAATTCCAAAAATCAGAATTAGCTAAAAGTACGTTTCCAGCGAGCCCTTTCGAACAAAAATGTGAAAGTAAAGTGGATTTTATAAAAATACGTTGAAAATAGGCCTATTTTAAGAAAAAATTGAATAAGTGTAGAAGTTATGACCCTTATGGTGGAGTAAGGGAATTTAAAAAATCGTGTGTCATTTTTGGATTTAGTCATACTTGAGGACCAATGGATATCATTGGTCTTTCGAAAAATAGGTTACCTTGAAAAATAATATGTAAAAACATTGCCAAAGATGAAAATGACGAAAAATGGAAAAATTTTTCTGGACAAAGTTTTCTTATATAATGTATGTATATCGTTACCCTAATATAGGGAAGGCCCTACTTATAATTTTTCTAAATTTGTTTTATTACTGATTATTGATTGTATGAAAAATTGGCAAGTTATAGCCAAAACAAAAAAGATCCTAGTTGTTCCTTGCTAGTAAATTACAGTATGTACTGAATTCTAAAATTTTCTATTTCTGTTTTTTTTTCAGCGTATTCAGTGTCTGTCTGATGTAATATTTTTATATACTCCACCAGGATATTATGCCTATCCATTTGATTACAACACACAAAAGGACGCCAATTGTTTATTTTTCCCATCGACTTAGAATTACTTTCTGAGTCGCTTTGTCCGTTTCTCTCCATCTATTCATGTAGAGGTCGAAATGATTCCCCGATCCCCGATGTTAAAGACGACAAAGCGTACATTTAAGCAGATCGGTTCAGCTTTAGATATAGCCCAATACCAGACATCACCCCCGATTTTGCTTTTCCGCTCTAAACACCATAGATTATAATCGATATATATTAACCAAAACATGTGAAAAGTGGTAACTTCGGTCCATGTTTTGATATAGCCCCCATAGGTAGGCCAGAAGAAGACCACAGTGATACCACGGGCTTTTACGCCCGTCATCGGAACCAACCTGTGCGACTCAAGAAATATTTTATCTTGCCGACGCACAATGGCGCCCGTAGAGCAAACGAGGTTGCAAAATCAACATTTTCTGTGCGCCTACGATATTTTTAATAAACCCTTATAAGAAAATTTTCAATGTTTTCAAATATGCTACACTTAGTTCAGATTTTTAGTTTAGAAGATATAACCGTTCAAATTTGAAAATTTGACCGATTTTCGGTTTTCCACAAAACATACAGGGGTAATATCACGGAATATAGATATCGAATTGTCTTGTTTTTTGTTTCTATTGATTGATGTATTTATTAAATGTATAATAATAAAAAATGTTGTGTTTGCTTTTGGTTCTCCAGGTAAATCACTATTTAAAAATTATCCATTTTTCACCATTTTTCAACTTTGACGGAAAATAAAAAATCTATATAGTCTTTTAGATATACATTCTCTTACGAATTGTGATGAATATTTTAAAGAAATTTTAAAAATAAATTTAAATAAATATAAATATATATAAAAAAGAGTTGCGTGATTGAGTGACTGACTGACTGATCACTCCCCAGACCAAACGGTTAGAGCTAGAATCATGAAATGTACACCTCTTACAGTGTAGAGGTGTGATAAGACGGGGTTTTTCGAAATTCGTACTTTTAAGGGGTAAAATGGGATAAAAATGGTACCACCGCAATAACCAAACGGCTGGGCCTAGATTCTTGAAATTTGGTATGGATATTCTTCTTGCGGCATAAAGACATACGAAAAAGTGGCATTTTAACAATTCGTACTTTTGGGGGTTAAATTGGACAAAAAGGGACAAAGATGGTACAAACAATACGGCTGAAGCTAGAAGCATGAAATTTGATGTGTACATTTCTCTTACAGCGTAGATATCAGATTTGAAGTGAAGTTTGAAGTTTTTCCCAATTCGTACTTTCAACGGGTAAAATGGGGTCGTAAGGGATGAAAATGGTACCACAGCAATGACCAAACGGTTGGGCCTAGAATGTTGAAATTTGGTACGCAAATTCATCTTATAGCTTCAACGCGTCCAATAAAATATTTTTTAAAATTCGTACTTTTTGAGGGTGAAATCGGGTAAAAAGGTGTGGGTGAAATTTGGAAAAAAATTGATAAAATGGTACCAATCAAACAAACGGAGCTGTAATCATGAAATTCGGCGTGTTCATTCCTCAAAATTCTTAGAAACGTAAAATCAAAGAATTTTTCAAAATAATGGGATTTTTTTAAGAATAATGAGGAAAAGAGGGATGCAAATGGTACCAACAACACGGTTAAAGCTAGAATCGGTGTTAAATTCTGACCTCTAATGGATTTTTCAAAATTTATACTTTTAACCAATGTATCGAATAAGGTATATACATAATAACTCTGACGTGCAATATAAATGTTCTGTATCAAAGTGTGTACTTTAAAGATGGAAGCGGATCAAAAGTCATAAAAATCAATTAAACCAAATTGGGGAAATTGCGATATAGATGGTACCAACCAATTTTTTCAACTAGAATATGAAAAGGCTATTAAAAATTCGGCGTGTATATTTCTCCGAGTTCGTAGACGCGCAACATAAATGATTTTTTTAGAAATTGGAGACAAAAAGAGAAAAAAAATTGTACCTACCAAAATATTGCACTAGAATCGTGAAGTTATGTGCGAACATTATAGCCCCGTCGAAAAAAATAAAAAAATATATAAAAAAAGGTTTTTTTATTTATAAGTTCAGATTTCAAGTCATGCACCGGTATAGAAGTAATGTATATGTAAAGGATTTAATTTTACAAAGGGCGTGACAAGCGCATACATATTTTGTAGGTTTAAAGTGATTATCAAAACATTATGGATCTAAAATTGCAACTGATTTCGACCGGTGTGTGCAAGCATATATGAAAATATTGGCAAAGGTCAAATTTCACATTATTCCGATCATCCCTATAGAAGTTATAAAAGGGTTAATTTTACGTAATGTTGATTAGTGCGGGAGGTAAAAGAAGGGGCGTGGCAAAATCCACCATATTACGTACGTACGCTCAAAATGATTATAAAGACTTCATCATATATCAAAATACAACTGGTTCCGAATATTTTACTAGCAATATGAATATATATATCTGTGGGGTACCATAATCAATTCAACCATCTCCAATTTTAAACTAAGTCTGTATAAAGTAATACTAAGTTCAGAGTTTGCATAAATTCCTAACTCCCTACGAGAGTTATCCTGTACACCAGCCAGCCAGATAGACAGACAGACGGACGTGAAAGGGATTTTAGACATAAGTCACTCCTTTAATGCGTTACACTTTTTTCCCAAGTGACATAATACGCTCCTACTCTGTTGAGACGGACAAATATTTTTCTACTTTATATGACTTTTTGGTAAATTAAACTATTGACTACGTATAAATTGATTATGATGATTTGTACAAAGGGGACTAAAATTAATTCGGTATATAAATTCCATCGGCAATGTAGGATATGGAATCGAAAATTTGGTACCTCTGAATAGAGATGGGCGCCACTCACGTGAATTGCGTGAATCACGTGATTCACGCGTGAATCACGCGTGTACGTGAGCAAAATATATTTTACTCACGTGAGCGTGCGTGAACGTGAGGAACGAAAAAATGTTCGTGCGTGAATGTGCGTGAGTCTAATTTCTGCGTGAATCACGTGATTTTTTCGTGAGTCGCACATACTTATTAATTCTTTAATTTTCATTTAATTTCGCTTAAAAATGTATTTATTTCTATTATTCTATTTTTTTCTATTATTTAAGTAAGCATTCCCTGCACCAACACTAGGCGCTGAATTTATATCCTTAGTGTTAATTCAATTAAAAAACCACACAACTGGTATCGGTATATATGCTGTGTTTATTTTTACTTGGATTTTATGTCAGTGTCCGATTTCTAACTTATTTTGCATTAAACTATACGGTATACCACACTGTAATATTGTATACTATTATATAAAAAAAATGAATATAATATAAAAATGTGAATTTAAAACAAACAACGCAAATGTAGAGGTTTTAAATATTTAAATTAAATAATATTCGTATTTGCGGGGCGTTACTCATTTCGATTTCAAATGTATATCTTTGTGGAAATTGTTTGCGTGATTTACGTGATTCACGCGTGATCGTGAGCAAAATTTATTTTACTCACGTGAGCGTGCGTGAACGTGAGTAACGAAAAAATCTTCGTGCGTGAACGTGCGTAATTCAATTTTTTTCCTTCGTGAGCGTGCGTGAACGTGAGCCAATAATCACTCACGCGCACATCTCTACCTCTGAATACATAGTTGCGCAAGCTAATGTGATTTTTTTAAGTTTTGATCGATTACAAGCGATTTACCCTGAGGAGTATATCCTTACACCGCATACGAAGTAGTGGGTATTTGCTAGTATATATATATATATTATAATAAATAAATATAATATTTTTATTATTTCAAACAACGCAATTAGAGGGATGTACATACTGAATTTCGTCATTCTGGCTGTAGTCGTTTAGTTGTTACTATTTTTATCCCTCTGTACCCATTGTATCCCTTGAAAGTACGAATAAAAATAACTTTATGGTGCATGTTTTTGTTCTAGGGAGAATGTGCATACCCAATATCAAGTAAGTACAAGCAGACTTATTGAAAAAATGTGCTTAAACACTCTAAAATATTAGGGGTTATTATGGGTATTTTTAGTCCTTGTGGGCCGATTTCGTCCAGTTTCAATCCCAACCGATCTACGACTATAAGACGCATTTATGAAAAATTTGGACGTCCTAGCTACTTTATAAGGTCTCAGGTCGATATTTCAAGGTGTTACAAATGGAATGACAAAGTTAGTATACCCCCATCCTGGAGGTGGGGGGGTATAAAAATCGATACACTTGAACCGGATGGCATAAGTCTGAAACTGTTCGTATTTCATGGTGCTAAGGTATTTGAAAAATATTTTTTCGGTAACGGCATTTAATTTGAAACGTTATTCGAAGGGTAACGGTATTATAAGGACAACGGAGGCCTACCTACCATGGGTTTGTGTGATAAATCTTATGTCAAAGCAACTTGTATTCGGCCGGCCGAATACAGCCTACAAGTATGCTATAAAAACTGTATGAATTAATAACACAAATTTACCCCCTAACAACATGCAACTCTGTTCATAACCACCCCACAAGAACAACCGCCAACAATTCAAAACACAAGAGAAAAGTCCACCCAACAAAATAGGGGGTAAGTTGGCAATTTGCGAGTATAACGGCATCGGTGGTGGTGATATGCTGGTGGTGGTGGTATGAGAAGCCAGCAGAATTAGCAGTGCGCACACCCTTTTCAAAGATGAGAAGAAAAGCGCGCACACGAGGAAAACTTTTCACACAGAGATTGTTGAGAATTGACAACCGAAATTATGCCGGCTGAGAACAAAATATCCCCATGCATGCGAGCGAGTGCGAGTGTGTGTATGTGTGAGTGGTGTGCGCGCATAAAGGGAGAGTGTGACATACAAATAAACATTGATTGCCGCCGCCTTATCAACGCCACATGCCCACCAACCAACCATATGAATTTTGGCGTATGAGTTCTGAATGTTTAATAGAACTGAAACGACTCAGCAACAACAACAACTAAAACTAAATAAAAAAGAAATGTGTGTGTTCAATTGCAAAGCAGATATCCAACGACAAATACATACATTCTCACACAGAACGTAATTGTGGAACTCGGAAGGCAGAGCTCACTCAGTCAGTCCATACACTCACTGTACGCCACTGAAATCATCGGGAGGAAAAAAAAGCGAAAAATCGTTTAGTGCCAGTTAGTTTAGTTAATAAAAGCCACACAAAGAAATAAATACCCCGAACGGAAGAAAAGAAATTCCTATTTTGAAAAAATCCTAATAAAATTTGTGAAAATGGAGTTCGATTCGAAATGCATGCGTATCTTGGGCACTGCTGCCGTTTCCATAGTCGGTTATCAGATTATAACAAAATTCCTGCCTTGGCTGTATATAAACATAATTGGCCCCAAATTGTTCGGTCCTAAGGTCGATGTTCGCCGCATGGGATCATGGGCTGGTAGGTTGCACGCACCACACACACACACACAGAGAGAGGTGCTCCAAAACACCTCACTCAGTGTTATCGAAAATGCATCGTAATCAATTTTCCGTAACATAAAATGTGATAAGATTTCGTGTTTCTCTAAATAATTTGTGTAATATTCCAATATTAGTTCAGTACAAAGTGTTAATTTGTTGTTTATCTCATCTAAAATAGTTATTACTGGTGCCACGGACGGAATCGGAAAGGCCTATGCGAAAGCGGTGAGTATTTGTGTAAATTGATTTTAGACACCAGGGGTTTAAGGACACGCAATATACCTGCCTACTAAACATATAACTTTGCCTGGCTAAATATTTATTGAAAACGATAATATTTGCACCCTATAAATCTTCGATCATGCAGTATTGTTTGTAAAGCGAAAAACTACTTCGCAGTGACTCAGTGGCATATGCAATTAAAATAAAAAAAGTTGTGGGGCCTGCATAGTGCATTTATTATAAATGGATATTATAGAAAAGTTTTGCGTTGGGATATGTTCCCAGTGACTCAGTGACATATGAAATTAAAATAAAAAAATGTGTTGGTCCAAGTGCCTTTATTATATCACAGGATATTCCACAGGAAAATACCTTTTTGTTCATATGCAATATACACTGATGTTTATATCAATATTTCCTATTAAAAAGACTAGAAAAAATTACAATCAGTTTGCTTTAAAGGAAACGGACAGAAATGCATAATATTTTCAATATTTACACTCTCCACCATCCGCCTGGAATGGAGTATTAGCAGGCTTGCCAGATGTGAGGATTTGATGGGGATGATGGTCAAAAGGACAAACAATTTGAAATGAGGAAAGGGATTCATGTGGGGATGTAGTGAAATATTTCGGGGATTCTGTGGGGATATTCGAAGTACTTTGAAAAATGTTTAGTATTTGATTTTAACTGGGAATGCAATTTGAAGTATTTTTAGCAGATTAACTGTATAAGAGGATGCGAATAAGTATTTAAAATATTTTTTGAAAAATGTTATACTTTGAAACTTTATAGTCCTTTGAATAGGCAACAGGATAAGAAATTGAAAAACTAAAAACGCCAATTAACTTCACTTTGCCTATAGATTCAGACGTATATCTTCCGGTTTAAATGTAATATAGATGGTTGCAGGAAAGGGGGAAGGGAATCATGTGGGGATGTCGTGAAATATTTCGGGGATTCTGTGGGGATATTCGAAGTACTTTGAAAAATATTTAGTATTTGATTTTAACTGGGAATGCGAATTTAATTAAATTTATATATATCATGATTTTGGTGATGACCATCTTCCGCTGGTCAGCAAAGAAATTATAATAATGAAATGAAAAAGGAAGTTGTCAACGACAAAAAAGGAACATTGAAATGAATTTGTTATGAAGTATTTAATACAATCGAATCTGGATATGGGGCTCCTGCATAAGTGGGAATCCTCTATTAGTGGCATATTTATATATATGTATATGGATGGTCCCTGCACGCTTCACATATAAAAAAAACTCTTTAAGCGAGAATTTGAACCTCTTTAAGTGATTAAGGATTGATTTTTTCAGGATTTACTTCTACACATGGGATATTTTACTCGTTTGCCTCTAAGAGTGGAATTTAGCTTTCATTGTGGACCTATATAAGTGTGATTTTTCTAATTGCTTTACCTCGTTTAGTGAGATTTCATACTAGGAGAGATATCATTGTCATTGTGGCCGTTTTTTTCCATGCTTTATATAAGGTTACTTTCTATATATGTTTGTGTGCCACAAAATTTGAAATCAATTTTTGAAAGCTTTTTCTCAACCAATTTTGCTCAAATTTTGCACACTTAATCATTTTCGATGACAATACAAGGAAATGGAAAAATTTGACCAATTGGACAAAGGGGCGTGGTACCTCCCATTTTCGATGACAATACAAGGAAATGGAAAAATTTGACCAATTGGACAAAGGGGCGTGGTACCTCCCATACAAACCACAAATTAAAAATCTATTATTTCTGCTCCTGATAACGGTATTTAAACAAAATTTGGTACGTCGGTTTGGTGTGCATGTTGTAAGTGCTGCTGCAAATATGGGCGGGATTGTACAAAGGGGCGTGGTACCTCCCATACAAACCACAAATTAAAAATCTATTATTTCTGCTCCTGATAACGGTATTTAAACAAAATTTGGTACGTCGGTTTGGTGTGCATGTTGTAAGTGCTGCTGCAAATATGGGCGGGATTGTACAAAGGGGCGTGGTACCTCCCATACAAACCACAAATTAAAAATCTATTATTTCTGCTCCTGATAACGGTATTTGAACAAAATTTGGTACGTCGGTTTGGTGTGCATTTTTTAAGTGCTGCTGCAAATATGAGCGGGAATGGACAAAGGGGCGTGGTACCTCCCATACAAACCACAAATTAAAAATCTATTATTTCTGCTCCTGATACGCAGTAATTTTTCCTTCTACAAAAGATAACTAAAAAAGAATTTCTAGGCCCAATAGAATTCTGCTTGCATAAAGCATGGATTTGAAAAAAAAAATTTTTTTTGATTTACTAGTTTCTTTTTCATTTCTTGACTATTGGAATTTTTGCAGAACGCATGTTGCAAGTATGTCGAAACGAAAACTTAGAATATTGAATATCAGCGATAAGTTGAAAATTCTTCAACAAGTCCGAAAAAGGGAAGAGTCAAATAGAAATTCAAAAGCCTTCCATGTTCCAAGATCCACATTATCACGTATATTTCAAAAGTGTAACTCCATATATGAAGCTTCATTTGAAGTACAAGAAAAACTGAAAAGATTAAAAACGACTTCCCAGTAGTGGAAGATCATTTGGTGACATGCATAAATGTTTCTTCAAGTTAAAATGTTCCAATATGCGGAAACGCTATTAAAGGGAACATCTTCACATCTTTAGGCGTCTCTCAAAACGTTACTAACTTTACCGCTTTACAATTCAATTCGGTAAAAAAGTGAAATCATGGAGGATTTTCTATGTGTCATAATCATAGACCGATGTGACCTACTGACCTACTTTGTCAAATCGAGAAGATTGCTTGTATCGGGACTATATCCACTTGACCCACTTTCACCATAGGTGCTTCTAGCTAAAGTATAACGTGTTATGGAAAATTTGAAGAAAATACTTGGTGAGCGGAAAAATTCAAGCCGGTATGGGAGTTATATATAAATCTAAACCGTTTTGACCCATTTTCACCATTGGTCTTTCTAGTTGAAATATAAGATAATTTACCAAATTTGAAGAAGATCTGTTAAAATATGTGTTTTCTATGGCGGAAAAAGTCAAATCGGAGGCTAAATTTTGTGTGGGAGCTATATATAAATCTGAACCGATCTGACCCAGTTTGTCAACAGATGTTTCTAGTTCAAAATATAAAGCGTTGTGCGAAATTTGAAGAAAATCGTTGTAAATACGTGGTTTCTAGGGCGAAAAAAGTCAAGCCAGAAGCGAAATTTTTATATGAGCTATATACATATCTGAACCGATTTAACTCATTTTCACCATAGTTGTTTCTAGTTGAAATATAAGATAATTTACCAAATTTGAAGAAGATCTGTTAAAATATGTGGTTTCTAGGGCGGAAAAAGTAAAATCGGAAGCTAATTTTGTGTGGGAGCTAAAGGGTGGATAAATTTTAAGGGGCGATGTTGATGTTGATTAAAACACAAATTACTTAGGAAGTTATTGTCATTTCTTTTTATTATGATAATATTGGTATGGTTCAATTATGTATGGAACAAAATATCGGCCAAATGGCCGCCGCGACCTCGGCGGCACACCTCCTGTTGAAACCACATGTCGTCCACATCTATATCTTCCAATTCGGGCCATAAAAAGTTCGTTATCATCTCTCTATAGTGAAGACCATTCACAGTAACTGCCTGACCGACATCATTTTGGAAAAAATACGGCCCGATGATGCCGCCAGCCCATAAACCGCACCTAACAGTCACTCTTTGTGGGTGCATTGGTTTTTCGACAATCACTCTTGAATTGTCATTCGCCCAAATGCGGCAATTCTGCTTATTGACGAATCCACTGAGGTGAAAATGCGCCTCATCACTGAAGATGATTTTCTTCGAAAATGCACGATATGCATTTTGAATTGAACGCCCATTTTCATAATAAACATGAATAACTTTAACGCGTTGCTCGATTGTGTATCTTTCCATGGTACAAATTGAGTTAGTCTGAAATTGAGTCAAATGAAATGCAGCAAAAAAACTCGAAGTTTAGGTGTGGTTCACATTCAACATCGGCCCTTACAATTTAACCACTCTTTATTACTTGGCTACACACTATCACTATCATAATTTCTGGACCGTGGAAGCCTTTGTCAGGTGGCTTCGCAGCGACTTTTCAAGCTCTTTAAGTAAATTAGTTTAGAATTAAAAACCATTTCAATTTTGCCTCCTTAGTTTATTTATTTCATTTATATTTTACTTTTTAAGAGGGAAAACTTGACATGGTTGTTAATGTTAAACTAATACAGATAGAATCATGAAATTTAAAGTATTTTTAGCAGATATTCTCCTCCTTAATTTCACACTTATACCGTTATAAGAGGATGCGAATAAGTATTTAAAATACTTTTTGAAAAATGTTATACTTTGAAACGTTATAGTCCTTTGAATAGGCAACAGGATAAGAAATTTAAAAACTAAAAACGCCAATTAACTTCACTTTGCCTATAGATTCAGATGTATATCTTCCGGTTTAAAGGTAATATAGATGGTTGCAGGCTTATAAGTGTGTAAAGGACGTAAACCTTGTTTTTTTAGCCGTGAGTCATGATTTTGGTGGAGATTTGACAAACACATTATGGGTTTACTCGACCATACCTACAAGAAATATATTACCTCTCCCAAGATGATCGTCCATCTTTCGTAGTGTATTTTTAAAAATTGAAGATTATATTCGACCGACTGTCTCTCCTTCCAGCCATCTGGCGCTCTAATATAAGCCTCTAGAAACTTGTCCAGTTATATTCAATAGTTTGAAGATGGTCTGAGATCTCCAGAATATATTTAGAGCACCAAACTCATGTTTCACTTTATTTTTAATTTGCTGACACATTTTCTCATGTTTGACGTCTTTGATGAGAATTGATTCACATTACTTTAGTTTGCTGATATCAATGTGACCAACTCTCATCACACAATCAAAGAATAGTTGGACAACAAGTTTTTGAAACGATGGAAAAAGCCGAAAAAATATTTTTTTGTTGGCTTACAAATCCAACAAAAAAATAGAAGAAAAAATATTTTATTTTGTTTTTTAATAGCTAACATTTTAAAGGCGAAACTACACTCAAAGAAATTTGTCACTAAAAGAAAGCAAAAAGTCTGCTGGAATAGCAGATTTTCTGCTGAAAAAGCAGATTTGTATCTGCTGAAATAGCAAATAGCTGTTTGCTGTTTTTAGCAATAAAGAAAAACGCTTTCTTGAAACTTTAAGCATATGTACAATATAGCCAGTCAACAATTTTATTAAGAACACTTTTTAGAATAAATGTTATTATAAGGGAATTTATTACCACTGAATGATATTGTGATTATCTTATTAATGATACGTATATTGCCCCATGCTAATATAAAACGAAATTCGAGCTAAATTCGTTTTCGCAGTCAATCTTTTATCTATTTTTATAATTTAATTAACAGCAGCCAATTTTAGCAGACTGCAAACACTTTAGCAGTTTGAATGCTGATGCAAGATTGCAGAAAAAACTGCTGTTATGGCATAAAAACTGCTGTAATAGTAGAAAATTGCCTGCTGATAGGCAACAGACAAACGCTGCTGTTAATAACAGACTTTTTTCCTTTAGTATATATGTAAAATATCTATGAAAAATTGTAGAAGTAATGACCCTCTTAGTATGCAATTTTTAAGGGTTATAATTTCTACATTTATCCGTAGATTTTCTTCAAATAGTCCTTGTTCGTAGAATTTCTTCAAATAGTCCTTCGTTAGAATCCCAACTGTGTCCAAAAATCATTAAAAAGTTCTTACAACGATGGGATGGGTCAAGTGGACAGTTAACCAATTTCCCGCAACTAAAACAAGTCAGACAATTGTGGTTTATATTGTAAACTTCAGTAGAAATTTTTAATATTTATGACACTTTTTCATGAAAGTAACGAAGCTTCATAACAAAATCTAAGAAAAATTTCATAAATTATATTATGAAAAAGTAAGTAAGCTTCAGTCGGCTAAAACGACTTATATATACCCTCACTGTCAGAGAATATATACACTCAGAAAAATAACATTACTAAATTTGAGTAAAATCCATACTCCAATTCAGTTCAGAGTTTTTACTTACTTCAGAGTTTTTGTTGTAAATACTTACACTTAGTAAGTATGTACAACAAAAACTATGAAAACAAAAGATCAAATAATAATAAAAAACAAAACAGACGAAATTTTGCTTCAGTTTAGTACAAATTTCCTTAAAAGTAGGAAAATTTACTAAGTATGAGTAAAGTTTCCTTATATCAGAGCCATAGCAAATAGTTCTTTTACCAGAAATAGGATATTAAATTTACTTAAAAACATTTCATTGGATCTAATAAAAAATTCTTACTTCTTAATAATTAAATTGAGTAATTTCATACTTGTGTGGAAGAAAATTTCAAAGGTTTTAAGTAAGAAAAATATTAAGTTTTTTATGGGAAAAAATACATTTAGGAAATTTTAACTAAAAATAGTTTTTTTTTAATTAAGTTAATGTGTTTAATGAAATTTATGCAGAGATCTTCATACATTTAAGTATTAAAAATCACTTGAAATAGTTCAGAAATTTACTTATTTCTTAAATACTTCAAGTATTATTCTAAACAACCACTGCGAGGGCGTCTATCTTGCAATCATGGAGTAATAACTCAACTCTTTATGGCAATGATATCATGAAACTTTTGAGAAATATTTCATGCTGTCATTCTTTGTATTAAATAGTTTTGCATACTCTGAAGCAAAATCAGAATTATTTTTAGTTAAATTGAACTTATTTTAAGTTCACTTTTTTCCTTGTATCAAGTAAAACTTCCCCCGGTTTAAGTAAAAATTTACTTGTTTTGAGGAAAGAATCAGCAAGTTTGTCCTCAGTTTAAGTAAGTATTTACTTGATTCGAGTAAAAATTTACTTAGTTTTAGGAAAATTTTACTTAGATTTAGTAAAAATTTACTTGGTTTGAGTAAAAATTTACTTAGTTTTAGGAAAATTTTACTTAAATTTAGTAAAAATTTACTGGACTTGAGGATAAATTTACTTAATATCAGCAAAATTTTACTTCGATTTAATAAAAATTTACTTGGTTTAAGGAAAAACTTACTGCAATTTTCCTCAGTTTGAGTAAATATTTACTTGGTTAAATTTAACTTATTTTAAGTTCACTTTTGTCCTTGTATCAAGTAAAATTTCCCTAAATTTTAGTTCATTTTAACTAATTTTTCAATTTTTTTCTGAGTGCAGGGAGTTTTCAGGATTTTTAAAGAACCGCGTTTCTCCAGTTTTGGATCTACCATCGAAAAATTCATTAGAATCGGTAACGGCACATAATCTGGCAACTTTCTTCATATTAGAGTATTATTTCCATCTAAATGTAAGAACTGTGAACTGTTGGCAGTAGGTCCCCAAGTCAAAAAAGGTGTGCCGAGCAAAGTTCAAGAGTGTTTTACACCCGATACCAAATCACTTTTGACCGACTATAAAATAATCCACACTGGCGATTTGCATTTCTTCTACAACAACTTTAATATAATTTATTAATTCGTATACGAATATGTATTCGTATATATATGGAATTCCGCTGTCTCATCATTATTTTCAACACGTACTTGTGTTGTACGAGCGTCAAAGTATGTATGTTCCCTGGCACCACAACCAAATATCACAACGAAATTTATAGACACCCTTTGGATTCGTGGAATACACAATTCGAACACAAAATCCAGCCAGTCGGCACAAGGCATTTTCATTCAATGCACATTCATGCCGACGCATACGGAAACAAATGATATCAGCACACTGTGCGTGTGACTCTACGTCAGAACCGTTCTTTAGTAATTTTCAATAAATTAATTTTGTATTAGCATGTTGTTCATAAAAATTGAAACGACATGTAACTGTAATTTTCCCAATTTAATAGGGATTTCCGTTAGAAAAGCAATTTGAATGAAACAAATTGATTGTGATATTTCAAATAATTATTTGAAAGGCTTGTCAATGACATCCAATTTTCGATGATCCTGTCGAACAAGAAAAACTCTGTCGCACGTCGCCTCTGCTTAAATAATAATATTTAACCCGGTCAGACCTAGTTGCTTATACATTCGTTTTATTATTAAACTAAGGAAACTAAAAAATTTCAAACTTTCTGTTTGCACTTCGTTTACGTTAAACTATTGATGCAATAACTACTATTAATTGAGTAAACATTATGATTTTTGTACGACTATGTACATAAATAAATGCAGGTAGATTCAAAAGTGCATTCGTTTTCGCAAATCACAACATGTGTGAAAAAGTGCAAATTCATTAAAATCTTCGTAAGAGTCATTGCCAAGTACTCGACGAAAATAGTTTGTCTTCTGAAAAAAAAAAAATAAATAACAAATGATACAAGGGTATGAAAGATCATTAGCGTTTTTCGTTTGTAAATAACGCGAAGAAAAAAGTGCAAATATTTATCCATTACTATTGAAAAATAATAATCGTATATTTTATTTTTTTTTTATTTTGAATAATCTCGCGATGAACATTCATTGCAAGTGTTCAACTTATTTGCCATACATTCAATACGCCCATATACGGAATTCAATATAGACTTTCTGAATAGCAAACAAAGATAATTAATGTTTATAGTTGGAGGTGGAAGAAACTATTATAAATACACAAACCTGGTATATCGTTAAAACTGCGACAACAAAAGGGTTTCATTGCCTTTACAAACAAGTATATTTATTATGGGGATCCTTGTATTAAGGTACTTGAAATTAAATGTGAAGCTCTGACTTTTCAAAATGCTCAATTTATTGATTCCTATTTTGGGTCATGGACGAGCCCCATATAATTCTGATAACTGACACAAACCATAACAAACAAAACTGTTTACTTTCATTGACCGGTCGAGTTCGCGTTTAAAAGGACTTGACGTGTAATTCCTGGCTATCTCAGAAAAAAAGTGAATCCTACAATGAGTTAAAATGAACTAAAATTTAAAAAAATTAAACTTCGTATAGCACTAAAGCAATATTTCCACATATCTAGTTCAAACTTTTCCTTGAAAGCAGTAGATGCTTTGAACTTAATTCTAGTTCAATTTTCCTCAAACCAAGTAAATATTTATTCAAACTGAGGAAACTTGCAGTAAGTTTTTCTTTACATCAAGTAAATTTTTACTAAATTTAAATAAAATTTTCCTAAATCTAAGCAATTTTTCTAAAACTCAGTAAAATTTTACTCAAATCAAGTAAAAATTTACCTAAACTGAGGATAAATTGGCTGATTTTGATAAATGGAAAAAAGTGAACTTAAAATAAGTTCAATTTAACAAACAAGTAAGGAAATGCTAAAGTCGGGCTTGGCCGACTATATAATATCCTACACCACTCCCTGCGTATGTACCTCGCTTTTTTATGTATTTCATGTAAATTATACAGTTATTATAAATTCATCTTTAGTCATATTTAACGAATATGGTTAATAGTATGGTAATTGATCCAATTATCCGACAGACAAATGCAATTCTACAGTAGTAATAGGATAAATCGGACCGACATTTCAAAAGGGAGCCTATAACAACATTTTGGGCCTGGTCCAAAACATGGTCCTATATATTTCTCATTCACGGTAGCTATTCCTATTTTAAAAATATCATGATCTGCAAAACTTGATGAAGATCCGATGTAAAATGTAGTTCCTAATAGATTAGAATGGGGCCCCATTTGGGTTATACCAAAGTATGGACATATGGGCATCTCCCAAACAAGTAAGGAAAGGCTAAAGATGGACGGACTTTCTATCTCATTACAATTCAATTCGGTAAAAAAGTGAAATCGGGAAGGATTTTTGCATCCTGTAAATGTATGTGTTTGACAAAAAATGTTAAATTGAAAATCTGAACCGATCTTACCCATTTTCAGCATAGTTGGATGTTGTACCAAATTTAAAGAAAATCGGGTACAATATGTGGTTTCTAGAGCGGAAAATGTCAAATCGGGAGCCACATTTGTATGGGGTCTATATCTAAATCTGAACCGATCTTACCCAATTTCTGCATAGGTGTTTCTAGTTGGATTATAATATGTTGTGCCAAATTTAAAGAAAATCGGGTACAATATGTGGATTCTAAAGCGGAAAAATTGAAAAAGGGAGCGACATTTGTATAGGAGCTATATCTCAATCTGAACCGATCTTACCCATTATCAGCATAGGTGGTTCTAGTTCGATTATAAAATGTTGTGCCAAATTTAAAGAAAATCGGGGACAATATGTGGTTTCTAAAGCGGAAAAAGTGAAATAGGGAGCGACATTTATATGGGGACTATATCTAAATCTGAACCGATCTTACCCAATTTCTACATTGGTGTTTCTAGTTGGATTATAAGATGTTGTACCAAATTTTAAGAAAATCGGCTACAATATGTGGTTTCTAGAGCGGAGAATGTCAAATCGGGAGCGACATTTGTATGGGGGCTATATCTAAATCTGAACCGATCCTACCCAATTTTTGCACGGGTGTTTCTAGTCGCATTATAAGATGTTGTGCCAATTTTAAAGAAAATCGGATACAATATGTGGTGTCTAAAGCGGAAAAACTGAAATAGGGAGCGACATTTGTATGGGGGCTATATCTAAATCTGAACCGATCTTACCCAATTTCTGCACGGGTGTTTCTAGTCGCATTATAAGATGTTGTGCCAATTTTAAAGAAAATCGGGTACAATATGTGGTTTCTAAAGCGGAAAAACTGAAATAGGGAGCGACATTTGTATGGGGACTATATCTAAATCTGAACCGATCTAACCCAATTTCTGCATAGGTGTTTCTAGTTGGATTATAAGATGTTGTACCAAATTTAAAGAAAATCGGGTACAATATGTGGTTTCTAGAGCGGAAAATGTAAAATCGGGAGCGACATTTGTATGGGGGCTATATCTAAATCTGAACCGATTTCCTCCAAATACCGATGGTCCTTGGCCAGAAAAAATAACTTCTGCCAAGTTTCATGACAATCGGACAACAATTGCGACCTGTAGAGTGCGAACAAGCTTAGATGCACAGCAGACGGACGGACGGACAGACAGACATCGTTAAATCGACTCAGCTGGTGATTCTAAGCCGATCGGTATACTTAAAGGTGGGTCTAGCTCGATTATTTCTTGGTGTTACAAACATTTGGCGCGAAACTAACTTATAATACCCTAGACCACGAAGTGGTGTAGGGTATAAAAATGCCAACATGAAATATTTCATGATATCATGATATGAAAGAGTGGCATTACTCCATGATTGTTGTGAAGGCCTCCTATCTTGCCTTCACAGTGGTTGTTTAGAATAATACTTGAAGTATTTACGAAATAAGTCTCTGCAAACGAACGAGAATTGTTTCATAGATTAAAATTCATTAAAGTTCATTAATACTTAAATGTATGACTAACTCGGCCTAATTTTCAGTAAATACATTACCTTAATTTTAAGAAAAAAAAGACATTTTAGTTAGAATTTCCTAAATGGTTTTTTCCATATAAAAAGTTTATTAATTTCTTTCTCAAATCATTGGAAATTCCACACAAGTACGAATTTAGTCAATTGTAAGAATTTCAAAGAAATAGTTTTAAGTAAATTTGCTACCTTATTTCTAGTAAATGAACAATTTATTATGAATTTGAAATAAGGAAATTTAACCCAAGGAAACTTTTCCTACTTTAAAGGAATTTTGTACTAAACTGGAGTAAAACTGTTGAATTAATTGGAGTAGGGATTTTACCCAAATTAGGAATGCTATTTTTCTGAGTGTACAGAAAAACTGTTGTCATAGCACAAAAACTGTATTAATAGCAGACAAGTGCCTGTTGATAGGTAGCAACCAATCTCTGCTGTTAATAGCAGACATTTTTTCGTAATTGTATAATTCTGAAAGCTTAGACAAACCATAACAAAACTATTTACTTTCATTGTCTGGTCGAGATGAGAAATATAAATTAAAAAATGAGAAAATCCAAATTAATAATGAGAAAATATATATTCATAATGAGAAAATATAAATTCATAATGAGAAACAGTAAAATTTATAAAGGGTGATTTTTTAAAAGCTATAGGAAAGTTTTTCAAAAAAAAAAACACATAAAATTCTGAAAAATGCATGAAATCTTTATTTGAATCGATAGTACGGTCCATATAATTTAATGTTTGAAGATTATTTCATGCAAATGTTGACCTTGACTGCGCCTCAAACGGTCCATCCGCTTAGTCCAATTTTGGCATTTCCACGTTTTTGAGTAACAGAGGCCCAATTGCTGCGAACGGCGAAGAATCGATAATTGATGGTCATCATTAACACTGGCCGATACAGCTGCGATATTTTTGTAAGACGATTCATGGTTAAATTATAGACCAAACTGAAGATGTTTGACAGTGAAACAAATCACGAAACGTGCGTCAGCTGTTTAAACCAGTGTTGCCAAAAAGATAATAGCTAAAAAATCACCCTTTAATTGAAGCTATAGTTCTTGGAACGTTCGATAGAAAAATCTTTCGTAAGATGCGTTCGCGAAAATTATCGATATCTCATGAAGATCGTGTGCCAACCGTTCGTGGTCCGACATTGTGCGAACAGAGGAATGCAGTAGCTCATGAGCGTTGTGGATGAGGCAAAGATAAATATAACTGGATGAGACAGCGTAAGAATGGAGCAACTTGCAAGCATATTTCACTCAGATACACTATCTTTAAATGAATGTGAGAGGAAAATCATAATTCACATTAATATTCATTACATTTTCCTATATCTATCCGAAATAAAATATTTTCTCAATGTTCTCATTATAAATTCATATTTTCTAAATTTCAATTTCATTTCCTCAAATTTCAATTTTCTCATTATGAATCTATATTTACTGAATATGAAAATATATTTTCTCATTAGGAATTTGGTTTTTCTGATTACGAACTTGTAATTCTCCTTATGAATTGGTATGTTCCTATTATGAATTAATAGTTTCCATTATAAATTTACAATTCTCATTAAGAATTTATATGTTCCTAAAATGAATTTATATATCTAAATATAAATTTGTATGTTCTAATTATAAACTTGAAAAGGTGTAGAATACAAATGGTTCTAGGAAGTGGATCAAAAAAAGTAATTTCAAAATGTAATCCTTAATTACACTAAGCCACAAAAAAATAAAAAAGTTGTGTCCGAGACCAAAAAAATAGTTTTTGTTTGCATTGAGGCATACTGACATACATGTATAACATTTTCTGATGTATTTTGGTTTTCTAAACTCGAAAACGATAGTAATTTTTATTATTTTTTTTTATTTTTTACTAAAATTAAAATTTTCGTAGTACACTCAAAGGTATTCGTTAGTAAAAGAAAGCAGAAAGTCTGCTGTAAGAGCAAATTTTCAGCTGAAAAAGAGATAGCAGACATGTATCTGCTGAAATAGCAAACAGCTGTTTGCTGTTTTTAGCAATAAAGAAAAAACGCATTCTTGAAACTTTAAGCATGTGTACAGAACAGTATAGCCAGATAACAATTTTATTAACAACACCTTTTAGAATAAATGTTATTATAAGAGAATTTATTACCACTGAAAGATATTATGATTGTCTTTTTAATGATACGCATATTGCCCCAAGCTAATATAAAACGAAATTCGGGCTAAATTCGTTTTCGCCAACAATCTGAAAGGCTTTTAAATTATAAACGCTTATTTTTATCTATTTTTATAATTTAATTAACAGCAGCAATTTTTAGCAGACTGCATACGCTTTAGCAGTGTGAATGCTGATGCAAGATTGCAGAAAAACTGCTGCAATAGCAGAAAATTACCTGCTGATAGGCTGCAGACAATCGCTGCTGTTAATAACAGACTTTTTTCATTAAGTGTAGGTTTTAATATTTGTACTCTCACTTTGGAAATATAGTTCCGATCACATCGGCTTATATGTCCAATTAAAGGTAGTTATGATGGGTACAAATATTGCGAATTACACTGTTTCTGGGTAAAAGTGGTTTAGAAACAGAAACAAAAATTTGTGAAAAAAATTATTTTTTGTTCGAAAAAATCTATTTTTGCTGACACAAAGAAAACCTAAAAAATATGAAATAAGTATTATGTTTTATAAATATTATGTTTTATATTTTAATAGCTAACATTCTACTGCAAACAAAATGTTTTTTTTTTAATGTATAGATAAATGTAGAAGTTATGATACTCTTTGTAGATGCAAAAGAATTAAAAATAATGATTTTTTAATTTTTGTTTAAATTGCGTGAAAAGTCCCATTATAAATTATATAAAATAATATATTGTTTCAGTTTGTAATAGCATCTTAACGAAAAAAAACAAAGTACTTTTCAAGAAAATCTACGAATAAATGTAGAAGTTAAGACCCTTATGTTGAAGTAAGTGGATTTTAACCGTGTGTCATTTTTTACGAAGATTTTGCTTAAAATAAATGATCGTCAGGAAGGAGCATTATCCATAGATTTCCTTTAACTATAACTTGTTTTCTTCGTTAAGACACCTGCTATTACAAACTAAAATAAAATATTTTGTTATCTGATTAGTAAAGGGATTTTTCTAGCTATTTAAACAAAAATTAAAAACTTATGATTAAAAAAGTTTATGTCTACAAAGAGTAGCATAACTTCTACATTTATCCATAATTTTTTACATTAAAATACTGCTTTTGCGTTAGAATATTAGCTATTAATAAAACCAAGTACTTTTTTCCGACTTTTTTTCTTTTTTTTATAATTTTTACGTGTAAGCAAAAATAGATTTTTTCGAAAAAAATATATTTTTTTCAAAAAAATATATATTTTTTCCAAATTTTGGAAGACCGTTCCAAAACTACTGTTTCTATGTGAAAGTATAATTCGTAATAATTGTAGCCATCATGAGTACTTTTTATTTAATAATATTATTTAACAGAAAATGTTATACATGACCCTTCGACATTTTTTTCATAGTGTTATTTGTCCTGTCATTTTTTCATACAAATACCGCCAAATGGCACTCCTATTCTTAAGACAGATAATTTTCACCCAATAACACATATTTTTAAACTTTAAAAGAAAGGTGCTGATTAGGCGATAACCTTATATGAAGGTCACTTAATTAATGACAACAATAATTCAGTGAATTTATTTTAAAATTATAAATCTTTTGTTTCTGGGAGAAATAATTTAAATATAGAAATTTCGAGATCATAACTTGGATCAAAATTATTCTAAACATTTTCCCTAATAAGACTCACATTGCCAAAATTTGGCTGCAAATTTAAAAAATTTAAGGATATTTTCCAAACTCTTTTTTTGCTGAAATTCATATTTACTTTCGGAAATAAATATGTTGAACTGTTTAGTGAATTCATATTATTAGTAAGGATAAAGAAGTTCCATAAATGTTAAATGCATTTCAAAATATTTTTTCGTTTGTTTTTTTTTTTGTCTGTAACACCGTGCGACAATTTTACATGTTTTCATTGGTGCTGGACAAGACCATATACATTAGGGGTGGGATAGCGCACGACTTTTCGATTTTATATGCTGAACACCTGTTAGATTCGGAAAAAAGTTCATGAGGCCAAAAATTGGGGTGGTGGGGTGATTGTAAGTGGTCGCTCATCGGGGCAAAAGCGAGGAAAAATGGGTATAAATACATAAAAAGCCCCAAAACTGTATCGGAGACGCCCTCAGAGGGGTTTAATGTAAGACCAACCCCAATTAATTTTCCCTCCCCAACATTTTCTTCGAACATACATACCCCTATCGCCACTGGTTTGGGGGCCTCCCATACAAAATATATTTTTTATAAAAATTTTTCCCACCGCTCTTACTGACCTATGGAGACCCTTAGTGGAGTCAAATTTATGACCGACCCCCAATATTTCCAAATATTTTCTCAGAACACACCTAACCTCCAACTGCAATCCAGAAGGTGGCCCCCATACATTTGCCCATTTTTTATAAAGGAAAGGCCCAAAACTGCCATTCAGTAGACCCTATAGGGAAAAAGTGTAAGATTGACCGCCATTAATTTTTCTTCCTCAACATTTTGCTTAAGGGGGCTCCCATCCCCTAGAGTGCTCCCACCACTCTAGGGGAGTCAAATGTTACGGCACTGCATATTGTTGTAGTTGTATTAATACTTTCACGTGTATATAGTCTTGTCCAGCTCCAAAAAATACTGTCGCACGGTGTATTTGATTTGAACTGTGATATTGTCCTGGCCCAAGACCATTTTGCATCTATATTTTATAGAATGCAAATTTATTTACAAATGGCATGGTGACATTAATTACTTGACTACCACTATTTATTACATGACTATCACACTACACTACCACTGACATGATTTCCAGCGCATGACGATTTGCTTCTGGAAATTTTCTTTCTTAGAAATTGTGATCTCTTAGCTTTATTATGGAATCAAAACTGTAGTTATGCCAAAAATAGTTTGGTTGTCATAAATATTTTAAAAAATATCCTTTTTGGAAAAAATATATGACTTTGAACCACAACAAAGCCCTTTGAAATCTTAACCATATTTGAATTTGATTAAGCATGATCAAATTAAAATCAATTTGAAACATTAAATATGTATTTTTAAGGTCCGGCCATAACCAAGACAATGCCGCAGATAGAATACAATTAAATTTAAAGATGTTTGCATAATCATATTTAATTTTGTTTTTTCTTTCATTTTCAGTTGGCCAAAAAAGGTCTAAATGTAGTACTCATCAGTCGCACACTCAGCAAATTGGAAGCTGTCGCCAAGGAAATTGGTAAGTTCGGAATTGAAATTTTGAAATTTGTGATTTTTTAAGAGCTTGATAACTTTTTTTTTAAAAAAAAACGCATAAAATTTGCAAAATCTCATCGGTTCTTTATTTGAAACGTTAGATTGGTCCATGACATTTACTTTTTGAAGATAATTTCATTTAAATGTTGACCGCGGCTGCGTCTTAGGTGGTCCATTCGGAAAGTCCAATTTTGGGCAACTTTTTCGAGCATTTCGGCCGGAATAGCCCGAATTTCTTCGGAAATGTTGTCTTCCAAAGCTGGAATAGTTGCTGGCTTATTTCTGTAGACTTTAGACTTGACGTAGCCCCACAAAAAATAGTCTAAAGGCGTCAAATCGCATGATCTTGGTGGCCAACTTACCGGTCCATTTCTTGAGATGAATTGTTCTCCGAAGTTTTCCCTCAAAATGGCCATAGAATCGCGAGCTGTGTGGCATGTAGCGCCATCTTGTTGAAACCACATGTCAACCAAGTTCAGTTCTTCAATTTTTGGCAACAAAAAGTTTGTTAGCATCGAACGATAGCGATCGCCATTCACCGTAACGTTGCGTCCAACAGCATCTTTGAAAAAATACGGTCCAATGATTCCACCTGCGTACAAACCACACCAAACAGTGCATTTTTCGGGATGCATGGGCAGTTCTTGAACGGCTTCTGGTTGCTCTTCACTCCAAATGCGGCAATTTTGTTTATTTACGTAGCCATTCAACCAGAAATGAGCCTCATCGCTGAACAAAATTTGTCGATAAAAAAGCGGATTTTCTGCCAACTTTTCTAGGGCCCATTCACTGAAAATTCGACGTTGTGGCAGATCGTTTGGCTTCAGTTCTTGCACGAGCTGTATTTTATACGGTTTTACACCAAGATCTTTGCGTAAAATCTTCCATGTGGTCGAATAACACAAACCCAATTGCTGCGAACGGCGACGAATCGACATTTCACGGTCTTCAGCAACACTCTCAGAAACAGACGCAATATTCTCTTCTGTACGCACTGTACGCATTCGTGTGGTTGGTTTAATGTCCAATAAAGTAAACTGAGTGCGAAACTTGGTCACAATCGCATTAATTGTTTGCTCACTTGGTCGATTATGTAGACCATAAATCGGACGTAAAGCGCGAAACACATTTCGAACCGAACACTGATTTTGGTAATAAAATTCAATGATTTGCAAGCGTTGCTCGTTAGTAAGTCTATTCATGATGAAATGTCAAAGCATACTGAGCATCTTTCTCTTTGACACCATGTCTGAAATCCCACGTGATCTGTCAAATACTAATGCATGAAAATCCTAACCTCAAAAAAATCACTCTTTACATAATTGATGTGCGATTTGTAATTATCCAAATTTTTTTAAATTATTACAGCTGATGCCTACAGTGTTGAAACAAAGGTTATCGATGTCGACTTCACTGCCGGTGCTGAAATCTATGAAAAGATCAAGACTAACATTCAAGGACTGGACATTGGTGTCTTGGTCAATAATGTTGGCATGAGTTACGCACATCCGGAATTCTTTGTGGAATTGACTCAAAAGAATCCACAATTTTTGCGTGACATCGTAGCGGCCAATATTCACTCGGTGACACACATGACCGCACTACTACTGCCGAGTTTGGTGGAAAAGAAGAAGGGTGTCATCATCAATATCTCCTCAACGGCTGGAGTAATACCGAATCCTCTGTTAACGGTTTATAGTGCAACAAAGGTAATTACCTAAGAAATGTATGTAGTTTATACCGAAGGGGGATTATCAGATTTGCGGAACAATGTTGTTTTGAAATTAGATTACAATAGGGGGGAAAAGCTAATTCAAATTTGAAAAATGCCATAAAAATTCCCAAAAATATAAATCACACTGTGGAACACAAGGAAATAATATGTTTGTGACAACGGATTCTGATAGAGCGGGTTAAAAAAGAATATACGTATCGGCGTTTTGAAGGTATACATACGGAGGTTTGGAATTGGCAAGAAATAAAAGAAAACAATTAATAAATAATTAATTGGTAGTGATATTTTATTTATATATATCTACAACTTTCTTTTGTTCGGAGACTTATAGTGAAATTTGACGTAGAATATTTTTTCCATTCACACTATCCCCCTAAAATTAAGTATTGTGGGACAATTTAGCACCAATTCGAATAAAGTAAGAAATTATCCCTAAAATGAATTTTAAGTTTTGACTTATTTCTGGCATATAAGTTCAGTTTGGAGTTTTGGTGTATTCAGAGACTCACAATAGAATTGTATGGCAAATATTTTTGTAGAAGATTTTGACCCGTTAAACACCTATTTTATTGGCGTTTTTTACCCTTTTGCAAAAAGAGACCAAGAAGACCGCTTTATTGAGGAGCTAGAGGGTTAAGATATTCCACAAAAATGTTCCTCGTAGAGTTTTAAGTAATATTGCTGAACACAACCTATACTTAAAATGTAAGGATCATATGGTTTCCATGTCGATTCATAATAAGAATGGGCAAAGAAAAAATAATTAATAATTTCTTGTTTAAATATCCAAATTGGTGCTGATATTTTATTTATATATATATTATATCTACTACTTTCTTTTGTTCGGCGACTTATGGTGAAATTTGACGTAGAATAATTTTTCCATTCACACCATTCCCCTAAAATTCAGTTTTGTGGGACAATTTAACACCAGTTCAGAAAAAGTAAGAAATTAACCCTAAAATGAATTTTAAGTTTTGACTTATTTCTGGCATTTAAGTTGAGTATTGTTGTATTCCGAGACTTATTGTAGAATTTTATGGAAAATGTTTTTCTAGAGTATTTTGACCCGCTAAATACTTAGTTTAGAGGAGTTTTTTTACCCTTTTGCACAAAAGGGGCCAAAAAAGAACGCTTTATTAAAGCGCTAGAGGGTTATAATGTTCCATAAAAATGTTCCTCGTAGTGTTTTAAATAATATTGCTGAACATCTTCTGTAGTTAAAATGTAAGGATAACAAGGTTTCCTACGGCGATTCATCAGAAGAATGTGTAAAAGAGGGAAATATTGACCGCCCTTCAAAAATGTCCTCCATACGTAAACTTTCACGTATATCCTTTTTAACCCCTTTATCAGAATCCGTTATAAGAACCTGGTTTTTTTCGAAACGGCTACAAACGTTGAGAGTTCCACTCTTACATAGAAACAGTGGTTTAGGAATAGTCTCCTAAAAAGTGAGAAGAAATTGATTTTTTCGAAAAAAAACCCTATAAAAATAAAAGAAAATTAAAAAAATATATATATTTTTTTATTTTTAAGTTATCATTTTAACGAAGTAAACAATGTCTTAATGTAAAAGATCTATGGATAAATGAAGAAGTTATGACCCTATTTGTAGATTTCTTTAAAGTCATGATTTTTTAAAATTTTAAAAGACTAAACTAAATTAACTAGATTATGAGTAAGATTTTAAACTAAAATTAGTTTTAAGCCTGAAGACTGAGACGCTGAACATTTTATAAAACTTTACACTATTAACTAATTTTCTCTATTTCATTTTCCAGGCTTTTGTCGATAAATTCAGTGCCGATTTACAAACGGAATATCGTAGCCGAGGCATTGTCGTCCAAAGTATACAACCCGGCTTTGTGGCAACGAATATGACCAAAATTCGTAAAGCCAATACTTTTGCTCCATCCGCCGACACATATGTCAGCAACGCTTTGGCAACCTTGGGCTTTGCAGAGCGGACAGCTGGTTATTTGCCGCACAACCTGATGCAAGTCGTCATCAATGGCATTTCATCGATATTCTGCGAACAATTTGCTAGTCAACTTGTATTTTCGAATCTATTGAAGACTCGCACGCGCGCTCTGCGAAATATTTCCAAAAAACAATAGAGTAGAATAATATAATTTAGAAACATTTGATTTCAATGGACTGGGTTACCCTTTTTTAGTCATTTATTACTTTTTATTTCTGATAACTTGACATGCTTTACATTTGTTAAAATAAACAATAAAGAGTTTAGGAATGTACATTTCTTTTCTGCTTCATAATAAATTTGGGTTTTATTATTATTTATGTAGTTATTTACAATTTGTATACAAACAGCAGAGATTGTTGCCTACCTATCAGCAGGCACTTTTCTGTTATTACAACAGTTTTTTGTCAAAAATTTTCACTGATATTCGGAAAGTGAGTTGTGCTTCTCATTCGTTTGTGAGAATCTGTTACTTAAAGAGTCCGAGTATTCATTCTATTGAAAAGTCCCTGCGAAGCCATCTGATGGAGTCTTTCACATGCCAGAAATCATGATAGTGGTAGTGTGCAGCCAAGCCAATAAATGCCACCATGCCATTTGTAAATACAGTTGAACTTCGATTAACCGTGACTATATTAACCGTGATTATCTATTAACCGTGAAGCTGAGTGGTTGATTTTTTACCTCTATTAACCGTGATTTACCTCTATTATCCGTGATGCACATGTCCATGTGACTGCTTGTTTGTTTTTTTCGTATAATACACACACATCTCTCATATTAAAATTCGGTGATTCCCCTTTTTCATGAAAGTGTAATTTTCATATCAAATTTCATATTCATTCATCAGTGTGAAATTTGATCTGTCAAGACGTGTTTTCCTTACATCATGCCACCGTCAAAAACTAAATCCGCGAAAAGAGCAAGAAAGGTTCTTTCAATTAAAGAAAAAATGGAGCTGATTAATGAATACTCAAAACGTAAAGTACCTTTTAAAATGTTGTCTGAAAAATATGGAGTTGGCATTCAAACTGTATCCGATTTAATAAGAAACAAAGATCGGATTTTAAAATTTTGCTCCGATACTGATTCAATGCTTGGCCTTCAACACAGATATGGGAAAATCTACAAAATAGTCCGATTTCAATTTTGAAAAATTAAAAATTTCAAATTAGAGGCACACGTTTTATTTTAGCGTCAACTTGTTAAAAATACATTAAATATGAATAATGTGCTCGCGTGCATCATTTTTTTCAAGTGCTGAAGAAGTTATAATCGGATTGTCCCTTTTGGTTCTATTTCAAGTTTAGCGTCACGTTTTATTTTAGCGTCAACTTGTTAAAAATACATTAAATATAAATAATGTGCTCGCGTGCATCATTTTTTTTAAGTGCTGAAGAAGTTATAATCGGATTGTCCCTTTTGGTTCTATTGCAAGTTAAGCCTGGAAACCCTATGAAAATCAACAAAATTTAACCTAAAATGGCTCTCGGTACCAAAATAATAATTCGATCTATTTAGCACTTACACACATTATTAGTAGTACCCATATTCACCGATCACACAGGGTTGCCACCAGTTATTTTTCAAACTGCGGATGTGCTCTTCAAAAAATATGAAATTTCATGATCTGCACGCATCGACCTGATGATGTTCGTACTGTCATAATCTCCTTGTCGCTGAAGGTACACCAAATCGCCGGTCGCCTTTTGTTAGTATCTCTGTCGTTTATAATCCAATATTAAAAAATTTGCAATTACGTTCACGCTGAAAGCGCAAAAAAGAAAATTGTATCAATTTTCGTTTTATGCAAAAACAGAGTGACAGATTTTGAAGAGCTACCATTTATTCCTCAGTGATGGCACACGCCCTTTTCAACATATAGAAGATTCCCCAACATCATTACTATCATCCACAAAAAGATCAGAATGATTTTCTCTTACGCTGAAAAAGTTATAGCCAAAAGAGTTGAACAACTCCCGAAAGTTACAAGCAAAAATAGGGTAAATTAGGGTAGACCTTAGCTCAGTAGACTACATTAACAGCATAATTTTAAAACTTTAGGATGTTGGCGAGGTTAAACTCGTCGTTTTGAAAATTATGACACTCTCAGAAATATTTTATATTGCTCTTAAAGCGGTTAGAAGCCTGAGTGACATGGAATCGTACTATACCGTAGATTTGCCCATATACACTGATTTCGCAACATATGAATGGTTTCGGCAAGAAAGATTTAAGGGAACTCCAATTTCAGGTAAGTTAACTGAAATCGAGATATTGTATGAACTTAAACTGAAATTTGCTTCTGAACTTCAGGCGAAATGATTGTCAAAAAGGCAAAAATGTTCCATTTTAAGTTAAACATGAATTCAGCGTGCACTTATTCATTTGGTTGGTTGGATAAATTCAAAAAAAGTCATGGAATACGTCGACTGAAATCTACGGGAGAAAAGGAGTGTGCTGATTATGAGTCTGCTACGATGTTTGTGGACGACTTGGATGAAACTCCACAAGTTTTAAAAAGAGTTTGGAATAACTTACTATCTCATAATGAAGATGCTCCAAATAGCCTTGTTGAGATATAAACAGATATAACCATACCGTCTGGATGTACGATTGATGCTGTCGAAAAGTGGATGGTGTGCGACCCTGATGTCGCTCCGTTTGCTATTATATCTGAAGACGAAATCGTAGACATGGTTACCCAAAGCCAAGAAGATGAGCTTGATTCAAATTCCGAGGAATCAGATGGAGGAAATGCGGACGATACGCCTACATTGGCTCAGGCAATAGAGGCTAGTAGTATTTTGTTAGGTTTTTTAGAAAACTTTAATTGTCCAAGTACATATTTCAGAACCAGATAAAATGCAAATATATCGCATACAAACTCATTTGTTGGAAGAACAATCAAAAGCTAAAACCATAAGACAGACTTCCATAAAAGATTTTTTTTAAATTAATGTATGTATTCCTAGAGATATGATAAGTTATTTATAGACGCAGATTTACATGTTTTTGTCAAAAATAAATAAAAATAATAAAATTTATACATGTAAAATTTTACCTCTTTTCACCGTGATTTTCTGTTATCCGTGATTAGCCCGGTCCCGAGCATCACGGTTAATCGAAGTTCAACTGTAAATTTGCATTCTATAAGTCTTAATATTGCATTCTTAAGTCAGGAATATTGATCCAGTTCAAATCAAATATTGATTACAGACCGAAATAAAAACGATTTTCGTAGAAGTGCAGCAACAGTGCGGGAAATGTTACATTAATGTAGTCAAACCAAAACATATAAAATTATTGAAAAATTAATTTTTAAACAAATATAAAATTCTAATTATATTAAGCCACGGTTATAGGGCATTGGTACCAATATGTTTATACTATGTATATAACAAAATAATACTTCAAGTCTATTAAAAAATTATATATAAGGCAGTAATCTTCAAGAAAGCTTAAATACCCAAAATATTAGGGGATAGTGAATGCATTTTCAACTACAGACGTTTGGTGGTTATATTTCCATCCTATTGAATTCCAAAAGTACACATTTTGAAATCCATTCAGTGCAAGATAACCTATATTCATGATTCTACCAATTTTAGCCGTAAAAGTAAAAAAGTATGAATTCGGAAATGTTTTTTTAATTTGGCGTGTCTATGCAGTCAGAAGAATGTATACACCGAATTCCATTTGGTTGGTACAATTTTTATCCCCTTTAAAATACGACTTACGAAAATCTCTTAATTTTACGTGTCTACTCAATTAGGGGGTTGTGCACAACGAATTTCATCATTCGTGTCTACGCAGTCAGAGGAATGTATACACCGAATTCCGTGATTCGCACCATTTGGTTGGTAAAATTTGTATCCCCTTTTTCTGTTTTACACCCCTAAAAGTACGAATTTGGACAAATGTCTTTATTTTACGTGTCTACGTAGTCAGAGGAATGTATATTCCAAAGTTCATGACTATAGCTGCGGTCATTTGGTGGTACTATTTTTATCCCCTTTTCCCATTTTAACCCCAAAATATACGAATTCGAAAAATGTATACACCGAATTTCATTATTCTAGGTGCAGCCGTTTGGTTGGTACCATTTTTATCCCTCTATTTCCATTTTACTCCTTAAAAGTAAGAATTTGGAAAAAATATTTTTTATATTATGTATCTACTCAATTAGAGGAATATACACACCGATATGGCTGTTTTCATTTGATATGTACCATTTTTATCCCTTTTTTGCCCCATTTCACCCCATACAAATAAAAATCACGTAAAAAGCACGTGGGCCTTTGTTCCACATAGGAACCATATAAGGGGAATGCGCATACCAAATATAAGCAGACATATCAGAAAATAGTGAAATACTCTAAATATTAGGTTTTATTAGGGGTATTTTCAGTCCTTGTGAGGAAAAAAAATTCCCTTTTGACCGATTACGCCCAGTTGCAATCCCAACCGATATACGACTATAAGAGAATTTATGGAAAATGTTTGCATCCTATCTCCTTTCGTTTAGATGCTACCGTGCTTTCAACAGACGGATATGGCTAGACGATCTAGCTGATCGAATTTTATGACGGTCAATAATATATATACTTTATAGTTTCTCGGGTCGAAATTTCAAGATGTTACAAACGGAATGACAAACTTAAAGTAATTGAAATTACCTTCAAAACAATGTATAACACATTACGGGCGATTGATATTATATTATTCACTATTAAATTGGTCATAACACGTGAAAAAAATTCTATTTTTTTTAAATACCTATACAATATTTTTATGGAAAGAGTACATAGAAAAACTTGCAAAACAATCGTAGCTATCGAAGTCAAATCGTACCGCTTATCATGGAATGGCTTATATACCAAAAATTCATTTAATTTGAGTATCCCCACTTTATTCGGGTCCTTTTTCGTGGAATTTGGTTCAAGGAGAGTATGATAACCGAAGTCCTAAGATCTGAATATATAAGAAAAAAATTGGTTGGCACGTTCTCGATATCTTGCTTAGTTATAGAGTTATCGGATGTTAAAATTTGAAAAATCTACTTTTTTCGATCCAATGGGCACAAAATCAAAAATTAGAGGAAACCTTTTAAGGTTATAGATAACTGTCTTACAATTTTTTCACTGCGTTGCACTTTGAGGTTTACTAATTATTTTTAAAAGAGGTTGCGTCTTTGATTCGGTAATTTTCAATATTTTTGCTTTTCTCGCTCACAATATAACACGCAGCTGCTGAATACTGAATTGTGCTTTTGGACTAATGATTTCAAATTTATTCACATAGCTACTTTATTGGGGAACATTGTACAATATTTTTATAACTAGGCCATTTGCCGAAAAATTGTACTTTACTTCTTCTGCCATTATTGAGTTCTCTATAAAAGTATTTTTTCGATATTTTTAGTTTTGTTAACTAAAAAGTTATCGAAAATTGTTACCTGATTTTTTTATTTTTTTATGGTCAGCTAAAACTAATAAAATATTAAACAACTGGTTTTTTAATTTTCACTAAGATAGCTATCGAAAAAGTGATTTTTCGAAATTTTCGTTTTGATAAATCGAAAATTGTCCAAATGATGAGCTAAAGTTAAAAAAATAAACGGTTCTTTTAATATCCAGTTTCGATAATTAAGATAGTTATCAAAAAATTTTGTTTTATTTTTCTCTTTTTTCATTTGATCTTATCTTATAAAAAATACATTTTTTCAAACTTGATTTGAACTGGGATATTGTCCTGGCTCAAGACCATTTTACTTCTATATTTAATAGAATGCAATTTTTTTACAAATGGCATGGTGACATTTATTACTTGGCTGCAGACTACCACGATCATGATTTCGACCCTGTCAAAAGTCTTTTCAAGTGGCTTCGCAGCGACTTTTCAACATCAAACCCGGCCTCACTTCACTTCACTTGCCGAATATGCGTTTAAAAAATCGCACCAAGTAATAAAGCACACATGTCATCTTACAAGCATCTCATTGAGTTTCATATGTAAGTATGTGTATATGCAGGTATGGTTATACCCAGCAATACTTCTGCCGTGCCAACGCTCAACGCTTTCAAACTTTAAAGTCCGATAACTAAATTACAAAGAGAAATATCGATTTTTTTCTTATTTTGAAGCCGTCTTTCCAATATTTTTTAACCGATTTTTTTTCTGAGAAGCTAAAACTAAAACACAATTTTTTATTTTTCAGTTTTGATATTAAGACATTTATCGAAAGTAACTTTTTACGATATAATTTTGTTTGATAACTCGAAAGATATCGAAAATTCTATCCGTTTTTTTCATGGCGAGTTAAATCTAGTAAAAAGTTAAAAACGTTTTTTATTTCCACTTTCGATAACTAAGATAGCTATCGAAAAATTTTGTTTTATTTATCCCTTTTTTGTTTTATTTTTCCCTCATTTTAGAAAAAAATTAATTTTTTCATTTTTCCAAACTTTAACGTCCGATAACTCGATTACAAAGGGAGATATCGATAAGATGCCTGTAATTTTTTTCTTATTTTGACGTACTCTTTCTAAATATACAGTTAGATTTTGAATATCAGCTCGAATATCATACTATTGCCTGGATCAATCTTAACAAGGTAGTTTTTTAATTTTGTAGCCGTACCCCCTAAACTTCAGAGCCAATAATAAGGCTGTTTTCATTAAACCCTGGATAACTAAGTAATTTGTACGACAAATCTCCATCTATAAACACCCCTATGCATATGTATATGGTTAAGTGTCTAATCTACTCCATTAAATGTGGCAACACCACCATAATAGAACTGTCAGAAAATATAGAAGAAGGAATATCGAAAATATAAAAACACGCAAATTCGAAAGGTAAGTTGTAAAGTGCTAATGATTTTTCAAGAATAGCAATTTGAAGAATTCTTTTTTGAATAAAGACAATCTTATCTTCCTAGAGAGATGGCACTGATCTTTGCAGAGAAGGACAAACTTTCCTAGTTGTCGCTTTTCATTACTTGTTTTGATTTTTCTCACACTTACGTAATGTATATTCTTCTACTCTCTTCCCTAGCGCTTCATGGCCGGTAGTGTTGTTGCACGTCTGGCAAAGAAATACGGAGCAGTTGTGTTTTTCCCTACATTCACCGCCGCCACCATATACGCCGACTGGTCCCATACCCAGGACTGGAAACAGAAACAGAAGGAACTCGCTAAAGTGAAGGAGTTAGTAAAACAACAGTAACAAGTTACAATGTTGGGACTTGACAAGCGTTACCTCATGGGAGTAATTCCCCTAATTGGTTTTGCCATCGGCCATTTTCTGGACAAAAAGGAAACTGAACGCATGACCATGTTCAGAGATAAAAGCGCTCTGTATGGTCGCCCGGAAGGTAGAGCGCAGCCGTCATGGTAGACGAACGATCGTTTGTAGTTAAAATTATACAATTATAAAACATTCAAATATATTTCGAAAAAACGCCGAAATAAATATGTAATCGTTTAACGAAAACTATAAAAAGGAATAAGACAATTTTTTGATCCTCGAACATATGGGTATGTAGTGACAAAATCAGCGGAACAGTAGCGAAAGGCTTCAAGTCAATGTGTCCAACAAGAAAATCTAGTTAAAACTATTTTTAACAGTTTACGAATGTTGTAACGCAAATAGTCCGCTTATACCCCCACATGGGGATATACTAAGTTTTTCATTCCCTTTGTAACAATTTTGTGCATCCAAAATAAAGATGACATGGCGTTCCGTGTTTCTTTTGATTTTGGTCGAACACAAGAGCACAATTTGTTCTTAATCTTTGGAGTGTTTTATTTACCACAAGCGGAAATTCCCGCATAATAGTATTTTATTGGATAAAATGTTACGATTTTATAATTTTTAAAAAATAATTATTGCGGAACTATATGTAACATAAGCAATTAATTTTGTTAAATTAAAATATTTAGAACAAAATGTATGCCGCGATAGCTAAAACGAAAATAAAATATTAATTTTGCACACATTAAAAAATAATTGATCAAATGATCGCCATTTTTGAACAATAATTTAGCCTGGATTCTAAGAGGAATTTATGGCTATCGAGGCTAAATCCAAAAATGTCAACAACATTTTTTTTAATTTGTTTTAATACAAGCATTTGTATGGCTGTTTTTTTATGACTGTATAACTAAGCTGCGATAACAAAAATCTAAAAAAATGTTACAATTTCACTGAAAATAAAAAATTCTTTTTTAAAATTGTCGCCAAAGGGAATATCAAATAGTATGTGAAAACAAATTTTGTGTTAAAAATTTTGGACTTAGCCTGGATTATCCAGTGTAAGTCAAAATTATCGAGATTAAGTCAAAAAAAGTCAACACAAATTTTTTTGATACATATATTTATATCGTATTTGGCGACAATGTGAACAAATATTTTTTTTATTTCGAGCAACAAATTAAATTTTTAATGCAGTTTGTTATCCCGGCTTATTGTAGTTGGCGACAATGTGATCTTGAAAATTTATCGTACAAATATAGAAAAGCGGGAAAAACTACATGTGTTAAATAAAACACGCCAGATAATATATATAGGTTGGCCCTAATGAGAACTAGTGATGTATTGTGATGATCCTGCGGTAGCAGTTGATCAGAAAATTTAACTTTGTATGGGTACATCCAATAAGATCCAACTTTAAAAGAGGAACTGACGGGTGGCCGGCAACTAAACCCAGTTTACTTTAATATATTTCATTACTAACTTTTAAAATAACCGTTAGTTGCATGTGATACTAACATTTGTTGATATTTGATCTGTAGCCGGTGTCCACCCTCTACTGCCTAACCGTCATGGTTCTGATTGTGGTGTGTACGCTGTCACTACGTTATGGGGCCATGGACCTCTCGGTCGGCAGTAGTGACAGGCGTTTGGATCGTTCGAAAAAAACTAAGCTTAGAATCATGGAAGATGTGGGCGACAATGATCTTGAGTTAAATTAACGGTGATAATTTCACAACAATTAATCGACGAGAAGAATAGAAAAATGTACTTACTGTACGTATACATTTTAAGTATCCAAGAGTTCTGTTAAAATCTGCAAATAGAAAAAAATACATTTTGTTAGAAAAAATATAGGTATTTGTGTTTCACGTGGGCCATCCTGTTTATAAAAACCTGTAATATGCAGAGTATTTATACCAGTGATGCTCAGAAATTGAATTTCAATAACACTGTGCAACATTTTTGAAGTCATTTCAAAATAACCATATACGGACACCGCTACATGATAAAAGACCAAAAAAAAAAAAGACCCGTGTTTTTTTTTTCCCAAAGTCATGCACTTTTTTTTTATGGGCCCCAGAGATTTGAGGCCTCGGTGTAATTTTTGGAAAAAAGTGATCATATTCTCAGGCTCATATCTTGCAAACCGTTCGGAATTTTGATTTACTCTCTGAGGCAAAGTTCTAGCTCTTGTCATAAAGAACAAAAAAAAAAATCGATTTTTTTAACCTTTTTTCCCCTGTTCAGGTCCATAGGTAGCAAACCGTTGAAAATTCAGGGAAACAATCAACTACAATTTTTGTTCTTTATGACAAGAGCTAGAACTTTGCCTCAGAGAGTAAATCAAAATTCCGAACGGTTTGCAAGATATGAGCCTGAGAATATGATCACTTTTTTCCAAAAATTACACCGAGGCCTCAAATCTCTGGGGGCCCATAAAAAAAAAAGTGCATGACTTTGGGGGAAAAAAAAACACGGGTCTTTTTTTTTGGTCTTTTATCATGTAGCGGTGTCCGTATATGGTTATTTTTTTTCGTGTTGCACTGTGTAACATTTTAGTTGGACATCAGTGAAATAACTGCCAAATTGAATGTACCCAAACCACAACTTCACATTACATGCTCATCAGAGCATGTAATTCTAAGCCCTAAGGCCAATTAGATTGAAACGATAATGTTAAAAAAATTATTGATAGAAATAATTACAATACAATGCGGAATACATGTTGATCTATTAAAATTCTGCATTCCAATGAAGCGTATTCTAAAAGATTTTGGCTTTATCACGGCTAAATATTGCATTTGAAGTTCATAAATGCGGAAATAGTTGAAAAGTTCGTAATATTAGAGTTTATTTTATTGGGAAAACGTCGCATTGATATTTCGTTTAGTTCATGGAAAACAGGAGCACTTGAGGTGTTCTTTTGCATTAAAAAATGTAATTAATTTTTATCTTTCTACAATACAAAACTTTAATTGTGAGGCCGACAGATGCCTCTTCGGCATTAACAAATATTGAGAAGTCATAGTCTTAGTTAATCATTGCTTATAGTTGCAAGCATCGCTTTAATTTTTTCTCACTGAACCAATAATACTCAGGGGATGTCCCCTATAAATGCAGTGCATTGCGTCGGCAAAAGGAAAAGTTGGAAGGTGGAACTTTTACTTGCAATTGTTCACTTCGTTTATATGGAAGAGACAAATGAGTCTGTTTTCACAAGTCTGCTCATAAAATTATCCGTCCGAACACTTATTTTGGGCAGTAAATCACTGCAACGTACAACAGCAATTTTTGATTTCATTTAAAAAATTAGCAATAATGCGAAATATGGATTTTTTATGAACATTATATTTCTGGAAAATGTTTTTGTGTTATATTCCACCAAAATAAGCAGTGACAATTCGTTGTCTGAGCTAAGATCCTAATTTATCGGATGCCATTTCAATACAAATTTCTATTTTAACTTCAATAGAAAAAATAATAAAATAAAATTAAATATTCTTATAAATTTCTTTACACAGGTTTATTATTTACTAATACGAACAACGACAAAAATAAATATCAAAAATGCCGTTGTTTAAAACAAAATTGTCGAGTTGCATATGTTTTGTCCACGCCGATTTTTCCATGCTTTATAAATATAAGGTTACTTTCTATATATGTTTGTGTGCCACAAAATTTGAAATCAATTTTTGAAAGCTTTTTTCTCAACCAATTTTGCTCAAATTTTGCACACTTAATCATTTTCGATGACAATACAAGGAAATGGAAAAATTTGACCAATTGGACAAAGGGGCGTGGCACCTCCCATACGAAGTTAAAACCTATTATTGAATATTGTCAGTTCTATGACACCTAGAGTGCTGAAATTTTGTGTAAGTGCATCTAGCATCAATTCGCATAGTAGTGCCAAAAAGGGGCGGTATTGGAAAAGTGGGCGTGGCACCTCTCATACGAAGTTAAAACCTATTATTGAATATTGTCAGTTCTATGACACCTAGAGTGCTGAAATTTTGTGTAAGTGCATCTAGCATCAATTCGCATAGTTGTGCCAAAAAGGGGCGGTATTGGAAAAGTGGGCGTGGCACCTCCCATACGAAGTTAAAACCTATTATTGAATATAGTCAGTTCTATGACACCTAGAGTGCTGTAATTTTGTGTAAGTGCATCTAGCATCAATTCGCATAGTTGTGCCAAAAATGGGCGGTATTGGAAAAGTGGGCGTGGCACCTCCCATACGAAGTTAAAACCTATTATTGAATATTGTCAGTTCTATGACACCTAGAGTGCTGTAATTTTGTGTAAGTGCATCTAGCATCAATGTGCGTAGTTCTGCCAAAAATGGGCGGTATTGGAATAGTGGGCGTACCACCTCCCATACGAAGTTAAAACATATTATCGAATAGTGTCAGTTCTATGACACGTATAGTGCTCAAATTTTGTGTAAGTGCATCTAGCATCAATGTGCGTAGTTGCGCCTAAAATGGGCGGTAATGCAAAAGTGGGCGTGGCACCTCCCATATGAAGTTAAAACCAAAATTACACCTACTGTAATTTTGTGTAAGTGCATCTAGCATTAATGTGCGTAGTTGTGACAAAAATGGGCGGTAATGGAAATGTGGGCGTGGCACCTCCCATACGAAGTTAAAACCCATTTTCGAATATATGCCGTTCTATGCCAGATAAAAAACTGAAATTTTGCAGTAATTTTTCCTTCTACAAAAGATAACTAAAAAAGAATTTCTAGGCCCAATAGAATTCTGCTTGCATAAAGCATGGATTTGAAAAAAAAAAAATTTTTTGATTTACTAGTTATAATTATCAACAAAAATGCCGATAATAAAAAATGTTAACTATTTAAATGTTAATTATTTCAAATCTTAATGTTTCATTGCAATTCAAATTTATAAACTTACAGAGCCTATTAAAGTAAGTCATCCTAGTTGCATATGTTTTGGCCATCTCTAACGAACGTCCTCACGTCCGGATATCCGAGGAACGAATATCCATAAAAGTATCGATAAAACAGCGACATACATCCCACATTACGACGTTGATCAAGGGAGACAATAGAATTGGATATCCTACTATCATCTATGGGAGTTGTATTCAATCTTGGGTCTGATGTACGTAATGTAGATACTGAGAAGATCGGAGGGAATAAAGTATTTCTTACAACGCTTTAAAAAGTGTAGATACTTGAATGCTTCCTTTGCCACATTGAATACAAATTATTCATGGTTTCTACAGCAAGAATAGCAGTCGTACAAATTTTTGTACAGCCTACCTTTATTAGGGCATTATTTTTGCCTGCATTCAAATGTGTGTATTCATTTGTTGACCAAGAGCAAACGATTTCAATTTGTTACAATCAGTCGATAAGTTTAAAGGATTGACATGAAGGTATAATTGGAATGATTTATTAATTATCAAAAATTCATAAGACATTATCCCCTGATTTTTTGCAAACGTTGTGCTGATATATTTAATCTTATATATTTATTAAGTTATATGAGCTGGTTACTATCTTTTAAAAGATACAAGAAGTTTTATCTGAGATTCCCAAAACGTAAAAAATCTGAAATTGCAAATATTGAACAATTTTTTTGTTTGTATTTCTGGTGTCATTCAAACATGAGTGTAATTAACAACAAAATACATAATTTAATAGTAAATTTATTATAACCCTAAAATTATTCAAAGTATTGATTTGTATTAACATATATATTCAAATAAGAAATTTATTAAGTTTTTTTTTTCATGTTATGTTATGCGGGAGGTTGGCGTTATTGTGGGCGGATTTAAACAAAAACTTTGTTATGATCTAATTTGATAGTATAATTAATATAATTTTAATATACTGATCATTTTTGCCGCAGCTGGTATGAAAATATTCCACTGTGCGTCGTCGATATAGTAAAAGCTCTTCGTGTGATTCTGATCGTGGACATTCGGTCATTGTTTGGTTTACATTTTTAATGCTTGCTCTTCAGCATATGTTAGAGCAAGATCATGCTGCGCAATTGTTTGAAAGTACCCACAAAATGAACATCGTTTTGCTCTGCTCCGCACACAAGCGCAAAGTGTGTGGTCATTACTGATCAGTATCGATTATACACATAATTAGTGTATGTGAAAGGCAAGTCGTTGAAATTCCAAATACATTTGAACCAATACTTTGAGTAAATCCAAAATGCGCTGGCGCTAATGTATTGAACTAAATCCTCACTTTCTAAATCTGGCATAATACAGATTCTATAGATTTACAAGAGTAGCAACAAATATACAACTGAATTTGATGGTAAATTTCTACCGCTAATTCAAAATATTCATTTTTATTTGGATTATGCATTTATGTAGGACAGTAAAAAATATAATAAATGTTGGCTACTAAAAAAATTGTGAAAAGTGCATGTAGAAAAATCCGCATAACTTTTTAATATATAAAGACTAACAAAATATTTTTGGCGTATGATTGCTGACTAAATAGGAAATATTTGTGACAGAATTTTTTTCAGAAATCCAGATGGAGAAAATTGAAATAAATGCAATTGCAACCGCAAATTTTGTATTTTTGCCAGAATTGCAGCTTTTTTTGTGACTGACTAAATATATATTACATTGGTTCTTAATACACATGCGAAAAATCCGCCGCGGATCCGTTGTATAAATTGCGAGAAAATTACAAAACAAAAATGTCATGCATACAAAATCATTTTAGCCATATCTTCCGCGAAAATGAAAATTTTGCAAAAATATTCAATTTGTATTTTTTGGTTACCGTGTTCTACTGAAATATCCATATTTTTGTCGAAAATGATCGATTTTCCAAAAAACATGGACCAATATTACAACTAGTAATTTTGTTGTATTAATAATTAATGTAATTTTGCTATTTAAGCGGGAAGACGATTTTTTTTACAAATTTTTTGTATTCGATGACCCTCCCTGAAAATTTCCGACAGTTTTTATCGTAGAACATTTTATTCCGTTAATGTCATATTGGAAAGGACTTGCTTTGATTTTCTCGAAAAAATTGACCCATAAAGAAAGGAGCAAGAGGGTTAAGATCTTCCACAAAAATGATCGTAAAATTCCACAATATAGTTCTGACAAAAAGAATTCTCTAAGACATTAACTTACAACACTTTTTTCACTAAGTATATTGCTCCCCTCGACCAAAAATTTAAAACTGTGATCCACTGTAAAAAGTAGCTCAGACCAGCTGGACTATAAGTTTATTCTCCAAAAAATGGACTACATCATGCCCTTTCAGAATTATAAGGTCCATTAGAACACAATTTCAACGTTCTTTTCTTTTTGTCATAAGTGTTGGTCGTTACTCTACAGAGTAAGAGGGTATACATCATTTGGAACAGAAACAAAGAGTAACACATTGAAGGAGTGACTTAAGACCCTAAGTATGTTTGGACCAAATCCGTTTCACGACTTTTTAAGATGTTTGAGCCATGTCCGTCCGTCTGAATGGCTGGTGTACACGATAGCAATCGGTTCAAACTTTGCACATCGTAATATTTTTCCCAAACTTAGTTTAAGTTCGAAGATGGGCGATATTCTCACGCCCCTTCTGGTACCTCCCACACAAATAGCCCATATTTCAATGTTAAATTAAAACCAGTGAAACTTCCACACGGATATTCGGAATCAGCTATATTTTGGTATTTGATAATGTTTTTATAATCACTTTAAGTGTACTAAATATGGCGGGTTTTGCCACGCCCCTTTCAGTACCTCCACACAAATCACCCAAAACTACGTAGAATTAAAGTTGTTATAACTTCTATACTGATGTTCGGAATACTGTGAAATTTGATATTTAGAAATGCTTTTATAGTGGTTACATTCGCGTGGAATATGGGCGATATTGCCACACCATTTCTGGTACCCCTCACACAAAGTGGCATAATCTTTGGTTACGATAAAACCTATATTTCATCCATACGGGTAGTTAAAATCATTTGAAATTTGATATTTGAAAATGTTTTTATAATCACTAAAAACATAAAAAATATTTACGGTTTAGCCACGCCCCTTCCTGTACCTCTCACACAATCGTCTCTATCGTAGGTACAATTAAATGCTTTATAACTCCTCTGCCGATGTCTGAAATCCATTATGACATATTTAATCATGTTTGTACAATTATTAACAAATGTGGAAGCGGGGCCCAATTGGCGCAAACTTATAGTACCTCCCACAATCATACTCTGGCGCTAAGCAAAATTTAAGTCCTTCCATTTATTTTCGGCCCATTCTCTGAGATTGAGGGTATATATAAGTCAGTTTAGCCGACTGACGCTTTCTTATTTTTTTTTTGTATTACGTACAAAGTATTCAGTTCTAGAGGACTAATATAAACATATTTGAAACCCTGCCATTTTCATTTTTTTCTGCATATACATAAGAGTCCAACAGTAGTATAATATGCTCTAGAAAATTAAATGCATTTTGAATATCGTGGCCTTTTTGATTACTCCAGAATGTGGTTATTTTTTAACACTACAGATTCTTTATATGTATGATTGTAAATATTTATGATTGTTGAAAATATCGTTCTTAGTCAAATCACTTCTAATATCTCTTAATACTCTGTGTCTACGAAACATTTTCATCGTTTGTTTAATGATATCTACATACAATGTACATAATACTACGTATGTATAATATACAGTGTGTATATGCTTAGTGGTATTTACGCGTTTTGTTTGCATTTGTTTTATATAAAGGGTGCTGCAAATACAAGTACAATTTCAAAAATGAAATAGAAAAGGTGTGATATATCTCTGTTGGGTGTGAAGAGCCGGAAAGTTCAATATATTATGCAGACAATCCAACCCTTAACAAAACAACAAAAATGTCCATCCACACAACTTTATAAAGTCAAAGCAAATGTTCTCAGAAAACAAAAATCAACATTAAAATTGCATGTGATTCAAAAAGATACCCGTAGATTGCCCACCCTGTTTGTACAAATTTTATGGATTACATAAAGTCTTATAAATTATTTTGATATTAGTTCTTGTCTTCTTGTCACTCCAGGACTTTTGTTATGAAACCGCTTTTTATATCTAAATGTAAATAATAGACGTAACGAGGAGTTGAGGGTGGTTGGTGGTGGGTGGCACTTTGTCTTTATTTGCCCCAAAAATATTTGAAAAGCCTTTAAACTTGTTCGACATTTCGTTTTTATTCGATCTAACGCTTTTTTTAATACTAGTTTAAAACAAATATAGAAATATTACATACATAAATTATAAATATCGTTTAAAAATTACATTTCACAAAAGAAAAAAGAGTAGGGGGAGAAACACAAGTGAGGGAGAACAAAATAAGTGATTAGGAGAACACACATTAAATTCATTCAGCTTTCGGTTACTACAATTTAAGAGCAGGCTATGCCCAATGCGACACCTCCCACGAATGCAGTCAGGAAAATGTGTAGATCATTTATTTTCGGTCCATTCTCGTCGCCGATTAATTTGCTATACCATTTCTTGGCCTTTTTGGATTTGCTGCGCAGCAATTCTTCGGCACGGTCTAATTTGCGATCGACCATTCGCTCTGCCTTATCCGCCCATGACCTTTCCTGCCCGGTAACAGCTTCCTCGACTTTATCTGTGACTTTGTCTAATTTACGAGAAATCTTCGACCAATCGATCTCTATGAAGCCCTCTTGATGCGCAATTTCCATGAGAATGATGCCGCCACCAATGGCAAAGGCTGCAAATTTGCCCACTTTCATTGTTGCAAAGCCGGTCGCCCATCCTGCAGTCGCTCCAATGCCTATTTGTGCGTATGCCGACCTGGAACTGATGTCGCCCAACACTCCTCCCAAGAATTTAGATGCGTCATCTGACATCTTTTCAATGTTTTTGTTGGTTTGATTCTTTTGTGATTTTGCCCAATCGCTCATAATAGACTGCTTAAAGACAAACCAAGATTGTTTCGTTTCTAGTCTGTCCTAACAATTCTATCTCCTTTAATCCAGTCGCTTGAGATAAAACTTAGGTGATCTAATAAATATGCAATTCTTTTTCACGGAATTATTATATGCAAACTGAAGATGGGCAAAAGTCGATAACAATAATGTTGATGCCATTTTCTATTTTTATTTTATAGTGTTGCCATATGTATATTTGTTTGTAAACCATAGCACCGTTCCTTTCGCCGACCAGAATATGGCCAAAAAGTAAATGGGTGTTTACACATGATGATTTATGGTACAACCTGGAATCAGATTGTGTTTTGGTGAATACTCTTCATTTAGAATATATTTTTTATAAAATTCTAAAAATTGTTGACAAACATGAAAAGTAGGCAGAACACATTTTGATTAAGTTGAGCCATAAAACGAAAAACGCAACGTTCGCTGCAAAATTATATTTATTTGCAAAATACAGTCTGGCGATTGGTTCTATAACTTTCGATTCGTATGAGATCCCGTGAATTTGTATTGAAAGTAAACACATTGATCTACTTCTGCGAAAATAAAATCGAAGGAGGGCTAACTAATATAAAAGAAAAACAAGCAAAATCGGGGTTAAGTTTGGAGGGGCCGACATGGTGGAGGGTGACACCATGGATTACATTCTACAGAGGCTGTCGATGTTCATAGAAGTGCAGTAACATTACAAGAAAATGTTAATTTTTTGAATATTGCCATACCAATACAAATAAAAATATTGAAAAAATAATTTTATAAATAAATATAAAATTTTTATTATTTCAAACCACGCTTATAAGGCAAGGCTACCAATATGTTTATACTATATACATAAATAATACTTCAAATCAATTAAAAAAGTAAATATAAGGCTGCGATCTTCAAAGAAGCTTAAATACCCTAATTATGGGGGATAGTGAGTGCATTTTCCGCTACAGCCGTGTGGTTAGTTGTATTTCCATCTTATTTTTATTCCAAATGTACAAATTTTGAAAATCTATTATCTCACACATGCACAGTGCAAGATAACCTAACTTCATGAATCTTCCCATTTTTGCCGTAAAAGTAAAAAAAGTACGAATTTTTCATAACGCATGTGACGGTAGGAAAATAATTGTAATATTCTTAGAGGAAGATGTTCTCTGTCATTATCCATAAGAATAATGATTGCATTTATTTGTAATCTCTTATGTTGAAAAAATATTTGAAACTGTAATTGTTTCGATCTAAGATTTTATTTTCAAATATCTATAGAACAGACGATGTTGTTTCACACATATCTTTAAAAATAGATGTGGCCATCCAACATCCGGACGGACCTTAAGAGTGTGACTTTCGAACATCTCTTTATTTTAAGTGACTACCGAATTTCATCATTCTAGTTGTAGTCGTTTAGTTGGTATGATCACAGATTATTGTCCATTTTGTCCTAGAGGCTATATTTAAGGAGCTATGACGGTTTTAAGAATCCTAAGTTTTTGGCCCGAATATAGTGATCACAGATTATTGTCCATTATGTCCTAGAGGCTATATTTAAGGAGCTATGACGGTTTTAAGAATCCTAAGTTTTTGGCCCGAATATAGTGATCACATATTATTGTCCATTTTGTCCTAGAGGCTATATTTAAAGAGCTATGACGATTTTAAGAATCCTAAGTTTTTGGCCCGAATATAGTGATCACAGATTATTGTCCATTTTGTCCTAGAGGCTATATTTAAGGAGCTATAACGGTTTTAAGAATCCTAAGTTTTTGGCCCAAATATATGGATCACAGATTAATGTTCATTTTGTCCTAGAGGCTATATTTAAGGAGCTATGACGGTTTTAAATTTTGAGAATGAATTTTATATTTTTAACCCGAATATAGTCATCACATATTATTGTCCATTTTGTCCTAGAGGCTATATTTAAGGAGCTACGACGGTTTTAAGAATCCTAAGTTTTTGGCCCGAATATAGTGATCACACATTATTGTCCATTTTGTCCTAGAGGCTATATTTAAGGAGCTATGACGGTTTTAAGAATCCTAAGTTTTTTGCCTAAATATATGGATCACAGATTATTGTCCATTTTGTCCTAGAGGCTATATTTAAGGAGCTATGACGGTTTTAAATTTTGAGAATGAATTTAATATTTTTAACCCGAATATAGTGATCACATATTATTGTCCATTTTGTCCTAGATGCTATATTTAAGGAGCTATGATGGTTTTAAGAATCCTAAGTTTTTGGCCCAAATATATGGATCACAGATTATTGTTCATTTTGTCCTAGAGGCTATATTTAAGGAGCTATGACGGTTTTAAGAATCCTAAGTTTTTGGCCCAAATATATGGATCACAGATTATTGTTCATTTTGTCCTAGAGGCTATATTTAAGGAGCTATGACGGTTTTAAGAATCCTTAGTTTTTGGCCCGAATATAGTGATCACAGATTATTGTCCATTTTGTCCTAGAGGCTATATTTAAGGAGCTATGACGGTTTTAAATTTTGAGAATGAATTTAATATTTTTAACCCGAATATAGTGATCACATATTATTGTCCATTTTGTCCTAGATGCTATATTTAAGGAGCTATGACGGTTTTAAGAATCCTAAGTTTTTGGCCCAAATATATGGATCACAGATTACTGTTCATTTTGTCCTAGATGCTATATTTAAGGAGCTATGACGGTTTTAAGAATCCTAAGTTTTTGGCCCAAATATATGGATCACAGATTATTGTTCATTTTGTCCTAGAGGCTATATTTAAGGAGCTATGACGGTTTTAAGAATCCTAAGTTTTTGGCCCAAATATATGGATCACAGATTATTGTTCACTTTGTCCTAGAGGCTATATTTAAGGAGCTATGACGGTTTTAAGAATCCTAAGTTTTTGGCCCGAATATAGTGATCACAGATTATTGTCCATTTTGTCCTAGAGGCTATATTTAAGGAGCTATGACGGTTTTAAATTTTGAGAATGAATTTAATATTTTTAACCCGAATATAGTGATCACATATTATTGTCCATTTTGTCCTAGAGGCTATATTTAAGGATCTACGACGGTTTTAAGAATCCTAAGTTTTTGGCCCGAATATAGTGATCACATATTATTGTCATTTTGTCCTAGAGGCTATATTTAAGGAGCTATGACGGTTTTAAGAATCCTAAGTTTTTGGCCCGAATATAGTGATCACAGATTATTGTCCATTTTGTCCTAGAGGCTATATTTAAGGAGCTATGACGGTTTTAAGAATCCTAAGTTTTTTGCCCGAATATAGTGATCACAGATTATTGTCCATTTTGTCCTATAGGCTATATTTAAGGAGCTATGACGGTTTTAAGAATCCTAAGTTTTTTGCCCGAATATAGTGATCACATATTATTGTCATTTTGTCCTAGAGGCTATATTTAAGGAGCTATGACGGTTTTAAGAATCCTAAGTTTTTGGCCCGAATATAGTGATCACAGATTATTGTCCATTTTGTCCTAGAGGCTATATTTAAGGAGTTATGACGGTTTTAAGAATCCTAAGTTTTTGGCCCGAATATAGTGATCACAGATTATTGTCCATTTTGTCCTAGAGGCTATATTTAAGGAGCTATGACGGTTTTAAGAATCCTAAGTTTTTTGCCCGAATATAGTGATCACAGATTATTGTCCATTTTGTCCTAGAGGCTATATTTAAGGAGCTATGACGGTTTTAAATTTTGAGAATGAATTTTATATTTTTAACCCGAATATAGTGATCACATATTATTGTCCATTTTGTCCTAGAGGCTATATTTAAGGAGCTATGACGGTTTTAAGTTTTGAGAATGAATTTTATATTTTTAACCCGAATATAGTGATCACAGATTATTGTCCATTTTGCCCTAGAGGCTATATTTAAGGAGCTATGACGGTTTTAAGAATCCTAAGTTTTTGGCCCGAATATAGTGATCACAAATTATTGTCCATTTTGTCCTAGAGGCTATATTTAAGGATCTATGACGGTTTTAAGAATCCTAAGTTTTTGGCCCGAATATAGTGATCACATATTATTGTCCATTTTGTCCTAGAGGCTATATTTAAGGAGCTATGACGGTTTTAAGAATCCTAAGTTCTTGGCCCGAATATAGTGATCACAGATTACTGTCCATTTTGTCCTAGAGGCTATATTTAAGGAGCTATGACAGTTTTAAATTTTGAGAATTAATTTTATATTTTTAACCTGAATATAGGATCACATATTATTGTCCATTTTGTCCTAGAGGCTATATTTAAGGAGCTATGACGGTTTTAAGAATCCTAAGTTTTTGGCCCGAATATAGTGATCACAGATTATTGTCCATTTTGTCCTAGAGACTATATTTAAGAAGCTATGACGGTTTTAAGAATCCTAAGTTTTTGGCCCGAATATAGTGATCAGAGATTATTGTCCAGTTTGTCCTAGAGACTATATTTAAGAAGCTATGACGGTTTTAAGAATCCTAAGTTTTTGGCCCGAATATAGTGATCACAGATTATTGTCCATTTTGTCCTAGGGACTATATTTAAGAAGCTATGACGGTTTTAAGAATCCTAAGTTTTTGGCCCGAATATAGTGATCACAGATTATTGTCCATTATTTAAGGAGCTATGACGGTTTTAAATTTTCCTAGAGGCTATATTTAAGGAGCTATGACGGTTTTAAATTTTGAGAATGAATTTTATATTTTTAACCCGAATATAGTGATCACATATTATTGTCCATTTTGTCCTAGAGGCTATATTTAAGGAGCTATGACGGTTTTAAGTTTTGAGAATGAATTTTATATTTTTAACCCGAATATAGTGATCACAGATTATTGTCCATTTTGCCCTAGAGGCTATATTTAAGGAGCTATGACGGTTTTAAGAATCCTAAGTTTTTGGCCCGAATATAGTGATCACATATTATTGTCCATTTTGTCCTAGAGGCTATATTTAAGGAGCTATGACGGTTTTAAGAATCCTAAGTTTTTGGCCCGAATATAGTGATCACATATTATTGTCCATTTTGTCCTAGAGGCTATATTTAAGGAGCTATGACGGTTTTAAGAATCCTAAGTTCTTGGCCCGAATATAGTGATCACAGATTACTGTCCATTTTGTCCTAGAGGCTATATTTAAGGAGCTATGACAGTTTTAAATTTTGAGAATTAATTTTATATTTTTAACCTGAATATAGGATCACATATTATTGTCCATTTTGTCCTAAAGGCTATATTTAAGGAGCTTTGACGGTTTTAAGAATCCTAAGTTTTTGGCCCGAATATAGTGATCACAGATTATTGTCCATTTTGTCCTAGAGACTATATTTAAGAAGCTATGACGGTTTTAAGAATCCTAAGTTTTTGGCCCGAATATAGTGATCAGAGATTATTGTCCAGTTTGTCCTAGAGACTATATTTAAGAAGCTATGACGGTTTTAAGAATCCTAAGTTTTTGGCCCGAATATAGTGATCACAGATTATTGTCCATTTTGTCCTAGGGACTATATTTAAGAAGCTATGACGGTTTTAAGAATCCTAAGTTTTTGGCCCGAATATAGTGATCACAGATTATTGTCCATTATTTAAGGAGCTATGACGGTTTTAAATTTTGAGAATGAATTTAATATTTTTAACCCGAATATAGTGATCACATATTATTGTCCATTTTGTCCTAGAGGCTATATTTAAGGAGCTATGACGGTTTTAAGAATCCTAAGTTTTTGGCCCGAATATAGTGATCACATATTATTGTCCATTTTGTCCTAGAGGCTATATTTAAGGAGCTATGACGGTTTTAAGAATCCTAAGTTCTTGGCCCGAATATAGTGATCACAGATTACAGTCCATTTTGTCCTAGAGGCTATATTTAAGGAGCTATGACAGTTTTAAATTTTGAGAATTAATTTTATATTTTTAACCTGAATATAGGATCACATATTATTGTCCATTTTGTCCTAGAGGCTATATTTAAGGAGCTATGACGGTTTTAAGAATCCTAAGTTTTTAGCCCGAATATAGTGATCACAGATTATTGTCCATTTTGTCCTAGAGACTATATTTAAGAAGCTATGACGGTTTTAAGAATCCTAAGTTTTTGGCCCGAATATAGTGATCACAGATTATTGTCCATTTTGTCCTAGGGACTATATTTAAGAAGCTATGACGGTTTTAAGAATCCTAAGTTTTTGGCCCGAATATAGTGATCACAGATTATTGTCCATTATTTAAGGAGCTATGACGGTTTTAAATTTTGAGAATGAATTTAATATTTTTAACCCGAATATAGTGATCACATATTATTGTCCATTTTGTCCTAGAGGCTATATTTAAGGAGCTATGACGGTTTTAAGAATCCTAAGTTTTTTGTCCGATATAGTGATCACAGCTTATTGTCCATTTTGTCCTAGAGGCTATATTTAAGGATCTATGACGGTTTTAAGAATCCTAAGTTTTTGGCCCGAATATAGTGATCACATATTATTGTCCATTTTGTCCTAGAGGCTATATTTAAGGAGCTATGACGGTTTTAAGAATCCTAAGTTTTTGGCCCGAATATAGTGATCACAGATTATTGTCCATTTTGTCCTAGAGGCTATATTTAAGGAGCTATGACGGTTTTAAATTTTGAGAATGAATTTAATATTTTTAACCCGAATATAGTGATCACATATTATTGTCCATTTTGTCCTAGATGCTATATTTAAGGAGCTATGACGGTTTTAAGAATCCTAAGTTTTTGGCCCAAATATATGGATCACAGATTATTGTTCATTTTGTCCTAGAGGCTATATTTAAGGAGCTATGACGGTTTTAAGAATCCTAAGTTTTTGGCCCAAATATATGGATCACAGATTACTGTTCATTTTGTCCTAGATGCTATATTTAAGGAGCTATGACGGTTTTAAGAATCCTAAGTTTTTGGCCCAAATATATGGATCACAGATTATTGTTCATTTTGTCCTAGAGGCTATATTTAAGGAGCTATGACGGTTTTAAGAATCCTAAGTTTTTGGCCCGAATATAGTGATCACAGATTATTGTCCATTTTGTCCTAGAGGCTATATTTAAGGAGCTATGACGGTTTTAAATTTTGAGAATGAATTTAATATTTTTAACCCGAATATAGTGATCACATATTATTGTCCATTTTGTCCTAGAGGCTATATTTAAGGATCTACGACGGTTTTAAGAATCCTAAGTTTTTGGCCCGAATATAGTGATCACATATTATTGTCCATTTTGTCCTAGAGGCTATATTTAAGGAGCTATGACGGTTTTAAGAATCCTAAGTTTTTGGCCCGAATATAGTGATCACAGATTATTGTCCATTTTGTCCTAGAGGCTATATTTAAGGAGCTATGACGGTTTTAAGAATCCTAAGTTTTTTGCCCGAATATAGTGATCACAGATTATTGTCCATTTTGTCCTATAGGCTATATTTAAGGAGCTATGACGGTTTTAAGAATCCTAAGTTTTTTGCCCGAATATAGTGATCACATATTATTGTCATTTTGTCCTAGAGGCTATATTTAAGGAGCTATGACGGTTTTAAGAATCCTAAGTTTTTGGCCCGAATATAGTGATCACAGATTATTGTCCATTTTGTCCTAGAGGCTATATTTAAGGAGTTATGACGGTTTTAAGAATCCTAAGTTTTTGGCCCGAATATAGTGATCACAGATTATTGTCCATTTTGTCCTAGAGGCTATATTTAAGGAGCTATGACGGTTTTAAGAATCCTAAGTTTTTTGCCCGAATATAGTGATCACAGATTATTGTCCATTTTGTCCTAGAGGCTATATTTAAGGAGCTATGACGGTTTTAAATTTTGAGAATGAATTTTATATTTTTAACCCGAATATAGTGATCACATATTATTGTCCATTTTGTCCTAGAGGCTATATTTAAGGAGCTATGACGGTTTTAAGTTTTGAGAATGAATTTTATATTTTTAACCCGAATATAGTGATCACAGATTATTGTCCATTTTGCCCTAGAGGCTATATTTAAGGAGCTATGACGGTTTTAAGAATCCTAAGTTTTTGGCCCGAATATAGTGATCACAGATTATTGTCCATTTTGTCCTAGAGGCTATATTTAAGGATCTATGACGGTTTTAAGAATCCTAAGTTTTTGGCCCGAATATAGTGATCACATATTATTGTCCATTTTGTCCTAGAGGCTATATTTAAGGAGCTATGACGGTTTTAAGAATCCTAAGTTCTTGGCCCGAATATAGTGATCACAGATTACTGTCCATTTTGTCCTAGAGGCTATATTTAAGGAGCTATGACAGTTTTAAATTTTGAGAATTAATTTTATATTTTTAACCTGAATATAGGATCACATATTATTGTCCATTTTGTCCTAGAGGCTATATTTAAGGAGCTATGACGGTTTTAAGAATCCTAAGTTTTTGGCCCGAATATAGTGATCACAGATTATTGTCCATTTTGTCCTAGAGACTATATTTAAGAAGCTATGACGGTTTTAAGAATCCTAAGTTTTTGGCCCGAATATAGTGATCAGAGATTATTGTCCAGTTTGTCCTAGAGACTATATTTAAGAAGCTATGACGGTTTTAAGAATCCTAAGTTTTTGGCCCGAATATAGTGATCACAGATTATTGTCCATTTTGTCCTAGGGACTATATTTAAGAAGCTATGACGGTTTTAAGAATCCTAAGTTTTTGGCCCGAATATAGTGATCACAGATTATTGTCCATTTTGTCCTAGAGGCTATATTAAAGGAGCTATGACGGTTTTAAATTTTCCTAGAGGCTATATTTAAGGAGCTATGACGGTTTTAAATTTTGAGAATGAATTTTATATTTTTAACCCGAATATAGTGATCACATATTATTGTCCATTTTGTCCTAGAGGCTATATTTAAGGAGCTATGACGGTTTTAAGTTTTGAGAATGAATTTTATATTTTTAACCCGAATATAGTGATCACAGATTATTGTCCATTTTGCCCTAGAGGCTATATTTAAGGAGCTATGACGGTTTTAAGAATCCTAAGTTTTTGGCCCGAATATAGTGATCACATATTATTGTCCATTTTGTCCTAGAGGCTATATTTAAGGAGCTATGACGGTTTTAAGAATCCTAAGTTTTTGGCCCGAATATAGTGATCACATATTATTGTCCATTTTGTCCTAGAGGCTATATTTAAGGAGCTATGACGGTTTTAAGAATCCTAAGTTCTTGGCCCGAATATAGTGATCACAGATTACTGTCCATTTTGTCCTAGAGGCTATATTTAAGGAGCTATGACAGTTTTAAATTTTGAGAATTAATTTTATATTTTTAACCTGAATATAGGATCACATATTATTGTCCATTTTGTCCTAAAGGCTATATTTAAGGAGCTTTGACGGTTTTAAGAATCCTAAGTTTTTGGCCCGAATATAGTGATCACAGATTATTGTCCATTTTGTCCTAGAGACTATATTTAAGAAGCTATGACGGTTTTAAGAATCCTAAGTTTTTGGCCCGAATATAGTGATCAGAGATTATTGTCCAGTTTGTCCTAGAGACTATATTTAAGAAGCTATGACGGTTTTAAGAATCCTAAGTTTTTGGCCCGAATATAGTGATCACAGATTATTGTCCATTTTGTCCTAGGGACTATATTTAAGAAGCTATGACGGTTTTAAGAATCCTAAGTTTTTGGCCCGAATATAGTGATCACAGATTATTGTCCATTATTTAAGGAGCTATGACGGTTTTAAATTTTGAGAATGAATTTAATATTTTTAACCCGAATATAGTGATCACATATTATTGTCCATTTTGTCCTAGAGGCTATATTTAAGGAGCTATGACGGTTTTAAGAATCCTAAGTTTTTGGCCCGAATATAGTGATCACATATTATTGTCCATTTTGTCCTAGAGGCTATATTTAAGGAGCTATGACGGTTTTAAGAATCCTAAGTTCTTGGCCCGAATATAGTGATCACAGATTACAGTCCATTTTGTCCTAGAGGCTATATTTAAGGAGCTATGACAGTTTTAAATTTTGAGAATTAATTTTATATTTTTAACCTGAATATAGGATCACATATTATTGTCCATTTTGTCCTAGAGGCTATATTTAAGGAGCTATGACGGTTTTAAGAATCCTAAGTTTTTAGCCCGAATATAGTGATCACAGATTATTGTCCATTTTGTCCTAGAGACTATATTTAAGAAGCTATGACGGTTTTAAGAATCCTAAGTTTTTGGCCCGAATATAGTGATCACAGATTATTGTCCATTTTGTCCTAGGGACTATATTTAAGAAGCTATGACGGTTTTAAGAATCCTAAGTTTTTGGCCCGAATATAGTGATCACAGATTATTGTCCATTATTTAAAGAGCTATGACGGTTTTAAATTTTGAGAATGAATTTAATATTTTTAACCCGAATATAGTGATCACATATTATTGTCCATTTTGTCCTAGAGGCTATATTTAAGGAGCTATGACGGTTTTAAGAATCCTAAGTTTTTTGTCCGATATAGTGATCACAGCTTATTGTCCATTTTGTCCTAGAGGCTATATTTAAGGATCTATGACGGTTTTAAGAATCCTAAGTTTTTGGCCCGAATATAGTGATCACATATTATTGTCCATTTTGTCCTAGAGGCTATATTTAAGGAGCTATGACGGTTTTAAGAATCCTAAGTTTTTGGCCCGAATATAGTGATCACAGATTATTGTCCATTTTGTCCTAGAGGCTATATTTAAGGAGCTATGACGGTTTTAAATTTTGAGAATGAATTTTATATTTTAACCCGAATATAGTGATCACAAATTACAGTCCATTTTGTCCTAGAGGCTATATTTAGGTTTTAAGAATCCTAAGTTTTTTGTCCGAATATAGTGATCACATATTATTGTCATTTTGTCCTAGATGCTATATTTAAGGAGCTATGACGTTTTTAAGAATCCTAAGTTTTGGCCCAAATATATTGATCACAGATTACTGTCCATTTTGTCCTAGAGGCTATATTTAAGGAGCTATGACGGTTTTAAATTTTGAGAATGAATTTTATATTTTTAAACCGAATATAGTGATCACATATTATTGTCCATTTTGTCCTAGAGGCTTCATTTAAGGAGCTATGACGGTTTTAAGAATCCTAAGTTTTTGGCCCGAATATAGTGATGACACAATTATTGTCCATTTTGTCCTAGAGGCTATATTTAAGGAGCTATGACGGTTTTAAGTTTTGAGAATGAATTTTATATTTTTAACCCGAATATAGTGATCACAGATTAATGTCCATTTTGCCCTAGAGGCTATATTTAAGGAGCTATGACGGTTTTAATTTTGAGAATGAATTTAATATTTTTAACCCGAATATAGGATCACATATTATTGTCCATTATGTCCTATGGACTAGATTTAAGAAGCTATGATGGTTTTAAGAATCTTAAATTTTTGACCCGGATGTAGTGATTACAGATTATTGTCCATTTTACCTAGGGGCTATATTTAAGGAGCTTTGGCGGAATTTCAGTTTTGATGTTGATTTGATTAGTTCTTTGTCATAGCATTTCATTTGAGATGATTATAGACATATTGTCAAGAGCTAATAGAAAATGAAGTTCCGTCAGTCTGAATGGCTTTTAACTCCAGAACTCTCCTTATGCTAAAACTGCTGAAAAATGTTGTTATGGCAGAAAAACTGTTTTAACAGCAGAAAAGTGCCTGATGTTATCTAGCAAACAATCTCTGCTGTTAATAACAGATAATTTTCTAAGTGTACCTTTGAGCAAATGCAAAATCAGTTTATCAGTCTGTTATTAACAGCAGTGATTGTCTACTGCCTATCAGCAGACATTTTCTGCTATTACAGCAGTGTTTCTGCCATAACAGCAGTTTTTTGCAATCGAATTTTCTTTTATATTAGCTCGGCAATATCTCTCAGTGATGATAAATAGCCTTATAAAAATATTTATACTAAAAAATATGTATACTAATATGTACTGTTTTTTTCTTTATTCCTAACAACGGCAAACAGCTGTTTGCTATTTCAGCAGATAAAAATCTGTTGTCTCTTTTTCAGCAGCAAATCAGCTCTTTCAGCAACATTTTCGCTTTATTTTACTGACAAATTCGTTACCTCCAACGACATTCCTGTATAGAAACAGCTCGTGTCGAATGATCTGCCTTCTTCCCAATGTCATTCGACGAAGAGAGTTATTCTTCGGTTTTTTATCTTATTCATAAATAATTCAAAACGAAAAAGTTTAGATAATTAAATGGAATGGAGGAAATAAGAATATGACTCAAAATTGTTTCCAAAATTTAACAAAAGAATCACCAGTCCTCGGGATCGGTAACCCTAAATGACTGTTTAAAAATAATTCAATATTTCGAATATATTTTTAGCACCAAATTGATGATGAAGGTTAAACAAAAGAATCATAAACTCACATAAAATCACACGTGATAGGAAGTCATTAAGACAAACAACAACAACACGATGTGAAAAACACATGTACACAATGCTGTCTATGTAAACAAAAACAACGAACGAACAAATCCTGTGACCTTCCTTGGAAAAATCATGTGCACTTTTCTCAGTTGCCAGATAAACGTTTGAATCCTTTCCATGCTCTTTTCTCTAATCTGTGTATGGTGGGGATTTACCTTCACCTTTTTCTCCTTGAATGCTCTCTGCATTTATCAATTCTATGGAACTATTTTGTTATCGTAACGCATACCCAGCAGTACTTGTTTTGATCGTTTATCATGCCACCTCTTTTGGAAGACAACGGACAACGAAAACATCAAATCACTAATTTACCTGCAGCCATGATTAAGATCAACAGATCAAATATCTACCTAAACAAACAACAATTTGGAGACTTTTCTACGCGCAGTAGGTTTGGTAGACGACTACAATACTCCTCCTCGAATGCATCATATATCCATCCATTCTGTGGTCAATCAGTGAACGAAAACAATGACTTCGACATAAATGATGAAAACTTAAACCTTTCGTTCTCGTCTCGTTGACCCCAAATTGTTTTAAATGTACATTTGCGTACAGTGCACAGTGGTTACTACAAGAAACATTTGTACACTTAGGGGAAAAAATGTCTGTTATTAACAGCAGAGATTGTTCGCTACCTAGCAGCAGGCACTTTTCTGCTATAATAGCTTATTTTCAGTAATAACAACCGTTTTTCTGCAGCATTCAAACTGCTGTATTATAAATTAACAAGTAAAAAAGGCGTTAAGAATATACATCCACCATGAAAGATCTTTTTTTTCATAATGGAAAGGAGGTGAACCACACTCAACCATACACACATTAGACCATATACATATTTCATTGTCCTGTGTAGGGACAAATCAGTGGTCCTTCTGTATGGAGTGTTTGCGTCACTAATCAACAACACAAAAACTAATAACTAAAATTGGGACAGCCCGCCCTGATGTTGAAACAAAAATGCATCTTCATCGACACATGTTGTATATACATTATTTCATTATTCTGAGTGCAGCCGTTTGATAGGTATCATTTTTATCCCTATTTTCCCATTTTACCCCTTAAAAAGTACGAATTTCGAAAAAATATTTTTATACCCTCCACCTCCAGGATGGGGGTATATTCACTTTGTCATTCCGTTTGTAACACGTTGAAATATTCATCGGAGACCCCATAAAGTATATATATTCTGGGTCGTGGTAAAATTCTAAGACGATATAGCCATGTCCGTCTGTCTGTTGAAAGCACGATAGCGGCCGAACGAAATGAGCTAGGAGGTTGAAATTTTTCCTAAATATGTCATATGGTTGTAGATCGGTTGGGATTGAAAGTGGACGAAATCGGCCCAGAGGGAAAAATTTTTCCCTCACAAGGACTGAAAATACCCCTAATATTTAGAGTATTTCAGCATGTTTTTTGAACATATTAGCTTGTATTTAGTTGTTATTTGCAATGCGCATTCCCTCTATAGCATAAAAGGGCACCATAGAGTGATTTTTATTTGTAGGGGCGAAATGGGACAAAAAGGGATAAAAATGGTACCTATCAAACGACAACAGATAGAAACACGAAATTTGGCGTGTACATTCCTCTAATAGAGTAGATACATAATATAAAAGTATTTTTTCTAAATTCGTACTTTTAAGGGGTTAAATGGGGAAAGAGGGATAAAAATAGTACCAAACTAACGGCTGCACCTAGAATAATGAAATTCGATATATACATTCCTCTGATTGCGTAGACACGTAAAATAAAAGAGCTTTCCAAAATTCGTACTTTTTGGGTTTCAAATGGAAAAAGGGGATACAAATAGTACCTACCAAATGACAGCAGCTAGAATCATGAAATTCGGAGTATACATTCCTCTGACTGCGTAGACACGAAAAATAAAACGTTTTTTCCAAATTCGTACTTTCAATTGATACAATGGCTACAGGGGATAAAAATAGTCCCAACTAAACGAATACAGCTAGAATGATGAAATTCAGTGAGTACGTCTGCGTGAGTACTATTGTGTAGATACGTAAAATAAAGAGATTTTAGATAGTCGTACTCTTGAGGGGACAAAATTGGAAAAAGGGGATAAAAATGGTACCAACAAAATGGCCGCTGATAGAATCATGGGATTCGGTGTATACATTCCTCTGACTGCATAGCCACGTAAAATATTTTTTTCCAAGTTCGTACTTTATTTTGTTGTCTTATACTGCGTACGTGAGAGATAAGGTATTTTCAAAATTTATACTTTTGAAATTAAAATAGGATGGAAATACAACCAACCAAACGACTGTAGCTGAAAGTACACTCTCTATCCCTCAATATTTAGGGTATTTATGATTGCTCCCTTATATTTACTTTATGAATTGAAGTATTATATCCATTATATATATAGTATACAAATATTGGTAGCCTTGGCTTAATAATTAAATTTCTTATTTTCATACAGTTAAAAATTGTTGCGGACATTCCTCTTGTAGCTTGGAAGGACCACAAAGAAAATAAAAGTTTTAGCGGGCGAAATGGGATAAAATATGGTACCAATGATACGACAACAGCTAGAATCATGAAATTCGGTGTGTACATCCCTCTAATTGCATAGACACGTAAACTAGAGGGATTTTTCGAAATTCGTACTTTTAAGGGATATAATTAAAAAGAGGGATAAAAATGGAACCTGCCAAACCGCTGAAGTTGAAATTATGAAATTCGGTGTATACATTCTGACTATGAAGACTCGAAAAAGGTTTTTTTTTTGGAAATTTGTACTTTTGGGCGGAGAATGGGGTGAATGGGGATATCTTTAAAATTTATACTTTTCTTATCACTTTGTCTGTATCTGGAAATGCTTCTTTCTAATGGCGACTGACAATCGCCTAATATTTAGGCATGTTCACTTTCACAATTTCAGCATTTTATTTATATATAGTAGTCGATAGTTTGGAATAGTAAACAAATATAGTAATGTGCATAAAAATATCACAATTTTCGTAATATGGTACTGTGCTTCAATGTAAAGTCGACTTCCTTTAATCTGCTGGTAATACTATGGAATGCACTCCGTGGTGGAGGGTATATAAGATTCGGCCCGGCCGAACTTAACGCCTTCTTACTTGTTTTTATTATGTATCTAGTCAATTAGAGGAATGTACGAATAAAAATCACGTTTTTGTTATAGTGGGAATGCGCATTGAATAAATATGTTTAAATACTCTAAAATATTAGGGGTTATTGTGGGTATTTTTAGTCCTTGTGAGGGAAAATTTTTTCCCTTTGGGCCGATTTCGCCCACTTTCAATCCCAACCGATCTGCGGCCATGAGGCACATTTATGGAAAATTTGAACCTCCTAGCTCATTTCGTTCCACCGCTATCGTGCTTTCAACAGACAGACGGACATGGCTAGATCGTCGTAGAATTTTACCACGACCCATAATATATATACTTTATGGGGTCTCCGATAAATTTTTCGAGGTGTTACAAACGGAATGACAAAGTGAATACAACCCCATCCTTAGGTGGAGGGTATAAGCTATTAGCTCATATCAATATACCTATAATTAAATATAATATTCCAACGTTTTTTCTAGTAATTATAAGTTACGTGTAATAACTTTCTCTCTAAAAGAATAAATATATTAAACTGTATGCAGAATGACCCGTTTAACAGTTCATATATATTGAGAATCTTTCCCCTATTGATACGATACGTTAGAAAACATATGATAGCTTAAATTGCAGAGAAAATGATCATTAATAGTAGGACTGTTTTTCTTTAAGACTGAATAAATAAACTACCATATAAACTATCACTCAAAATAAAAAAATCTTTTTTAAAATTTCCACCAACAGTATTATCAATGTGTGTATGAAGAAAATTAAAAAAAAAATAATTTTATGTTAAAAATATTGAACTTAGTCTGTATAATTATCCAGTGTTATTTATGGTTATCGAAGCTAAGTCCAAAAAAGTCAAAACACAATATTTTTTTGGTAAATTTGTTTTGATACAAATATTTGTATTGTAGTTGGCGACAACGTGAATAACAATTTTTTATTTTGAGGAAAAAATAAATAAAATAAAAACTTAATATTGTATTAAACTTAGTTTTCGCGATAATCAATACTATATGTACGATAAATCTGAAAGTGTAAACTCTTTTAAGAGTTATTTGTGTTATATTTGTTAAATACTGCTATGATAATGATGCTTAAGGCGTAGAATGGAATTTTTTAATTAAAAACAAGTAAGGAAAGGCTAAAGTCCGTGCGTATATACCTCGCTTTGATTACTAAACCCAGGTATTTCATGGGAGCAATTTTATGTAGTTCATATAAATTATACAGTTACTATAAATTCATCTTTAGTCAAATTTAATGAATATGGTAAATAATTAAGTAATTGATCCAATGTTCCAGCAGATATTCCGAGTGAAGTAAATATAACATGATCTGGAAAAATTGATCAAGATCCAATGATAAATACAGATTATACAGCGGTAATAGGATGAATCGGACGGTCATTTGAAGAGGGCCGATCTTACCCACTTTCTCCATAGGTGTTTTTGGTTGGATTATAAGATGTTGTGCCAATTTTAAAGACAATCGGGAACAATATGCGGTTTCTAAAGCGGAAAAAGTGAAATCTGGAGCGACATTTGTATGGGGGCTATATCTAAATCTGAACCGATCTTACCCACTTTCACCATATGTGTTTTAGTTGTATTATAAGATGTTGTGCCAATTTTAAAGAAAATCGGGTACAATATGTGGTTTCTAGAGCGGAAAAAGTCAAATCGGGAGCGACATTTGTATGGGGACTGTATCTAAATCTGAACCGATTTTACCCGCTTTCACCATATGTGTTTTAGTTGGATTATAAGATGTTGTGCCAATTTTAAAGAAAATCGGGTACAATATGTGGTTTCTAGAGCGGAAAAAGTCAAATCGGGAGCGACATTTGTATGGGGGATATATCTAAATCTGAACCTGCTGCTGTCATTTGGTTGGTACTATTTTTATCCCCTTTTTCCATTTTAACCCCAAAAAGTACAAATTTCCAAAAATCCCTTTATTTTACGTGTCTACGCAATCAGATGAATGTATAAACCGAATTCCATTATTGTAGATGCAGCCGTTTGGTTGGTACCATTTTTCTCCCTCTATTCCAATTTTACCCCTTAAAAGTACGAATTTGGAAAAAATACTTTTACCTACTCAATTAGAGGAATGTATACACCAAATTTCGTGTTTCTAGCTGTTGTCGTTTGATAGGTACCATTTTTATCCCTTTTTTGCCCCATTTCGCCCCCTACGAGTAAGAATCACTTTATGGTGCACGTTTTTGTTATAGAGGGAATGTACATACCCAATATCAAGTAAGATAGATTGAAAAAACACGCTTAAATACTCTAAAATATTAGGGGTTATTATGGGTATTGTTAGTCCTTATGAGGTAAAAAATGTTCCCTTTAGGCCGATTTCGCCCAGTTTCAATCCCAATCGATGTACGACTATAAGACGCATTTATGGAAAATTTGGACGTCGTAGCTCTTTTCGTTTAGATGCTAGCGTGCTTTCAACAGACGGACATGGCTAGATTGTCTTAGAATTTTATGGCGATCAAGAATATATATACTTTATATGGTCTCAGGTCGATATTTCAAGGTGTTACAAACGGAATGGAGGTGGAGATGGAGGGTATAAAAATTGAATATCGTTTTCGAGTTTAGAAAGCCAAAATACATAAGATAATGTTATACATGACCCTTCGACAACATTTTTGCTGCATAGTGTTATCTGTGAAAGAAGTATAAATTTACTTAAAAAAACAAATAGGATATTAGGCTAACGTATATTGGGACACAATCTCGATCGATTTTGAATAATTTTTGTCGAGATTTATCAAATTTTTACAACAAATAAGATTACATTTCGATCGTAACGATATTAGCCACCCCTGCTCTAACGTTTATTAATTGAATGCATTTTTATGAAAACTCAAACACTCGAAGGAAGAAATTATTAATTCACACTGTGAACATCCGTCTCGTGTGAGGTACACGATGTACAACAACTTGACGAGTGTAAAGCAATAATAAACCGATGACACAACCAAGCTACACAACTCGCTAACAATATCCAATTACCATCATTCAATGATTGCAACATCATTCAAGTATTCAACTCGAATAACCCAAAATTAGAAATGGAAAGGCCTGCGCTCACAGTTTGTGTGGCAGAGTCTAGACTGCAGACCAACGACATTTCAATTGATTTCGAGAAAATCCACTTGAAAAAAATTAGAACAAGTGTCACATTTTCAATTTGAACCAAGTCAACAATATGGACTACATATGTAGTATGTTGGTATACATATACATACATACAGTCCAAACAATGTGTACACACGTACTCGTCGTATCTTCGATTGCAGCAAAGGGCTAGGGGACAGTCTAAACTCAATCTCTCCACAAGTACTTAACACAATATTCCCAAAACCAAACCAAAACCAACGATAAAAATCCAAAAGTCTCTGTTGATTGTATGTTAATGCCTGTCATACGTCGTACTGACTTCGGTGACCAACCAGACCAAACCAGACCATATCTTGCTGGCTTACAACAACAACAACACTAAGAAGAACATAAGACATTGTCTTCTTCGTACCTGCGGCATGCCACAGCAAAACAAAATCGTTAATCTTTGTGTCGTCGTTAGCTGGTCACTTGTTAGGGCCAGGGAAGCGAACGTTACAAGACGTTGTGCATGAGGTTCGGGGAGAATAAGCGTGCACCACGATTCCCCATTCCTACCCATACAAAACAGAGTCATAAATTTTAAAGTAATGTTTTGTTTTTGTGTAGCATTGGTTGGCTATGTTTTGGCTGTATTTAGATGCTGCACAAGTAGGGTTGTCAATACCGAAAATCAACTATTATTTTATGAGGAGTCATTCTGAAAAGGAACATTGAGGGTCCCGTTAAGTTCGGGCGGGTCGAATCTTATATACCTCCACTCTGGCGTGTATTTTCGCGTCTACGCAGTCAGAGCGACGTATACACCGAATTTCATTATTCTAGCTACAGCTGTTTGGATATGGTACCATTTTTATCCCCTTTCGTCCGTTGCCTCTAAAAGTACTATTTTCTAAAAATTAATATATTTTATGAGTCGATGTCAGAGGAATTTTATTATTTAAACTTCAGACGTATGATCGAACCATTTATGTCCCTCTTAAAGGTACGCCTTGAATGTACGTTTGCTTGGTACCATTTTTATCCCCTTTCGGTTCGTACTATTTTCTACAAATTATTATATTTTACGAGTCTATGCTGTCAGAGGAATGTACATACCGAATTTCATGATTTTAACTTCAGCCCCTTGGTTAGTACCATTTTTATCCCTTTTTATCACTTAAAAGTACGAATTTGGAAATACCCATATATTTTACAAGATTACGCACTTAGAGGGATGTAAAAATCGAATTTCGTGTTTCTATAATTTGTCATTTGATCGGTACCATATTTATCCCTCTTTTCCCCATTTCATCCCCTATAAATATGAATTTAGGAAAAATACTTTTGGTTGAATATAAGGCGAAAGTTTTTAAAAACAAATTTAAACACTCTAAATATTAGGAGCGATTTTTTGTCTTCGTTTGAGAAAAAAATCCCCTCTGGACTGATTTCGGCCATTGTCAATATCAACCGATTTGCAGCCATTAGACACATATGTGAACAAACTGCACCCTTCTCTAGCTCATTTTGTTCGTAAACTAGAGTACTTTAACAGACACACGGACATGGATAGATCCCCATAGAATGTCACCACGACCCAGAATATACATATATCAAGGTGTTGCAAACTCCATCCTAAGATGAAGGATTTAAAAATCAACTTTATCGGGAATGGAGACTTGCAAAATAAATATTGGCAAGAGTATGACGCCCGAGGACCCAAAATCTGAATATATTTTTAGAAAGAGGACTTCAATATAAGGAATAAATTGGTCTACATGTTATCGATAACAAGCTTAGTTATCGGAGGTTAAATTTTGGAAAATGGAAAAAAATATTTGTTTGTGTAAAATGTGGCCAAAATGGAAAAAACCGAAAAAAATTTGACAATTATCTTAAGTTATCGAAAATTAAAAATGAATAGCTTTTTTATATTTTTTATTATTTTCAGCTCATTTGAAAACAAGCGAATGGATACTTGGAAAATAAATATTTTCAAGAGTGTGACGTCCGAGGCCCCAAGATCTGAATATATTTTTAGAAAGAAAATAAGGAACAAATTGATCTATGTGTTATCGATAACTAGCTTAGTTATCGCAGGTTAAAGTGTGGAAAGTCGAAAATGATTTCTGTGTAAAATGTGGTCAACATTAAAAAATTGAAATTGAAAGTAAACAAATAGATTTTTAATTTTTTATTATTTTTGGTTCATTTGGAAGACGGCAAAAAATGGCGATAACTTTCGAGCATTTATCGATCAGGCAAAAATTTAGAAAATCGAAAAAATATTTTTTGTGTAAAATGTTGTCAAAACAAAAACAAAATAAAAATTTTCGATAGCTATCTTAGTTTTCGAAATTGAAAATTATTTTTTTTAATTTTTGATCAAAGGTTAAGGTTTCAAAATTCGAACAAAATGTTTTTTGTGTAAAATGTGATCAAAATGAAAAAAATAAAATAAAAATTTTCGATAACGATCTTAGTTATCGATATTGAAAGTTATAAAAAATTGATTTTTGATTATTTTAGCTCATTTGAAAAACAGCGTAAACAGGGCCAAAATGAAAAATAAAATGACAAATGTCTATTAGTTATCGAAATTGAAAATTTTTATCGATATTTTTATTATTTTGGAAAACAGCAAAAAAATGGACGATAACTTTTGAGAATTTATCGGAGGTTAAAGTTTGGAAAATCGAAAAAATGCTTTTTTATGTAAAATGTGGTCAAAATTAGAAAAACCCGAAAAATAATATAAAAAAATCGATAACTATCGTTATCGAAATTGAAAATTAAAAAATCGATTTTTTTTAATTTGTTATCAAAGGTTAATGTTTCAAAATTCGATAAAATGTTTTTTTGTGTAAAATGTGATCAAAATGAAAAAAAAATTTTCGATAACTATATTAGTTTTCGAAATTGAAATTTTTTATAGATTTTTTTATTATTTTTAGCTCAAAATCGAAAAAATCAGGAAAAAATGCTCGATTACTTTCGAGAATTTATCGGATGTTAAAGTTGGGAAAACCGAAAAATGCTGTTTTGTGTAAAATGTGTTCAAAATGAAAATAAGCGAAAAAATAAAATAAAAATTTTCGATTTCGACTATAGGAATTCAGAATTTAAAAGCATAGTTTTTTATTACTTGTAGCTCATTGAAAAACAGCGAAAAATCAGGTAAAAAAATCGCGCGATTTTTCAAATTCAAAATTTTAACAGATTGAAGAATTTTCCACTTCAATCTGTGAAAATTGCATTTAATTTTGCAGAAACTTCTAAAGAGCACCGGAGGCGAAAATTATTTAAAAAAATCACGCGATTTTTCAAATTCAAAATTTTAACGGATTGAAGTGGAAACTTCTTATATATTTTTTATTGAATTTATTTTACGTTTTTGCAATAAATAATCCTAAAAAATAATTTATGTTATTTTTGTAGAATAATTTTGAAACTTCTAAGAGCCCAGGATGCGAAAAATTATGAAAAATTCGCGCGATTTTATCGAATTAAAATCTTCACAGATTTTTTATAATTTTTTATTTGAAAAAAAAGTGAAAATATATATATTAAGTTTCCACTTCAATCTGTGAAAATTTCATATAAATTTTAAGAAATTTCCACGTGAATATAAATAGAATAAACATTATCATGACTTTTCTGAAGACTCCGTATTAAAAATTAAGATAATCCCGTTTTTTAAGTCATAGCGATCGACATCCCTACGAGTAAGATTGCAAAGAATTTTCGTATACGAAAACGAATGGGCAATTTATTTTGAGTTGTTTATGAAAAAAAACAAACACGATGGAAAAAATGTTCGGGCTAATGATATTCTACATCAGGTTAGTGGATGAAGTCGCACGCACACTTCTTTCTGCTAGTCCTTAGAGGAGTAAAAGAGAATCGGAAGTACAGCTGTTTATTGTGTGCTCTCTTGTTTTGGAAAACGTCTATTATATGAAGTATATTCAGTAATATAAACATTTCGAATTTGTGGGCGGCGTCGATTCGTTTTAGTCAGAAGAAGTCACAAACCTTTACAGATTTGATCTAATTTGGCAGAATACGTTACATTTCCCATGGAAACATACATGGACGTACATATATCACATCGTTACATGATGATTCGCCGAATTGAATTGTAGTGGACTTGAAAGTGCAGGGTATTATATAGTCGACCCCGACCGACTTTAGCCTTTCCTTATTTCTTATTCTTATCATAATTCTCTTGAGATAAGATCACATCTTATTTGAAAGGGTTGTTGGTTTATTTTACGAATCCGTTATAGAAACCTTTCTTAGATGTAGATTTTTCACTTGTTGAAAATAATATCATCATCACTTTGCACATTTCGCTTTTGATTTGTACTCTGCACTTATTAAGAATAATATTTTCTTTCAAAAATATAAATTCAATTGATGTTACCAATAAATAGGCTGGTTATCATCAAAACTGGTTAACCTATAGTTGGAGCTAACCAACAGTTAAAGCTGCCAATTTGTATGATGTTTACGTCTTCAAATATCTGCTATCTCTAGGGAGAGTTGGTGAAAATTGTGGTAGGTGAAAAAGATGCAATCCTTTTGTATTATTTATATTATTCCGTTTTTTTATATTTTTAGAAACAAATCCCAGTATACTTTGATTTTTTCTGAGGTGATGAAGTCTATTTAGAACGACTAACAATGTCAGATTCCCAGCAAACCAAATAATGCGTAAAATTATTATTTGGAATTAATTTTATAGAGGGATGTCATTGGAGGCAACCAATTTCTCGCAAGAGAACACGTTGAAAACTTATCACTTACGCCGATGCTTATTAAGAAATTACGATTAGCTACTTACTTATGTCATTGTTAGTAAAATCTAGTATTGTGTTGCTAACAAACATCACAAAAGACATTTTCGATATGACTCTACACAAAAAATTTATTTTGTAAACAAATACTAAGAAGTCACGTTCACTTTTTTCGTTTATGCCCTCCACCATAGGAAGGGGGTATACTACGTTGATCATTCCTTTTGTAACACCTTGAAATGTCGACCTGAGACCATAAAATTCCAATTCCTTCCGCCCGTCTTTTGAAAGCACTCTAGCATCTAAAAGAAAGGAGCCAGGACGTTCAAATTTTCACAGAATACGTCTAATAGTTTTAGATCGGTTGGGATTGAAATCGGTCCAGAGGGAAAAAATTTTCCCTAAAAGAAATACCTCTAATATTTTGACTATTTAGCATAATTTTTAATATGTAGGGGTGAAATGGGGCAAAAAGGGATAAAAATGGTACAAATCAAACGGCTGCAGCTAGAATATTGAGTAGTTTCGTAGCCATGTTAAAAAAGTATTATAAAGGGTGGTTAAATTGTAAGGGCCGATGTTGAATGTGAACCACACCTAAACGTCAAGTTTTTTCTGTATTTCATTTGACATTTCTCAATTTCAGACTAACTCAATTCGAACCATGGAAAGATACACAGTCGAGCAACGCGTTAAAGTTATTCAGGCTTATTATGAAAATGGACGTACAAATCAAAATGCATGGAAAAACGCAGCGAAAGGGGATACAAATTGGCACCAATTAAACGGTTGCAGCTAGAATCAAACATCAGAAAAGCGCAAAATAAAAGGTTTCATCCCAATTCGTTCTCTTAGGGACAACATGAGACAAAAGAGAGAAATTCGTACTTTTAGGATAAAATGTAACAAAATTCGATATGTGTGTCATGCTGGAATTGAAACTGAGCGGAACCGTCCGAAGGAAAAACTCTCTTCTCTTCTTCTTTCTTTGAAGATTGTTGCCTCTCTGTAGAACGATCTATAAGTGGGTGTGGTCTTTAAAATTTATTAATTAATATTAATTCAAAATTATAATAATGAAACATCACAATTTATTTAACTAATATCGCTAATAGCAAAAAATATTTTACTACACTTATACGTGAAGTCGACAACATCTAATCTGTCGGTAATGCAATCCATTGTGGAGGATATATTAGATTCGGTTCGGTCGAACTGAATATTTAGTTTTATTTCTGAAGAAAATCTATGGGTTAGTGTAGAAGTTATGAGCCATATTGTAGAAGTAAGGGAATAAAAAACGTGTCATTATTACATATTATTACAAAGTTTTTTCATAAATTGATTTAGTCACAACTGAACAAAAATTAAAAAATCACTATTTTTTTAAAAAATACGATAAATAGTGTCATCTACATATCACAGATATAGATATTGTTTTCTTCTTTAGAATGTTAGGTATAAAAAATAAAACAAAACATTTTTTTATTTTTATACCCTCCACCTCCAGGATGGGGGTATATTCACTTTGTCATTCCGTTTGTAACACCTTGAAATATTCATCGGAGACCCCATAAAGTATATATATTCTGGGTCGTGGTAAAATTCTAAGACGATATAGCCATGTCCGTCTGTCTGTCTGTTGAAAGCACGATAGGGGCCGAACGAAATGTGCCTAAATGTTTTCCTAAATGTGTCTTATGGCTGTAGATCGGTTGGGATTGAAAGTGAACGAAATCGGCCCAGAGGGAAAAATTTTTCCCTCACAAGGACTAAACATATCCCTAATATTTAGAGTATTTCAGCCTGTTTTTTGAACATTAGTCGTATTAACTTGATATTTGCATAAAAGGGCACCAAAGAGTGTTTTTTATTTGTAGGGGGCGAAATGGGACAAAAAGGGATAAAAATGATACCTATCAAACGACAACAGATAGAAACACGAAATTTGGCGTGTACATTCCTCTAATAGAGTAGATACATAATATAAAAGTATTTTTTCTAAATTCGTACACTTAAGGAAATTCGGTGTATACATTACTCTGATTGCGTAGACACGTAAAATAAAAGAACTTTCCAAAATTCGTACTTTTGGGGTTCAAATGGAAAAAGGGGATACAAATAGTACCTACCAAATGACCGCAGCTAAAATCATAAAATTCGGAGTATACATTCCTCTGACTGCGTAGACACGAAAAATAAAATTTTTTTTCCAAATTCGTACTTTCAAGGGATACAATGGCTACAGGGGATAAAAATAGTACCAACTAAACGAATACAGCTAGAATGATGAAATTCGGTGTGTACATCCCTCTAATTATGTAGATACGTAAAATAAACAGAAAGGGGATACAAATGGTACCAACAAAATGGCCGCTGATAGAATCATGGAATTCGGTGTATACATTCCTCTGACTGCATAGCCACGTAAAATAGTTTTTTACAAATTCGTACTTTATTTTGTTGCTTTTACGACAAAAAATGATGAATCATGAAGTTGTCTTATACTGCGTACGTGAGAGATAAGGTATTTTCAAAATTGATAGTAGCTGAAAATACGCTCTCTATCCCCCAATATTTAGGGTATTTATGATTGCTCCCTTATATTTACTTTATGAATTGAAATATTATTTCCTTTATATATATACATAGTATACAAATAATGGTAGCCTTGGCTTTTTTATTAAATTTTTGATTTTCATACAGTTAAAATTTGTTGCGGACATTCCTCTTGTAGCTTGGAAGCACCACAAAGAAAATAAAAGTTTTAGCTTGCGATATGGGACAAAAAGGGATAAAATATATTACCAATGATACGACAACAGCTACAATCATGAAATTCGGTGTGTACGTCCCAATAACTCGTAGACACGTAAAATAGAGAGATTTTTCGAAATTCGTACTTAAGAGGGATAAAAATGGGGCCTACCAAACTGCTGAAGTGAAATCATGAAATTCGGTGTATACATTCTGACTATGAAGACTCGAAAAAAGGCTTTTTTTCGAAATTTGTACATTTGGTCGGGGAATGGGGCGAATCTGGGGATATGGGGAATGGGGATATCTTTAAAATTTATACTTTTCTTATCACTTTGTCTGTATCTAAAAATGCTTCTTTCTAATGGCGACTGACAATCGCCTAATAAAGAGTGATTTTTTTGAGGTTAGGATTTTCATGCATTAGTATTTGACAGATCACGTGGGATTTCAGACATGGTGTCAAAGAGAAAGATGCTCAGTATGCTTTGACATTTCATCATGAATCGTCTTACAAACGAACAACGCTTGCAAATTATTGAATTTTATTATCAAAATGCGTGCTCTGTTAAGAAAGTTCATTGCGCGCTTCCATTTTATGGTCAGTTTAATCGACCCACTGAAGCGGCTATTCGGGCTATTGTGACTAAATTTCGCACCAAATTTACATTGTTGGACATTAAACCACCAACACGCTTACGTAGAGTGCGAACTGAAGAAAATATCGCAGCTGTATCGGCCAGTGTTAATGATGACCACCAATTTTCGATTCGTCGCCGTTCGCACCAATTGGGTCTCTGTTACTCAAAAACGTGGAAATTCCAAAATTGGACTAAGCGGATGGACCACCTAAGACGCAGCCGCGGTCAACATTTAAATGAAATTATCTTCAAAAAGTAAATGTCATGGACCAATCTAACGTTTCAAATAAAGAACCGATGAGATTTTGCAAATTTTATGCGTTTTTTTTAAAAAAAAAGTTATCAAGCTCTTAAAAAATCACCCTTTATTTAGGCATGTTCACTTTCACAATTACAGCATTTTATTTATATATAGTAGTCGATTTTAAACAGTGCGCATAAGTATACATTATAGTTTGAAATAGTAAACAATTATAGTAAATGTGCATAAAAATATCACAATTTTCGTAATATGGTACTGTGCTTCTATGTAAAGTCGACATCCTTTAATCTGCTGTGGAATGCACTCCGTGGTGGATGGTATATAAGATTCGGCCCGGCCGAACTTAACGCATTCTTACTTGCTTTTTATGTTCTTTCGTGCCAAAAAAAGGTTTTTTTGTCGAAAAAAAATCTCAATATTTTGGAGTCTTCCTAAACGTAATGTTGAGATTCGCAACATTTGTATCCATAATAAGTACCTTTGATTGAACATATAACGGGATTTATGGGCATTATTTTCTTAAAAAGATTCATAAGTTTTCACTTAATTGATCGCCACATAACTGATTTGTCCGCCCAATTGATCCCAAAAAACCAATATAAGTTATATGGGGGAATCCTTAATTATTACTAATTATTAGTAGTAATATAAGTTATCCTTATGGCGATGAGATGTCATTACCCGAATCTGCAATACCTGCATTATCATTACCAGGTATTGCAGATACTAATAATGAGATGTCATTACCTGATATTGCAGATGTTATTAAATTACACTATGCAACAAAAATGTTATGGAAGGGTAACATTTTCTGATGTATTTTGGCTGTCTAAACTCAATATTAAAAAATATGGTATTTTTACCAAAATTTTCGGATTTTTTTTTTTGGAAAAGTACTCATGAAGGCTGCAAATATTGCGAAATAAACTTTCACATAGAAACAGTGGTTTAGGAATAAATTTCAACAGTTTGGGAAAAAATTATTTTTTCGAAAAAATCTATTTTTGCACGAAAAAAAATCATAAAAAAACATAAAAAAGTATTGTTTATATGTAAAACACCTATGGGTAAATGTAGAAGTTATGATACTCTTTGTAGACGCAAAAGATTTTCTAAAAATCATAAATTTTTAATTTTTGTTTAAATAGCATGAAAATACCTTTAAAAATTAAATAAGAGAATATTTATAGTGAAAGAAAATCTATGGATAAATGCAGAAGTTATGGTCCTTCTTGTAGAACTAAATTAAAATTAATTCCCTTACTTACTTCTATATAAGGATCATAACTTTTACATTTATTCATAGATTTTCTTCAAAAATGCTTTGTTTTCTACGTTAAGATACCAGCTATTACAAAAAAAAAATACATTCTTTTATTTTGAACTGGGATATTCTCGCAAGAACATTTTGCATCTGTATTTTATAGAATGCAAATTTATTTACAAATGGCATCTGTAAAGTCTCGTCAGGTAGCTTCGCAGCGACATTTCAACAACATACCCGGCCTATTTAAGTAAATGATTCTCACAAACGAATGAGAAGCACAGCTCACTTGCTGAATATCCGTTTAAAAATCTCACCAAGAAAAAAAAATCACAGATGCCACCTTACAAGCATCTAATTTACAACACTTGTAGACATCAAATACCTTTAGTTGAACACATTATCGGTGCGATCAGTATATATCCACTAATGAGAGTATAAATTTTAAAGGTACCTACGTCGAAAATTTGAATTTTAGTAAAAAAAACGAAAATACATCAGAAAATGTTATACATGACCCTTCGACAAATTTTTTGTTGTCTAGTGTAATTTAATAACGTCATCTGTAATACCTGGTAATGATAATTTAATAACATCTGCAATATCAGTTAATGCCATCTCATTACCATCAAGATTACTTTTAATTAATAAATAACGTTTTAAATAACAAAGAACCGAACATTTTGTATAGCCTCACAAATGCAAACAAAAAGTAAAAAACAGCTATGCCGGGAATTGAGACTTGCAAAATAAACATTTGTAGACATAATTATAATTACCTTTAATTGAACATATAAGCGAGTACGATCGGATCTATATATCCAAAATGAGAGTAAAAATATGAAAGGTACCTGTGGCGAAATTTTTAAATTACTTATTTATTTTAAGAATCTGCATGTCTCGGCATGGAAACACAATCGCATCACCAGCTATTGCAGATGCTTATGGGTTTGTTTAAGTTTTCAGTACACTCAGAAAAAAGTGAACCCTAATGAGTTAAAATGAACTTAAATTTAGGAATATTGAACTTCGTACAGCGCTAAAAAATATTTCCATGCTTTGAACTTGATTCTAGTTAAAATTTCCTCAAACCAAGTAAATATTTACGCAAACTGAGGAAAAATCCAGTAAGTTTTTCCTCAAACCAAGTACATTTTTACTAAATCTAAGTAAAATTTTGCAGAAATTATCCTAAATCTAAGTAAATTTTTAGTCAAACCAAGTAAATTTTTACTAAATCTTAGTAAAATATTGCTCAAATTTTCATAAATCTAAGTAAATTTTTCTAAAACTACGTAAATTTTTACTAAATCAAAGTAAAATTTTACAGAAATTTCCCTAAATCTAAGTAAATTTTTACTAAATTTAAGTAAAATTTTCCTAAATCTAAGTAAATTTTTAGTCAAACCAAGTAAATTTTTACTAAATCTTAGTAAAATTTTGCTGAAATTTTCCTAAAAGTAAGTAAATTTTGTACTAAAATCAAGTAAATATTTACTTAAACTGAGGACAATTTCGCTGATTTTTTTCCTTAAAAGAAGTAATTTTTTACTTAAACTGAGGAAAATTTTGCTTGATACAAGGAAAAAAGTGAAATTAAAATAAGTCCAATTTAACTAAAACAAGTAAGAAGGCGTTAAGTTCGGCCGGGCCGAATCTTATATACCCTCTACCACGGAGTGCATTCCACAGTATTACCAGCAGATTAAAGGATGTCGACTTTACAAAGAAGTACAGTACCATATCACAGACAAAGTGATAAGAAAAGTATAAATTTTAAAGATATCCCCATTCGCCCCATTCTCCTCCCAAATGTACAAATTTCGAAAAACCCTTTTTCGAGTCTTCATAGTCAGAATGTATACACCAAATTTCATGACCAAACTTCAGCGGTTTGGTAGGTTCCATTTTTATACCTCTTCTTAATTATATTTCGAAAAATCCCTCTATTTTACGTGTCTATGCAATTAGAGGGATGTACACACCGAATTTCATGATTATAGCTGTTGTAGTATCATTGGTACCATATTTTATCCCTTTTTGTCCCATTTTGCCCGCTAAAATTTCTATTTTCTTTGTGGTGCTTCCAAGCTACAAGAGGAATGTCCGCAACAAATTTTAACTGTATGAAAATAAGACATTTAATTAATAAGCCAAAGCTACCAATATTTGTATACTATATATATATAATGGATATAATACTTCAAATCATAAAGTAAATATAAGGGAGCAATCATAAATACCCTAAATATTGGGGAATAGAGAGTGTATTTTCAGCTACCGTCGTTTGGTTGGTTGTATTTCCATCCTATTTTAATTTCAAAAGTATACGTACGCAGTATAAGACAACTTCATGATCCTACCATTTTTTTGTAGTAAAAGCAACAAAATAAAGCACGAATTTGGAAAAAAAAAATTTACATGGCTATGCAGTCAGAGGAATGTCTACACCGAATTCCATGATTCTATCAGCGGCCATTTTGTTGGTACCATTTTTATCCCCTTTTTCCAATTTTGCCCCCTCAAGAGTACGACTATCTAAAATCTCTTTATTTTACGTATCTATACAATTAGAGGGATGTACACACTGAATTTCATCATTCTAGCCGTATTCCTTTAGTTGGTACTATTTTTATCCCCTGTAGCCATTGTATCCCTTGAAAGTACGAATTTGGAAAAAACGTTTTATTTTTCGTGTCTACGCAGTCAGAGGAATTTCATGATTCTAGCTGCTGTCATTTGGTAGGTACTATCCCCTATTATCCATATTTATCCCCTTTTTCCATTTGATCCCCAAAAAGTACGAATTTTGGAAAGTTCTTTTATTTTACGTGTCTACGCAATCAGAGGAATGTATATATCGAATTTCATTATTCTAGGTGCAGCCGTAGGTTGGTACTATTTTTATCCCTCTATCCCCATTTAACCCCTTAAAAGTACGAATTTAGAAAAAATACTTTTATAATTTATATCTACTCTATTAGAGGAATGTACACGCCAAATTTCGTGTTTCTATCTGCTCTCTTTTGATAGGTACCATTTTTATCCCTTTTTGTCCCATTTAGTCCCCTACAAATAAAAAAACACTCTATGATGCCCTTTTATGCTATAAAGGGAATGCGAATTGCAAATATCAAGTAAATACAAGCTAATATGTTCAAAAAACATGGTGAAATACTCTAAATATTAGGGATATTTTCAGTCCTTGTGAGAGAAAAATTTTTCTCTCTGGGCCGATTTGGTCCACTTTCAATCCCAACCGATCTACAACCATAAGACACATTTAGGAAAAATTTGAACCTCCTAGCTCATTTCGTTCGGCCGCTATCGTGCTTTCAACAGACAGACGGACATGGCTATATCATCTTAGAATTTTACCACGACCCAGAATATATATACTTTATGGGGTCTCCGATGAATATTTCAAGGTGTTACAAACGGAATGACAAAGTGAATATACCCCCATCCTGGAGGTGGAGGGTATAAAAATCAAACAACAAATGGTTTTGCTTCAGAATATGCAAAAAAATAATACTAAATACTAAATACTAAAAATGACAACATGAAATATTTCCCAAATGATTCATTACAGCTCTGCCATAAAGAGTTGACTAATTATTCCATGATTGCTGGGCAAGATATGCGCCTTCGCAGTGTTTGTTTAGAATAATACTCAAAGTATTTAAGAAATAAGTCTCTGCAAACGAACGAGAATTTCTTCTTAGATTAATATTCAAGAATTTTCTAAACAATTTCAGATGATTTTTTAAAAGGTCATAAATACTTAAATGTATGATGAACTCGACATAAATTTCAGTAATTTAATTTTAGGAATTAAATGGATTTGTTCCATATAAACAATTTCTGAGTTTTTTCTTACTTAAAACCTTGGAAATATACTTCCACATAGGTATGAATTTATTCAATTGTAAGAATTTTTTATTAGATTCAAAGAAATGTAAATTTACTACCTTATAAATGAACTATTTACTATGGCTTTGAAAGAGGGAAACTTTACTTATATTTAGTTAATTTTCCAACCTTTTAGGAAATTTTTACTGAACTGGAGTAAAATTATTGAACTAAATTGTAGTATAGATTTTACTCAGATTTAGAAATGCTATTTTTCTGAGCGTAACGACTTTTTTAAAATTTTTCCACAAAATTCCTCTTTTTGTCAAATAGAGATGGTCACGTTACGTTTGACTAAATCAATTTAAGGAAAAACTTTGTAAAAAATAGAAGACGATTTTTTTTAAATTCCCTTACTTCAATATAAGGGATAATAACTTCTACATTTATTCATAGATTTTCTTCAAAAATGCCTTGTTACAATATAATTTGCAATGGGACTTCTCGGGCTATTTAAAAAAAAATTGAAAAAATATGATTTAAAAAAATCTTTTGCGTTTACAAAGAGTATCATAACTTCGATATTTATCCATAGATTTTTTTCATAGAATGTAAACCATTAAAAAATAAAACAAAATACTGTTTCCTATTGGGTGATTCCATTGGAACGGGTGTGCCACTTTTGCTTAAATATAATATAATATATCTCCCATATTCATTGACTGAGATTTTTACTATATTGTCAATTGAAAACGTCAGGTTAAGCGTAATATTATTACAAATATAAATATGTCTTAACGTTTTAAATATTGGAGATATACAACAAACAAGAGTGTCACGGGTGTGACCTTAGTTTTGAAGAAAATCTTGAGGTTTTATTTATTTTCTTGAATTCGGAAATGTTCTTCATTGACATGTTTTTATTCATTTTTGCCGATCAAAAGAGTATTTCATAAACTTTCTTTTAAAGTTTACTTTATAGGATATTTTAATTGTAACGGGCGTGACATTTTGGCGGAAATCCTGTTACGACACCAGTCTATATCTAGAAAAGCAAATGATCAGACCTATTGTTGTCATTATTTTTTTTCAAATATAATCAAAAATATGTATTATGAGAAGTATAAACATTACGATTGTTTATCGGTGTTTTTTATACCCTCCATCTCCATCTATACTAACTTTGTCATTCCGTTTGTAACACCTTGAAATATCGACCTGAGACCTTATAAAGTATATATGTATATTCTTGATCGTCATAAAATTCTAAGACGAACTAGCCATGTCCGTCCGTCCGTCTGTTGAAAGCACGCTAGAACGTTCAAATTTTCCATAAATGCGTCTTATAGTCGTAGATCGGTTGGGATTGAAATGGGGCGAAAGGGAAAAATTTTTCCCCCACAAGGACTAAAAATACCCATAATAATCCCTAATATTTTAGCGTATTTAAGCATGCTTTTGGAATATGTCTGTTTATATTTGCTTGATATTTGGTATGCGCATTCCCCTTATAGCAACAACGTGCACCATAAAGTGATTCTTATTTGTAGGGGGCGAAATGGGGTAAAAAAGGGATAAAAATGGTACATATTAAACGACTACAGCTAGAAACACGAAATTCGGTGTGTACATTCCTCTAATTGAGTAGTTACATAATATAAAAGTATTTTTTCCAAATTCGTACTTTTAAGGGGTAAAATGGAAATAGAGGGATAAAAATGGTACCAACCAAACGGCTGTACCTAGAATAATGAAATTCGGTGTATACATTCCCCAGATTGCATAGATAAGTAAAATACACGGATTTTTCAAAATTCGTACTTTTTGGGGTTAAAATGAAAAAAGAGGATAAAAATAGTACAAATCTAATGAACGCAGCTAGAGTCATGAAATTCGGAGTATACATTCCTCTGAGTGTGTAGACACGGAAAATAAACTGATTTTTCGAAATTCGTACTTTTTGGGGTTAAAATGAAAAAAGGGGATACAAATAGTACCAATCAAATGACCGCAGCTAGAGTCGTGATATTCGGAGTATACATTCCTCTGACTGCGTAGACACGGAAAATAGACGAATTTTTCGAAATTAGTACTTTCAAGGGATGCAATGGTACAGAGGGATAAAAATAGTACCAACTAAAAGACTACAGCTAGAATGATAAAATTCTAATTGCGTAGAAACGTCAAGGAGGTAAAAATGGTACCAACCAAATGGACGCAGCTGGAATCATGGAATTCGGTGTATACATTCCTCTCAAAATAAAAAGTTTTTTTCCAAATCCGTACTTTTTCTTTTACGGCAAAAATTGGTTGAATCATGAAGTTAAGTTATTTTGCACTATGTACGTCTGATAATGGATTTTCAAAATTTGTACTTTTGGAATTCAAATAGAATGGAAATACAACCAACTGTAGCACCCACTATCTACCAATATTTATGGCTTTGAAAATATAAATATATGAATATTTATTTTTTGAATTGACGTATTGGTAGCATTACCTTATAAGCGTGGTTTGAAATAATTAAAATATTATATTTATTTATAAAATAAATTTTTCAATATTTGTATTTGTTTTGGTTTGGCTATATTAAAATATATATATTTTCTTGTAATATTACTGCACTTCTACGAAAACCGACAACCTCTGTGGAATGCAATCCATGGTGGAGGGTATATAAAGTTCGGCCCGGCCGAACCTTACGCCTTTTTTACATGTTAAATCATAAATTGATTTTGAAATTTTGCCGAAAAAAGGGTCACTTTACGTGGAATCTCCCTATTCTTAATGATTTTTTTCGTGTCAGCAAAAATAGATTTTCTTTCGAAAAAAATAATTTTTCCCAAATTTGGAGGCTGTTCCTAAACCTCTGTTTTGATTTTATGAATCAGCATGCCTACATATTTCTTTCTTGTTGCACAGTGTTCACATTACCAGGTATTGTAGATGGGTTTGACAAGTTGTCGGTGAATGGAATATCGTGATGTGAGCACGTAAAAATATCACCCTGCATTATTTGGCAATGAAAATTTCAAACGGGGAGATAGACAAACAGGATGAATGGTGATGTGAGCACGTAAATATCACCCTGATACCAGAATGCGATATTTGGCAATGAAAATATTTGAAAAATTGGTTTAGTTTGTCCTTGAATATAAGTGTTTAAATATATCGCCCCCTCAGCAACAGTTTAAGCGTAAAAGTGTGTTTTTGTTTTTCTAAAAATCCATTGTAAGGATATTACACACAAACTGCACTGTGTTGCAAAGGACACCATTACAATCGAAGCCTATAGTTGATATGTAGCATTTTTCTCACGTAATTTCGAAACGACATGATAACATTGCACAAAACTGCATCCTCTCTACCAATTCTTCAGCCCACATGGGTGAGGCCAAATCCATGAATATAAAAATAAAAATTTCAAAACAATACAAACCAATTAAACACACAATTCCTACAAAGAGACATAGAGATAGAGATGAAGAGGAGAATGCAGAATCAGAATGCATTCAACATGATATGGGAAGGCGTGCTGAGTCGATGTAGCCAGAAGATTACGTCCAACGGTTTCTATTTTGTATACAATGCATAGCAGAGAAAAATGGCATAAAACCGGTAACGCGGCATGGAGTCCGGAGAGCCCCGGCCAGCCATCCAGCTATCCAGCCAGGCAAACAAGACACCTACAACCAGTCTCATTGTAGTGCAGCCATCCAACCCAGCCACGCACATAACTAACTTCTCTTCTCCGTATACCTGTTTATGGTGGGCAAACATTGTTTATCGGGGTGTTGAAATTGTTCAAGCACAGATATGTATGTTTGTGGACATAGAACATACATACACACATACACATGGATGTATATACCTGCTAACGCGTACCCTTCTCAGAATCTGAAAAGAAAAAAAAAACAAAACATGACACCAACAACAATCCGTGGAGACTACAACTAAAAGTCTCCACTGGGCCGTTGGCTTAAGCCTGGATTTCCTTGTGCTCGCCGTTCGATGGTAGGTAGGAGAAAGTATAAACCCGAAATCACTGCACTCTTGTGCTCTCGACATCAGTTTGACTTGAAATTTCGAAACGAGCGGTTGTCGGTTGTCGCACGATATACAAATAAATGTGAAAAACTATGAGTGACGAAAGCATGAAAACATCTTCCTCGCAAGGCGGCATGGACATAAGTGCCAGTTTCGCCAAGAAAACATTGCAAGACTATGAGGTTATTTCGGTTATCGGCAATGGTGCATTCGGCACCTGTTTCAAGGTGCGCGACAAGGAGACGGGCGAGTTATATGCCTGGAAGGGCATGGATTATGATGAACTGACGGAGTTCCAAAAGGAATCACTTATTTCGGAAATACGTGTACTGCGTCAGCTGCAGCATCCCAATATCGTGCAATACTATCATCACTTGGTCAACCATGAGGCCAAGTCGATATTCATAGTCATGGAGTGCTGTGAAGGCGGCGATTTGGCTCAGTTGATAGCCAAAGCCAAGGCGGAGCGGAAACGTTTCGAGGAACGTTACATCTGGCGCGTGCTCTTCCAGGTGTGTCGGGCTCTGCAAGTGTGCCACAATAAAATCCGGGATGGCACTATTCTACATCGTGATATTAAGCCCGCGAACATCTTCTTGGATATGGAGGGCAATGCGAAATTGGGCGATTTTGGACTGGCCCGCATGCTGCGGCGCAATGAGTCGTTCGCCGAGACATTTGTGGGAACGCCCTACTATATGAGTCCGGAAATTGTCAAGGGTTGCAAATACGATCGCAAGTCCGATGTCTGGGCTGTGGGCTGTTTGATCTACGAAATGTGCGCTCTGCGGCCGCCGTTCAAGGGCAAAGAGTTCACCCAACTCTCGGCCAATATCTCACATGGAAAGTTCAGCAATATACCCGATATTTATTCGAAAGATTTGCAAGAGATCATCACCTTCATGTTGGAGGTGGAGTACGAGCAGCGTCCCAGCATCGAGGTGATCTCCAGGCATCCGATATTGGTGCGCAACATCAATGATTTGGGCAATAAATTTCCCCAGCTAGTGGACACTGAAAGCCACGACGACCTGGACTTCTATGTGGCCTCGGCCGAATCACAAGGTCACAGCCCTTTGCGTGACTTCTCCAGCACCATGTTCTCGGAACAAAACAGTTTCCACGAAGGCTATGGCCAACGCCGCCTTAGCATTACCGGCGTATTCACGCCCGATCTAAGAGCTGAACTCTTTTACTCGGCCAAACGTAGGATATTCCCCATGAATGCCAAGCTGCAGGTATCCGATCCCGAGCTATATGAAACTATACGGCGCGAAGAATATGCCTCTATCGAAGAGAGCATAAAAACGTCCTCGAACCAATACCGGTATGAGAGTGAAGCTGAAATCGCACCCGATCTATTGACGAGGGATATTTTCGATTGTGTGCTCCAGGAACGATTGCATGCCATACGCGCCCAAGAGTCGCTACTAAGACAGAGGGAGGAAAGTCTGAACACCCGCGAACAGCAGCTGAATGAAAAAGAGAAGCGTTTAATCGCATTCGAGCAAAGCTTGGTAACGAAATACAAAGCCTTGAACGAGGAACAAAATTCGAAAGCGATGGCGGCCATGCGACCTCCCAGTGCTAACGACAGATCACGTATGCCCCTGCCGGACGTCAAAACAGCCTCACCCATGCCACCACCTATACCACCGCGAAAGACCCAGAGCCCCAGCCATGATGAGACCTATTGCACCATAGAGCCCAATGATACGACGCTATTGCATCAACCCACAATGGCTAAATTGAATTTGGCAGCTCTGCCGGCTTCCAAGGCCTTTCCCGCCTTGCGCAAAGTCACCTTTCAATCACCCAAGAAGTTCATCACCTATGACATTGAGTCGAAGACGAGTAAAATCACAGCTCCCTCCAATACCAATCCAATGCAGTCCAGTGTATCGAGTAAGGGTAGCGATGATTCAGCCGAAAGCTCTAGCACGAATTCGACTTCGTCGACGTCCACACACCGGCGCAAGTCGATACTCTCTATTTTCGGTTTAAGCCGAAATAATAAAGAAGTTAATAATCAAACAGCTAAAACCCCCACCACGCCATCCATTCAATCGTGTGCGGCCAATCCTACTCCTGCTCCTGCTCCCGCTCCTCCCTCCAAAGAAGAACGAATTCTGTCGAAATGTGAAACTTCCGAATTGACCAACATCTGGACCAAAGAACATAAAAAGGCCGCCTTCGAAATGTTGGCTGCCATGAACGCCACTGGCCGTGATGTGGATGGCTCCGCGGCTAATGCACCGCGTCATAAAATACGTCAATCTGTGCGCGAACGCAGTACACTGCAACGCAACCGTATGCGACGTTCTCTAATGACACCGGCAGCGGACGCTCATCATCGTGTGATGAGCGCGCGCGAACAAATTATAATCTAAAGTATGTCCTGCAGCCACTCCCATTTTGTTCTAAGTATGTTCTTATGTTTGTATGTTCTTCCAAGGAATTAAAAAACTAAACTTGTGATTTGGAATTAATTCCATCAATTAGATGTACATATGTAGTAGATTGTAGTTTATCAAGTACCTATGCACACACATATACGTATGTATATGTATGTTCGAATAAATTTAAAAGTAAATACCTTAAAAATAGTGTTTTTTATTAAATGGTGAAGAGTGGTTCGATGGAAAGACGTAATATTTGGAAGTTCATTATTTGATGTCCACAAATGTTGCGAATTTAGGAACAGCCTCCAAAAAGTTGGAGATTTTTTTTTTAATATTTTTGCTTGTTTTAGTTTTTTCGTTTGTATTTTTTGGTCTGTAATCAATATTTGATTTGAACTGGGATATTTTTTTTTCGCTGAACCAACAAATTTATTTCCTTTAATTTTTTTAAAAGCTAACATTCCTACGCAAAAAACATTGTTCATATATAAAAAATCTATGGACAAATGTAGAAGATATGTTACTCTTTGTAGACAGAAAAGATTTTTTTAAAAATCATGATTTTTTAATTTTGGTTTCCCAAAAATTTGGGAAAAATTTTCGGAAAAAAAATATATTTTTGCTGGCACAAAAATCATAAAAAAATAGAAACAAGTAAGGAAATGCTAAAGTCGGGTCGGGGCCGGCTATATGATACACTCCATTTTCTATCCGAATACAATTCGGTAAAAAAGTGAAAAAGGGAAGGATTTTTGTATGTTTCCTAATCATAGGCTGATATGACCTGACCCAATTTGTCAAATCGAGAAGAATATTTGTATCGGGGCTATAACCAAACATGGAATAAAGTGACCCACATGCACAATAGGTTCTTCCAGTTGAAGTATAATGTGCTATGTTCAATTTGAAGAAATTCTGTGAAAATACGTGGTTTCTGGGGGCGGAAAAAGTCAAGCCGGGAACGAATGGGAGCTATATATAAAACTGAATCGATCTGACCCATTTTTAACATGGGTGTTTCTAGTGGAAATATAAGATATTTTGCCAAATTTTAAAGAAGATCTCCTAAAGAAGGTGTTTTCTGAGCAGAAAAAGTAGAATCGGGAGCGAAATTTGAATGGGAGCTATATATAAATCTGAACCGATCTGACCTATTTTCACCACAATTGTTCCTAGTTTTAATATAAGATGTTTTGCCAAATTTTAAGACAATCGAATAAAATATGTCTTTTCTAGAGCGGAAAAAGTCATATTGGGAGCGAAATTTTTATGGGAGCTATATATAAATCTGAACCGATCTAATACATTTTCATCACAGGTGGTTCTAGTTGAAATATAAGATGTTTTGGAAAATTTGAAAACAATGTGATAATATATGTGGGGATTCTCAAATTAGGAGCGAAATTTGTATGGGAGCTATATATAAATCTGAACCGACCTGACCGATTTTCTAGTTGAAATATAAGATGTTTTGCTAAATTTGAAGACAATCTGACAAAATATGTGGTTTCAACATCGGAAATACTCAAATTAGGTGCGAAATTTGTATGGCAGCTATATATAAATCTGAACCGATATGAACCACATGTGTTTCTAGTTGAAATGTAAGATGGTTTGCCAATTGTGAAGTAAATCTATTAAAATATGTGATATCTACAGTGAAAAGAGTCAAATCGGGAGTCAAATTCGTATGGGGGATATATCCAAATCTGAACCGATTTTCTTCAAATTAAATAGCGTTCGTCCTTATCCCGAAAAACTTCGTTGTGCAAAGTTTCATTTAGTTCTGTCTACAATTGCGACCTGTATCGTGATTACAAGAATAGATGGACAGACAGACAGACGGACATTGCTAAATCGATTCAAAAAGTAATTCTAAGTCGATCGGTATAATTAACAATGGGTCTATCTCTCTTCCTTTTGGGTGTTACAAACAAATGAACAAAGACATAATACTCTTGTGGAGTGTATAAAAGGTAGGATAAACATATTTAGTTTAATCCCACATTCTAAAAAAAAATCCATAAATAAGTGAAGAAGTTCTGAAACTCTTTATAGGCGCAAAAGAAAATTTAACCCTAGGATTCGCAATAGGGTCTGGCCAGGCCAAATTTGACTTTGAAGGGCTATAACTTTTGTTGGGTCAAAAAATTAAAAATCGGCCTCTGTGAATTCTGTAGGCAACGTGTTCTAACTACAAAAAAAAATTGTGTCCATTAAAGTAATTTTGTAGAGTAAACTGTTTGTTCAAAGTTAAAAACTTGCTAAATACGGGATGTGGAGCGGCTACATCGTTTCATCCGGTTTGATAATAGTAACACCCGATCTGCGCGACAAGCATTGAGCAAATCAGCTGCCCCATATGACATCTGGTGCCTGCTTGTAGCAAACTTGGAATCATCATACATACCAGGGGCGTTTCACTCAATATATTCCATCGAAACCAGCTAAATATGCCATGAATATTATCCCCTAAGAGATCAAATATACACAGCAAAAGCTATTGACGGTAATCGTGAAGTTTATCAAGGATAAAGTGTAGTCATGGATTTATTGTGACAATTTTTTTTACAACCTTGACTATAGCAGAAAATTTGATCCACTGAAAGCATTGCTCTTGTTGGTACTGTTCGATCAAACACTGTTCGATTTAAAAAATCAAAAAAAAAAAAAAAACCGTGAGGTATTTGAAAAGTTCTTTGGACCATTTATTATTATAATAAATAATTCAAAGTAAAATTTAGCTTTTAATTGTATTGTTTATCTGGCACAATGTCTTTAAGAATATCATCGCGAATTTATTTGTATTCAGAACTCAACGATTGTTTTCAATCATTTTTACATAGTCCTCAAAAGAACCACTTTATAGGTAATTTTCTACTAAATTCCCTTCTGTGGCCTGGCTGTACCACATGGCGTACTTAGTGGTACAAAAGTCATTGAGAATCCTAGAGTTAAAAAATCGTGATTTTTTCGTTTTTGTTTAACCCATTAAAGCCCAGCCAAGCCCAATTTGTTTTCCGCCGTTTCTTACTGTTCGATTAATCGAACACTGGGTCAAAATGGGTTAAATAGAACGAAAAGTCCCATTGCAATTTATTTAGAAGAATATATTATTTAACGAAAAAAAAACAAGAAAAAAATCAATGAATGAATGTAAATGTTATGACCCTTATGCAGAAGTCAGGGAATTAAAAAAACGTATGCCATTTTTTATGAAATTTTTGCTTAAATTGATTTAGTCATACGTGAAGACGACATGTACTTCAACAAGAAGGACCATAGCTTCTACATTTATTTATAGATTTTCTTTAAATAGGCCTTGTTTTCTTTGTTAAGATGCCAGCTATTACAAACTAATTATATAAAATATTCCGTTATCTAATTTTTAACGAACAATCCCTGTTCGCGCTACTTAAACAAAAATTAAAAAGTCATGATTTTTTAAAAAAAACTTTTGCGTCTACAAAGAGTTTTATAACAACTTCTACATTTATCCATAGATCTTTTACATAAAAACAATGTTTGTTGCTTTAGAATGTTAGCTATTAAAAATAAAACAAAATACATTTTCCGACCTCTATTTTTTATAATTTTTTCTTGCCAGCAAAAATTGGTTTTTTTTTCGAAAAAAAAAATTCCCCAAATTTTTAAAGATTGTTTCTAAACCACTGTTTCTATTTGAAAGTGTAGTTCGCAATATTTGTAGCCATCATGAGTGCCTTTAATTTAACATATTATCGGAAATGTTTCCAAATCATCTCTTTAAAGTATAAGTAAATATGTTTATGAGTCATTCCATGTCAAGCGGTACAGTTTTTGACCTCGATAGCTGCGATTGTTTTGAAAGTTTGTGTATGTATTTTGTATTTATTTTGCTTAGGTCTATTTTTAAGCGACTGTGTGGGATTGAAAGTGGTGAAATGAAATGAGTTTTTTACGAATTTTTTCGATTTATTTTTTACAAAACATGATTTTTTAAAAAAATGCTTTTGCGTCCACAAAGAGTATCATAACAACATCTACATTTATCCATTGATCTTTTACCTAAAAACAATGTTTGTTGCGTTAGATGTTAGCCACTAAAAATGAAACAAAATACATTTTCCGACCTTTTTCTATTTTTTATGATTTTTTCGTGCCGATTTGAACTGGGATATTGTCCTGGCTCAAGACCATTTTGCATCTATATTTAATAGAATGCAAATTTATTTACAAATGGCATGGTGACATTTATTACTTGGCTGCAGACTACCTCGATCATGATTTCGACCATGTCAAAAAAAGATTTTTCTTTTCAAAAAAAAAAAATTATTTTTCCCCAAATTTTTTAAGATTGTTTCTAAACCACTGTTTCTATTTGAAAGTGTAGTTCGCAATATTTGTAGACATCATGAGTGTCTTTAATTTAACATGTATATTTAATATATTTTCAAAAAGATACCACAAATATTTAAGGTACCTTGGAAAAAAATTAACAAAATACCAATTAATGTCGCTTTCGAGTTTAGAAAGCCAAAATACATCAGAAAATGTTATACATGACCAATGATCTCATTTCAATAAGCTATACGAGGTATGCGAGGAGTGAAACACCCTGGCGTTGTGGATGAGACAAAGGTGACAGGAGATTGGAGGAGACTGTGCAAGAACAGTGCAACATGCAAGCACATTTCACTCAGATGCATTATATTTAAATGATATGACTGTGGGATAATAAACATTTTTATAATAAATACTTACCACTATGTTTCTCTTGTTCATATTCATTACGTTGATACAGGAACAACCTGAAATGAAATATTTTATCAATGTTCTCATTATAAATTAATGTTTTCTGAATATGAATTTATATTTTATTATTATAAATTTAGATTTTCTATTAACGATTTTCACTAACAAGGTTAATATTAATAATATTTTGAGTATTAGATATTTTTATACCCTCCACCTCCAGGATACTAACTTTGTCATTCCGTTTGTAACACCTTGAAATATCGACCTGAGACCCGATCGATCGTCATAAAATTCTAAGACGATCTAGCCATGTCTGTCCGTCTGTTGAAAGCACGCTAGCATCTAAACGAAAAGAGCTAGAACGTTCAAATTTTCCATAAATGCGTCTTATAGTCGTAGATCGGTTGGGATTGAAACGGGGCGAAATCGGCCCAAAGGGAAAAAAATTTCCCTCACAACGACTAAAAATACCCATAATAACTCCTAATATTTTAGCGTATTTATGCATGTTTTTTGAATATGTCTGTTTATATTTGTTTGATATTTGGTATGCGCATTCCCCTTATAGCAAAAACGTGCACCATAAAGTGATTCTTATTTGTAGGGGGTGAAATGGGGGCAAAAAAAGGATAAAAATGGTACATATTAAATGACAACAGCTAGAAACACGAAATTCTGTGTGTACATTCCTCTAATTGAGTAGATACATAAAAACATACATAATAAATAGTACCAATGAAATGACCGCAGCTAGAGTCATGAAATTCGGAGTATACATTCCTCTGACTGCGTAGACACAGAAAATAAACTGATTTTTCGAAATTCGTACTTTCAAGGGATACAATGGCACAGAGGGATAAAAATAGTACCAATTGCGTAGAAACGCCAAGGGGGTAAAAATGGTACCAACCAAATACGCGCAGCTGGAATCATGGAATTCGGTGTATACATTCCTCTAACTGCATATACACGCAAAATAAAAAGTTTTTTTTTCCAAATTTGTATTTTTTCTTTTACGGCAAGAATTGATTGAAAAATTGGTCTGATAATGGATTTTAAAAATTTGTACTTTTGGAATTAAAATAGAATGGAAATACAACCAACTGTAGCACGTATACGAATATTTATGGTATTTAAGATTTTTTGATTTGATATAAATAATGGTTTGAAAGAATTAAAATATTATATTTCTTTATAAAATTATTTTTTCAATATTTATATTTGTTTTGGTTTGGCTATATTAAAAAAAAATATATTTTCCTGTAATATTACTGCACTTCTACGAAAACCGACAACCTCTGTGGAATGCAATCCATGGTGGAGGGTATATAAAGTTCGGCCCGGCTGAACTTAATGCCGTTTTTACTTGTTTGTATTAGTTTTGCATACTCTGAAGCAAAATCATTTATTTGAATTGTTTTAGTTAAATTTAACTTATTTTAAGTATTTCCTTGTATCAAGTAAAAGTTGTCTCAGTTTAAGTAAAAAATTTACATGGTTTGAGAAAAAATTTACTTATTAAAAGAAAATTTTACTTAAATCTAGTAAAAAATTACTTGGTTTGAGGAAAAATTTACTTAGATTCAGGAAAATTTCAGCAAAATTTTACTTAGATTTAATAAAAATGTAGTTGGTTTGAGGAAAAACTTAATTTTCCTCAGTTTGAGTAAATATTTACTTGGTTTGAGGAAAATTGAACTAGAATCAAGTTCAAATCATGTACTACTTTCAAGGAAAAGTTTGAACTTGATATGAGGAAATATATCTTTAAGGCTATACGAATTCAATTTTACTAAATTTTAGTTCATTTTAACTCACTTTTTCTGAATGCATGCTTTTGAAAATGTCAATTTTATTAAAGAGACCCATACATGTAACGTAGTATTATATAACGTAGTACTATTATAAAAAGTTCTATAAAAACAGAATGGGTGAACCGATTTAAGTGCTTGAGCCAGTTTTGAAAAGGGAATTAAATTTGGATTTGTTTTTACATTTTTTTTCCGCTAGATGGCGCTTTTATTTTCATGTAAAATTAAAAAATATCCAATAATGTAATGTAATTCAATGTAATGTAAATGTAATGTAAAAATACAAAAATTAATATCCAAAAATGTAATGTAATTCAATGTAAGGTAAATGTAATGTAAAAATACAAAAATTAATATGATATCTTAACTATTATTTTGTGTCAAAAATGTTGGTCGTTTAGTTTTTCGTGTGTAAACTTCAGGTTTTGTATCACGGCATAAATTCCAACAATATTCAGCAAGCATGTGAGTCATGTCTTTTCCTTTGAAACGATTTTCTATTGTAACAATATCTTTATGGAAGCGTTCTCCATGCTCATCGCTTAAATCACCCAAATTTGAAGGAAAAAAGTCTAAATGGTTGTGCAAGAAATGAATTTTTAAAGACATGTTAACTTTCATTTCACCATAAGCTGAAACCATTTCTTTAACAATATCTTTGTAGTTATCCGCTTTCTTATTTCCCAAAAAATTGTGTACGACATCAATGAAACCATCCCATTACCATTTACATTACATTGAATTACATTACATTTTTGGATATTTTTAAATTTTAAATCAAAATTAAAGCGCCATCTAGTGGAAAATTTTTTTAATAAAAACAAATCCAAATTTAATTCCCTTTTCAAAACTTAAATCGGTTCACCCATTCTGTTTTTATAGAACTTTTTATAATAAAGAGTGATTTTTTTGAGGTTAGGATTTTCATGCATTAGTATTTGACAGATCACGTGGGATTTCAGACATGGTGTCAAAGAGAAAGATGCTCAGTATGCTTTGACATTTCATCATGAATAGACTTACTAACGAGCAACGCTTGCAAATCATTGAATTTTATTACCAAAATCAGTGTTCGGTTCGAAATGTGTTTCGCGCTTTACGTCCGATTTATGGTCTACATAATCGACCAAGTGAGCAAACAATTAATGCGATTGTGACCAAGTTTCGCACTCAGTTTACTTTATTGGACATTAAACCAACCACACGAATGCGTACAGTGCGTACAGAATAGAATATTGCGTCTGTTTCTGAGAGTGTTGCTGAAGACCGTGAAATGTCGATTCGTCGCCGTTCGCAGCAATTGGGTTTGTGTTATTCGACCACATGGAAGATTTTACGCAAAGATCTTGGTGTAAAACCGTATAAAATACAGCTCGTGCAAGAACTGAAGCCAAACGATCTGCCACAACGTCGAATTTTCAGTGAATGGGCCCTAGAAAAGTTGGCAGAAAATCCGCTTTTTTATCGACAAATTTTGTTCAGCGATGAGGCTCATTTCTGGTTGAATGGCTACGTAAATAAACAAAATTGCCGCATTTGGAGTGAAGAGCAACCAGAAGCCGTTCAAGAACTGCCCATGCATCCCGAAAAATGCACTGTTTGGTGTGGTTTGTACGCTGGTGGAATCATTGGACCGTATTTTTTCAAAGATGCTGTTGAACGCAACGTTACGGTGAATGGCGATCGCTATCGTTCGATGCTAACAAACTTTTTGTTGCCAAAAATGGAAGAACTGAACTTGGTTGACATGTGGTTTCAACAAGATGGCGCTACATGCCACACAGCTCGCGATTCTATGGCCATTTTGAGGGAAAACTTCGGAGAACAATTCATCTCAAGAAATGGACCGGTAAGTTGGCCACCAAGATCATGCGATTTGACGCCTTTAGACTATTTTTTGTGGGGCTACGTCAAGTCTAAAGTCTACAGAAATAAGCCAGCAACTATTCCAGCTTTGGAAGACAACATTTCCGAAGAAATTCGGGCTATTCCGGCCGAAATGCTCGAAAAAGTTGCCCAAAATTGGACTTTCCGAATGGACCACCTAAGACGCAGCCGCGGTCAACATTTAAATGAAATTATCTTCAAAAAGTAAATGTCATGGACCAATCTAACGTTTCAAATAAAGAACCGATGAGATTTTGCAAATTTTATGCGTTTTTTTAAAAAAAAAGTTATCAAGCTCTTAAAAAATCACCCTTTAGTACTACGTTACAAGTGAACCTCCACGATCCTTCGAATCTTTAAAATCGATTTTCTCAAAATTCTGACGTGCTACAGCAAATCGCTGAGACACGTATTTCTTTATTTTAAGCCTATTTTCATATTCTGTTAACATTTCTCATGTGTACCAACCACTGTCGTACTGTGTAATAAATGAACTAATGTTATGTTTTATAAACATTTTTGAATCACATCAAGTATTATATCAGAATAAATCTTTATCAAAGAGTGCTATTTTTAATACAGACTTGGTTGCGCTGTTGCGTAGTGGTTTTGCGTTATTAATAAATCTTTATTTTACACATTCAATAAGGATTTCAAATTTTATTTCTCCAGTCTACAAGTATTTCTTTCGCGTACAGCAGCACAAACGCAATCGGAATGTCGGGAAAATATGAGGACCTCATTAAAAATAAACGGGCCAAACTGGAGAACATGCGCAAGGAGCGCAAACAACTACAGATCGATAAAGCAAGTCGAGAGGCGGAGAAAGAGAGAGAAAACACTTATGGAAGTATAGAAACGGTTGAGTTAGTTTAACCCGATTTCAAAATAGGTCAATTCTATATCTATACCCCCCCCCCCTTCCAGAGATCTTAATAAAATGTGTGCACCGTTTGTAATAGCCCCTGTGGTGGTGATGGAGGCGGCGCCGAGTCGAGTTGAGCCAACTACTGAACCCGCAGAAAATAATAATGCAGCATCTGTGGATGAAATCAAAAATACCCAGAGGTAGGCTCGGAACAACTATACTTGAATATTATTGTGCTAAATACGTATAATTTCAGTGATATTTCTCAAAAGCTATCAAAGTTAAGTGTTTTCCACACCGAAGTCACAGATATCCAACCGACAAGAATATTTACTTACAGCAAATCGACCCAAACAAATATTAGTCGTGTTCTCGAACGTCTTGGTATGTATAAATTGTGAATCTAGTATGGATATTGTATACACACTCTCGTAAAGTAAATAGGTATTTATACGAAGTGAAAGAAAACCAATGAAATCTTAATAGATAGATACTATGGCCGTTTTTTCTTTAAGTCTGGATAACAAAAAACTTAATAAAATGCTAAAATTTCACTCAAAATAAAAAATTATTTATTAAAATTTCCGTCAACAGCAATATCAATGTGTGTATGAAAACAAAATTTGAAAAAATAATTTTATGTTAAAAAATTTGGACTTAGTCTGGATAGTAAGTCAAAATTATGGTTATCGAGGCTAAGTCCAAAAAAGTCAACACAAAGTATTTTTTTTTGGAAAATTTGTTTTGATGCAAATATTTATATTGTAGTTGGCGAAAATGTGAAAAAAAAATATTTTTTTATTTTGCCTTTGGGTAAACGTAGACCTTCATTGATGTAACGAAAATTAAAAATCATTAAATTAACAACACTATGCAACACAAAAGAAAAATGTTGTGTCAAAGTGTGTGTAATGAAAATTACAATTTGACTACCTCGTAAAACACACCCATTCAAACATTGAAGCTTCAATAATCGGCTTGTGCTATTTTATTTGGTTGGAAAAAATACTCAAATCTTAAGCAGATAGACTAAATAAGTGTTTTAATGATACACTTAGAGAAAAATCTGCTATTAACAGCTTATTAGCAGGTACTTTTCTGCTATTACAGCAGTCTTTCTGCCACAACAAGAGTTTTTCTGCAATCTTACATCAGTATTCACAGTTTGAGTCTGCTAAAAATTAAAATATTAAAATAATATCCAGTATTAAATTGTTTTACAAACATGGAGTCAGTGTCCTATTTTCGTCCTATATTCATCATTTAGGAAAAACTCGTTCTATTTATTTTTCAAAACACCTTTTACAAAATTTTTCCAAGAAATATGAGTTTGTAGCTGTCAACTTGAAAAACCACAAAAAAAATAATATAAACGTCACATAATACCATCAATGAGTTATTTAAGACAAGAATTAAAATTTATATTTAAAGTGCTTCCAATGTTCTATTAATTCAGAAAAATTGGACAAAACTGTAACATAAAAAAATTACATGGGAAAAACATGATTTTTAGAGGTGTTTTCAGGAGCGTTTAGCTCACAAGTGGCTTGACTCAGTGACGAAATATTTTGTAGATCATCATTAAACAATCCAATCTTCATTTCTGGGTGGTGACCGCTGCAATTTATTTTCGTGACCCATCCTACAGTACAAAAAGTTGCTAAAACAGCAGACAGCTGTTTTCTACTTCCGCAGGCTTTCTGTTTTCTTTTGAGTGTACATGTTAATAAAGAATTATTTTTATACAAAATAGAAACAAATTTCTTCAGATATTGGCCAACTACAATATAAATTAGTATGAAAACTAATTTTCAAAAAAAACTATTTTATGTTGACATTTTTTGTCTTAACCACGATAACACTATTAAACAAAAAATATAAATTTAATCCGAGACCTAAAAAATGTATAGTTTTGTGTTTTGACATTTTTATGGGTATATATATTTTTAATTTTTACTAAAATTCCAATTTTTGTTGAATGATCACACTCGCTTATACGTTCAATTTAAACTACAAATGTTGCCAATTTCATTCCTTTTCTTTTAAAGTGGTTTTAAACCAGGGTATATATATGATAATTTAGCATTGGACTCATTGATTTAAAATTATCTTTTTTTGATTAATCGTTTAAATCGAAAAAATAAGTCCGAATAATTGGTGGTTTAGAACCAGTCTTCTAAAAATTGATATTTTTTTCGATTTTTTTCTGGGACAAACAAAAAACTCAAAATATTGAAAAAAATTATTTTGTTTTATTTTTTATAGATAACATTTTAACGAAGAAAACAATGCCCACATGAGAGAAATCTATGGATGTAGAACGCAAAATAATTTTCTACATTAACATTTTGATAAAGGAATATTTTATAATAAGAAAACAAGTCATGTTTGAAGAAAATCAAAAGGACTCACAAGGACTGAAAATACCCCTAATATTTAGTGTATTTAAGCATGTTTTTTTTTTCAATATGTCTGCTTTATAGTTACATTCCCTTATAGCAAAAACGTGCACCATAAAGTGATTCTTATTAGTAGGGCGTGAAATGGGGCAAAAATGGGATAAAATGGTACATATCAAACGACAACAGCTAGAAAAACGAAATTCGGTGTGTACATTCCTATAATTGGGTAGATACGTAATATAAAAGTATTTTTTCCAAATTCGTACTTTTAAGGGGTAAAATGAGAATAGAGGGATAACAATGGTACCAACTAAACGGCTCCACCTAGACTAATGAAATTCGGTGTATACATCTGATTACGTAGACACGTTAAATAAAGAATTTTTTAGACATTCGTACTTTTAGGGGGTAAAATTGGAAAAGGGGATTAAAATTGTACCAACCAAATGACCAAAAAGTTTTTCCAAATTCGTTTATTCAAGGGATACAATAGGAACAGGGGGGTAAAATGGTAAACACTAAACGGCTACAGCTATAATGATGACTTTTGGTGTGTACATCCCTCTAATTAGGAAGACACGTAAAATAAAGAGATTTTCGAAAGTCGTACTTTTAAGGGGCTGAAAGGAGATAAAAATGTGTGACCACGGCTAGAATCATGGTATTCGGTGTATACATTCCTCTAACTGCATAGAAACTTACTTTTGGGAAAGTGATAAAACTTGTAGCGAGCAAATGGCTAGAATCAAATGACTAGATTTTCAAAAATTTTACTATTTGAATTAAAATAGGATAGAAATACAACCAACAAAAAAACTTAGCTATATATACATATATATATATATATATATATATATATATATATATATATATAGTATAAACATATTAGTAGTCTTGCCTTATAAGCGTGGTTTTTTCAATATATTTATTTATTTTGTCTCTGAGGAATGCAATCCGTGGTGAAGGGTATATAAGGTTCGGCCCGGCCGACATGTTTTTTGTTGCAGTCTTATCCAAAAAAAATTCAAACAAAAAACTATCGGCCCTGTTCTGTTTTTAGCACTTTTTTCAATCGACATTTTTTCCATTTTTTCGAGTTTCTATTTTTCGCATTTGTTTTTAAAATTTGTTTTTTTTTAGTTTTTCGTTTGTTTTATTTTGGTCCGTAATCAATATTTGCAACTATATTTTATAGAATGCAAATTTATTTACAAATGGCATGGTGACATTTATTACTGCACACTAAACGGATATTCGGAAAGTATGTTGTGCTTCTCATTCGTTTGTCAGAATCATTTACTTATGTCAGAATCATTTATGGGTATGTTGTTGAAAAGTCGCTGCGAAGCCACCTGATGAAGACTTTCACAGGTCGATAGTTGTAGGGAGCAGCCAAGCAATAAATGTCATCATGCCATTTGTAAATAAATTTGCATTAATAAAATATAGATGCAAAATGGTCTTGAGCCAGGAGAATATCCCAGTTCAAATCAAATTTATTTCTTTTTCTGTTTTGACGAGCGAATAAATATAATGTTTCGTTAAACAAAATCATTTTGAATAGAAAAACAAAAATTTAGAAACTCAAATAGAAACAAGTAAGCAAGCTTCAGTCGGCTAAACCGACTTATATATACCCTCACTCTCAGAGAACATATATACGGAAGTTATAAGGAATAATAAGTGTGGACATTTCTAGGAGGTTCGTATCACATGGTTCCAGCAACCACATTTGTAAAATCAAATCATGATCAAACATCAAGTCATAGTGGATTCAATGCACCAGTATATAAGTTATGAAGGATTTAATATTACCTAGGGTAGAGACAATAGTGTGTAAAAGAAGGGGCGTGGCTAAAGCGGAAATATTTTTTAGGTTTAAAGTGATTATAAAAACATTTTTAAATATCAAAGTGCAAATGATTTTGACTACCCGTATGAATGTTATGTCGATTTTATTGTAACCAAAGTTAATGCTACTTTGTGTGGGAGGTACCAGAAGAGGTGTGGCAATTTCGCCCATATTCCATGCGAATGTAACCACTGAAAAAACATTGCTAAATATCAAATTTCACAGTATTCCGATCATCAGTATAGAAGTTATAACAGCATTAATTTTACGTAGTTTTGCGTGATTTGTGTGGGAGGTACTAGAAGGGGCGTGGAAAAAACTCACCACATTTAGTACAGTTAATGCGATTATGTAAACATTAGCAAATACCAAAATATTGCTTACTCCAAATATCCAGGTGGAAGTTATATTTGTTTTAATTTAACATAGAAATATTGGTCATTTGTGTGGGAGGTACCAGAAGAGGCGTGGTAATTTTGCCCATCTTCAAACATAAACTAAGTTTGGGAAAAATATTAGCATGTGCAAAGTTTGAACTGATTCCTTAACTCCTATCGAGAGTTATCGTGTACACCAGCCAGCCAGACGGACATGGCTCAAACTTCTTAAAAAGTCGTGAAACGGATTTGGTCCAAACATACTTAAGGTCTTAAGTCACTCCTTCAATGCGTTACACTTTTTTTCTGTTCCAAATGATATATTTTCTGTCCCAAATGATATTTTCTGTCCCAAAATGCTGAAGACGAAGCAATATGCTCCATTAATTTTGTTGTTATATGTTTTATGATTTCCTTAAATAAATGTAAAAGAAATAATATATGTATATGTTTTTTAACAGTGATAGGTAAATACGATGATAACGACGATGAGTTCATGTCACCAGGTGGTTTCGATTCCAAACTACCCCCCGGTTGCATGTCTCCGGGATTACCGACATTGCAATTTGTAATGCCCGCCGTGACACCTATGGAACATATCAGAGAAGAGAGTACTGAAAGTAAATATCGTAATATGTAATCTAGTTCAATCACATTTTCTACATACATATGCATTCTACATACTAACTCTATCGTTGCAGTTAAGGAATTATCTGAAGATCAAAAACAAGCCATCATGAACTCCAAGGATTTTCAAACGCGTTTACAACGCGTTGGTCGTATAATGGAAAGTGTAGTTTCGCATAATGTCGATGTTACCAAAGATTATGTGCGCAGCACGGGCAACGGAGATGAAAGTGATGAGCGGTCACGTGGACGTGTTTCATTGAATCGCATATTCTATGACGATGAATGGTCGAAAAATCGATGCATAACAGGCGTGGATTGGTCGACACATTACCCGGAATTGATGGTATCTTCGCATCATTCTAATGAGGTTTGTAGATTAAAAAACGCTTTTGGATTCAAGTTCTCAACAACTATGAATATCCGATATGTATTATACGGAATGCTTTTGTGGGCCAAATGAAAGATCTCACTCTAAAGAATACATCAAGACAGACATTATCAAACGAGCAATATATGATGTATGTATAATAGGGGTGGGATAGTGCACGACTTTTCGATTTTGATATGCTAGAACCCCTAATTTTGTGAGGTTCGGAAAAAAAATCATGAGCCAAAAAATGGGGGTGGTGGGAAAAAGGGGTAAAAATACACAAAAAGTCCCAAAACTGCCTCGGAGGATTTAAATGTAATCCGACCCCATTAATTTTCCCTCCCCACATTTTTTTCGAACACACATACCCCCGATCTCCACTCGTTAGGGAGTCTCCCATACAAAAAGTATTTTTTTATAAAATTTATTCCCACCGCTCTTACTGGCCGCTAGTGGAGTCAAACGTATGAACCCAATATTTTTTCAGCCCAATATTTTCTCAGATCGTACCTACCCTCTATATTCAACCCTTAAGGTGGTCCCCACACATTTTTTATTTTTTATAATTTAATAAATTAAAGGTTAAAAACTGCCCCTAATCACCCCTAGAGGGAAGACATGTAATTTTTTATTTAAAATTTTAAGCATTATAGGAAGTATATCAAGTTTTCCCTTAAGTAGTAATGATAAGGGGGTAGGTATGTTTGGGGAAAATGGGGGATCAGTCTTACACTTCTCCTCTCTTGGGTCTACTGCGGGGAAGTTTTGGCCCTTTATTATATAAAAAATAGGCAAATGTATGGGGGCCACCTTAAGGGTTGCAGTTGGAGGGTAGGTGTGTTCTGAGAAAATATTGTGGCCGAAAAAATATTGGCGGTCAGTCATACATTTGACTCCACTAGGGGCCTCCTTGGGACAGTTAGAGTGGTGGGAGCAAATTTTATAAAAATGTAGTTTTTGTATGGGAGCCCGATTATGTTGGGGAGACAAAATTAATGGGGCCAGTCTTACATGTCTTCCCTCTAGGGGTGACTAGGGACAGTTTTGAGCCTTTCCTTCATTAAGAAAATTATATAAAAAGCAAAAATTGTGTGGGGACCACCTGAAGGGTTGAAGATAGAGGGTAGGTACGTTCTGAGAAAATATTGGGGCTGAAAATATAAAAAAAATAAAAAAAAAAAAACAATATAAAAAATAGTATTTGTATGGGAGCCCCATTAAGGAGTAAGGTACTGTCGTACCTAAAATTATAAAAAATAAAAACAAAATCGTATAGGGTGGTCCCTAAGAGTTGACGGTAGGAGGTAAGTATGTTCGGAGAAAATGCGGGGTTTGAAAAAATATTGATACACTTAACTCCACACTAGCGACCTCCTTGGACCAGTAAGAGCGGTGAGAAATTTTATAAAAAATTAATTTTTTATGGGATCCCCCCCGCCTAACGAGTGGAGATAGGTATGTGTGTTCGAAAAAACTGTTGGGGAGGGAAAATTAATGGGGGTCGGTCATACATTTAATTCCTCTGGGGATGACTCCGAGGCAGTTTTGGGGCTTTTTGTGTACTTTTACCCCTTTTCCCTCATCTTTGACCCGGTTGAGCGCCCTCTTACACTCACCCCACCATCCCCATTTTTGGCTCATGAATTTTTTTCCCGAAACTCATAAAATTCCCATACAACACTACCCCATCCCTAATGTATAAACGTTTACTTTTCCCATTTTTTTTTTACTTTAGAATGAACTCTTGCAACCGAATGGCATTGCTATAGTCTGGAATACGGCATTTCAAAAGCCTACACCCGAGTATGTCTTGCATTGCCCCAGCGCAGTCATGTCGATTTGCTTTGCCAAATTCAATCCACATTTAATTTTGGGTGGCACCTATTCGGGACAAATTGTCATGTGGGACAATCGTTCGCCGAAACCAACACCCGTTCAGACAACAACGCTGAATTGTGGCGCACATGTACAGCCCATACACAGCTTACGGGTAATTGGCACGGAAAGTAGTCATAATATAATTTCGATTTCATCGGACGGCAAATTATGCTCATGGAATTTGGATATGTTATCGGAGCCAGTGGATATCTTAACATTGGAAACTGAACAAAAAAGACAAATAGCGGTAACGTGTATGGAATTTCCGGAGAATCAGAGCAACAATCTTGTGATTGGCAGTGAAGATGGATGCGTCTATGCGGGTAATGTATGAAACAAATATTATAAATTTATTTAAATGCAAATCCAATGCAATGCAATCCAATCCAATGCAAATAGAACTGTGGAGTTTTTCCATAGTGTAATGTGCTCGGCCAAACTAAAACACCCTTTTTAATTACAGCCTCCCGCTTTGGATTAAGTGTCGGTGTCAATGGCAAATTTGAAAGGCATGAGGGACCAATTACAGGCATTTCAGCTCACCCATCTTCGCCAGAGTTTGGAAACTTGTTCCTTACCTCCTCCATAGATTCGACCATAAAATTATGGTCATTGTGTGAAACCGAACCACTGTATACGTTTAAAGATAATTGCGATTATGTTATGGATGTTGCATGGTCGCCCATAAATCCTGCTCTCTTTGCCGCTGTCGATGGTAGTGGTCGCCTTGATGTGTGGAATCTTAATTTGGATACTGAAGAGCCAACAGCGTCTCGGGTGCTCGACGGGCAGCCAGCACTTAATCGTATTTCTTGGATGCCGAATGGACAACACATTGCTGTGGGCGATACCGATGGGAAACTCCATCTATATGATATTGCTGATCATTTGGCACAACCACTGCCCGATGAGTGCTCTGCATTTGCGGAGACACTAAAGGTTTTAAAGCTAAAGATGTTATATACATAAAGTGTTCCTCATCCAGCAATCAATCGTGGTTGATAACCCTACCGAAAATTATAACATATGTAAATGTACCTCAGAATTAAAAATAAATATACGTATCTAACTGTTATAACACCCTGTAATAGGGCGAGGTTCTTTAAAAAAAATAAAATATACATTTTTTAATAAAATTAAAAAAATATATAAAAAATTAAAAAATATATTTTTTAAGATTTGATCATTTATTATTAAACTACACTTACAATAAAGGCCGCTATTAACAGTAGAGATTGTTCGCTACAATCAGCAGACATTTTTCTGCAATTATAGCAGTTTTTTTGCCATTTCAACAGTTTTTCTGAAGTTTTACATCAGCATTCAAACTGCTAAAGAGATTGAAGTCTGTTACATAAAATTACTACTGTTAATTGAAATATAAAAACAAGCAAAAACGGAGTTAAGTTCGGCCGGGCCGAACTTTATATACCCTCCACCATGGATTGCATTCCACAGAGGTTGTCGGTTTTCGTAGAAGTGCAGTAATATTACAGGAAAATATAATTTTTTTTTTAAATAGCCAAACCAAAACAAATACAAATATTGAAAAATTAATTTTATAAATAAATATAATATTTTAATTATTTCAAACCACGCTTATAAGGTAATGCTACCAATACGTCAATTCAAAAAATAAATATTCTTATATTTATATTTTCAAAGCCATAAATATTGGTAGATAGTGGGTGCTACAGTTGGTTGTATTTCCATTCTATTTGAATTGAATTTATCAGACGTACATAGTGCAAAATAAACTAACTTCATGATTCAATCAATTTTTGCCGTAAAAGAAAAAGTACGAATTTGAAAAAAAACTTTTTATTTTGCGTGTCTATGCAGTCAGAGGAATGTATACACCGAATTCCATGATTCCAGCTACGCCCATTTGGTTGGTACCATTTTCCGTGTCTGCGCAGTGAGAGGAATGTATACTCCGAATTTCATGACTCTAGCTGCGGTCATTTGATTGGTACTATTTGTATCCCCATTTTTCATTTTAACCCCAAAAAGTACGAATTTCGAAAAATCAGTTTATTTTCTGTGTCTGCACACTCAGAGGAATGTATACTCCGAATTTAATGACTCTAGCTGTGGTCATTAGATTGGTACTATTTGTATCCCCTTTTTTCATTTTATCCCCAAAAAGTACGAATTTTGAAAAATCCGTGTATTTTACTTATCTATGCAATCAGAGGAATTTCATTATTCTAGGTACAGTCGTTTGGTTCGTACCATTTTTATCCCTCTATTCCTAGTTTACCCCTTAAAAAATTTTTGAACGTTCTAGCTCCTTCGTTTAGATGCTAGCGTGCTTTCAACAGACGGACAGAAGGACGGACGGACATGGCTAGATCGTCTTGGAATTTTATGACGATCAAGAATATATATACTAGAGCGTACCAGGTTACAAGTAAAAAAAAAAAAGTTCGCCGTACACCTTCGAATATGAAGTATTATTGAAAGGTAGTTTCAAAAAAAATTTTTTTATTTTTTTATGCCGAACGTAGGGGTCGCGCTTTTACATTTTTCTATATAACTTCTGCATTTATAAACGGATTTTAAAGTGTGATACATCGATGTTTTTGTCCGATTTTTTTGTCTTTGAAGTCATTGAGCTCAAACATGATTCATGATTTTATGCGAGCTTTAATTTTCGATTATTAGAGTGGTACATTAGGGTAGTAGCAACTGAGAAATGATGGGTAAGTACCAGAAGGGGGTGCTTGAGCTCAATGACTTCAAAGACAAAAAAATCGGCCTCGTCGAGACAAAAACATCGATGTATCACACTTTAAAATCCGTTTATAAATACAAGTTATATAGAAAAATGTAAAAGCGCGACCCCTACGTTCGGCATAAAAAAATAAAAATTTTTTTTTTGAAACTACCTTTCAATAATACTTCATATTCGAAGGTGTACGGCGAACTTTTTTTTTGAGGTACGCCCTAATATATACTTTATAGGGTATCAGGTCGATATTTCAAGGTGTTACAAACGAAATGACAAAGTTAGTATACCCCCATCCTGGAGGTGGAGGATATAACAAGTAAAAGGCGTTATGTTCCGCCGGGCCGAATCTTATATTCCCTCCACCACGGGGTGCATATTATCAGCAGATAAGAGGCTGTCGACTTTTTGTTACTCTTTCAAACTATAAGGCTTTCTTATGTACAGTGTTTTAAATAAAGGCTGCAATTTCTTGATTCCTGCTGCAGACCAAATGTCTGTGCCATTTTGATACGAAAAGTAGAAATACTGAAGATCAATTATATTTCGCGTTGAGTGATATATCATATTTGTTTTTTTTTTTGTTTGTGAATTTTTTCATTCGAAATATAGCCAATTTGTGATTTTTTTGGGCTATTTTTCGTAGCCTCATATTAGCACCCACATACGATCCTATCATATTTCGGCTATGTCGTTTGGAAACGATTTTTCTCCGCAGCTTATATACCAATTGAAATAATTTGTTAAATATTATTTATTTCGTTTTTATTTTAAACACCACAATAAAGGGGGTGGTAGGAATCCAGATGATTTGATTTTATCGTTTTTCATATTTTATTTCTCTTTAAACTTTTTTGAATATACATCTATATCGTTATACAAATGCACTAAATAATGGCAACACCATTTGCAGCTAAATAAACAAGTTCTCCAAAAGTTATTTTGACTACACTGCATGTTTTAGGCATTCTATAGCACTGTTCTTGATTGTACTTATACAAATCACTATTCATTAAAAAATATTTACTTAAAAATTTATTTATATATGTCTATTTCTTATATTCAATTTTTATATTACTAATTAGGGTAATCCTGGATAAAATTTCCAATTGCAAATGGATAATAAATGATAATTTTCTAAATGTATGAGCGTTTGAATGGGATTATCTGTAGAAAAGATGAAATACAATTGAAGTAATTTATAAAATAAGTTCGATGGGATGCGTTGATAAAAGTAGCAGGACCATTAGACTGCTTCAGAAACCGGCCTGAAACATTTGGACCTACACTACAAATTCAAATCAAATTTAATTAAAAAGAGAAAGTCTTTCGACTTTTGACAAAGATATACTTCTTCGCAAAACAACACTAGTATGATTAAAAAAAAATAATAAAAAATTAAAATGTAAATGAAGATGGAAAAAATAAATTTCAATTCGATCTTCAATAGTCATCGAATATCAGTCTGAAAAAAGGCAACATGTGCGCGTGCACTTAGTTTATGCTATTAATTAACTACATTTGAATTCTGAAATGCTGCTTCCCGTTTGATGTGATATTTGGTTTAAATATATTTTTGTTAAATTCCGTCGGTACTTTCTTCCCTCAGCCCATTCTTCGGGATGTGTCTTTTTTCGATGACGATGCAAGGTCGAATTACATTTAAATGTCATCGTGCAGTGTGCACACTTATAGAGATCCCGCCCTGTATGTGTGGCCATGTGCTCCCGCAATCCTAGTGGATGTTTGAAATCTTTACAACATAGAGTACACAAGTGTCTACGTTTTGGTTGATGGACGGATTTGTAATGACGACGTAGATGTACGGCAGTCGCCGCAATTTTACCACACACATTGCAAACACACACTGTTGTGCCGTCGTGATGGGCAACCTCTTTGTGGTATTGTAAGCCGTGTCTTGACTTTAGTTGGACATTACATAGATCACATGACCATATGCCCCTGGTCCTGCCATTGGCAGTTTCATGAATGTACATATGACGCTTTACTGAACTCATCCTGGTGAAGATCTTTTGGCACAGCTTACATTGGTAGGGATTTAGTGTATTCCCTCCGTCATCTTGGTCTATAAATGCTGGCATATTGGTCTCATTGTTATTAGTTATTGCAACATTTTCGCAAACTTCAGAAAAGGTTCCTTCTGAACCATCGCCTTGTTTTTTATCGGATTCTATAGAATTATTGATAATTGGTCCATCTTTCGACTTTTGCTGCGTAGCTGGTTTATTTATATTTTCTCCCATCACTCCTGCATCTGCATTTAATCCATTATCCATTCCAGTCATTGTGTTTTCTTCATTTACACTTTCGTTGGATTCCGTGGCGCCGCTTTCGTCGTCTATGTTAAACTGGCTGTCACTGTCGTGTACATAAAACAATTGTAATTCGGGTAAAGCGATGATCTGTTCTTCGGTCCCAACAGCCCTAACAGCATTCTCAGTTTCATTAAAGTCCTCATCACTTGTAATATCAATTGGGACTTGGCAGTCTTCTGGAATTTGATCATACAGAAATTCTATGTCTGATCTTACAACAACTTCAACTTCTTTGGCTTCCTCCTCGCTTAGTCTTGTCTGCGCTTCCAGTATTGTTTGCTGGAAATTGTTGAAATCAGTAATGTGACTCCAGCACGCAGAACATATGGCAGTAGATAGTTTTGTCTGTTCCACATCCAAAAACTATAAAAAGGTATTATTATTACTTTATTCATCCTCAGCTTTAAATGTTACTACTTGCCATGAGATCGAAATATTTGGCAGTGGTTTCATATACTTCATTAATACTGCCATTATCATTGTATAATCTTTTGCAGTCAGCGGAAATAATATTCACACATAGCCGACAATAGTTTGTTTGAGGCATTACATTTATTTGTTTCTTATTTACCAAAGATAAAAACAATATTTACAGGTTACATATTCCGAAGTATTAATGCGCCTGCCTAAATGAATATTACGTACTAAGTCGACGTTCTGTCTAAATCACAGCGCAAGTAGACTTGGTGGGGGCAACTGTTAATAAATGGGGAGTTTACACTTACCTCGCCAACGCTAAACATTAAGGTACAAGAACCAGTACAAATTCGAAAAACTCAATCTATTTCATTTGATTACCTCATACTTTGCTGTTTGCCGCTCCAAAATAATTTTACATGTTGATCGGCAATTAGTAAAAGCATGTATTGAGTTTTTCGAACTTCTGTTGGCACTTATAGCGGCAGGGTTAAAGATTTATCGTACAATTTGGAAGTAGATTTTGCTTAACACATTGAGTGCCACGTCGTACGTTCCCGTACAACATTGATTGCTTTTACTTAGAGCCAAAAAAATGTTTGGCCTCCTAGGAAGGTTTGCGTCAAAACCGCTGGCACTCAATGCGTTAAAATGTGAGCATTTTTCAGGTGTTTTTGAATGTAATACATTCGATACCAGGTATTGGTATGGTGTCAGTTTACAGTATGATTGTGATTTGGGGTTAAGTTCTGCCGCCACAAAGTTGCTGTGAATCGATTTATTTCGGAAATAATTCTAAAACTGTTGTTCTGTTAGGGGCCAGATGGACCAGTAAACTTTCACAACAGTCATGGGAAAGGTGTTTTCGCTTTTACAGCAATATATTTTTGAGCTATAGGGCCAAAAGTTGGCCACCTCGATTGTGAACCAACTTAAACAGATGGCCAAACAAGAGCTCGCATCCGAATTGGACGATATTCGAATTTTTGGAAAATGTTTTTCTATAAATTCGATTACAAAGTTATGAATTATTTTGTCAATGATAGAATTAGGGCATCATTTCATTGGACTATTGATATGATTATGATGATTATTTTATGAAAATCACGTTATTACTTATTATAGTATATAATTTTGTTTATTTATTTTTATTATTTTCAAATTAAAATTTAACCTAAAAAACATTTAGGACCAGAAAAAAAGACGGACAAAACTAAATCACCCCATTAATTGGTAACAAAAATATTAATAAAAATTTATAATTGGTAGTGAATCTTTTATTATGGGTGACATAAGTACATCTATTAGGCAATTAGGATTTTGAATTATTTATGATTTATTATGCAATTCCTTCCCATGCTATTTTTACTGTTTAAAACTAATCATGATTATTTTTTTAAATTTTTTGTTTGCTTTTCATATTAAAAAGCTCCGATAAATTCGCAATAGGATAAAATCGAATCATGATAGAATTTCCGGAAATGGTTCATAGCCACTTTTGAATATAAACCCTCTATATAATAAACTTAATCTTTAATTATTTTTTTGCTAAAATTTAACATTTGTGGAAAGTACCGTTAAGTAATACAACATGTTTCCAGTAAATTGGTCAAATTTGCGACCCTTATATAAGGAGTGCTATAGTTTCGTCCGTTTAGTTTTGTGGTTTAAAGTATTTAACAATGTATTATAGGGGGTGCCTTAGTTATGGCCAATACGGAATATATAACAGGTACTTTTTTGCTCTTTGAAAAATTAGAGGGAATTCAAATTCAAATAGAACATTAATTCATCAAAAGGGAAATTTTGAAATGAATTTTGTAAAATTACAAAGAAAAGTCAATTTAATTTAATTTAAATTTATTGATCCTTTTTTTTTGGAATCAAAAAGAAAGAAATGTGCTTTAAATCGGCAAAACGACAATTATATTCAATTTGGGTTTTTGCATTTCTTTCCCTTTTCTCCGCAAACTAAATTTCTGTTCTTCAATTTTCGCCATTACACCTGTCCCTTCCTTAATACCTCTAGTCTATGAATAAAATATGGATTCGAAAAACCACGTAGATTATTTATTTTAATTTCTACCCCAAAATGTTTTTTATGTCCACTCTTAATTGAACAAACGTTTTCCCCACATTTGAGATCAAGTTATTCATTTTTTTCTAAATGCTTGTCTGTGGAGCAACAAAATGATTTTTGTTATTGGAAAGTGACTTTTGAAGGACAGCTCGGTAGAAATAAAGTATATCGTAGCCTTTAAAACTATAGGAACCGAATCAATACACATATTCTGGTAATTTCATAAGTATATTTTGGACATAAATAAAAATTCCTAACTCCATTCACCTCAAAATGTGAATTTTATCAAAGTTTCTCTGAAGCAAAACAATCATCGTTAGTAAACTCGGTATTGTTAAAATATTTTGAAGACGTACGTTTGTTATAGTGTAGTTTGCGATCAACAATCAAAAGCTCAATCTTCATTTTTAAAACTATTCGTCGTTTTTGCATTTCAGATGGTGATATGTAGATTGCCATGCGACGCTACCATGTTCCAGAGTGGAATAGGTTATAACCAAACAAAGAAACAATTCATATTTAATTCTCTTTTTTATATTTTTTATTTCTAAAATTAAATGTATACCTTACATAACGATTTCCTGCGACACTTGATTAATATTGACACTTGCCGTCATGGGTTTCTTCAATCTTGCCTCAGCCCATTCAATGGGGTGTGCTTTTTTCCGATGATGATGCATATTAGAGCTAACCTTAAATGTCTTTGGACAATGTGGACATGTATAAAGATCTTCGCCCGTATGCGAAGCCATATGTTCACGTAGAACAAGATTTGTCTTGAAAGCTTTTTCGCATATTGTGCATTTGTATTTACGTTGGGCTTGGTGAACATACTTTTTGTGGCTAAGCAGAGCTATTGCTGACGGAGCGACTTTCCCACATTCACTGCAAATGTAGACGGTGCTACCGTCATGATGCGCCACCTGTTTATGCCGCTTTAGGCTTGTGTGTGTGTTCAGCTGGGCAGTACACTGATCGCATGGCCATTTACGCCTCTCAACGCCAGAATGTTCAAGCAAGTGTTGTCGAAGGGTGTAAATGCCACGGAAAATTTTACCGCATTGGTCACAAACACGTTCCACATTGTGCACCATACGCTGGTGCACATTTCTACGCTGCTCAGTGGGAAAACCTTTGCCACATTCTTTACACACATGATCTTTGCTAGGCTCGTGAATTTCCATGTGACGTTTCCACACAGTTTTCTTGGCGAAACGTTTATGGCATATTGGACACTCGAATGAACGTTCTTGTCCCTGTTCGGTGTGTTGCTCGTACATATGATTGCTCAAAGTTCTTTTATTAGTGCAGCATTTGCCACACAAATTACATTTGAATGCGCCGGGATCAACGTGAACTCGAATGTGTTCTTCCAACTGATGTCGCCGACTGAGCTTCCGTTGGCAGCATAAAACGTAACATCTTTTATTCGGGTGCTCCTTACGAAAATGTTGACGCAAGGCAAACATACTTGGGGCCGTTCCACTGCACAGATAGCAATCTAAATCTTGCTTCCATTTGGCTATGAATTCATCTATTTCCTTCGACGTTCTCTTGCCAGCAGAACTCTCGCATGTTTTTTCTGCGCTGTTGCCATCAGTGTCGTCATTCGAAAGGGTATCTTTGTAGGTATCTTCGTTCAAGAGTGTCTCGAGGCAGCTTGCTGCCGTTTCTTGATCCTTTTCAACCTTGACTTTCGTTTTATGTTCCTTGGCAGTCTCCGCTTTAGGTTTTCTACCTCGTTTTTTAGGTGCTGTTGCCTTTTCTTTCACCTGCACTTTTTTCTTTGTGGTTGTGGTTTTGGTTTTCTTCTTTCTGGGTTTTTTCATGCATTCCAGCAGAGGCTTCTCATCATCGGAACTGAATTGAAAATCATTGCGCTCGTCAAACATTTCTACATCTGGAAAACCAATGAAACCTTTATCATCTTCAACGGTATCATTGTCAAGCAAGGCTCCCACGATACAACCTCCGACTGGATCTTCACAGAACTCCGGAATCGGATCAATATTGATTTCGTCTTCTGTTTTTACAACCGCCTCTATTTGATTGCCGTATTCGTTTAATTTTGCCTGTGCCAATATCACCGAAAGCTGAAAGGTGTGGAAGTCATCTATGTGTCGCCAGCATAAGGCGCATATGACTGGTTGTTTCTCTTGCTCCAGATTTAAAAGCTACAAATTTAAGAAGTTGCATTTTTAGGAGCTCATCTCATCTGTGATCTTTAACTTTTAACTCACCATAGGATCAAAATACTTGACTGTAGTCTCATATATGTCATTGCTCTGGCCTTTTTCATCACACAGTAATTTATACTGGTTGCAAATGTTTACACATAACCGGCACAGTGTTGATTGATCCATAATTATTTAATTATTTGTTATTTAAACTTGATTTTTACATTTAACAATACAGTATCGTTCGTATCATTCAAGCCTAGACTCTTCACACAGCTGGAATACTGCAATTCACCAAAAAGTGATACCTTTGTGATTATTTACGAATGCTACTACTAAAGCAGAAGATGGATAAAATGTATAAACAGGGTGTTTCGCTACACGCAGAAAGAAACTTGTGAGAAAAGACCGATTTCAACTTTTGGCAAAAGTGCAGTTTATGGAACGCAGCTATAAAAAATCCCACGACCGCAAAAAAGACCCTATAAATGAAAAAGACAAAAATAGGCACTCGAGCCCATAGGGCCCTAGAAATGAACCCGCTCACTTTCATGCAAGTGTGGGATGCCAAATGAAGGGGAATGTTGATGCCATATATGCAAAAATAATAAATTTTTATGGACTCAGTAGACCCCCAGAGGACCGCAAAAATTACAATCTGAACCTTAATATAAGTGTGAGTACTCAAAAGAAGAGAAATTGTGTAGATCAATACACTAATATACAAAAAGACTCAACTAACAAAAACCAAACTATTCAGGAAGATGAAAAAAACGATAATAATTTTTGTCATCTAATTTTATTTTTTTCGTTTTTGCGGACTTTACATGAGTTGGGCCTTTTTGTTTGGGTATTTTGAAAAAAATATTGAGTTGAGGATTTTTGAAACAAATAAAAAAAGAAATTAACAATTCAAGTAAATTTAAGACGAAAAAACAACAATAAAAATAAGTAGGGAAAGGCTTAAGTTTCATGACTACAATTGCGACCTGTACTTTGATTACAAGAATAGATGGACAGACAGACGGACATTGTTAAATCGACTCTAGTCGATCAGTATAATAAGCGATGGGTTTATCTCGTTTTCTTTTTGGTATTACAAACAAATGCACAAACATATAATACCCTAGTGGATGGTATAAAAACATAAAAAGAAATAATGCATATTGTTATTTCAAATAAACAAATGAGTTGAGTCTTTCTTCTTTCAAAAAATTTAGGAAATGAGATAGGTCTTTTTTATTTTGCTATAACTTGCAACTTTTTCATCCAATCTACACGACTACAATTTGTATCTGAACGTAGTCAACAAGAATCAGTAATAAAACGGATTTCGAAAATTTTTGAGTTGAGTCTTTTTATATTTGGGATATCGTATGTAAAAAATATATTTTTTGGACCCAATAGGTCCCAGAGAACCGCAATAATAGACATCTAAACCTAAATAGCGCGAGAAAAACTATAAAAATAGATTTGAACTGGGATATTGTCCTGGCTCAAGACCATTTTGAATCTACATTTTATAGAATCCAAATTTATTTACCTATGTCATGGTCTCTGTATGTTCAATCACTGCCTAACTTGTACTTCTTTGTTATTTTCATTGATATATTTGATATCTACATTGGAATGACGATTTTATTTCCTGCCAATATCTGTGGATTGCAGTTGAATTATTCCTAAAAAGGTAGAATATTTTTTCTGGTGATGTTTCTTCTGACTATCATATTTCTAGAATTGATTTTAATTCTGCAGTGTCCATGCGCAGACTGTGCGCCGATTTCAATTCACTGTACCACATCATCATAGATTTCGGTATCGGAATTGATACAATAAAGTCGAGAATTATCTCTTTCCATATTATAATTTTCCCATAAATTACAAATAGGTTGAACCAATTTCTTTTATAAAATATATTAAACGAAATCAAACAAATTTATCCTAGAAATATTTATTGTAAAATATCTTACTTACAATACTATTTCGTTTGATACTTGATTAACATCAACTTTAGCTACTATTGGACGATTTAATCTACCTTCGGCCCATTCTTTGGGATGTGCTTTCTTTCGATGATGGTGCATATTAGAGCTAACTTTGAATGTTCTTGGACAATGAGGGCACGTATACAGGTCTTCTCCCGTGTGCGTGGCCATATGTTCGCGCAAGACGACAGCAACCTTAAATGCTTTATCACATATTGTACATTTATGTTTACGTTCAGCCTGATGAACGTATTTTTTATGACTGCGCAAAGCTGTTTCAGTTGCCGCAATTTTTCCACATTCACTGCAAACATATACCGTGCTACCGTCATGATGCGCCACCTGTTTATGCCGCTTTAAGCTGGAATGTGAATACAATTGGGCATTGCATATATCACAAGGCCACTTAGGTTTCTGAATGCCAGCATGTTCTAGTAAGTGTTGCTTGAGGGCATAAATACCATGAATAGTTTTACCACATTGGTCACAAACCCGATCGACATTATGCACAGTCCGTTCATGCACCTTTCGTCGTTGTTCGGTGGGAAAGCCTTTCCCACATTCGCTGCACACGAAATCGGTGCCTGTCTTGTGTGTTTCGATGTGACATTTTAGCACAGTTTTCTTGGCAAAGCGTTTCTTACATACGGGACATTCGAAGGACCGTTGTTGGCCCTCTTCCGTGTGCTTCTCGAGTTTATGACTGTTCAGATTACGACTAGTGGTACAACACTTGCCACATTCATCACATTTGAAAGCGTTCGGATCAATGTGAAAGCGTATGTGTTCTTCTATATGGAAACGATGGCGCAGCTTGCGCTGACAACATGAGATGTAGCACTTTTGGTTACGATGCTCCTCGCGAAAATGTTTTCGTAATAAGGTTAGGTTTGTGTATGTCTGACCGCATACAACACACTCTAGATCTTGCTTCCACTGAGCAATAAAGTCATCTATTTCCTTGGATCTCTGTCTAGCTTTCGTGTCGTTCTTAAAGGTCTTTCCAGCCTGATCATCAGTATCCCCATTTGACGAGAAGTTACCATCATCTTGAGAGTTATCTTCAATGGGAATTTTGCCATTGTCTTTAGAAGTATCTTCATTTTGGTCTGTCTTGACTTTAGATTTAGTTTTTTTGATTGATTCATTCTTAGGTTTTCGACCACGCTTTCTAGGAAGGTCTTTATCTTTTGTTGTATTGCCGTGTGATTCCGTCTTGGCTTTGGCTCTCTTTTTCCTCGTTTTAATAACACATTGCAACAAAGGCTTCTCGTCGTCTGAACTAAACTGATAATCGTGGTGGTGCTCATCGAAAAATTCTACCTCGGGAAGAGATACAACGTTTTTGTCATCTTCAGCAGCAAGGCTGGAAATGACATCCGCGTCATCGATAATACCACCTACAGGATCTTTGATGTCTTCTTGAATTTGATGGAAAAGAAAATCATCTTCGGTTTTTATCACCGTTTCAATTTGCTTGATATCTTCGACGAGTTTTGTTTGTGCCTGAAGAACGGATTGTTGGAATTCGTGGAACTCACTAATATGCTGCCAGCACTGTAGACATATTACAGTGACAGACTTCTCCTGCTCCAAATTGAGAAGCTAGAAACGTTGAGGGAAAATCGTTGTTGATCATATTGCCCAAACTTTGTACATGTTCTTGTCGTATCAATACCATTTATACTCACCATTGGATCGAAATATTTAACAGTGGTTTCATATATTTTATTACTGCTGCCGTTTTCATCGTATAAACTCTTGCACTCATTGCAAATTTCCACACATAATCGGCACAATGTAGATTGATCCATAATTATATTTGTTTGTTATTTATATTTGTTTTTTATTTTTAACAAAAACCAGAGAACCGAGCTGACCGAAAACGCCGGCGTCGTAGGAGTCAGCGGTGCAACGACGGCGCGATTTTCGCAAGCGGCGGCTAATTTTAGGAATTTTTTTGCTAAATGAAGAATACAACTTGCATGTATATTTTGACCTAAACATAAATTAAAAAGAAAGTTTTTTTTTCAGCTAACTTATTCTTGCATGTACTAAATGGATTGCACTTTGATAAACCAAAATTAATCAAAGACTTTACTTAGGCCGACCGTAGAGTTTTAACTGTCAGTTTCAACTGTACAGTTAAACTGTCATTATCACTGTCATGTCATACTTGACATTGTTGTGTAGCTCCTCAACGTAGAATCCAGTTATGTAGTCTAATATTTTTCCTTGAAAACTACTCATTCTTCCGTTTTTTCTTACAACGTATCACGGTTTTCTGGTTCATCGCTTGTTGATATAATATCGCCAGTCGTTACATTTGACTCATCGTTATTGTTTAAATTATTTTATGACTCGTCCGCATTTTGGATTACTTTAGTGTTGGAAATAATCTTTTGCAGTCTTTCCCCCTCTTGCTCGTGTCTGAATACAACATAGCTTGAATTATTCATATTTTTTTTCTAATTATAAATCAAATTTTATATCACAAATCAATCAAAATCACTAAGATTTTCTAAGATTTCAAAAAAAATATTAATTGTAATTCAAAAATTCCATTTGAAATTCAAAAAGTGTCAACTGAAATTCAAAACTCGTCAATTGAAATTCAAAAATGTAAACAATAAAATAAATAAATGGTACCCCCTTCCCCCACCTAATGTACATTACTTTTTTTGAGTTCTGAATTTCAAATAGTGTCTTTTAAATTTTAAATTGTGTCTTTAGAATTACAATTGATATTTTTAAAATTTCAAATGCAATTTTTGCATTTCAACTGATATTTGTTGAATTTCAAATGGTGTCTTTTGAAATACAATTAAAAGTGGTGTAGTGACGTCTTATATAAAGCTCCCAATTTACTATTCCGCCCTAGAAACCATATATTTAAACCGAAAAACTTCAAATATGGCAAAATACCGTGATTTCAGGCTTTGAAATTATAAATATGGCTTCAAAACATCTATGTTTTTAAACAAATCTCTTCATTGGGCAGCTACCCGTCTTGTCATCCCCTTGGTTGCGCCCATTTTCTACGCCTACCCAACTTTGATTAAGATAGTAAATACAAATAAACCAGATTATTTACTTATTATATACTTTTTATTACAAAAGTGAATGCATATGCTTTTAAAATAATTATTAGAACAGTACCAAAGTGTATATATACCAGATGAAGTCAGGAGACCAGCTGATTTGATTTTTTTTTCGATTGTAACCATCAAATTCCATGCTTTTTGCTTTGGCCGTAAGGTTTACCATTCAAAAATGTACTGTATGTTGTTGTTGCTCTTTTGCTGCTATCACCTTATATATAATTACGCCTTGAATAATACAAAGTTTTTCTACATGCATTTATGTACATTTATCTTTAGCTGAAATACCAACCGAACACTGTTCGCCAAACAGATAGCAATTTAGAATTTCTACTCAGTTTTTGACACCGATTTGAGGATTTCTTCAAAATATATTGTGGATGTTTTTTTGCACGTTACGTTCAAAGGTATGTATTTCAATATAAAGTTAATTAAATATTTGAAATAAGATAACAATGACGGGACGTAGTAAAAACAAACTCGAAAACAAAACTCCAAATTGAAAGACATAAAACGCGATTTTTAGATAAATTGTGAGAGTATCGAGCTATCTAAACTATACCAGAAACTAAGAACTCTGTTACGTTAACGCTTTTAGAAAGCATTATTCCACTGAAACACTAAGCATATAGTATAGTTTCTTATAATTTTAATTTTCCAAAATTAATTTATTTCTGGTGAAATTCTTAAGCTCATGTCTGTCAAAACCCTTTTTAAGCACTCATTTTTATTGGGAACATTCCTTAACGAGGCTAATAAATCAGCATTGCGTTTTATCTTTCCCTTGTATAAAGCTACTAAAACTCCAAAGTGATAAAGTTATATTTTCACTGATAGACGTTAATCCGGAACATTTGAAGAATGCAACAATCCATTTACTAATATTTATACTGATTGTTTTAATTATATTGATTTTAAAATCTTATTTTCCATCCTCCTCATTGTTTTGTCGAAGAAATAATAATAATTAGCAATAAGAAAAAATATATTACTTCTTAGATTCTAAATAATAATTTCATTTGATACCAAACTAATGTCTACTTTATTCGATACGGGTTTATTAATTCTGGCCTCCGCCCATTCCTTGGGATGGGCCTTCTTACGATGGTGATGCATATTGGCACTAACCTTGAATGTTTTCGTACAGTGCGGACATTGATATAGATCTTCACCCGTGTGAGAGGCCATATGTTCCCTCAAAATTTTTGGAAACTTAAATGCTTTATCACAAATATTACATTTAAATTTACGCTGGATAAGATGAACGATTCTCTTGTGACTTCGTAAAGCGTTTTCGGATGTGAAAATTTTCCCACATTCACTGCATATATAAACCGTTGTGCCGTCGTGATGAGTGATTAGTTTATGTCTCTTTAAACTCGAATGTGAATTCAACTGGGCTGTACATTGGTCACATGGCCATTTAGGCTTCTTAACCCCAGCGTGTTCTAGTAAGTGCAGCTTAAGTGCGTATACACCATGTATAGTTTTGCCACATTGATCACAAATGCGATCGGCTTGGTGAACCATCCGTTCATGTATTTTGCGTCGGTTTTCCGATGGAAAGCCTTTACCACATTCACTACAAATGTGGTCGCGTCCACTTTCGTGAACCTCCATATGCGTTCGTAGAATGGTTTTGTTTGAAAAGCGTTTGTGGCAAACATCACACTCAAACGGCCGTTGTTTGCCTTGTTCGGTGTGCATTTCCCGTTTGTGTTTGGCTAAGTTCCGGCTGTTTGTACTACACCTGCCACATTCATTGCATTTGAAGGCGTTCGGGTCAATGTGCAGACGAATGTGTTCGACTATATGGAATCGATGATAAAACTTGCGTTGGCAACATATAACGTAGCACTTCTCATTGGGGTGTTCAGTGCGAAAATGTTTGCGTAGTAAAGTGAAATTTGCAACTGTTGTCGAGCAACATACACAGTCCAGTTCCTGCTTCCACTGGGCTATAAAGGCATCACACTCTATCGTTTTGTCTTTAACCGATTTCTTGTCACTGCTGGAGCCATCACCAATTGTGTCATCCATTTCATTGTTGGATGAGCCACCACCATTTGGATCTTGGGAATGTTCTTCCCCCATGTTGACATCATCAATATTTCCTTCAGTCTCGATTGAAGATTTCTTTGATTTTCTTTTGCGCTTCGCCTTTGGTTCTTTCGCAGGAGCCTTTTCCTTCTTATTTGCACTTCTGGTCTTTCTTTGTTTTCTAGGTGTAACGGTTTTTTCATTAGCATTTTCGACATCATCGATCTTTTTGGTAATTTTTCTTTTCTTTTTAGCCTTTGTAATATGTTCAATCAATGGTTTTTCATCATCGTCCGATGTAAATGGATTATCATCGTATGCATCGTGCCTTTCGCAATCGGATACATCCTTCTCATCTTTAAGGTCATCATTGCACATCCCAGCCAGCCCGGTAGCATGTATCACTTCGATAGGCATTTGTTCCAGCGGCATTTCATCTTCTACTTTCACCTCCGGAACAATTTCCTTTATATCCTCCTGCAGTTGAGTTTGCGTTTGCAGGTCTGATTGGGCCTGCAGCACAGACTGTTGGAAGCCATAAAATTCGCTTATGTGACGCCAACATTCCACACATATCACTTTTGAATCCTGTTCATTTGCTGGGCTCAATAGCTATAGAGAGGTAAAAAGGCAAATTTTTGATGTGTGATTGTGATTCTACAGATAAGTACAACGTTTTCTGAACTTACTATCGGATCAAAATATTTAAGTGTAATTTCATAAATATCATTTCCTTGACCGTTATCATCATACAAACTTTTGTATTCTTGACGCAAGGAAACACACAGACGACACAAGGTTTTTTCAGACATAATTATTATTTTTAAATGCGAATATACAGCATTTTTACTTTTTCAACTTACAATAAATAATATAAACCTTTGTTTACGAATAAAAGACATAAAAAGAAGTGGAAAAAGAGCTGCCAGACTATGTCAATAATATTTTTTTGACACATCTACCAAAACTACAACTGTTCCGTATGAGAGCTCACCTCACACACGCTCGTATAGGTTTGTTTAGACGAACCAAATATTTGGGCAAAAGGGCTGTCGGGCAAATAAAAATCAGAATTTTTTATTTTTGCTGATTTTTTCCAAATGTTTCAACGTGAGCAGACGTGTTTTCGTGAAGTGGAATTTTTACAAGGTCAATTTTTTCGGACGAATTTAAAAAAACTACTACTACGTGTGTTTCGGCGAATTGAAATAGACGAAAATGGAGAAAGTAGAAACAAAGAGAAAAAATATTTAATTTGATGTAATTTGTGAAAATGCAAAAAATAAATTTTTTTAAATTGTTAAAAATTAAAAAAAAAAAAACAGTAAACCTATTTCATATAAAATGGTTTTGTGCAAATCAATTTCGTTTGTGTGGTTGTAAATCAAATGTGGTTGTAAAGCTAAATTTTCATACAAGTCTTTTTAGACACGCAAAATATTAGCGCAAAAACGTTGTACGAGACAGTGCGTTTTACATAGATTGGAGTTGCCCCACAAATACAAAATTTTGCGCAAATATTTTGTATGTTGAAAATGGTCTTCCGTCTGACTACGCTCAAAATACGTCACGGAAATTTAAGGAATACGATTTAATTCACGCTATTAAAATTAATGATTATTAAAATTATTAATGATTGATTAGACTTAGCCTGGATAATTCCAGCGTAAGTCAAAATTATGATTATCGAGGCTAAGCCCAAATAAGTCAACACAAAATATTTTTTTGAAAATTTGTTTTGATACACATATATTTATTTTGTAGTGGCGTCAATGTGAAAAAATATTTTTTTATTTTGTGCAAAAAATTAATTTTTTATTAACGTTTTTGTTATCGCAGCTTGTTATCCCGGCTATTATTTCGTATATTTTTGAAACTTAATTTCTGTATATATTGTGATAGAATCCTGGATCTTCAGAATAATTAAGCAAAAGTTATTTTATATAAAGTTTTATTTTAGAACAATATAGAAAACTATGTGAATGGTTGAAACGAAAAATATTGACTTAATTTTTTCACTTCAATTTATTCAAATCAAGCATTGAAAATATCTGAAGTTTCGGGTCACGTAACTTGGGAAATATGGGCTACAGAAAAAAATATTTAAATTAGTTTCCTCAAAAAAATTAAAAGCCCTTTCCAACAAAACTAATTTCATGAAATTTTTCTTTAATTGTTTTCCTCTTAGAATTAAAATATCTACGCAATAATTTCTAAATTTCATATTATAAGTACTGCTATGAATAGTAGTGTCTTTTGAGTAGTTATTCGTGCTATCATTTCACAATATCCAGATTAAGCTGGTATTTTGTTCATTATCTTCGATTATTTTATATAGACTGTGCAATTCACTTATAAGAGCAGTCTTATCTTGAGTAGAGACTTAATATTGATGTCATTTTGTTTATTGCTTATTGGGATGTGTAGGGTATTATTAGTTCTTTTTATAAATTTTAATATTGTTTCTAAGTTAATTTTATTATTCATAATTTAAGATGGAAGTATTTTATAACCACATACGGCCTATCTGGCTCGGTTATTTTTTTTTTTTGATTAATAATAAAATAAATTAATAATAAAATAAAATGCCTAAAATAAATATTGCGAATGTGTCCGTATTTTAGATTTAAGCCTTTCTGTCAATTATTACGAGAAATTTAAGAGTCTATAATTTGTTGTGTCTATAGAAAAGCACACAAAAAGCTCGTAGCAAAAGCATTTCTTATCTACGTTTATAGAATTCATGTAATTGTTGAATGATTCTTGATCGTTCGCCTCAGACGAACGAAAATGTTATAGAAACAAGCCCTTAGTCTGAGATAACTATCCAGTATAAGTGGAATTTATGGCTGTCCAAAAATGTAATTATATAGGTCATTTAAAAAAATTTAATAATATAGTGTTCCATTGTAAAATGACACAGTTCAACCTTTCCAAGAAAACCAGAAATTTGAAAAAATAATCAGTACTGTTTTTATAGCCGATTCTAATTTAAAGTTTTAAATGGCCCACCCAATACATAAAATATGGTATAAATATAAATAAAATATTTTTTTACAATTTGTGTTAAATCAAGCATCTATATAGTAGTTGGCGATGATGTTTTTTATTTTGAGTAAAAAATTAACTCTTTATAAACTTTTTTGTTATCGCAGCTAGTTATCTCGGCTTAAACAAAAACTGGCCTACTGAATTTTGTTCGAATTGAATGGCTTATAGCCAACTAATTGGTCAAAAATATTTCACTAAAATTTCAATCCCATATAATTACAACTTCAAACATCTTCTATCGCTTTGCTGCAATATTTAGTGTGTCTGCCCCCTCATCAATGATAGATAATAAAAAATGCAAACGTTGTTTTAAACTAAATAACTATTTCATTTTTTACTAAACTTAAATTGACATTATTATTTATTACATGCTTATTGATTCTTGCATCTGTCCATTCCTTTGGATGTTCTCTTTTCCGATGATGGTGCAGATTGGCGCTTACTTTAAACGTTTTTGGACAATATGGACATTGGTAGAGATCTATGCCTGTATGTGAAGCCATATGTTCCCTCAAATTTTTGGGAAATTTAAAGGCCTTCCCACAGACATTACATGTGTACTTTCGTTCCATTATGTGAACCAGCCTTTTATGGCTATGTAAAGCACTCTGGGATGGGAACGATTTTCCACATTCACTGCATTTGAAAGCCGTAGAGCCGTCGTGGTGCCGAAGCTGCTTATGTCGCTTCAAGCTTGAATGTGAATGCAGTTGCACATCGCACAGATCACAAGGCCATTTAGGTTTCTGCACGCCCGCGTGTTCTTGTAAATGTTGCTTAAGTGCATAAATACCATGAATAGTTTTACCACATTGGTCACACACCCTATCCACATTATGTACCATACGTTCATGTATCTTTCGACGCTGTTCGGTGCAGAAGCCTTTGCCACATTCACTGCACACGAAATTACGTGAACTTTTATGAACATCCATGTGTGTTCGCAATTTAGTTTTATTTTGGAAACGTTTCTGGCATACTTCACACTCAAACGGCCGTTGTTTGCCTTCATCGGTATGCAAGTCCCGTATGTGTTTGGCCAAGTTGCGGCTGTTAGTACTGCACTTGCCACACACGTTACATTTGAACATGTCGGGATCGATATGCTGCTGTATGTGTTCATATATATCGCAGCGTTTAGAAAATTTACGGTCACAGCATATAATATGACACTTCTCGCTGGGATGTTCAGTCCGAAAATGACCGCGCAATAGACTAAAATTTAAAGCCGTTGCGGAACAGATTACACATTCCAGTTCCGGTTTCCACTGAGCTATAATGGAGTCTTTGTCATTATTAGAGGTGTCACCGTTATCATCATCTGCTTCATTATTAGATACTGTATCAGTATCTTGTAAAAGTTTCTCGTTTTTCGAAACATTAGACTTGACTTTTGTGGGTGAAGGCATTGTATTTCCTTGGTTCTCGGGCTTTAAATCCTTTTTAGATTGTTTTGACTTATCGTTAAATATGGATGTACTTTTCTTCTTCTCTTTATCGCGTTTGTTCTTACCGCTTTTTTCCTTCTTTTCTGATAACTTCCTTAAACGCAACATCAGGGGCATTTCATCGTCTTCTGATGTGTATTTAACGTCGTCCTTAGTGGTATGACCTTCGTGTGTAGAAACCACCTCTTCTTTACACCTCGGATCCACGGGAGTATATATTACTTCAATGTGTTCTGTGACCAGTTTCATTTCGTCTTCCATAACTGTCTGTTTAACAACTTCCTGCAAACTTATTTCTAAATCCTCGTGAGCTTGTAGTATAGTATTTTGGAAACTATAAAAGGCACTGATATTGCTCCAGCATTCCAAACAGACCACCTTCGATTCCTGTTCATGATCCGCACTGAGCAACTAATTATAATCAAAAATTGATTTAGTAGTCTTTTGAAGAAATTTTTTATTCACTTACCATCGGATCGAAATATTTAAGTGTAATTTCATAGATATCATTTCCTTGGCCATTTTCATCATATAAATACTTATACTTATGACATAAACTAATACACAAGCGACAAAAACATCTCTCTGGAAGAGGCATATTTGTTCGATTTTTTCCAATGTTTACAAGACTCACTTGTTTTTCTCTTGTTGACGTTTAGACAACAACTGGTGTCTCTTGTGTCATGAAGGGATGGTGACCATTGTCAATATTTAGATTTTTGATGGTGCCACCAAAGGTGGTGGTTGCTGATAGTGCCGGCGCAGTAAAGGGAGTATTTCATTAGGAAACCTTAGGGTGCATTCAGACTATCCTATTGTGTCGTCACATCTACAAACAGTGTATGACGAAATACAAGAACGCAATTTTATTGCGGTGAATGGAGAATGAGTGAGAACAAGTAAATTGAATATAAATGCTGACTTTATGTGGCCGCATCGGCAGCGCAGCTGCTGCACCCGAATAGCCCTACATGATCTGTAGTGACTACAATGCCAATTGTTGAGTAGTTTTTTTTAGCCATATTAAAAAAGTATTATATATGCATTTTGTAATTTGTTTTAAATTGGACCGATGGCTTTGAATTACAAGTTGAAATAAATAAATCAAATGCCATATGAACTGACTGTAGCGGCTTATATGACAGAGTCAATACATTACGATCAGTAATTACCGATTTAGGTATCACTTTGAATGACATATAGTTTAAAGTGATCGTTATTTGTATAACCAAGAAATACCTTACCTTCGCTTTTTATTCCACGATGTATTTAACGGCTTTGTTGTATTTGTATGTATTTATTTTATCCAATCAGCTTCTATCACTAATATTGTTGAATTCTTTGGTTATTTTATTTCACTTGGATTGTTAAAGTCTACATTTTCAAAATTGCCTCCTTCACTACAGTTTCAGCTATTTTTCAGGTATAAAAAACAAAAAAGAGAAGTCTTTTGGCCGGCCTGCGGCGGCAGCATCTTCCGCTGACTCGTATTCTATAAATGCGAACCATCGATGTTTCTGTGTCTCGTAGTCCACCGGCATTTGGCATTTGTATATCGGCAATATCGCCAAAGGGTATAAAAGCATCATTTAACAACTTCTCATTGACTTCGTCCGCCAAAGACCCCACATAAATTGTTCTTTTATCATTGGACACAGGACGGTATGGTTTTATGTGAAAACGTATAATGTAAATTAAATTTTGTTTCAGTGTTTTTGTTTACAATCTTATTCTTCTTCTTCGTTTTCATTTTCTTGAATCATTCACAATAGACAAATGACAAAACATATGATTGGTGAATTTTATCACTATTGAGTAGGAACCAGTATTCTGGAATTGGAATAATTCCAACTGGAATTTGTGATAATATACGCGTCAGCCGCAAGTCGCCTTATTCAAATAAAGGCCTTTTTAGACGTTCAAAATATCTGCGCAAAAAGCCGTTGTACACAATAGGACTGCGATAACACAAACGGTAATACAGTTACTTTTTAACAAAATAAAAAAAATATTTTTTCACAATGTCGCCAACTTCAATATAAATATTTGTATCAAAACAAATTTTCAAAAAAAAAAAATTGTGTTGACTTTTTAGACTTAGCCTCGATAACTTTTCAGACACACATTAATACTACTGTTGGCGACAAGATTTTTTTATTTGGAATTTTTATATTCAGGATTTTGTTATCGTCATATGAAAGATATTAGGCCTGTTCGATTGGGCTTACTAGCTTACAATTAAGAGACTTGAGAAGGTGGCAACGTTGCTACACATTGGTTTTTCTTAAATAGATTAACAGGAAAAATTTGGTAACACCAATAAGAGAGTAGTAAGCAACTTTCTTGTTAAGCGAGTAAATTCCATACAAAAATTAAGCTTGTAAGCCTAATCGAACAGGCCTATCATTAGCCGTTGCGACCAGACGTGCGTATTTAGGTTAGGCCCTTATGCACTTATCGCTCTTTTACATTAAATAATTTAGGTATGATTTACGCTTTCAACGAAAAGTTGACATTTTACAGTGCTGCCCACGTCTGTCCTATAAAATGTCAACTCTTCGTACTCATTTCCTGTTAAACATTTCTTTCTTTTTTGCAGAATCCGTCATTGGAGGTGGGTGTTTCTCTGAAGACTGAATTTGAGTTGGTGAATTTAGAATTATTCCACTAATATTATTTTCTCTTCTTTTACATAGGACTGTCTTTGATTGATAAATCAATTGAAACAAACAAATAAAAATATCAAAATGGTTGCCGTCAAGAAACAGGTAAATTGGTGAAAATGTGCATTATAGTGATGCAGAAACTAACCGCACTTTTTTGTTTTGCTTACAGAAAAAGGCTTTGGATTCCATCAACTCCAAATTGGCTTTGGTTATGAAATCCGGCAAATTCTGCTTGGGTTACAAACAAACCTTGAAGACTTTGCGCCAAGGCAAAGCTAAATTGGTATTGATTGCCACCAATACCCCTGCCTTGAGGTGAGAATTCCACGTGGAATATGTGGTCATTTGGAATTTAACATTTTAGCCGCTTTGTGAGAACAATCTTTACAAAGTACAAATTGTATGCTGCGGGAACCATATGGAGTCTTGCGAGACTGAGAAGTATGTTTCCTTAAAAAAAGAAATACAAGAAAACGCCCGTTTCTATTTAAAGTGCCTTTGTGACAGTACATTATGTGCTAAGGACACACGTGTCATGTGTTCACTCTGAACGTCGTCAGTATATGCCAAGACTTCATGGGGTTCCTGTTGCTTCAATGTGTAAAAGTAAGTTTGTCATCATTCAAAGCTCAGTCTATTCCTTTTTCATGATGAATGTATTATTCAGATCTGTTGTGTTGAAACATATTTTATACTAGAGACTCTTTCTGACGAAACGACGCTCAATAGTTAAATTCTCATTCATTTGTGATTCGTGCGACTAAATGTTTTTCTTTATTTATTTTATAGAAAATCTGAAATTGAATACTATGCTATGTTGGCCAAGACTGAAGTTCAACATTACAGCGGTACCAATATTGATTTGGGTACTGCCTGCGGTAGATACTTCCGTGTCTGCACCATGTCCATCACCGATCCAGGCGATTCTGACATCATCCGTACCGTCGGTGAAAACTAATAGTGGAAAACAGTTTTGTAAAGTGTTTTTTATTTATAAGAAAATAAAAACTACAAAATTTATTTGTAAAACTAACGTGTGTTAATTTGAAATGCGGACGAGAATGGGACATAGTGTGGCTTGACCAGAATGGGTGGGTGTTGAATTGAATTTTGGTTCATACAATGTCATTAATGGGGGACTGCAATTAATGCAATGCAACTCTAGGAGCGCTCCATGCAAACAATTAAATCAATGCTTTTTTAACATTCGTTTTTATTTTTCATTTCAACATGAAACATTTCATTACGAAAAATGACTAATTATTATTGCCAAGACTCACAAGATAAAATAAAAACCGCTTGGTCTGTTCAACGTCGATTTATTTAACGCCAGACGTTTTCCAGTTAGAAATAAAAGGCTCCTCATCAGTGTTATTAACAATTTCAATAGAAAATATCAAAGGAAATCGAGAAATGAGTTTTAATTTAAAACTATGTATTCATTTCATACAACGGCCTTTTGCTGAATTCCGCAATTTTTACAACCCCCATTTTTGCAGATTCGAGTTTTCGAATTTAAACAAAATCTTTTTAAAGAGAAATTGATAATGCAGAAAATACGATTTGTAAAAATTGTAGAAGTCAGCACGGGGCTGAATATAAGGAAGCTCTCAGTGTTGCTGCCAGATTTTTCTTTTAATCGTAAGCACCAACAGGCCTAATGTATCGGTATATTAATTATTAAATATAAAACATAATAAACAAGAATGAAAAATAAATAAAAAAGTTTAATATGTAACGAGGCTCTCCCAGCCTACTGCAACAAGTATGTAAGGGGAACTTATCAAAGTCAATGATGATAAAAACAATCACAAATGATTAAATAGTACTTGTTATTTTGTTGTGACCAATGTTGTTTTCTTATTAACTTCAATTTTGTTGTTGTACGGGCTAATTTGGCCAACTTAATTAAATAGTACGCTGAATCCAATACAAAGTCGTCACCGATATTTTTCAATAGAAAAGAAAATTTTCTCAAAATAAAAATACACATTTAGATTTCAGTCCTTTGTTTATATTCCTTCCTTTGTTCCTTTGCCTTAGACTTAAATATTGTAAACAATTTTGCATGAACAACTATACTATCATATGGGTATTTACAATAAAATAAAATGCTATTTTAAAGGATCTGCTACCACTTTATATCTTCATTTTCTAATCCATGTAATAAATCTTTAATACTGCGGTAACCATGCGTGGTTTGGGCCTTTTTGATATCCACTTCGTTAGAAGTAACCAGGAGACTGGACCAACCAGCATTGCGAGCACCTGTATAGTCCAATGCGTACATATTTCCTATATGTAGAGCTTCATGTGGACAGAGACCATATATTTTCAAAGACGCGTCATATATCTCTTTGTTGGGCTTTTGAAAGCCCACATCATATGATGTCAGTATAAAATCGAATCTATCCGCCAAATTTATCTCTTTCAAAACTTGTCTTAAGCTCGGATCGAAATTCGATATCACGCCTACTTTTTTCCCCGCCTTACGTACTTTTTCCACCAGTTCCTGAGCGCCATCTATGGTCCTATAACATTCACTTGTACGGTATATAGTGATTAGGGTTTTCGTTAGTTCCTTTAGTTTTTCGGGATCAATATCCGGCTTTACACATTGAAATATGTTATTCACTAATTGAGACCACCATTGTTGCCATGTAAAGTTTGTTGTGTTATAACCCCAGTTTGGATGCAGTCTATTCATGGCTTTGAATTCACTCTTGAAGCATTTCTCCAATGCCGATTGATCTACTATAATGCCCATCTCCGCTGCAGTGATTGCATACTGCTGCTGTGGTGGCATACTAAAACGAACCAATGTATCGGTTATGTCAAAGGTCACCAGGCGGAAACGTTGCAAATTTCTTAATAATTTTGTGCTGTTTAACATACTTTTTACTTTCTTTATTCTAAAAAATATATATTATTATGAAATCGTTTATTTTATGATATTTGTTTATATTTTGCCATCACATACATACATACATCGACACATGTAGTCGATGTTACACGGCTTCCGTTAAATACGGGGTGGACGTACAGTACAGTAAACAGCTGGGCTTATTTTATTTATTTGTGTGCTTATTATTGTAATGCAATTTTTGCATTTCCTTAGAGGTAATGGCGCAAGTGGAAGATATTCCTAGTAAAAAACGTCGGTCTGATGCCGAAGATGGCCTAACGCTTGGAAAGGAAGACACGACGGTTTACATTGAAGACACCAATAGTAAGACAACAATCAATTCAGGCAACACAAACATGACTACTCCACTGTCGTCATCTTCTGTACAACTAAGACCAAAAATTTTATGTAAAAACGCAAAATTCAGTTATATTGAGCCAGGAGGAAAGAAATTTGTTTGGAAATCTTTAAAACAAATAGTCACACATGAGAGATCACTGCCTTGGCCGGAAGATGTAGTTCTCTGTAAGTGCGGATACAATTGAAACACATATATATTACCTTGTCAAGCCAATGATATATTCTTTACAGATAATTCCCTAAACGCTCCACCGTCATTAAAGCCAGCCAAGAAATATTCAGACATTTCCGGCTTAGAAGCATCGTACACGGATCCACAGACCAAACTACACTACCACAATGCTGAAGAATTTCGCATTATACGAACTTTACCATCCGACATTATTCAAGGCTATTTAGCTCTCAGAGGCGCTACTAATATTGTGGGTTAGGGTTTGTCCAGTATTTGTTATACAACATGTTAGTGTTATATTATGTTAAGCCGGAAGACCAGGGCCAGTACCTCTATGCTGCGATAACGAAAACCTTTAACTCCCTATAATATTTAGGTTCTTGCAGCATCCGCTGGTGATATAAATAGTTTTAAAGTATAATCTAAAGCGCCTTGGAGACGATCAAATAATTCCATCAATCGGTTGTGTGTGTGCCTCTAATCGGGTTCCGTCGGCTACACGTACACGACGTCGGCAATGATTGACATAAAAAACAAAATTTTTTGATATTTTCGTCGATGGCGTTTTCGTCGATGGTCTCCTGTTACGATTGTCAATCATGACTCATTTAGTATTAAAAATTTGTGTGAGATGGACAAGTGCGCGGGTGAAAAAAAATTCATTTTAAAATTTATAGAATGCTATGAGAGCTTACCGCCTCTGTGGAACACCAAAGTGGATGCCTACAGCAACAGGGAGGAAAAAAGGAAGCAGTATGAGCTACTGCTGGATGTTTTTAATGAGGAGTATCCCAATGGGACAGTTAATGATGTTAAAAAAAAATTAATTCTCTACGGACAAATTTCCGACGGGAGAAACATTAGCGGAGTGCAGCAAAAGTAGTATGAAAGTTTCAACCGAACACAACGAAGTCAAACACAAAGTGATGATTGCCGTATTTTGTGGTGCGTTTGCGGGCAAAACACGAAGGCACACACTAATACATATGCACGCGATTGATGGAATTATTTGATCGTCTCCAAGGCGCTTAAGATTCAGTTTATTTTTCCAAAATTGAAAGAATATGCAATTCATTATTTATTATGTTCTGCTGTTCTCCTTGATATTTTGATCAGATTATATATTACCAATTCTAAAATTTAACCATTTTTAACTTATTTTTCTTTTCCAAAATAACTCAATAATCGTGCTGTCGTTTTGTAACGCGGAGTATATACATGGTCATATTTGGCAGAAGAGTTTGAGTTACGAAAAAATAAAACATATCACTGAACTTATTTTTAATAAATCTGTTGTATTTATTGTTATTAAGCAAATATTTTCTTTATTTTTATTGTTTTTACAATTTCAAATTTGGTACATGCGTGTACTCGAAAGGTTAAATATAAAACTGATACAAAACAGGTATGAATACCATTCCTGTAAACAAATTTTAACCAAATTCGGTTAAACAATAAACTCAAATATCACTATAAGGTAATGAGTCGCTCACATTTACGTGTTAGATTTATTTTATTTTTGTTTGCTGTAACAACTAATTTTACATCGTATTAAACTAATTTTCATTATACAATATTTTATAAAAATTCCCCACATAATTCTCCAACGTAGTTTGTTTTTCTTAGAAAATCGTAATTAAAGCAAAAACTCCGTATAATAGTGCGCAAGGGTAAGCAATTAGCACTTGTTGGTGATCCATTGAATAGGCTGTTACAAAGAGTTTGGAAGCCGACAAAGAACACCAAAATATGCAGATACCGGCTACAATCAGTCCAATCGTTCCCCTGAAATATAAGAAAAACACATATATTTCCCTACTCTTCATTTGTAACTAATTTATTATTATTTATTAGAGTGCCCAACACCGAGGCACTTCGTGTTGGCGCAATTCGACCTGTACGGTCTTTCAAAATACCCTTGTGCATTTATTTTGAAAACAAAAATGTTTACTCACTGTATAGTTATCAAAACGTTAACTCCTGATAAAACCACCATGGGCAATAGACAATAACCCAAAACGGAAACAACAGCTCCAAATGTAACATTCGCTTGCGAGGCCATGAGGCTGAGTAGACAATAGAATGCTATGCTTCCCATAACTCCAATGCCGTATATATACGAGAATGTTACTTTGCCACTCTAGAAGAGAATACGATAAGACAATCATAGGCACACATCTATATTGAGCTTTTATTACCAGTAATAAAAATCCGCCCAACGCCAAGCAGAAAACCAATGGGCCAGCCATGTCAGTGTCTTGAAGTATTTGTTGATCGGCTCCGCGCATCGGATTTAAAACGGCCAAAGTCTAGATTTGGAAATATAAATAAAGATGAATGTGTATGTACATATGTATATGTTACGAATATTGTTATAAATTACATTACCTTTTGGAAAATGTGATTAGGATTTATACCCAACTCCTCCAATAAAGGCGGTTCGTCTTCGAACTCATTGCCTGTGTTGCCGGCGCCCGCCTTAAAACCTTTATCCTGTTCATATGGATTTGTAGCATAGGCATTGGGATCATAAAATGAGCTCATGCCGCTGTTATTTGTATTGGCATAGTTTAAATCATAATTGGGAGGCACTGATGTCTGAGTGTTTTCGAAATTTTGAAAATTTCTGTTAATTGGACGAGAAGTGACAGATATATATTTGAATATAAATTGATGAGACATCCAATTCCACTTACAATTCCTGATCAAATTCGGGCATATCAAAATTGTATGAATTGTCAGGGCCTCCCCCTGACGTGTAAAAATCATTTGGTCCACCGAAATTAGCCATGTTTTAGCTTTTTTTTATGTACTATTCTGTCGTATAGTTGCAGAATAAACTAGTAACATTAAATTGACACTTTATTTAATAAAATTGATTATCTTAATGTTTAACACCACGAATTTTTTTTTATTTTATGCGACGTCAGCTGCTGTTGCCATATCGAATATTTACAGTATTGCCAGAATGAGAAGTTCTGTCACGTACACGTTGTGTATTTACGCCCCAATGAATCGCCACTGAATAATATATGTTGCCATAATGGAAAAAATAGAAGCCTGTCTTAGAAGAAGACAAATGGTCACTCGTACTTTTGCTGTTTGCAAAGTTAATAGCCTTTTCAGACTGCATGCGAAATCTAGCTGAAATGACATAAGGTCTATTTACAACTGTCAGATCCCATACACATTTGACATTTTAAAATCGACATTATGTCATTTCAAGCTGTACAAATATTTGGTAGGTCTAAACCCCCTATAATTGTGAAAAAACTGTTGTACTGAAAAAAATAAATTCAGAAATTCCAATTGTAATTATTCCAATTAATGTTCAGAAATTTCAAAATTCTACAGAGACTTTGAAACATATCAAGACCATATAGGCACGAAATGGTATTGCAATTCTGAGTCTCTTATGTCCTCGTACACTTCATATCAGTCCCGTACGTGTGTCCAACAAAGCAAGAACTATGTAATTTCTGTAAACATGCGACATTGCTGTATTTATTCCCAATTCCAAATGAAAAGTTCAGAATTTTAAATGGTGAGTTCTGTATTTCTGAACAGCCGGAGAACCTTTTTGTATCAATTGTGTACATCCTTTGTTCCTGGAAATAGATAAGGATGGTGGGTAATGGAAGGGGAAGAAGGTTTAGAGAGGGGCGTTAGGGGCTAGATGTAGAGATTAGCAGTTTAGATTGTTTGATAGAGTAGATAAGTACTAGAGAGGAGGACTGATATATGAATTAGTGTATAATGTATTAAGTGTATCAGTATTAAAGTAAAAGCCGACTGTAGTATAAAAAAGGATGACTTTTTGTCAAAAAGTGTTCTTCCTTCTGTGTGAGTATGTGAGAATTTGATGGCCTGTTAGTTAAGTCGAGAGCGCCATCCGGTATACTTGTTGGCGGTACCATTATGGTTCTGTCTTCCTTAAGGCCCATTGGCTTGTGTGCATATATCTTTGCTTCCTAAGAGCCCCCCCCTAATCCAATTTAAACCTTTTGAGAATCCCAAAAGGTCATAGATGGTGCGAGTTGTAATTTCTTCTACATCAATTTGGAAATGATGTAGTTAGTACGTTTGCCTTCAAGTAAGTATAATCGCCATCAATATTCCAATATTCTATGTATTTTAGGCGCGTAATAGAAAATACAAGCTGTTGAATTAATACAAATTGAATGTATTATGTATAACATTACATTACTAAATTATAAACTATACGTTTGTGGAATTTGTTAGTCTCTCATTTCACCTTCTTCATCTTCATCGTCGACACCTTTTATGTACAAAACATTGTTGCAACGTATAAGAACTTCGCCCAAATTGCCTGCAATGTATAGAACGCCAGCTAATAGATATACACAATATTAAAGAAATCTTATATTTACATACCCGTAACTTGTCCATCTATGTGTTCCTCTGTATTGGCCAACTGCATATTCATATAGCCGTCCACGGACACCAGATAACCTTTGTATTCATGGCCCCATTTCAGCTTTATTATCACAGCTTTGCCCGTCAAACCATTCAAGAATGGTTTGGGATTAATTGGCATAGCAGCAGACATATTTAATTGTTTTATTTAATATACTTTTCTGAAGATAAAATAGAAATCTAAAAATCCGACCGGTCGCCAGTAAACAATCAATTTGCACGCGCACAAGGAACGATGCCGGCGTTTTATTGTCGACGACGGCGTCATTTGCGAATTTTGTTCGGCGGCAACTCAACTAGTACACGCAGAGAAAAAAGCTTGAGAAATCTAATAAAAAGTACAAGTTCAGACTTAATGCGAAATCGAACTTTAATTACATATTTTCTGTTTTTCTTTAACCCATTATTGCCGGTACCCGATCCAGTTGGAATTTTTCCTTGATTTTTTGAGTACTATCTAATTTTGGCCCAATTATGAATATGTTAGACACAAATTTGATATCTATATTCGTCTTCAAGATATGGCTGGGGTAGTTTTCTATCCCTTGTGCCATTGCATGTTTAAATTATTAAAAATAATGAAACAATCATGTCAATAGTAAATTGAAAATGTCTTTATGGAACATATCTTGTTTAGCAAAAGAGGTCAAAAAATTTTTTTTAAGTGGTAGAGGGCATATTTTATATAAAAAAAAAATAAAATAAAAAAATTTGCGGCGACCCATATTTTCCGAGTTACGCGGCCCCGAAATTTTGGAGATATATTCCTCGATATCTTTCATGTTTTTCATCGGATCGGGTCAATATGGGTATCATTAGAAAGCTTATCGCAATATCTTTGAAACGTATATATGTATATATGTATATATGTTTTTTCGATCCGATAACCCATTGCGAGCCAAATTCAATATTTACGATTTTTTAGTCGAACTTTCTACAAAAGAACTTATTATCTGGAAATATTACAGATATGTATCGCCATATTTTACATCACACACATGCAGACAGGATCCGATGAAAAATATGGAAGATATCGAGGAATATATCTACGAACTTTCAGGGCCCATAACTCGGGAAGTATGGGCCGCCGCCAAATTTTTTTTTTTTATTTTGATAAGAATAAAAAGTTTTACGTATGGTATGATTTTTGGACAAATTGGAGCTCTTGTGGTAAACTAGATATAAGCCATTTTGACTTACACTGGATAATTATCCAGGCTAAGTCGTACATTTTTAACACAAATTTTTTTCAAAATTTGTTTTCACACACACATTGACATTGCTTTTGGCGACAATTTTAAAAAAGTATTTTTATTTTGAGTGAAATTTTAATATTTTATTTAAATTTTTGTTATCGCAATATTTTATTTAGATTATTTATCCAGTCTTAAAGAAAAACAATATCCAGTCTAAAAGAAAATCAATTTGCAAATATCAGATCCCATACAAATTTGACATATGTAAATTGACCTTGAACTAAAATCGATTGATTTCGCATGCAGTCTGAAAATGCTATGCAAAATTGACCTTATTAGCCTTTTCAGACTGCATGCGAAATATACGTGAAATGACATAAGGCTAATTTACAAATGACAGATATCATACAAATTTGACATTTAAAAATCGATCTTATGACGCATATCTGAATGCAGTAAAAAATGTGCCCTAAAGGGTCCTTTAGTGAAATACGATTCGTTGTTAATGAATTCTATCGTGACGTACATGTTAATTAAAGAATATTATCGTATTTTTAGAGTACATTTTCTATTCGTTCTTCTATTTTAAACATAAAATGAAATTATCGTCATCTATTAATTTTCCTTTAAAAAAAAACAGCCATCCACGCCATCTACGTTACGATACGATTTTTGATAATCGTTTGTACACTTTCCCTGATTCCAGCGAACTCAGCTGATCCAATTGTACCTACTCAAATTTCACTAATTCTATTTTTTGGATTCTGTTCGCGGTTCATTGTGTATTGTTGTCCTTTGTCCAATTTTAAAAATAATATTTTCTGAATGGTATTAAACACATTATGTCCAGCCTGTTAAGTTTAATTAACACTCTGTGTGCCGAGTTGCGTTCCGATAAAATCACCACTCGCAGCAAGGCAGCCGAACAATTAGAAAATCACTTGAGTTCCTCTAAGAATGAATTATTCGCCCAACTGAAGAAGCGCGACGAGAATAATGTTTCTTGGTCGACAATTTTCAATAGTGTTATTGATGCAACTATCAAACATGCCATTAAAGTTGATGAGGCCAAAGGAGGGAAGAATGTACAAGCGATCCTTAATAAGAATTACATTTACAGTGCCATTGTCAATAAGTTGATCAATTACAATTTAGAAGGTAATTGCGATTGTCACTTCGTCTAAGAGATTCATATATTCATAACGTACGTTTGTTTCTCAGATCCAGAGCATTTGTTTACAAAGGCAACTTTATTCAATGCCTTTCAGGAGGGCTTTAAAAGCCGGGTGGCCATTCAGTATTTCTATGATTTGTTCTTGAGTATATTGAATCAGGGCCTCTTTAAGTCTCCACTTTATGTCCAAGATTTAAAACTGAATGAATTCAGCCGTGAGTAGTGGATGATGAATGTCGCAACGTATTACGAAGATGTGCTTATGTTATTCCATTCCATTTCAGTTATACTTTCGTATCTGTTTGAAACCAACAAAGGCACCGATGATCTCTTTCGTTTTGCCTCTCTAAAGGCTATTACGAAAACAATAGAATTGTCACATGAACATGTTCAAATGAACGCCGATATTATTGATTACTTTCCCGAAATTCGTGATTTTGCAACGAAGGCAGTCAATGATGGCCAAAAAGCTGAAGTTATCAAATTGTACTATTTGATGGTCTCACAGGTAAGGTTAAACAAAGAAGTTTATTGTGTTTAAAGGTAAGGAGAGGAATGTGTGGTTTAAACTGCAGGATTGTCGATTCAATCGGATCGTTTTTATAATTCCTCATTCGATTGAATTTAATATTCGTTCATCGTAAACAAGTATATTTCATTCCAGTTAATGCCCGTAATTTCAACAAGTAGGTAGCCATATTTGGTAATTTTAACTCTTAGATACACTGACGTTCACATGTCATCTTGACCGTACAGGCAGACTTATCTATTAGGTATTTGTTTGTTGAAAATAGGGGCATAATTTAATCGGTAATCAATGCGGAATTTTATTTGACAAACTAATCATATTACAATAAAAATATTAAAAAAGTATCACAATAAAATTTATTAATTAACATGAACCATATCATGTTCCACTCATAGTAATAAGTATAGTTTCCATCTTCTTCGTTCTTCTGCTGTGGTTTTTGAGAGAAATTGAATTTAATTAACAGGAAATAACCCTTATATTGATTTTGAGATTGAGCTCTGTATGGTCTATCTTTGTGTATATAAAATTATTTGAAACTTAACACATTTACTAAGACTCTAGCTGATTATTCGAGATATTGCGAGTAACTGTGCGTTTAGATCCGATTTATTGAATTTTTAGTTTATGAAGCATTTGAATGTTGCAATTCGAGGGCATAATGTCTCTACAGCATCCCAAAACAAATACCCACATATGCGCTCGAATCAAGGGTGCAATTTCCGTATTGCATCTTGCTGAGCTTATCTGGAAACGCAAGGAGAATTCTTAATAAATAAATAAATTAAAATGATTTTGGCATTCAATTGATAAGTTGCGATGAGAATGTTTATCTTTTATCCGAAAATCATGTTTCTAATCATATATTATTTATATATGAGTCATTTCATGTCAATCGGTACGGTTTGACCTTGATAACTGCAATTGTTTTGAAAGTTTGTGTATGTATTCTTCTCATAAAAATATTATTTACGCATTTTTGGAAAAAAATAGAATTTTTTTCACGTATTATGACCAATTTAAAAGTGAAAAAATACATTTTTTCAAAAAGGTGTGTTCATTCAATTGCCTGTAAATACCGATTTTAATGTATTGTACCTTGTTTTGAAATGGAATGACTCATATTTATTTTAAATTTATTATATATATAATTTCTTATGCGAACACGAATAGGGAGAAGATTAATGTAATTTTCCATTTCGAAAAGTCTCCGACGTTTGTTTTAATTTATCTCCGTCGGAGACTTTTTTGGAAAAATGGCATTTTTGACACTTGTAAAGCCTCTGACTTTTGTCAGAATTCTCCAACTTTTAATTTATCTCCGTCGGAAACATTTTTGGAAAACGCCACTTTCGGCGCTTGTAAAGTCTCCGACTTTTGTCAGAAATCTCCAACGTTTGTCATAAATCTCAAACTTTTAATTAATCTCGGACTGACGAAAACTGACCATCATAATATGTTCTTAACTCTATCTTATCCTTGAACTTATCTAATTTAAATCTTAGTATATAATCCCTTATTAAAGATTCTTCTTATACTTTCCTAGCATTCCGTTGATTATCACAATATTATTTGCAATGGCTTCCAAAATGTCGTACCTCTACTGAGCGCATTTTATCAATATAATATGAAAGCTGAAACGAAGGTTAGCATTTATGCCGAATATATATGAGTCATATTTCAAAGGCTAAATCTATTTTCAGGAATTACTATTTAAATCCATACTTATATCACTACAAACATTGTATCCCTACATACAACAAGGCGATGTCAGTACTATCAATATTACCGTCGATGATACTTGGCCTAAAACTTTAAAGAAACTCAGAACTCTGGTGGAAATTGAAATAAAGGAACGAAAAAGCAGTTACTACCAGTTGAGTCGTACGCAGCATAGTGACAAAAGTCTAGAAGCATTTGTGAAAATGTCTGCTTTAGTAATATACGTGGTAATATTCGGATAAGGATCCACATCCCATAAGCAAATAGTTACTAAAAGCGATTTTCTGTTTAGGTTTATTGGCAGATTGAATCCAACATTTCTAACACAGATGAGGAACAAACAGAGTCGAGATCAAAAATATCAAGGCCAGCTGATAAATTGGAAATTATATTAAATTTCGTACAACCACAGAAGAGTAAATATAATGATATTTGGTAAGTTTGCAACGACATACAAAATGGAGGAATGGAATGGAGAATTAAAGTTGTCATTGCCCTTCCAGGCTGTCTATACTAGCTGAACTAGTTAATGAAATAGAGTGCATTATAAACATTACGAATTATCAACAACTACTGGCCACAAATCTAAAGATACTGCAAGACTACACGAATGCTAGAAATATGAGAAGTATACGTTTATCGCTGTCTAAACTTTTGTCTAAAGAAAAACAATTTGCTGCCACAAAATCCATACCAACCAATTATTGCAACGAAGAATGGCTTAAAGTAGTTCAAATTCTAATAACTGATACTTCCTCAAGTTCCGATGTAATTGCCGAAAAACAATTGCTATTACAGCAGCTTATAACACACGAGAAAGTTGCCATAGACAACTGCATAACTTTGATAAATTCGTTTATTACCAGTGCGACTCTTAGGCGTTCCGAATGTGTTATGACCCTGCAAGATATTTTCAAAAATGCTGATCACATAGGTTTGGATAAAACATCGGCTTTAGTGGGTCAATGTATCACCTGGATGTATGGCGAAAAGGATAGAAATGAAGCGCAAAGTATCTTGCTACACCTAGAACCTATCAAACCTCAATTGATAGCAGAAACAAGTGCCATAGCTGTTATAAATTTCTTAAATGATGCCACATTGAAGCCACCCTCCACACAAAATGAGATAAATCTTAATTTACAGTGCTTGCAATTTAAATACATACGCAAATATTTGTGCCTAGAGAAACATGCCCACGGTCTTACGTTACTTCAACAGGACCCGAATGCAAAAGACTCCTCCTCTACAAATTGTCTATTTCAAAGTAACTACGAGTTTTTAATGCGTTGCCTAAATTTTGAAACATCCCAAGGAACTGCATGTAAGGATATACTTACAGACTTAACATCTTTGCAAAAGATATCACTTCTTATGAAATCCCTATTGGAGTATGGAGTTTTCGACGAGTCTTCCTTTATGCAATGTCCTCTCATCAAGCGTATCGGATTCTTTCTCAGTCATCTTGAGGTTTTTTAATATTTAATAAAAAGCTTCAAGTGATTTTAATAGTTTTTTTTTTCATTACAGTTGCAATTTCAAAATAATTCACCCAATACTATTGAACGATCAACATTAGGTGAAATTCTAAATCTACTAGAAAATGTTATTGTTTGTTTCACCAACAACGCCATACTTTTGCAGTATTTGGATAAACAGCCCATAGAAGAAATGATTCAATTTTTGGGTTCTTCATTGAAATTTTGCGGTACGAATTGAAAATATGAAAGCCGATTGAAAAATATGAAAATAATACGGGATTATTTGAAATCACTTTTAGCTAAAAATCGACGAGAACAATCTGAATTCGATGATTGGGGCGTAGTGGCGGACAAGAGTTTGTGTTTGTTGGCCAACTTGTGTGCCAGCTCAACACATTGTAATGAAGCTTTTGATCATATATCAAAATATCAGTTTAATATCAAAACTCAAACTCCTATTGTCTTGGAATTAACAAAGGTAAATCTAAAGAGTTTTTAAACAAAATATATTTGTTTTGTGTAGAACGAAAATTTGGTATTATTATTAAATTTATCGAGATAACGGGGGTTCCTTCCTATACTACTTACAATGATTTTCACCGTGCGCGGTTTACCTAACGTTAGAGCTAACCGACAGTTATAGCTGTCAGATTGTTTTGGAATGTGACTTCTGTGCCTGTTCGCACTAACTATACTTTGTGAAAATGGGGGTTAATCTGTTTTAAATAGAAGTACATTTTTGTACCTACATACATCTCACGAAAATATTGTATGTATGCAGTTGAGAAGTTATTCTTTGAGTATCATATTTTTATTTCCGCCCAGCATGTACCGATTATCGCGGATATTTTTGTATTTCAAATCAAAAGTTGTTTAATGGGTAAACATCACACAAGTCATATTTTAACAAATTTAATTCAGTTTAAATTTTTGTAGTATTAAATTAAATTTTGTGTTGTATTTTTCGAAACGGTCTTGTAATAAGGGAAATCTTCTTTATTATGTAATGGTGTAAATGTGTTTTTTTATATATATGTATGTCATTTATTATATTCGATACGCATATCGAAACATACAACCCACTTTATCATTTCAAATATTTATCAAACAAATTTATTTCAGATATTCTGCTCGCAAAAATCTAATTATCTGAATGTCGGCGTATGGTTTGTGACAAAATTAAAGACTATATTTAAATTGTATTACTCAAACGTAGAAATAATGAAGAATATTGTGGAAATGATACCAGGTAATAATATTGAAATCGTTTTTAATAATTTCATATAAGAGTGGTTTTTTGGATTAAATTGTTATTAAATTGTTAATTTTGGATTAAATGTTAATTAAATAAATATGGTTATTTATAAATATTTAATTAACAAAATTCGGAGAGAATTTATATGTATTTGGGGAATTTTTAATTTTAGGAGTTTAGGGAAAAGCGTTTAGAAGGGAAGTCTTACATGTCTCCCCCTTAGGGATTACTGCGTGACAGTTTGGGCCTTTTCTTTCATAAAATATATATAAAATATGTATGAGGGTTGAAGATAGAGGGTAGGTATGTATATATAGGAAAATATTGGGGCTGAAAAAATATTGGTAATTGATCATGCATTAGTCTCCCCTAGGGGTCTCCTGGGGGCTGTTAGAACGTTGTGAGCAAAATTTTATAAAAATTATGGGAGCCCTATTAAGGAGTGTGGATGAGGGGTAGGGTTAATGGATGTTGGTCTTACATTGGGCAGGGCAGTTTTGGGCCTTGCTGTCATAACAAAAATAAAAAACCGTATGGGGACCATCTTAAAGGTTGAAGATAGGTATGTTCAGAGAAAATGCGGGGGTTGGGAAAATATTGGGGTTCGATCATTTGACTTTATTAGCGGCTTTCTTGGGTCAGTAAGAGCGGTGGAAGCAAATTGTATAAATTTTTATATATAATATATAATATAATTTTTATATATAATTTTCATATATATTATTTTTATATATATTATTTTTATATATATTATTTTTATATATAATTTTTGTTTAGGAGCCCCCCATAAAGAGTGGGGATAGGGGATATGTGTGTTCGAAAAAAATGTTCGGGGAGGGAAAATTAATAGCGGTCGTTTTTACATTTAATCCCGCTGGGGCCTCTTAGGGGCGAACCCATGACAGTTTTGGGACTTTGTGTGTATTTTTACTCCTTTCCCCTTAAATTTGACGCCGATGAGCGCCTAGTTACACTCACCCACCGCCCCACATTTTTGGCTCATGATTTTTTTTTTTAAACTTCACTTAGCATATCGAAACCGAAAAATCGTACACTATCACACCCCATGGTTCATGAAAACGCCGTTTTCTATTTTGTTTGAACTTCTGTGGAAATACCTATATCTAATATTTTTCGCATGTCCCTTCTTTAGCAGAAATCATTCTTCTTGGCAGATCTCCGAAATTTATTAAATTAATTTTTCACTTCGAGTTATAAATAATTTATATATTTATTTCAAAAATATTTCCGCGTTCAAAAATATTTTTTTTGGCCAGTCTAATAAATATTCATGTATGTATGTTACCCACAAATTTACTTATTGATCTTCCCCTTTTTAGGAATTTTTGTGTATATTCAACACTATGAAGACTGTTTGGATGACATGTTATTGGCTATGTATTCACTCTTCAAAATTGCATTCCGCAAATCATACTCCGCCAAAATGACTGCCAAAATCATCAGTAGTATTTGCTATATAGTCCGTGATTGCTGCGATATTTATGTACAAGATAATTTTCGGAATTTATGTTTTTCCATTGTGAACTTTTTACCATTTCCCTCATTGGATATACAATATGCTGCCATAAATACATTAACCGCCCTGATGGACATCAATTGGCTGAGAAATACCAAATGTGACATTGAATTGTATTATGATTTTTGTGATAACATTTATGATTCGATAAAATGGAAGAAACTGCAAGTTGTAGCAGCTCAAGCCGAAAGTCAAGATCAATTGCAGAATAGTATGGCCTTAAATGTACAATTGCTGGTGGCGCTTTTGACATTCAGTTGCTATCATCGTGAAAGTGCTTTGCAGGAGTTGTCACACGTTTGTGCTCTTTATAAGTTTACAGAAGGTAATGTTTAGAAGAGGGTAATGTTGTTGTTTTTGTTTTTATTAAGAAATTTCTATTTTAGCTGATTTTAATGAATTTCATCGCATTGCTTCGTTTTATAATACATCTATAACTGAGTTAGTGAAACCAAACATTCCAAGTGCTATACATGCATGGATATCAAAGTCGTATCCTATACTAAAGTAATTTATTTTCGAATATTTCAGATTACTTTGATTTTTATTTTAATATACCCTCCGTCACAGGAAAGTCGTCTGACTAAAATAAAATTCTATTTGATATTGAGAATTTCCATTTCTATTTGAGAAAATTCCAATTGAAATTGAGAATTTCTATTTGATATTGAGAAAATTCCATTTGAAATTGAGAATTTCCATTTAATATTGAAAAAAGTGTATTTGATTTAAATTGAGATGATCAAATTACTCCAAGATAGTTTCATTGAAAAAGGTGATAGCTGTTTCGCCTTTCTTTAAGCTTGCCTGCTAAATAAATCACTGAACGCAATCCATGGCGGAGGGTATTAAGGATGCAGTGTGACTGAACTAATTTCTTTAAACATGTTTTAGGTTTCCTTTTTATCTTTGCCATAAAAGCAAAGATGATTTTGTGTTGGATAATATAGATGTAATCGTTACTTGTTTACTGTTGTATGATAAATCAGATGATCTACAAAAACTCAAGAAATTTGGCGAAGCAGAAGACCTCCTAAAGGTATGTATGGCATGGGAAAATAATTCGAAGAACCTCACTTTCATTATTTTATTTTTCTAGAGCGCTATGCCAATTATAAATGCATTTATATTAATCAGCCAGTGTCCAGCAAATGAGAACAATGAAATAAAATCGTATGTTAAAAATATTTTGAAATTAAAATTGGACTTTACCAAAGCCAAAAGCGATACTAACACGTGGAAGGTGATGTTCGTCTTGTTCGATACATTGCGCGATGATGTAGTTGCAAAGGCTTTCGCTGGATTTCCAATATTTTTTCAATCAACAAAATGGTACAATATTGATTGCAAATGTCTAAAGTCTTCACTGAATACATATGTAGTGAGTATTAAAGAAAACAATCAGTTCAGCAATCAATATTTATCAATATTTATCTTTCCATTTTTAGAATAATAGTACAAAAGATTGTAGTCCAGAAGTGCTCTTAAACTATGTTACCAAACACCCTTTGCGTTTGGTTAAAACTTTCGGAGCTTTGAAGAAAAGCTGTAGCGAATGTATATACCCCATCGATTCGTTGAAGCAGTTCTATAAATTCTACACTTTGTCCGACATGGTGTTAGAGACTCTCAACCTTCCGACTGTGCCACAAAATTTACGTTATTACTTTTTACGCGATATTATCTACTACTGTCTACATTGCATGGAATCGGCTTCCTTGAACAGTCTGCGAAAACTAGCCCTAATTGCTTTGGAAAAGATCACTGCTAGATTCTCGAAATATAAAGATATTGGCATTTTTATGGGAAAACATTTAAGTTATATTTGCAAATTCTTAGAACACATGCATAAGGAAACAATGTGTGCAGACATGCAAGAGAAACTGTGCACCATGTGTGAATATTTGATAAAGACCTATAAAGATTCAATTCCCGATAAACAATATATGCTGAATATATTTTCAAACAATGATAAATTTGAAAATGTTAACAAAATGCTGGAGGCCCTACCAGATGATATCGCAGACGATTCTAATAATTGGAAAAAGTTGTTTGAGATTTTCATAGAGAATACAAATTATACGTTGGATTTATTTAGAAAGCTGCAACAACATGTACGTGTATTTTTATATTCATTGCATTGTAAACATCTAGTAAAATCATACACTTTATATAATTTGGAACATTTTGTTTATGAAACAAAGACAATATAATTTGATATAGACTCCTCAATATGTAAAATTTTCATGTTCCATGTCTAATATTTAGAGTAATTTTTTAAAATTCCGCCTCATATTCAAGCTTGGTGCATACATTCCCTTAATGGGAAAAATCGGCCAAGAGAGAATACTTTTCCTTAAACGGTTGAGGAGAGTCTGATGTGTGTTTGTAATTTTTTTAAATATAAGAAAAATCTTAAAATTTTAGTATGTATTTTTTTAGATTTCACATTATAAACGTGAGCTGCAGATGGAAACGAATCTACTTTACCGCTTAATACGCCACTTGCTGCAAATCGTGAGGCAAACCCAAAACGATTCTTTAAATCTTGAGGCCTTAAAATGTTTGGGAGAAATCGGTCCTTTAAATTTAACACAAATGTCATATTACTTTGAGGCTGATAATTTCATAAATGAGGTTTGTATGTTTTTTGCGTAATTGTCTAAGAAACTGTTTGAAAGTTGTTTTTTATATCAGGAAACGGACAACAGCAAACACATAGAACAGTTTTATAAGAGCATATATTTAACAATAGAACATTTACTGGACAAATTTAATGCTGCCACACAGTCGCTGGTCATTGAGGTAGCACAATATTTAGTGAACTCGAAATATGGCCAAGATTTAATTGGTAAGATCCGCTTGTGATCTGAAATAGTTCAGAATTGTAAGAAAATAATTATTTTACTCTTTCTGCTGTTACAGAAAATTTTCCATATTTTGTGGTATTTCGTGCTAATAATTTAAATAAAAACTATATGGACACGTATGACAGTATACCTCCTCTAGATTGGCTAGCAACTCTGAAGTCTTGTGAATCTTTTGACTATGAAAAATTCATGTGCCGCTTTGTTTCACAAATTTATCAGCACTGCCAATGGTTAGAATTTCATGATTTGGCTACAAAGGATCTCTATTTCGCCGAACATTCAATCATTCCCTTTATACGTCTGCTACTGCAAAGCGAACAAGGCATGTCGCATATGGATAATATCGTTGTGATGTTGGAATATTTCTTCGAGTCATTTCAAGAGCATCACAAATCTGAGATGTCTTGTGTGAGCAAAATTATTTTTAAAGAAAAGCGCGTTATAAATTTGCTTTTGAATATCTGTGAATGCATAAGGATTAACAATTCTTGGTGGGTTGCTGATGAAAGCAGTATTTTGTTATTGATTTAATTTATATTGTACTTTTCAGGCATTTACCTTTAAAATTACTAAATGTTGCTCAGGCTTGCAATTATTGTCAAGCATATTTCTTGTCCATTATTTATCTGGAGATGTGGGCTTTAGGTGAGAAGGCATCTGGTGACAAAACAAATGTGGAGATTGTGTCAAACGAACAGTTTCAGGATATCGCTAGAAAGGTAAGACATACCATATAACGATGGTTTGTTGTAGGAAGGACGTAACTATTTTTCTATTTTAAACTAAACCTAAAAAAAGTTATAAATCGTTGGCTTAATCTAGAAATGTCGTATCTCGATTTTTCGTTTCTTTACAAATTATTAAAATTCGTAAAATTTTAGACATAGTTAAAAATCTTAATGTATTTTTAACAAAAATAGACATCAAATTTAATAATGCATCATCAATTTAATGTTTGCATGTGATGTTTATTTGAGAATGACAGACCATAATATATGGAGAAATTGATTTTGGAAAAAATCGAAAGACATCGAAATACTTGATTTACGCCCATTATACATTAAAACTGCCATCCTAAGAAAGAAAGTCATATCTCCATTTTTGAGATATTTAGTTTTTTATTATTCTGGGTAAGAAATGGTAGATATGACATTTTTGCTTAACGTTTTTCAGTCATTTACAGTTGAAAACGGGTCTTATAAGCTTATCACAAAAATCTTAAATTCATTTACGGTTCCGAATATGACTATCTCAATTTTGGGATTTTGGCACTTGTGACTTTCTTTCTTAGGACGGCATAACGCACATATCTCACTGCTTGTGGAGACACACTCTTGTAAAATACTACATATTTAATATTATTTATAGGCCTACGATTCGATTGGTTGCAATGATGCCATTTCTGGCTTTATAAATCCCTTAAACTCTCGCCTGGATTATCTGAATCTAACAAACAATTGGTCGGATATTTTAATAGAATCAAGTGATACCACCAGCACAGACAGCAGCAATAATAATTATCTCTGTAATGCCGTTTTGAAACGTAATGGCATGTTGCATTTGGCCAGCTCCAATGCTAATTCATCAAAAACCATCGACTACGAAATATGTTGGCGCTTATGTCGTTGGGACACGGTTGTCGAAGGTCATTCCAAAGTGAACACTTTAAATGACATGGAGTATGAATTTGAAAAACACCACTTTAATGCTCTTAAATGTCTCTATAATAAGGAAGAGAATAATACTTTGGCAGCCATCAACAAGTCGCGCCATTGTGTTTTGAATATATTGAAGGAAATTAGTGTGGAATGTCTGCAGAGTGTCTACAAATATCTCACATGGTTGCAGTTATTACAGCAGTCCGAAGATTTTTGTTTGGTATTTTAAATTCATTTGATGGCAAAATATTACTACAATAACTTAATCATAATCTTCGTTTTAGATCCAATTTTCTAAATCTTCAACAGTGGATCATATTTTCAATAAATGGCAAATTGAATCACACGACTTGCAGTACGGCCTCTTTTCAAGCAAAGAATTAATGTTGTCACATCAAATTTCTTTGTTCCAAACGGCGGGCGTTAGAGCAAATCGCAAAATTAAAGAATTTTATAAGGTTTGTTTAAAGATTCGCTTTTTTTTTGCTAACAAACAATTTTTGTGTGATTTTTATTGATAGGATGATCCCATAGAGAAATGTTTGCTGAAATGTATACGGGACTGTAAAGCGGCTGGTGAAATAAATCTCGCTACACGTTATGTAGCTATTCTAAAGAACATGTGCGTCAGCAGTTGTCCTCCGCTCAAGGTATGTATCTTAATTTTGGGTTGAAAATCGAATAAAAAGAAAAAAAAACAAGTGAAGAATTTTGAGGTATAAACCGGGTCAGTTTGTAGTATGGGAAGCTTGGTTTGTGTTGCTGGACATATTTTATTTTTTACTAATTGATTAAAAACCAACGATTACAGATCAGAGCTTTATTGGAAGACGTCGACATTTGCATGAAAACGGGAAAGTCAGAAATAACTAAATCCATTTTGCATCACATTTTCAAAAATAAAGAATTCCACTGTTGTCTGCAACGTGTGAAAGCGATGCAATTGAATGGGGAATATTTGATGGACACGAATGCCGAAACATTTGAAACTGTTCTTAGGAAATATTTCATGGGCTCTTTGGACTTGCTGGAGAAATATGATCAGTCGAAAGTTTCAATATTACAAAAATATCCAAATTTATTTACAATGGAAGAATTTAAAGACTGCCAAGCGGAAAGTAAGAAAAGTGCTTACGAAATAATCGCAAAATATGCAGACAGGGAATACACACAGGTGAGAATAGTTATACATCTACATACATATTTTATTTAAATGGCATATTTTATTTAAATGTGTTTTGCGGTTCCAGTTAAATACGTACGCCCATTCCGATCAATTCAATATGAAACGTCAAATCATGGAATTAAATCGACAAGCGGCTCAGGCCATTAATCCTCGCGTACAAGATCACGACAAACGTGTATGTGTCAACTTTATGAAGAGAACTTCGAACATAGACGAACAGGAAATAACACTAATTGAGGAGAAACTAAGCTCAAATCTCTGTATAGCTGTTGAAAATTACATGAAATTCTCTTGTCTAGATATGGCCACATCGAGTCCAGTCATATATCGCATTATTGGTTTGTGGTTTGCCAATAAACAAAATGATGCTCTACGCCTAAAGATACAGGAACACGTTAGAGCTGTGCCCAGTTACAAATTTATATGTGCTCTCAATCAGATGACAGCACGTTTGAATTCCAAAAATGTCGAATTTATAAAAATACTCAAAGAGATTATGGTGCGTTGCGTGGAGGACCATCCGCACCAGACATTGTATCAACTGTATCCCATTGTATATGGTCACGTAGATGGTACTGAGAATAAAGCGGACTATCGTTCGCGAATTGCTCAGGAAATTATAGCCAAAGCCAAGTCAAAAATAAATGCGCATATAGTAAAGCAATTGGAGACAGCTATTCCAGGTAAGGGGGATTTATCATACTATAAACATTTACACAAATATTTATATCTTCATTGCAGCACTAATTGAATTTGCCAATACTGAATTGAAGGATAGTAATAAGATGAGTTCAGTTCCTTTGAGTGATAAACTGAAGCGTTTGAAAAATCTTGATGCCATTCACTGTCCAACGATCGATTTACCCGTGAGAATTGATAAGAACTATAATGTAACAAGTAAGTAAGCGTTAGTGATGTTTTCATATTAAGTTTGGTCGAAACAGTTTCCAACGATCTTCGAATATTAAAAACGATTTGAGCACCATATTACACAGAAGCCTAGTCGAGAACATTTTTGTAACAACTCGATTTTAAACTGCGAGAATTTTAAGCATTAATATGTGTTTTTTCCTGCAGGCATCATCAAGTGGGAATCCCAAGTTGGTTTAGTCGGTGGCATCAATGCCCCCAAAAAACTATCTTGCATTTGTTCGGATGGCATTACTCGTCCGCAGCTGCTGAAGGGCAAGGATGATCTACGTCAAGACGCCGTAATGCAACAAGTTTTCTGTATGATTAACAATTTACTTGAACAGGAACCAGAAGCAGTACAGCGAAAACTTATCATTCGTACTTATAAGGTAGTGCCACTTTCGACACGGAGTGGTATATTGGAATGGTGTCAGAATACTGTACCAATTGGTATGTACTTAACAGGAGCCCATAAGAAGTACCGCCCAAAAGACTACAGTGTGGCTAAATGTAGACAAATGTCCCATGTAAGTGTTGTTTGAACGATGGCATATAGTTTACTATAATATAATTTATAATACAGAGTTTATTAGGCTTGTAATGCCTTTGAATCAGTGGTCACCCTTTTAAATTTATTTATTTACATTACAAAAAAACTACAGCATCAACATGATCCAATGTCTACATTTTTTCTTTCTACAGACACACCTCAAATCCGACCCGGAAAAACGTTTTCAAACTCACGTACATATTTGTGAAAATATTAAACCAGTATTTCACTATTTTTTCTTTGAAAAGTTTCTAAGGCCTGGTATATGGTTTGAACGTAGATTGGCTTATATTAACAGGTAAGAAATCGATCGATACTTTAGAAAAATCATTCAGCCACTGGCTCTTCAGAAATAAGACAAGTAAGGAAAGGCTAAAGTCGGGCGGGGCCGAGTATATGAAACCCTCCACTTTCTACCCCATTACAATTGAATACGGGAACTGAAAGGGCACTATATCTATAGACTATAGATCGAAAAAAGGTTTCGAGATCGGGAAAGAAAAAGTATTGGAGCTACACTCAAAACAATTTGTTAGTAAAAGAAAGCAAAATTTAATTTTTTGCTGTTTTTTGGAACAAAATTATACTCATATCATGAAAAGAAAATTATATCATGAACGAAAAAACGTTATCTTGAAACATTAAGCATATGTATAGAACAGTGTAGTATATAAATATAAAAAAACTTCCGTCAGTCTGAATGGCTTTTAACTCCAGAACGCTCATTCTGCATCTTATTTTTATATTTTAATTAACAGCAGTAATTTTTAGCAGACTACAAACCTCGGCAGTTTGAATGCTGACACAAAACTGCAGCTAAACTGTTGTTATGGCAGAATACCTGCTTTAATAGCAGAAAAAGTGTCTGCTGATAGGTAGCAAACAATATCTGCTGTTAATAGCAAACATTTTTTTCTTAGTGTATGTGTAAAACTGAACCGATTTGATCCATTTTCACTACATATGTTTCTAGTTAAAATATAAGGTGTTGTGCCAAATTTTAAGAAAATCTGTTAAATCATATGGTTTCTAGAGCGAAAAAAGTCAAATCGGGAACATAAGTTGTATGGTGGCTACATCTAAATCTGAACCGATTTGACCCATTTTCATCACAGATGTTTCTAATTGAAATGTAAGGTGTTGTACCAAATTTGAACATGATCCGTTAAATTATGTGATTTCTAGAGCGGAAAAAGTCAAATCGGGGGCGACATTTATATGGGAGCAATATCAGAATCTGAACCGATCAGACCCATTTTCACGACAGATGTTTCCAGTTGTAATATAAGATGTTGTACCAAATTTGAAGAAAATCGATTTTATTATATGGTTCATAGATCGGAAAAATTGAAATCGGGTGCGACATTTGTATTGGAACTATATATAAATATGAACCGATCTGAACCATTTTCAGCAGAGATGTTTGTAGTGGAAATATAATGTGCTGTACCAAATTTGAAGAAAATCAGATGAAATATATGGTTTGTAGAGCGGAAAACGTCAGATCGGAGCAAAATTTGTATGGTGGATACATATATATAAATCCGAACCGATTTTATGACAAGAATAGATTGGCGGGCGGAATCGACTCAGAAAGTGATTCTAAGCCGATCTGTATAATAAACGATGTGTTTATCTCGTGTCCTTTTGGGTGTTACAAAAAAATGCGCAAAGATATAATACCCTAGTGGAGGGTATAGAAATGTTCAAAATATTATTAAAATCGAAACGAGGACAGACAGAAACAGTTACTATTTTATTTAATATTTTACATGTCTAACAATAAATAATTTTCGTATCTTATCCCTGTTTATCTACAGTGTGGCGACCACATCAATGGTTGGTTTTATCTTGGGTCTAGGAGATCGTCATACTCAAAATATACTAATTGATCAGAAGACCGCTGAAGTTATACATATTGATTTTGGTATGGATGGGACCACATCTGGAAATGTTCAAAATTCAATTAAATAGCTCTTTTTTCCCTCTATTAGGTATTGCATTTGAACAGGGAAAGATTATGCCAACGCCAGAGACTGTACCCTTTCGCCTGACACGGGATATGTTAGCACCTATGGGGATAAGTGGCCCAAACGGTGTCTTCAAAAAGTCTTGTGAGACTACAATGGCCATCTTAAGACGTCATCAAGATGTCATAACAACTATATTGGAAGTTTTACTTTATGATCCTTTGTACATATGGAAAGTTGTTCCACAAGTAAACGATGATAATGATAATAATACAAGTAAGTTAAAGAAATAATTACAACATATTCATATGGTTTGCTTTAAGTATAACCTGTTTATGTTATCATTCAATCAAATCTTCCAATTTATTAATCACAAATAATTTTTATTTATACTTTCATATTATTCAGATGAAGAGAAGAATTACATAGCTCAACGTGCCCTAATCGTTGTCCAGAATAAACTCGAGGGCAAACAGAGTGGAATATTTGGTACATCGAGTGTACCTGTACAAGTGGAACGTTTAATCAACGACGCCATTAATGTTCGTAACTTGTGTATGTTGTTTTCGGGCTGGGACCCCTATTTGTAATTTTTTTCTTGTTTTGTTAAGTGTTTTTGTATACAACAGTAGTTATTTATTTCATCCAAATTAGAGAAAATAAATGATTAACACGTTGAATAAAGATATATTTAATATTAATGACGTTTTGTTTAAATTTCCGATTTGACCTTTTCGCTCTAGAAACTACATAACTTAAACGATTTTCCTTCGAATTAGGTACAAGATAATATATCATTAGAACAAGATATACAGTGGTGGTCACGAGTTTAGCACACTTCACATGTGTTGTTTATAATAGCAAATAATTTGTTCGGATAATGAACGCTGCGCAAAATATTTGTTTTTTAGTGTTGCTTATGGTGTGATCATTAAGCCCAATAATTTTTTTTTTCCAATTCTTTTGTGCCTTTTCTTCGTACTCTCATGTTTTTGCAAGTAATTCGTAATCTGGGCTGGACACAAATTTAGCACATTTGATAAAAGTTGTTATTTTCTATTTATTTTTGCGTTTAAAGTAATTAATTGGTAATTTTTACTCAAATGGAAGTTATTATTTAACAAAAATTATAATTAGATATTGCTAAAGGTAAATAGTGCATTGAGGCGCAGCGTCAGTTTATTATGCAATTGAACGACAGTGGAAGTACCGCTGGGGATATTGCAAACATTATAAATTGATCCAGACTGATTATGTGCAATATACTAAGCAATATTGGCACTTATGGGAGCTTCAAAAATATTGCAAAATGTCCTCCGCCGAGAAAAACAAGCAATAAATCGGATTTTTAAATTTATAGAACCTGCGTAGCAGGATTTAAAAGCTCAACAGTGATTCAGAGAGATTTTTCGGGAAAAATTGACATTAGCATTTCCTCATGAACCATAAGAAGAAGAACCAATGGAAAAAAATTACTTGGCTGCATTGTTCAACATAAGCCAGACGTATCAAAATATGGCTTACAGTGTCAAATTTAATCTGCTCAGGATCATTTAGAAAAATCCAAGATTTTTGGGAAAATATGCCTGGATTGGCGAATCGAACATTTGTCGGTGCGGATCTAATAGGAAACAATACGAAGTGTGCCCTCCAAACATGCAGCACAATCCAAAGTACAAATCTGAGACGTTAAAGCTTGTTGGCGAAAATCTAATGATGTATACTGCGTTTTCTGGACACGGCGTTTGTCCGATATACAAAATCGATGCACTAATGGATCAGAATATTTACAAAAATCTATTTGATGATACTATGATAACATATTCAGATAAAGACATGCCAATTAAGTGGCGTTTTATACACGACAACCGACCAAAACACACTTAACGCCAGTGAAGAGCTGTTTGAGGCTGAACAAAATAGATTTTTAAAAATGGTGCAGCACAGTCACCGGATCTCAATCCTATTGAGAATCTATGGAATGGACTTTAACAACATATTATAGCAAAAAAACCCAAAAATTTGCCCGATTTCTTGAATTAAACACAAAATTCCTGATATGCTACTCCAATGGAGTCTTCCATGCATCTAGTGGAGAGTATGTCCAGAAGATGTACAGCTATTACTCAAAATAGCGATTATCCAACCAAATATTAAGTTTATAATAAAATGTATTGGTTAGTTCAGTTTTTTCCGATTTGATTAAAGTTTTAAATTTGTGCTAAATTACTGTCCAATCACTTTTCGTATTATTTGTACTTTAAATTGCATAAAACTAAAATTCAGCATAAGAACTGAACAAAAACAACGTTAAATGGTCATCTTATCGTACGTAATATTTTAGAAAAAATGCCGGTCAAAAAACATAAAGTTGAAGTTGAAATATTTGCTTTATAAAGTTACATGTGGTGACTGTGCTAAATTCGTGACCACCACTGTATATGGTGAAAGTGTGTCACAACGGTTCAGATTTAGATATAGCTCCCATATAAAAGTCGCTCCTGATTTGACTATTTCCACTCTTGAAACCACTTACGATACATGTTATATTTCAACAAGAAACTTCTAAGGTTCAGATTAATATATAGCTCTCATGTCCCTCTCGATTTTCTTCGATCACAGCGACGCACAATTGTATATAGGCTCCATACAAATGGCCCTCGCTTTTTGAATTTGTATTCCTCTAGACAGACTCTGGTCAGATTAGAAATTATATTTCAATTAGAAATATTTATTGTAAAAGGGGATTACATTGGCGAATGTTTTGATGAATATGGCATACAAATGTCGCCTTCAATTTGATCTATTAAGGTTAAGGTTGTCATCTGCCCGACTTTAGGCTTTTCTTAGCTTTGATAGATTCAAACTCAAACAAACAGGCAACTATTAGATAATCTGTGGCGTCACAGCTACTACTGATAAAATGATATCCCAAACGATTATAGCTGGGAATTTTTTATAAATGCTCCATTTCCGGTTTTTATTCAAAACTTTAAAGATGTTTATCTCAAATAATTATAATAATAAATGGCCCTTGTCAAAAAACAGATCTCTTTAATAGTATTCCCTGATGTTTTCTGGCCCTCTAGTGTGGTGGCAAGTGGTATTCAATATGAAGCTGTTTGATTTTTTTAGCTTGCACCTTAATTATAAAAGGGTGTAAGTGATTTTTTTTTCAAATCTCGTTTTTTTACATATTGCTATAGAAGACTCTGATTATATCGGAATATATAAAAAACGATAACGAAAAAATTTTCAGTTATGGAATTAAGGTAACGATATATAAGTTGGCAAAAAATGACTCGAAACTCAGAACAGAGGTATAAGTCGACTAATCAGCAAATCATTTTTTCGTAAAACATAGATATTCAACATGGACAGAATCTAAGAATAAACATGGAAATATACAATGAATGCCTGCTTTGGAAACATATGGCCAAGAATTTTAATTTCAAGTATTCATCGGAGAAAATCGATATCATATTTCTATACCATATTGGTAAATTACGGTGAAGAAGAGTATCATCTGTTCTGTCTAGTGACAGATGGATCTGATTCCTGATTCCTTACCCCGTTCCATAAAACCCAGTATGTAGGTATTATTTACAGTCATAGAAATACACATCGAAAATTAAGTCCTCGTAAAGGGTGTTTTTTATTGGGGTATAGAACTTTAAGTTGGCATCACTTTTTTAACTGGCGGCCATTTTGTCAGCTGTCAAGTGATTAATATTTAGTTTGGTTTGCCATTTCATCATGAACAGGTTGACAAAAGAACAACGCTTGCAAATCGTGCAAATTTATTTCGAAAGTAATGGTTCAGTTCGCGAAGTTCACCGCAAGCTCCGTCCATTTTATGGTCGACATAATCGTCCATCAGAGCATAATTCGGTTAACCATGGATCGTTTTCGCACTACGTTTGCTTTATGTGATAATACGCATCCGCAGAGACGTCGAACAGTGCGCACCGAAGAAACAATTGCCGCTTAGGCAATTAGGGGACTTGGAAGCCAACATTCGTGGCGTTATTGCCAACATACGGCCCCATATGCTCGAAAAAGTGGTTGAAAATTGGACCTGTAGAATTGGCTATATTCGAGCCAGCCGCGGCGGCCACATGCCCGAAATCATATTTAAACATTAATGGCATAAAATTATCCTTCCAATGAAGTCAAATTGATGGACATTAAAACGATTTTCTTGTGTTTTATTTCAATTCGAAGTTCTATACCTCAATAAAAAACACCCTTTACAATAAGATCTTGGAAGGACTCTACAGCAACCAAGTCAAATAAATACTTGGTTTGTCCCATTTTACTCCCTAAAAGTACGAATTTCGAAACCCCCTTTCTTAGTCCGCCTCTCCGTGATATTTGGGAACTAGCATGAAAATTTCATGACCTTGGTAAGTGGAAGTTGGAAATTAGTTTGGTTTCTTAATGTAGGTCATCTTCCGGACGCTTATTTCTCAGCTGAATTGAATCTATAGTGCGTTGTGAGTATAACAGATATTCAAAATCTTTTCGCTCATTTTTTCTCGAAAACCACATAATTTAACCGATTTTCTTCAAATTTGGTACAACATGTTTTATCCCTTATCTCTTTCCTTCCTTAAAAGTACAAATTTCGAAAAATCACATTTTGTCGCGAAGAAATAGGCACACACATAATTTCATATTTCTTGCTACTGCCGTGTAGTCAGGACGAAGCTTCGACGTTTGTCCCTTTTTGTCCCATTTTACTCCCTAAAAGTACGAATTTCGAAACCTCCTTTCTTAGTCCGCCTCTCCGTGATATTTGGGAACTAGCATGAAAATTTCATGACCTTGGATTCAGCCGTTTGGTCTGAGCGCTGATCAATGAGTCAGTCAGTGAAGCAACTATTTTATATGTATTGATTATAGCAAGCACTTAGGATAAGGAATTAGCACAGTGTTTTAGGATATGTAGTAGGGATACCATCAGGTTAGATTGTTGTTGCAGCATCTTTCCAAAGATCGGTGGTGAATAGTGAGGCGATAGGCGCTATAAAATATCTCCACATTTCCTTAGGGATTCTACAGTTCATATCGTCCTACATTCTACATTCATATTATTCGATCATCACCAGGCTTCTCTTGACAAGCTCGATGAAAGGTCAGAGACCAGCAGTGGCACAATCCTTATCCTTTTTAGACAGCAGCTCTAATTCTTTTATTAGATTCCCCCGTAGTCGGAAAAGTGATTCTAGAGAATTCCCTTGACCTTTTTTAAAGAATCCCTTTGTTTGTCAGTGAGAATCTTGTCATCCAACCGCTTTATAAAGTTTCTACCATTCCCATAACCATTAAATCACAGTAAACACCATATGGTTGCTCTTGATCGGCTATAATTTATTGAATACTTGAATACGTTTACACAATAAAAATTAATCGGAACAAGTGCTTATCTTTTTAGAATTTACTATTATTTCTACAAGTTTGCTTAGTTATATGTAGTATATACAAATTAAGTACGAATTTTCCTTTTCGCCACCTAGCATAAATATAAATGCTTACAATTATTACAAATGAACAATACAAATCCCACAACAAGAAGAAGATACATCATTCATTCTATTAAATAATACTATATACTATACATTACAGAAGATATTTTTAAGGTGTTGCCAAAACTGTGGTGACCTATTGTTGGACTTGTACTTGGCACTACGTTTTGCTCGCATCTCTTGTTTATACAAGAGCCATTGTTTACGTGTATCGGGATTGCTGGGACCCCAAGTTTCACTAGGCTTGCACGCCCTTTTAAGACTCTAAAAAAACGAAATTAAATTATCATTATAAATCAAGTATATGCAATTAATAAGTCTGCTATTAGCAGCAAAGATTATTTGCTGTCGGTCAGCGGGCGCTTTTTCTGCTATTACAGTAATTTTTCTGCCATAACAATAAATAATTTGCAGTTTTGCTTCAGCATTCACTCTGCTAAAGAGTTTGCAGTTTGCTAAATTTATTCTTGCTCTCAATTAATGTGTAACACACAAGGAAGAGCTAAAGTAGGTCGGAGCCAATGATATGATACCCTCCACTTTATTTTTATTACCAACCTGTAGTGTACATATCTTTGCAGAATCAATTTCTAAATACATGTGGACTTACCTCCAACAGCGTACCATCACAATTGTGTGTTGTAGTCCATACGAACCACAATGGAAATTGCACAAATCCTATGGCCAATAAAAACCAACCGGCAACTGCAATTTTTTTGTTATGAAAATATGTAAAATGTTTTTAAAAAGTGATGTTTCAAATACATACTATTCGCTGATTCTGGATAATCCATTCCGGCATATTGTAATGTTTTTAGCTCCGCCATAGAATAGACGAAAATGAATAAAAGTAGAAGCGGTGTCACTACTGCCCAACAAACGCGCCAATAGAATGATACACGCATTCTTGTCATGAATTGCACGTCATCGCAGAAGTTTTGTAAACCTGAAATAAGGAAATATGGCGATTAAAATCCACAGAAATGGAATAATGCAGTAAAGGACATTTGTAGATGGTAAGTGGAAGTTAGTTTGGATTCTTAATGTGGGTCATCTACCGGACGCTTATTTCACAGCTGAATTGAATCTATAGTGCGTTGTGAGTATAACAGATATTCAAAATCTTTTCGCCCATTTTTTCTCGAAAACCACATAATTTAACCGATTTTCTTCAAATTTGGTACAACATGTTATATTTCAATGTTTTGATATATCGCAGATAAAAATGTTCTTTCAGATTTGAATTGTTATGGGGCAGAAACTTTTGCCTTTCCTTACATGTTCATATTAAAAATTACTAAAATTTTTGGACTTTTTTCATATTAAAAATTACTCAAATTTTTTGAACGATTTTTCATACGAAAAATTACGATTTTTCATTTTTGATTTGGGTAATTTTTCATTTATTTTTCGGCGTATTTTCATTTTCCGTTTTGGGACATTTTTTAATTTTTTTGGCCAAATTTTTATTTTGTACGATTTTTCATATCGAACTAGGCCTAAATCGTACTTGAAATCTCACCAGAACTTACCGTATACCCATGCAACTCCGATGATTTGAAACAAAGCCAAGCCGAATATAACAAAGGTAGCGCCATAATAATCGACCAAATTGAGAATCCATTGGCCCGCCTTGGGAAAGTCATGAAAATATAAAGAAATATTTAATAATTGATGGTATTCTGGATGACATTACTTTAGAAATTTTCACTACCACTATAGTGAAAGTCTGCATGATGTTTTCCCAATATGTTCGGATACACACAGTGATTCTCAAGCAACAAAATAAGTAAAACTGCACTGAGTGCCACCGAGGGGAATTGAGTGTATTCTTCCTCCTAGAATTGTTGCTTTTAAAAATACTGTCCAACTCCATGATATTTGAATTCTACACCTTTTTCAATTGTAATTCAAAAGACATCACTTGAAATTCAAAATATATCAATTCCATTTGAAATTAAAAATCATTTGAAATTAAAAATCATTTGAAATTCAAAAATTCCATTCGAAATTCAGAAAACATCAATTGAATTTCAAAAATTTCATTTGAAATTCAAATAAAACCATTTGAAATTAAAAATATCAATTGGAATTAAAACAAGTAAGGAAAGGCTAAAGTCAGGCTCGGCCCCGCCTGACTTTAGCCTTTCCTTACTTGTTTTAATTCCAATTGATATTTTTAATTTTTTATTATATTTTATACAATTATCGGAATACAATCTATCGGAATACAATTCAGTAAAAAAGTGAAAACGGGAAAAATTTTTTATGTTTCCTAATCACAGGCTAATATGACCTGGCCCAACTTGTTCAAAATTAGAATAATATTTGTATCGGAGCTATATCCAAAGATGGAATGAAGTGACTAACCATAACCTAACCATAGGTGTTCCTAGCTTAAATATAAGATGTTTTGTAAATTTTGAAGAAAATCTGTTAAAATATGTGGATTCTAGAGCGGAAAAATTCAAATTGGGAGCAAACTTTGTATGGGAGCTATATATAAATCTGAACCGATCTAACACATTTTTACAACAGTTGTTTCCAGTTGAAATATAAGTGTTTTGCGAATTTTGAAGAAAATCTGTTAAAATATGTGGATTCTAGAGCGGAAAAATTCAAATTGGGGACGAAATTTGTATGGGAGCTATATATAAATCTGAACCGATCTAACACATTTTTACAACAGTTGTTTCCAGTTGAAATATAAGTGTTTTGCGAATTTTGAAGAAAATCTGTTAAAATATGTGGATTCTGGAGCGGAAAAATTCAAATTGGGGACGAAATTTGTATGGGAGCTATATATAAATCTGAACCGATCTAACACATTTTTACAACAGGTGTTTCTAGTTGTACTATAATATGTTTTGCCAAATCTGAAGACAATCTGATACAATATGTGGTATCTAGAGTGAAAAGAGTCAAATCGGGAGTGAAATTCGTATGGGGGCTATATCTAAATCTGAACCGATTTTTGAAATTAAATACCGTTCGTTCTTATCTCGAAAAACCTCGTTGTGCAAAGTTTCGTTTGGTTCTGTCTACAATTGCGACCTGTATCGTGATTACAAGAATAGATGGACGGACGGACAGACAGACAGACGGACATTGCTAAATCGATTCAAAAAGTGATTCTTAGTCGATCGGTATAATTAACAATGGGTCTATCTCTCTTCCTACTCTCGGTAATGTGAACTTCCACCACAGAAACACTTATTTGTTTGTATGAACTCTCTAAAGTGAACAAAGTTTAATGGCTCTAAATAGTGATTGAACAAAATTTTGTGGGAATTTAGGGATCTGTATTTACTAAATTTCAATCGCAGTCAGTAATCAGTTATATTTCGTCAGGCGTAGAGGTACACAATTTACAATTACAAATTGTCAATTTCAATTGGAATTTTCTCATTATGAAATGAAGCTACTTTATTTCATTTGGAATATTCTCAATTTGAAATGAAAATTCAATTTCAATTGGAACTTTCTCAATTATAAATGGAAATTCTCAATTTCAATTGGAATTTTTTCATTATGAGATAGAAATTCTTAATTTCATTTGGAATTTTCTTATTTTAAAATGAAAATTTTAATTTCAAATGGAATTTTCTCAATATGAAATGGATATTCTCAGGTGGAATTGGAAATGGTGTAGCATAAAGTACAAAGCTTATTTTACTTCCAAGAAAAATTGTACTTGATATTAGGAAATATTGTTTTACGCTATACGAAGTTAATTTTTCCTCAGCTTTTGCGTACTTTTATTTAGTTTGTGGCATACTTTTTTCTAAGTCTTTGTAACTTTTTTGTTTGGAAACACTGTGTGATCGTAAGATTATTTATTAATGAATGTAATGGAATGATGAATAATGTCATGTATAAATACCGGCGTAACGTAAATAATTCCACAAAGAAATCCACCAATCGATGTGATCAATGCCACCATCCACGCTTTCATCCACTTGTAATGATCGCACAATATGGCCACCAATGTATTGGCCTGGGCCACCAGTGTTCCAATACCCAGAACGAAGAGCATAATGAAAAACAAAACTGCAAACAACTAAAATAACACAAGAAAGCATTATTCTTCGTCTAAACAAATATAAATCACTTTAAAGTACCTGTGGAACAGCATTGAATTTTGCAATAGCATCGGGATACGAGATAAACGCCAGTCCCGTACCACTCCGTACAACATCATCGATATTGCTGATGTTTAGATTGTGAGCCAGGTTGCCCAAAATACCAAATATCGTAATACCCGCTATTAGACTTGTCACAGTATCCAGACTCGTGACAATTATTGCATCTCTGAAAGCAAGAAAATGGGCTTAATATTTTATGATTCGGTATCTCTTTTTGGCTTTGCTAATAATACCTGTGGGAATTGTGATTGAATTTATTGTATGACGAAAACATAACAATGGGTCCCAAGCCCACAGCTAAGGAGAAGAAGCACTGGACTACAGCTTCCTTCCAGACCTGAAATATAAAGTTTATGGGGATTAATAACACTATGCAACAAAAAATGTTTGTGCCCAAACCGAAATAAATATTTTTTGTATACATTCATAAAATAAACACAAATTTTTTATGGATACTTTTTTTAAATCTTTTACTACAAATTTTCGTCGTAGGTACCTTTAATATTTATTTTTACTCTCATTTTGAATATATATGTTGATTTACGTGTAATTAAGATGCCTACTAATGTTGCGAACTACACTTTCACATAGAAACCGCCTTAAGCAATTTGGGAAAAATATTTTTTTTTTCGAAAAAAAAATTAAGTTTTGCTGACACGAAAAAAATCATAAAATATAGTAAAATGTCGGAAAAAAGTACTTTGTTTAATTTTGCATAGCTTACATTCTAATTTTTATATTTAAAAAATGTATTGATAAATGTAGAAGATAGAAGAACACACACTTTGTAGACGTAAAAAATTAAAAAAAATCATGATTTTTTAATTTTTGTTTGAATAGCGGGAAAAGTGAATTTTAAAAGAATATATTGTTTTAGTTTGTAATAGCTGGTATCTTAAAGAAGAAAACTGAGAATTTTTGAAAGAAAATCTATGAATAAATATTGAAGTTTTGATTTTAACATGGAATTCCTCAAAAGCTAAATGGTTGGCTTATTTCATTAATTTAAACATACCTTCAAATTCAATAATTCACTCCAGTTGGGTTTCAAGAAGAATATAATGCCGTCCACAGCACCATCCAGGGTAACAGCTCGTATCAACAACGTTATCAGAATGACGTACGGAAATATGGCCAGAAAATATGCAGCTTTGCCAGCTGTTTTCACGCCACGAACAATTACCAGAAAAGTGGTTAGCCAAGCCACAAACAGAGCCAGCGTTAATCTCCAGCTAGGCATACCGATGCCCTCTGATATATCATCATATTCGCGAATAACTTCTTTGCTGTTTTGTAATAACGAAACGAAATAAAATAATAAAACAAATAGATCAGTAAAGATCCTAAATCACTATTTTCATCACAGTGCATACTGTTCTATAAAAATTTAAATGTAATGAACTTTAATTTAACGTTAGATTAACGAAATATCTTGTCTTGTATAAAAAATGTAAAAAATTGAAGGGTTTTAATAGCTAGCTCTGTATGTAATTGGAATGTATATTCATTTTGTCATTCCGTTTGCAACACCTTGAAATATTCTTCGTATATTGAAAGATATTCGTATATTGTCACCTTAATTCTAAAAGGCCTTAACTGGCATTTTTTGAAATCACGAAATCTCTGCAAAAAATCGGAATGGGTTATAAAGACGATTTCGGAAAAAATTACGTCCATGTAGAATTAAGGTAACACATATATGTGTGATTTTTAGGGCCAACTCAGTTTATGTTAGTACAAAATACTGTGTAGAAGGGCTGGGAATTTTTCATGCTGGGAATTTTGCAGTGAGTGATAGAAGAAAAATTCCTTAACTTCGGACATTGCTAAGATATTTTCTATAGAAAAATTAATTAAAATCGAAGGGGGCACTAGTTAATAAAAATAAATATATATATTTTTTAATTTTTTATTGTCAAAAATAAATATTTTTCAATTTAAATTAGTTTTTATAAATCTACGTGAAAATACCTTTCAAACGCATATTCGCGCGTCAGAAGTTATGGAATTTAGAAAACAGCAACAGTTGGAATCATGAAATTCGTAGTGTATGCCAGTCTGACTGCGTGAACGGTCACAAACGCTGCCGAAAGAGGCGCGGCATTAATAGATGACTATAAAAATGCGTTGTGCCGAAACATTTTGTACACTTGACTCCCCTAGAGCGGAGTTTAGGCCTTTCTTTCATAAAAAAATATTAACGAGTAAAAAGGCGTTAAGTTCAGCCGGCCGGAATCGTATATACCCTCCACTACGGAGTCTATTCCACAGTATTACCGGCAGATTAGAGGCTGCCAACTTTACATAGAAGTGCACTACCATATTAGGAAAATTGTGATGCTTCATTTTATAATATTAATAGTCTACTACAATACATAAAAATAAAACTTCGAGTGGAATCAAAACGAGAACATTAAGTAGCAATCTTCAAAAATGTACCCTAATTAGCTAGAAACAATTTCTCTCAAGCCCGATTTTCCCCATTTGTAATTTCTTGATTCCAGCTACAGCCTTATTGTCTGTACCATTTTGATATGAAAAGTTCTAATATTGAAGATCCAATATGTTACAGACTGAAATTTACTTTTCCCTTTTCCATTTTGACCCTAGTCACACGTGTGCTAATAATGAATATCAAAATTCTAGCTTTAGCCGCTTGATTGGTGCCAAATTTAATCCCATTTAGACCCCGAAGGTACGAATATAGAAAGACCCCTTTATTTTTCGCGTCTAAACCGTTTGGTTGGTACTTTTTTATACTCATTTGCCCTATTTTCCGCCTAAAAGTACAAATTAAAAAAATCTTTTTGTTTCGCATCTTCAGTCAGATGAATGTATTCGCCGAATTTCATGATTTCAACTTCAGTACCAACCAACCGGTACCATTTTTATCCCTATTTTCCAATCCTTTCCCTTAAAAGTACGTATTTTGATAAAACCTTCTATTTTGCGTGTCTACGCAATTAGAGGAATGTACTCACTGAATTTCATGATTCTAGCTGTTGTCGTATCATTGGTACCATTTTATCCCTTTTTGTTCCAAAAGTACGAATTTTGAAAAATCCCCCTATTTTACGTATCTACGCAATTAGAGGGATGTTCAGTCCAAATTTCATGTTTCTAGCTGTTGTCGTATCATTTGTGCCATTTTTATCCCTTTTTGTCCCATTTTGCCGGCTAAAACTTTTATTTATTTTTTGGTGTTTTTAGACTACAAGGGAAACAATTGGAAAAGACGTGAACGCAACAAATTTCAAGTGCATATAAAGCAGAAATTAAAAAAATTGCTAAGTTGTCAAAATATTTCATATTTTTCATAATCTTTAAAAATTGTTTCTTTAATACAATGAAACCTTTCTTTGATCTTATGAAACTAAGTTTTATGAAATATGAAATGTTTTGGACAAATTGTATGTAATATTTCATTTTATTTATGAATTTTCCATATAAGCCCTGTCGTGCCATTTTCCGACTAAAAGTACAAATTTTGAAAAAATCCTTTATGTTTCGCGTCTACGCATGAAGTTAAATTCATACACCGAATTTCATGATTAACTTCAGCGGTTTGTTTGGTACCATTTTTATCACTCTTTTCCAATTGTATCCCTTAAAAGTACAAATTTCGAAAAATATCTCTATTTTACGTGTCTACGTAATTATAGGGATGTACACATCGAATTTCATGTTTCTAGCTGCTGTCGTATCATTGGTACCATTTTTATCCCTTTTGTCCCATTTCACCCGCTAAACCGGCCTTTTTGGTGATTACACGTTGCTAGAGGAAAGTACGAAACAAATTTCAAGTGTATAAAAATCAGAAATTTTCAAAAAAAATGCTTAAATAATATAAATATTATTTCAGTCCTTGTTAGGGAAAAATGTTTCCCTCTGGGCCGATTTCGCCCACTTTCAATCCCAACCGATCTGCAACCATAAGACACATTTACGGAAAATTTCAACAAAATGAGCTGGGAAATTTTGTTCGGAAGCGTGCTTTCAACAGACAGACAGTCATATGGACATGGTTAAATCGTCTTAGAATTTTACCAGGATACAGAATATATATGAGTCATTCCATGTCAAGCGGTACGGTTTTTGACCTCGATAGCTGCGATTGTTTTGAAAGTTTGTGTATGCATTCTTCTCATAAAAATATTGTATACGTAGTTTTGGAAAAAAATTGAAAACATTTTTTCACGAATTATGACCAATTTAACAGTGAAAAAAATACTACTTTTTCAATCGCCTGCAACTCCTGGAATACATTACGGATTGTAATGAGTTAGACCAATTACATTTAAAATATTAATGTAGTCTGTTATAGCAGGGTTAGATTTTTTAAAGTTTTTGAAATTTTAATTGTTTTATGATTACACGAAATTATTATACCAATCCATTTTGTTGAAATGTTAAAGTAGTGTGCTTAGGTCTATTTTTAAGCGACTGTGTGAGTTTGAAAGCGGTGAAATTATGGCTTCTATATTTTTTTGAGAAAAAATAGAAATAAAAAAATAGTTTTTGAAAAAAATATTTTTTTCCAATTATTTTGTAGTGGGAGATTGCAACATCAGAAAAAATTGAAACAATATATATTTTTCCATTACCTATTTTTTCATGTAATGTAATTGAAATTACCTTCAAAACAAAATATAACACATTACAATCGGTGAAGTATTTCAGGAGTTACAGGCGATTGAATGAACACACCTTTTGAAAAAAGTAGTATTTTTCACTGTTAAATTGGTCATAACTCGTGAAAACATTTTTCGATTTTTTTTTTTCGAAAATACGCATACAATATTTTTATGAGAAGAATACATACACAAACTTTCAAAACAATCGCAGATATCGAGGTCAAAAACCGTACGGCTTGACATGGAATGACTCACATATATTTGTTTAAAAAATGTTTTTGAAATAAAATATTTTTGTTTGCTTTCATTTTCGGTAAGGAAATATCACTTTTGCGAAAATATTTTTCAATTGACTCAAACATAAACCATTGCATATCTCAGACTTAGGCCACTATCATTCTAACTGGCACATATAGTTATACAGATAGAAGACTGAAATTTGCCAGCCAAGGTTGATTTCTATTTCTTTTTTATTTATACTTACATAAAGTACAGTTCCGAACTACTCGTGAATCTATCGTTGAAAACTGTAGTGTCACCGTTGTTAGCATTCGAATTCGAATCCACACAATTTGAGCCCCACTCTTCACGACAATAGGACCAAGGCAGGGGATTTTGAAACGATGCCACAAAATAGTACAGCGTTAAAGCGAGCAGCGAGGAGTAGTATGTTAGTACAGCTATTCCGGCATATGCTTGACCAATTCCAACACCTGGAAACAATTACTTTTGATGTGAAATTTTGCAATACTATAGAATGTTATCTTACCAACAAAGGATGGACATATGGACCAAACTTTAACCGAACTCGTGCTGGTGAACTGGCCCAGCAGAACTTCCAGGTAATACATGGGTTTTCCTGTGAATAGTTAAGGAAGGATAAGAATAATTTGTTGTAATAATGTAGGAAAAATGTCTCCGAAAATAATGGCTAACATGTTTTTGGAATTTATTCCAAAACAATACTCAAATTCCCAAAGCGGGGAAAATATGTTACAAAATTTTGGGATTTTTACCGCAAGGATGTGATAATACTTTTTGAGTAAGAAGTCAACATATGCGTTTAAAAAATACAATATATGTCTTCTAATTGGTGCTTCGCGATTTGAGAATTTTTGCAAATATTTTTTTAGTAAACATGCCTAAATATTAGGTGATTGTCAGTCGCCATTACAGAGAAGCATTTTCAGATACAGACAAAGTGACTGTATATTTTGATAAGAAAAGTACAAATTTTAAAGATATCCCCCCATTCGCCCCATTCTACGCCCAAATGTACAAATTTTGAAAAAAGAAAAACTTTTTGTTTCGAGTCTTCATAGTCAGAATGTATACACCGAATTTCATGATTTCAACTTCAGCGGTTTGATAGGTCCCATTTTTATCCCTCTTTTTCACTTATATCCCTTAAATGTACGAATTTCGAAAAATCCCACTATTTTACATGTCTGTGCAATTAGAGGGATGTACACACCAAATTTCATGATTCTAGCTGTTGTTGTATCATTGGTACCGTATTTTATCCTTTTTGTCCCATTTCGCCCGCTAAAACTTTTATTTTCTTTGTGGTGCTTCAAGAGGAATGTCCGCAACAAATTTCAAATGTATGAAAATCAGGAATTTAATTAATAAGCCAAGGCTACCAATATTTGTATACTATGCATAAATATAATGGAAATAATACTTCAATTCAATTCATAAATAACCTAAATATTGGGGGCTACAGTCGTTTGGTTGGTTGTATTTCCATCCTATTTTAATTTCAAAAGTATAAATTTTGAAAATGCCTTATCTCTTACGTACGAAGAATAAGACAACTTCATGATTCTATCATTTTTTGTCGTAAAAGCAACAAAATAAAGTACGAATTTAGAAAAAAAATATATTTTACGTGGCTATGCAGTCAGAGGAATGTATACACCGAATTCCATGATTCTATCTGTCGTCATTTTGTTGGTGGCATTTTTATCCCCTTTTTCGCATTTTACCCCTTAAAAGTACGACTTTCGAAAATCTATGTATTTAACGTGTCTAAGTAATTAGAGGGATGTACACAACGAATTTCAACATACTAGCTGTAGCCTTTTAGTTGCTACCATTTTTATCCCTCTGCTCCCATTGGATCCCTTGAAAGTACGAATTTGGAAAAACTTTTTATTTTTCGTGTCTACTCAGTCAGAGGAATGTATACAGCGAATTTCATGATTCTAGCTGCATCCATTTGTTTGGTACAATTTTTATCCCCTTTTTCACATTTTACACCCTAAAAGTACGAATTTTGGAAAATTCATTTATTTGTGTAGACACATAACACAATCAGAGGAATATATTCACTGAATTTCATTATTCTAGGTGCAGCCGTTTGGTTGGTACTATTTTTATCCCTCTATCCCTACTTAAGAGCATGGAAATATTCTTCCACGCAAGTATGAATTTACTCAATTGTAAACATTTTTTATTAGACTCAAAGAAATATTTTTAAGTAAATTTAATACCCTCTTTCTATTTACTATGGCTTTGAAAGAGGGAAACTTTACTCATACTTAGTTAATTTTCCTACTTCTAAGGACATTTTTACTGAACTGGAGTAAAATTTTTGAACAATATTGTAGTATGGATTTTACTAAGATTTATGAATGCTATTTTTCTAAATAATCTAAATAATTTCCATGTTTTTAGGAAGTGAAACAAAAATGTCGAAAAAGGTCATTTCAAATTGTTCATTCATTATCCTTCGAGACATACGGGAGAAACTTTCGAGAAAAATATATTTTAGGGTCTTACTGTTATACTATACATATCAATTCGAATATGCTATGTTGCTTCATAGTCACACTTTCACTTTGGTACGCTTCACTTTGGATAACGCTATAAATGCCCCAATATAATTAATCGAAATCCAACAAGTAAAAACGGCGATAAGTTCGGCCGGGCTGGACTTTATATACCCTCCACCATGGATTGCAATCCACAGAGGATGTCGATTTTCGTAGAAGTGCAGTAATATTACAGGAAAATATAATTTTTTTAATATAGATAAACCAAAACAAATACAAATATTGAAAAAAAATAATTTTATAAATAAATATAATAAAGGGTCCGCCATCTAACGTTTTTTTTCAACTATTCAACCGTTGTACTATTATTTGTGGGGTGGAGGCAGCCATTTGAATGAAATTATTTTCCATTGGTAACCGGAAGGATTATACTTTCAAATAAAAAAGAAATTTGAGAAAATATTCAGTAGTTTTTTTATAGCATTTTCAAAAAAAAGTTATTTGGCGGACCCTTTATTTTAATTATTTCAAGCCAAGGCTACCAATAAGTCAATTCAAAAAATAAATATTCTTATATATTTTTTTTTTCAAAAAGCTTAAATACCGTAAATATTGGTAGATAGTGGGTGCTTCAGTTGGTTGTATTTCCATTCTATTTTAATTCCAAAAGTAAAAATTTGAAAAAATTCTAGGTGCAGCCGTTTGGTTGGTACCATTTTTATCCCTCTATTCCCATTTTACCCCTTAAAGGTACGAATTTGGAAAAAATATTTTTTTTATTATCTATTCAATTAGAGGAATGTACACACCGAATTTCGTGTTTCTAGCTGTTGTCGTTTAATATGTACCATTTTTATACCATTTTTGCCCCATTTTACCCCCTGCAAATAAGAATCAATTTATGGTGCACGTTTTTGCTGTAAGGGGAATGCGCATACCAATTATCAAGTAAGTACAAGCAGACATATTTAAAAACATGTCTAAATACTCTAAAATATTGGGGATTATAATGGGTATTTTTAGTCCTTGTGAGGGAACAATTTTTCCTTTTGGCCCAATTTCGCCCCGTTTCAATCCCAACCGATCTACGACTATAAGACGGATTTATGGAAAACGTTCTAGCTCCTTTAGTTTAGACGCTAGCGTGCTTTCAACAGAAGGACAGACGAATGGACATGGCTAGATCGTCTTAGAATTTTATGGCGATCAAGAATATATATACTTTATAGGGTCTCAGGTCGATATTTCAAGGTGTTACAGACGGAATGACAAAGTTAGAGGGAGGGTATAAAAATAAGTGATGAAAACTATTCATCAATTGTTTAGATGTCGTTTTTTAAAGGATTATTCGGCAGACCTTGATTATTACATCGACTTTTATTACATGCGTTAACACTGTTCATTATTTGCTTATTGAAAAATAATCTCTTTACATTTGGCCTGAAATTATCATAAACTTTTGCGAAAAATATACGCAATATAATTCACATACTTGGTCATGGTTACATGGTTTTGATCACATTTTTTTCTTTAACCCATATATAAATGTTTCCTCTCTAGGACGTCCAAGCGCTTTTTGTTGGAAGCAATTTCTTCGTTTCTAATGTATATTCTAAGATAAGTGCCAGACATAGGTATATAAAAATAGATGTGCATATTAGGGTGACATTTCTTGCACATTTTTCTAACAAAATTGAATAGGCAATGGTAAGTCAAAAAAATGTAACTAACTATCGAGAATTATAACTCAATTTCAGTCAAATGGCAATCACAACAAGTAAGAAAACACACATTTCCATCTTGCGAGATAAAATTGCATTCAACAAGTTCTTAATCCAGGACAATATCCCAGTTCAAATCAAATATTGGTCACAGACCAAAAAAAAAACGAAAAAATATAATTTTCTTAATTCTAAGATATAACAAATTAATTTTTCTTGTCGAAATAATGGTACGGTTTTTACATTTGGCAATAAATATTTTAAAATGATGTTACTTTATACGCTCAGCCCTACGGTGGGCGTGGTCAGTACTATTTCTTGGAAATTACGTGGTAGGTTACCATATAAGAAATGTAATCTTAATGCGTATAAATATTTATTATTTCACAATTTTGTTAAAATTGCCACATTTTGTTATTAATTTTAAAAACTAGTTTTTAAAGCAAAATATGTATATTTTTTATATCAAAACAATGTAAACGTTGTTTTTAGCAAGTGCGAAAAATTAAATGTTGAAGGATGCCACTTTAACGACTCCCTAGGCAAATACTAGAAATACGATGTGAAGGTACAAGACCTAGAGGTAGAAGGCGTTTGACATGGGAATAATATCTGGCCATGACTTTTAGGAAACGCAAAATCCGTTGCAAAAATCCCCACAGTGTAAGGTAGATGGGGATAAAGTAAGTTAGTAAGAAAAATTAAAATGTAAATAATTGTAATTGTGGCAATATATAAAAATGCATATTTATAAGCGAGTGAAGTTGAATTACAATATTTGAAGTCATCTTCAAATAAGGCCCGTTTATGGTTTTTTATGAAGGTAACATCATTGGCTAGGTGTGTTAAAAAACACTCCAAAATCTCACCCTAATGTATGGTATGTTAATACAATGTTTCTCACCTGTACTTTTTACAACATCTGTTAAAATATAACGCGTGGCATAAATTGTGTATAAAGATAAGCAAAAGCAATTAGATCAAATTTGAGTGGTTAATTTGATTACTAATTCATGAGCAAAGTCTGCAAGTGTTTAGACTGCTTATCTAAATATAAAATAAAGAAATTAAAAATTACTTTGTCTCAGACAAGTTTGTTATCGCCGGATAACGCTCATTACTTATCAGATCGATTGAGATATCAATATCCCACCATTTCATACTCGAACATATCTGTCTAAGCGTATCGGGTCGGGATCATCCACAAAATTCTGTGGATGTGCATAAATAACAAGTTTTTCTCAATTTAAGGAGACTGTTCTTAAACCGCAGATTCTTTGTGAATGTGATATTCGCAACAAATTATATAAAAGAATATATTGTTTATGTTTTTAATGGCTGGCATCTTTACGAAGAAAACAAGAAGAAATCTATGAATAGAAGTAGAAGTCATGTCCCTTATGTAGAAATGAGGGAATTAAAAAAATCGTGTGTCATTATACCCTCACTCTACAGAGTAGGAGGGTATATACCATTTGGGACAGACAAAAAGTGTAATGCATTGAAGCAGTGACTTAAGACCCTAAGTATGGTTGGACCAAATCCGTTTCACGACTTTTTAAGTTGTTTGAGTCATGTCCGTCCGTCCGGCTGGCTGCTGTACACGATAACTCTCGAAAGGAGTTAAGGAATCAATTGAAACTTTGCACATGGTATGTATTTGTATATACCTACATATGTCTAAGTATCTTGAAGTAAAAAAAGTTTGGACAGGGCTAGTTATGAAACATTTTGATTATTTTAACGTCTACATTAATAAATCCACAAAAGGAATTTTTTGAAAAAATATTGCAACAAAGAAGCCATACTTTCAAATAAATTTAAGCATAATAGCTCCAAAAAATCGTAAGACACAATTCAAGAAATCGGAAGGAGAAATAAACAAGTAAGGAAAGGCTAAAGTCGGGCAGGGCCGACTATATGATACACTCCACTTTCTATCCGAATACAATTCAACTCGGTAAAAAAGTGAAAACGGGAAGAATTTTTGTGTGTTTCCTAATCAGTTGCTAATATGACCTGGTCCAAATTGTCAAATCGAAAAGTATATTTGTATCGTGGATATAACCAAACAAGGAATAAAGTGACTCACTTTCACAATAAGTTCCAGTTCAAATATAACGTCTTATGTTCACTTTCGGTGAAAATTCGAGGTTTCTGGGGCGGAAAAGTTCTATCCGTGAGCGAAATTTGTATGGGAGCTATATGTAAATCTGAACCTACCTGACCCATTTTCACCACGGGTGTTTCTAGTTGAAATATAAGATATTTTGCCAAATCTGAAAGCAATCTGATACAATATGTGGTTTATAGAGTGGAAAAAGTGAAATCGGGAGTTAAATTTGTGTGGGAGCTATATACAAATCTGAACCGATCTGACCTATTTTCACCAAAGGTGTTCCTAGTTTAAATATAAGATGTTTTGCCAAATCTGAAGACAATCTGAGACAATATGTAGTTTCTAGAGCGGAAAAAGTCAAATCGGGAGCGAAATTTGTATGGGAGCTATATGTAAATCTGAACCGATCTAACACATTTTTACCACAGATGTTTTTAGTTGAAATATAAGACATTTTTCAAAATTTGAAGAGGATCTGTTAAAATATGTAGTTTCTAGAGCAGGAAAAGTCTAACCGGGACCGAAATTTTAATGGGAGCTATATATAAACCTGAACCGATCTGACCTATTTTCACCATGAAATATAAGATATTTTGCAAGATTTGAAGAACATCTGATAAAATTTGTGGTTTTTAGAGCGGAAAAAACTCAAATTGAGAGCTATATATAAATCTGAACCGATCTGACTCATTTTCACCCTGGATGTTTCTAGTGGAAATATAAGATATTTTGCCAAATTTGAAGAAAATCTGTTAAAATATGTGGTTCTCTAGAGTGAAAAGAGTCAAATCGGGAGTGAAATTCGTATGGGGACTATATCTAAATCTGAACCGATCTGATTCATATTCACCATGGGTGTTTTGGCTTGAAATATAAGATATTTTGCAAGATTTGAAGAAGATCTGATAAATTTGTGGTTTCTATAGCGAAAAAAACTCAAATTGAGAGTGAAATTTGTATGGGAGCTATATATAAATCTGAACCGATTTGAACTATTTTTGCCATGGGTGTTTCTTGTTGAAATATAGGGTGTTTTGCCAATTTTGAAGAAGATCTGTTAAAATATGTGGTTTCTACAGCAGAAAAAGTCAAATCGGGAGTGAAATTCGTATGGGGACTATATCTTAATCTGAACCGATTTTCTTCAAATTAAATAGCGTTCGTCCTTATCCCGAAAAACTGCGTTGCACAAACTTTTCTGGCTATAATGGATGAATGGACAGACAGACGGACATTGCTAAATCGATTCAAAAAGTGATTCTCAGTCGATCGGTATAATTAACAATGGGTCTATCTCGCTTCCTTTTGGGCGTTATAAACAAATGCACAAAGACATAATACTCTCGTGGAGTGTATAAAAATGATTTCCACATTGCAAATTTTTAAAAATAACAAAATTAAAAGTTTTTGAGCGCATGCACAACAATTACGTAAAACCATGATACAGAACATAAAAACAAAGGTGTTTTCTCAGAAATAGAAAAATATGTAAATTAGTTAATATTACCTTATTGGCTTACTTGGCTGCAGACCACCACTATCATGATTTCAAACCTATCAAAGGTTTTTTCAAGTGGCTTCACAGCGTCTTTTCAATATCAAACCTTCTAAGGAAATGATTCTCACAAACGAACGGGAAGCACATCTCACTTGCCGGATTTGCGTTTAAAAAATCGCACCAAGTAATAAAGTACACATCCCATCTTACAAGCATCTCATTGAGTTTGTGTATACGCAGGTATAGTTACCGAGCAATACTTCTGCCGTGCCAACGCAAATTTATTTACAAACAATTTTAAAATATCTAACGCGGTGTTAAAATACCAACTTAATATATTAAAAGTAAACGGAATTACCTTCCAAACAAGGTATATAACATTCAAATAGGCCAAGTATTTCAGGAGTTACATGCGATTGAATGATCACATATCTTTGAAAAATCGCAATTTCAACACTGCTAAATGGGTCATAACTTTTTCCAAAAATACGTATAAAATATTTTTATACAAACTTTCGTAGCAATCCGAGCAGTCGAGGTCAAAAATCGTATTGATATGGAATTACTCATTGCTTTGCTATTTCAGATTTTGTGATAATAAAATATGTTTGTATAGAAAAATTTACAATTTTGGAATGGACCGGTGGCCAAAATGAATCAAGAAGGGCATTAAACGTTTCTAAATTAAGTCGAAGGAAGGAAGAAAGAAAGAACAAAATTATAAGCATAATAAAGTTGTCGCCTTTTTGGAAAAAAGCATTTGAAGTGGAACTGTTTTTGGATATACACACCAAATTTTACTGTTCTAACTGTAGCCGTTTTTATTCGCCCCATTTTCCGCCTAAAAGTGCAAATTTCAAAAAAAAAAAAAACTTTATTTTGCGCGTCTACACAGTCAGAGGAATGTATACACCGTATTTCCTGATTTCAAGTTTGGTTGATACTATGTTTGCCCCTATTTTCCAATTGTATCCCTTAAAAGTACGAATTTCGAAAAAACCCCTTCTATTTGACGTGGCTACGCACACCGAATTTCCTATTGCCTAATTTCAACCCCGAAAAGGTATGGATCACTTTATAGTGGGCGTTCACGTTATCAAAGGATTTAACTTACAAAATATGCAAAAGCAAAGCAGAAATGTTTAAAATGTGCTTAAATTCTCGAAATATTTGGGGTTATTTCCTATACTTCTAAGGAACGATCTACAACTACGAGACGAACTCTTCGAAATTTTGGGCCTGACTCCTTTCGGAACGGAATTTTAAGACGATGAAGAATATAGATATACTTACAGGGTCTGCGTTCGATATTCACTGTATTATATACCATCCTATGGTACAAAAATCTATTATTATTATAATTTTTAATTTTTGAAATATTCATCGGAGATCCCATTCATATTTTAGGTCTCGGTAAAATTACAAGTATGTATGTATCCGCCAGTGTGTTCGTCGGTCTGTTGAAAGCAAAACTTTGCAATAACAAAAATTTTATCTATAAAAAACTGATATATTTGGAATAGTATAAAAATATTAGGATTTGGGATCTCCCATACTTTTTTCAATTCTCTAGAAAACGGGAATACAAAGATTCACTCCTCGGAAAATTTTAATTCCTATAGGTATGTCCAATATGGTATTAATTACTGACAAGCGAACGAATCGTCATAAAATTATATTGGTATGCCGTAGACAGTATTGTTTGACATCTACACTAGAGAAATGATTAAGGAAACAAAGAACTCGTATATCTAGATAAAACAAAGAACTCGTGTAACTTGGAATTCACATATTATGACGTCTTAAATTTAGACTATTCGTTCGTCTAGAAACGAAAATATTTTACAGAAACAGAGGAAAATATTCGAAAAAGCAAAAAAAAAAAACAAAACACATTTATCAAAGCGCCACAAATAATGACGTACCTTCAGCATTAGCAACCATTTTAAATTTGCCTCTTATATTATTTAGTTTATTCATATTTTACTTTTTAAAAGGGAAAAATTGAAATGGTTGTTAATGCTAAACTAATACAGATAGAAGCTTGCAATTTGAAGTATTTTTCGCACATATTATGGGTGGGAGGTATTAGAAGGAGGAACAATTGTAAAATCATAATCAATTATCAGATAATAGTGGAAGGGGTGTTACAATATAGCCCATATTTTAGGTGAATACTATGTCGATAAAAATATTGCCAAAGGCCAAATTTCAGAGTATTCCGATCACAAAAACTGTAGCATATACCAATATATAGCTAATTTCGAATATCCGTGTGTAAGTTACATTGGTTAACATAGAAATATGGACCATTTGTGTGGCAGATTCCAGAAGGGGCGTGGCAATTTCGCAATTTTCGAACCTAAACTAAGTTTAAGAAAATATTACTAAGTGCAAAGTTTGAGCAGATTCCTTAACTCTTTTCGAGAGTTATGTGTACACCAGCCAGACAGACGAAGGGACGGGCGGACGGACATGGCTCAAACATCTTAAAATGTTGTGAAACCGATTTAGTTCAAACATACTTAGGGTCTTAAGTCACTCCTTCAATGTGTTACACTTCTTTTCTGTCCCAAATGATATATACCCTCCTACTCTGTAGAGCGAGGGAATAAAAATCATGGTTTTTGTGCGTATTTTTTTGCATTTTCGTCCAACATTTTTCTCTCAATTAATAAACCCTTGGAATCATTTTAAAACTAAACTTTTAATCTTATCTCATATTTCTTGGAAACATTTTGTAAAAAGTGTTACGAAAAATAATCAATAGGAAACAATACCTTTCGAATGAAACTAAATTTTGCAAAAATAGTTTTTCAGCAACAACACTAAAAACGCGAAAAATTATTTGTTTGCAGATCATCATTAAACGATTCAATCTTCATTACTGGGGGATATCATCGAAAAAAAAAGTTGGATACAATTTATTTTATTAAAGTATTTTCTTATTTAATTTTATTAAATTAAGGAAAGGCAAATGGAGTTTATTGGCGTTTTTATCCACTCCACGAGAGTATTATGTCTTTGTGCATTTGTTTGTAACACCCAAAAGGAAACGAGATAGACCCATTGTTAGTTATACCGATCGTCTTAGAATCACTTTCTGAGTCGATTTAGCAATGTCCGTCTGTCTGTCTGTCCGTCCGTCCGTCCATCTATTCTTGTAATCACGATACAGGTCGCAATTGTAGACAGAACCAAATGAAACTTTGCACAACGATGTTTTTCGGGATAAGGACGAACGCTATTTAATTTGAAGAAAATCGGTTCAGATTTAGATATAGCCACCATACGAATTTCACTCCCAATTTGACTCTTTTCACTCTAGATACCACATGTTACAACAGATTTTCTTTAAAATTGGCAAAACATCTTATATTGTAACTAGAAACACCTGTGGTAAAAATGTGTTAGATCGGTTCAGATTTATATATAGCTCCCATACAAATTTCTCTCCCGATTTGACTTTTTCCGCTCTAGAGACTACATAATGTATCAGGTTGTCTTCAGATTTGGTAAAACATCTTATATTTCCACTAGAAACACCTATGGTGAATATCGGTCAGATCGGTTCAGATTTATATATAGCTCCCATACAAATTTCGCTCCCGATTTGACTTTTTCCGCTCTAGAAACCACATATTGTATCAGATTGTCTTCAGATTTGGTAAAACATCTTATATTCCCACTAGAAACTCCCATGGTGAATATCGGACAGATCGGTTCAGATTTATGTATAGCTCCCATACAAATTTCGCTCCCGATTTGACTTTTTCCGCTCTAGAAACCACATATTGTATCAGATTGTCTTCAGATTTGGCAAAACATCTTATATTTAAACTAAGAACATCTATGGTGAAAATAGGTCAAATCGGTTCAGATGTGGCTTTTAAAGCGGCAAAAGTCAAATCGGGAGCGCCATTTGTATGGGGGCTATATCTACCCCCATACAAATGTCGTTCCCGATTTGACATTTTCCTCTGTAGAAACCACATATTGTACTCGATTTTCTTTAAATTTGGCACAACTTATAATCTTACTAGAAACACCTATGCAGAAATTGGGTAAGATCGGTTCAGATTTAGATATAGCCCCCATGTAAATGGCGCTCCCGATTTGACTTTTGCCGCTTTAAAAGCCACATATTGTGCTCGATTGTCTTTAAATTTCGCACAACATCTTATAATCTAACTAAACAAAACTATGGTGAAAGTGGGTAAGATCGGTTCAGATTTAAATATAGCCCAAATTCAAATGTTGCTCCCATAAGTTTAACCGATTTTGGCCAAACTATACATTTTATATTTCACCTATTTCGTTCCAGGTTTCAATATATCCTCATACAAATGTCCTTTCCGATATAAAATTTTTTGTCAAACACATACATTTACCGGATACAAAAAACCTTCCCGTTTTCACTTTTTCACCGAATTGAATTGTATTCGTATTGAAAGTGGAGTGTATCATAGAGTCGGCCCCGCCCGACTTTAGCCTTTCCTTACTGGTTAGTTTTTCATTTGTTCGTCTTTTTGCCACTCTATGGAGGCCGGAAAGGTGTAGGGTATCACATAGCCGACCCCGCCCTTTTTGACTAAAAAAATAACTCTTTATTTCGGGCCGATAGCTATAACGGCACTAGTATTGTATAAGTTTATTATAATTTTAATTGTAATAAATAAATAAATAAAAAATAAAAGCTCTTTATTTTTTTTTGTTATTCAGGCTTAAAGAAAAATAGCTCTATTATTATGTGAAATGGAAATATATGCAATTGAAATTGTTCTACAGATTTTTACAGATAAAGTTAAACTAATAACACACATTTTTCGAAGGGTCGTGTATAGCATTTTCTCATGTATTTTGGCACTCTAAATTTGAAAACGGCAATAAAATATCAATTTATATTTTAAATTTTTTACTTAAATTTCAAATTTCGGCGAAGGTTCTTAAATATTTGTACTCTCATTTTGGGAATAAAAGTCCGTTAAAGGTACTCATGATGGCTACAAATATTGCAAATTACACTTTCACAAAAAAACTGTGGTTTAGGAACAGTCCTTTGGGAAAAAATAATATTTTTTCGAAAAAAATCTATTTGACACGAAATAAATCATAAAATAGAAATAAATCGGAAAAAAGTATTTTTTATTTATTACATTTATTACATTCTAACGCAAACTACAATGTTTATATGTAAAAATTTTATGGTTAAATGTAAAAGTTATGATACTCTTTGTAGACGCAAACGATTTTTTAGACTCATATTTTTTTAATTTTTATTTAAATCCCTTTACAAATTATATAACAGAATATCTTGTTTTCGTTTCGTAACAGCTGACATCTTAACGAAGAAAACAAGGCCTAGTTAAAGAAAATCTATGGATAAATGTACAAGCTATGGTGCTTCTTTTATGTAGAAGTACGTGTCGTTTTCACTTTAAAATTCTCCTACTTCTACATTAGGGTTATACCTTCAACATTTATTCATAGATTGTCTTCAAAATTGTATTGTGGGTTCTATAGCTGCAATAGAGTAGAAATTGGGGCCCAATTTGTATGGTGGTTATACCAATATATGGACCCATATATTTGACTTTCATAGTATGTATTCTTAGTTGAAATATAATATAATATGCAAAATTTGAAAAACTTCCGATGTAAAATGGAAACCCATTTTTAAGAGCGCTACATTAAAAAGTGGGCCTTTATAGATCACTTTCAAGGTAGTTATTCTTTATTGAAACATAACACGATCTGTAAAATTTTATCAATGTAAGATGCTGGTTCTAGAGCGATAATAGTGTAAACTGGGGGCCATTTGTATGGGGGCTATACCAAAACATTGACCCATATAGCTGGCATTCAAAATAGGTGTTTCTAGTATAAATGTAACATTGTGTGGAAAATTTGATTAAGATCTGATGTAAAATGTGAATTTTAGACCAGTAATAGTGTAAGTAATAGTGTATCGGAGGTACATTTGTATGGGGGCTATATCAAAACATGGATCCATGTGGTCCACTTTCCCGCTAGCTATTTCTAGTTCAAAATGAACACGATCCTGAAAATTTTGTCATGATCCCATGTAAAAGAGCAGTAATAGTGTAAATTTTATGGATATTATATAATAATGGCTATATCTAAATCTGAACTGATTTCCTCCAAATTCAATAGCGATCGTCCTTGGCCAAAAAAGTAACTTCTGCCAAATTTCATGATAATCGGACAACAATTGCGACCTGTAGAGTGCGAGCAAGCTTAGATGGACAGCAGACGGACGGGCAGACAGACATCGTTAAATCGATTCAGCTGGTGATTCTAAGCCGATCCGTATACTTAAAGGTGGTTCTTGGAGTTACAAACATTTGGCGGAAAACTAACTTATAATACCCTAGTCCACGAAGTGGTGTAGGGTATAAAAAGATAAACTAAGACACTGCACAATTCATCCCATTCGCTCCAGTTTTTTCGGAGATATCACTCTTCGCAGTTCATCACTGTGGCCTAGTATGGCCACAACGGCATTTCGCGCTTCGTGCCTTAGCAACCGCACAATCCACGTGATATTTGTTTCGCATGAAGTCGCTTCATCTTAACTAGTCAATTTTCTCCCATTTTATCGGCCATATATGGACGTAATAAGATAATAAAAAATATTTTTTTATCATTTATCAAATCGTAAATAACGTGTAGAGTGTAGACAGACATTACATTACTATTCATTCATTAATCATGGTGTCCACTGTACGAACATTTAGAACGAATGAAATGAATATTCACAACACAAATCACTTGATCGACAAGAAGCAGAGAATTGAATTGAAGACAACAGCAACAACAACAGCGCAAGCTGTCAAATTCAATTTAACAAATCAATTATCTTCAATATTCGCCTACCAATTAAGAACAACACCACAATGTAGGGAATTAAAAAGGCTCCGCCACCATTCTCGTACGCCGTAAAGGGGAAACGCCAGATATTGCCCAAACCGACGGACACCGATATGCAGGACATCAGGAACTCCAGGCCGCTGGCCCAGTTCTCGCGTTCTGGCGGGCCCTCGGAGGCTGTGGTCGTGGAGCCAGTCTCCCCATTTGTATTGTTGTTGCGTTTGCCTTCTTCGACAACATTCATTTTGGGCTAGACCACAACGGCAGCAACAATCGAATGCGATGGACACACGCGTTCAACGCGTACCGAGATTGTCACGCTAAAGATCTCCTCGAAGTGCAAATAATCACTTTTGATATTCGTTAATGACGCGGTATCTCAGTCGATTGCACTTTCATTAGTTTCATTTAGTTTTTTTTTTTTTTGGCTTCTTTCTTTCTTTTTAGCAATTTTCGTATTTCGACGTCACACGACACGATCCACTCACTCACTATTCGCAAACAAAGGGTATTGTTTAGTAGACGTTCTTGTACCAACGATTTCCCAATTATTACTGAGGACAAGCATTCTGCTCACTTGCATCCACATCTACGGTATCAGTAGATATCATAGTTTGGGCGACAGCAACAGCAACAGCGATGAAAGCGTTAGCGTCAGCGTTGGCAGTGCCTATAACAGCAAGAGCAACGATAACGAACTTATTGGCACATACTACCCAGACCGAAAAAGGTTTTGTTCAGCTACAGCATACAATAGTCAAAGGCACTATTAAAATTATTTTCATAGAATGATGGGTTTAGTTAAATGTTAGCCCATTTGCTCTATTCCATTCCGCCGAGGCTCAAAACTGTGATGTTTTCTTAATTATATACTCGACACCGACCACATATGTTTATTAGAGCGTCTCACGGAGAAAATATGAAATGAATATGTTGAAATTATGTTTTCTGATTACACTATTCAACATAAATTTTGTCAAAGGATCATATATAATATTTTCTGCTGTATTTTGGCTTTCTAAACACAGCTATTATAAACTAAAACAATATATTCTTTTATATAATTTGTGTTTCGCGCTATTTAAACAAAAATTATGATTTTAAGAAAAAAATATTTTGCGTCTACAAGGAGTATAACTTAACTTCTAAATTTATCCATAGATTTTTTATAGATAGGAAATGATTACACTATGGAATAAAAATTTTGTTGAAGGATCATGTGTAACATTTGCATTCTAAACACGAAAAAGCATTAAAACAATTTTTATGGTATTTTTTTAAATTTTTTTTTCAAAAATTCCAATATTTGGCGAAGATGCCTTAAATATTTGTACTTTCATTTTGGAAATATAGGTCAATTTCGCTTCCAATATTAGTTTTTCCGCTTTAGAAACAACATATTTTTATCAGATTGTCTTAAAATTTGGCAAAACAGCTTATATTTAAACTACGAACACCTGTGGTGAAAATAAGTCAGATCGGTTCAGATTTATATATAGCTCCCATGCAGATGTCGCTCCCGACTTGACTTTTTCTTCAAATCTTGCAAATTACCTTATATTTCAACTAGAAACACCCATGGTGAAAATGGGTCAGATCGGTTCAGAATTATATATAACTCCCATACAAATTTCGCTCTAACCTTTACTTTTTCCGTCCAGAAACCACGTGAAGAAACCATGTGAAGGTGGGTCACTTCATTCCATGTTTGGTTACTGCACTGATATAAATATTCTGCTCGATTTGATAAATTTCACTTATTTACCGAATTGAATTGTATTTGGATAGAAAGTGGAGTGTATCATATAGTCGGCCCGTCCGACTTTAGTCTTTCCTTACTTGTTTTACCTCTTTTTGTGCCATCCAGCTCTTACAAAGTACAAAAATGCATTTATATTGCGCTTCTATACGGTGAGCGGAATTTACATACCAAATTTCACGATTATAAGAAAATATTACGAAAAAATCAATTTTCATGGTGCTTCTACATGGTCAGGGGAATTTACATACTAAATTTCACGATTCTAGCTATAATACTTTAATTGGTACCATTTCTATCCCTTTTTGTCCCGCTCACACCTTATAAGAAAGAATTCGAAAAATTCACTTTGATTGCGCTTCTACATTGTCAGAGGAATTTGCATACCGAATTTCACGATTCTAGCTGTAATACTTACCCTTTTTGTCCCACTGGCCCTATAATGTACAAATTTCGAAAAATCAATTTATGTTGCAAGTCTACTTTGTCAGAGGAATTTACACACCAATTTTCACGACTATAGCTGTGTTGATACTATTTTTATCCCGCTCACCCGTTACTTTTTTTTATCGAACGCCTCTCACACCCGCCCCTTCCGACCGAGAGGGTTATATGTACAAATTTCGAAAAATTCATTTAGATTTGCGCTTCTACGTTGTTAGATGAATTTACACTCTAAATTTCACGACTATAGCTGCAATACTTTAGTTGGTACCATTTTAACGCTTTTTATCCCGCTAACCCCTTTAAGTACAAGTTTTGAAAAATCAGCTTAAATTTGCGCTTTTACGTTGTTAGAGGAATTTACACACCAAATTTTGCGACTATAACTGGAATACTTAAATTAGTACCATTTTTATCCCTTTTTGTCCCTCGCAACCCTTTAAAGTACAAGTTTTAAAAGATCCAATTTTAATGCGCTTATACATGGTCAGAGGAATTTACATACCAAATTTCACGATTCTAGCTGTAATACTTTAGTTGGTACCAATACTTAAATTGGTACCATTTTTATCCCTTTTGCCTCTTTCCTCCCTTTAAAGTACAAAATATCCCTATTTGTAGCTCGTCTGCATGGTCATTGCAAGGAACACACCGAGTTGCATGTTTCTGGCTACTGCCCCTTAGTTAGGACGAAGGTTCGATGTTTATCCCTTTTTGTCCCTGTTTACCCCCTAAAAGTACGAATTTCGTAAAACCCTTTCTTAGTCGACGTCTACGTCATATTCAGGAACTACCCTGAAAATTTCATGACCCTGGTTTCAGCCGTTTGGTCTGGGGGCTGGTCAATGATAAGTCAGTCAGTAACGCAACTCTTCTATAAATATAGATTAAAGGTACTCATGATGGCTACAAATATTTTGAATAATACATTCACATAGAAATAGTGGTTTAGGAAAAGTCTTCAAAAATTCGGGAAAAAATTATTTTTTTGTAAAAAATCTATTTTTTTCTGGCACGTAAAAAACATAAAAAATAGAAAAAAGTATTTTCGTTTGCAAATGTTTTTTAATCTTATTTTTTTAAATAGCGCGAAATATCCTTTTACAAATTAGATAACAGAATATTTTATTTTAGTTTTTAATAGCTGGCATCTTAACGAAGAAAACAAGGCCTAGTTAAAGAAAATGTATGGATAATGTAGCAGTTATGACCCTTGTTGTAGATGCACATGTCGTTTTCACGTATGACTAAATCAATTTAAACGAACACATCATTTCTACATAAGGGTCATAACTTCTACACTTATTCGCTAATATGTCAGCTATTACAAACTAAAGCAATATAAAGAGTGATTTTTTTGAGGTTAGGATTTTCATGCATTAGTATTTGACAGATCACGTGGGATTTCAGACATGGTGTCAAAGAGAAAGATGCTCAGTATGCTTTGACATTTCATCATGAATAGACTTGCTAACGAGCAACGCTTGCAAATCATTGAATTTTATTACCAAAATCAGTGTTCGGTTCGAAATGTGTTTCGCGCTTTACGTCCGATTTATGGTCTACATAATCGACCAAGTGAGCAAACAATTAATGCGATTGTGACCAAGTTTCGCACTCAGTTTACTTTATTGGACATTAAACCAACCACACGAATGCGTACAGTGCGTACAGAAGAGAATATTGCGTCTGTTTCTGAGAGTGTTGCTGAAGACCGTGAAATGTCGATTCGTCGCCGTTCGCAGCAATTGGGTTTGTGTTATTCGACCACATGGAAGATTTTACGCAAAGATCTTGGTGTAAAACCGTATAAAATACAGCTCGTGCAAGAACTGAAGCCAAACGATCTGCCACAACGTCGAATTTTCAGTGAATGGGCCCTAGAAAAGTTGGCTGAAAATCCGCTTTTTTATCGACAAATTTTGTTCAGCGATGAGGCTCATTTCTGGTTGAATGGCTACGTAAATAAACAAAATTGCCGCATTTGGAGTGAAGAGCAACCAGAAGCCGTTCAAGAACTGCCCATGCATCCCGAAAAATGCACTGTTTGGTGTGGTTTGTACGCTGGTGGAATCATTGGACCGTATTTTTTCAAAGATGCTGTTGGACGCAACGTTACGGTGAATGGCGATCGCTATCGTTCGATGCTAACAAACTTTTTGTTGCCAAAAATGGAAGAACTGAACTTGGTTGACATGTGGTTTCAACAAGATGGCGCTACATGCCACACAGCTCGCGATTCTATGGCCATTTTGAGGGAAAACTTCGGAGAACAATTCATCTCAAGAAATGGACCGGTAAGTTGGCCACCAAGATCATGCGATTTGACGCCTTTAGACTATTTTTTGTGGGGCTACGTCAAGTCTAAAGTCTACAGAAATAAGCCAGCAACTATTCCAGCTTTGGAAGACAACATTTCCGAAGAAATTCGGGCTATTCCGGCCGAAATGCTCGAAAAAGTTGCCCAAAATTGGACTTTCCGAATGGACCACCTAAGACGCAGCCGCGGTCAACATTTAAATGAAATTATCTTCAAAAAGTAAATGTCATGGACCAATCTAACGTTTCAAATAAAGAACCGATGAGATTTTGCAAATTTTATGCGTTTTTTTTTTAAAAAAAGTTATCAAGCTCTTAAAAAATCACCCTTTATATTTAAAATTTATTATTTTTTGAATTCTTTTGCTTCTACAAAGAGCATCATAATCCCTACATTTGTCCATAGATTTTTTACGTACAAACATAGTCTTTTGCATTATAATGTTAGCTATTAAAAATTAAACAAATTAATTAAACAAAATACTATACTTATTTTTATGATTTTTTCCGGTCAGAAAAATAGATTTTTTGGAGGTGTTCCTAAACCAGTGTTTCTATGTGAAAGTGTAATTCGTAATCACGCTTATCGATTTTAGCATATATTAAATGGTTTGAAAGATATTCGGCTTCAGCAGAAGTTTAGGATTTGGGGCGAAGTTTGGTTTCGGCCCAAAAAATCAACTCTAGTTCCTACGACGAAAATTGTAATGTTAGTAAAAATTAAAAAAAAATTATCCAGATTTTTTTTGTGTTGGTTTTATGTATCAACATGCCTCAATGCACAAAAAATATTTTTTTTTGGCTTTTACACAAAATTTTTCTTTTTTTGTTCCATTCCACAGATTTTCGATTTTCGTAGAAGTGCAGTAACATTACAGGAAAATTTTAGTTTTTTCGTTTGCATTTTTTTTGGTCTGTAATCAATATTTGATTTGAACTGGGATATTGTCCTGGCTCAAGACCATTTTGCTTCTATTTTTAATAGAATGCAAATTTATTTACAAATGGCATGGTGACATTTATTACTTGGCTGCAGACTACCACGATCATGATTTCGACCATGTCAAAAGTCTTTTCAAGTGGCTTCGCAGCGACTTTTCAACATCAAACCCGGCCTCTATAAGGAGATGATTCTCACAAACGAACGAGAATCACAACTCTTTTGCCGAATTTACGCAAAAAATCGCACCAAGTAATACAGGAAAATATTATTTTTTTAATATAGCCGTACCAAAAGAAATAAAAATATTTTTATAAGTAAATATAAATAAAATAATAATATAGCCAAAGCAAAGGAAATAAAAGTATTGAATATTTAAAAAGTAAATATAAAATTTTAAGACAAGGCTACAAATAAGTTTATACCACATATATCGATATAATACTTCAAGTCAATTCAAAAACTAAATATAAGGCAGCAATCTTCAAAAAAAGTTTAAATACCTTGGATATTGGGGGATAGTCGGAGCATTTGCAGCTACAGCCGTTTGGTTGGTTGTATTTCCATCCTATTTTTATTCCAAAAGTACAAATTGTATATCCTGAGGAATGTATACACCGAATTCCATGATTCTAGCTGCATTCATTTGGTTTGTACAATTTTTATCCCCTTTTCCCATTTTACCCCCTTAAAACTACGACTATCGAAAATCTCTTTATTTTACGTGTCTACGCAATTAGAGGGATGTACACACACCGAATTTCATCATTCTAGCTGTAGCCTAAACGGCTTGGTACAATTTACTCTGAATTACACGACTCTAGCTGCTGTCATTTGGTTGGTACAATTTTTATCCCCTTTTTCCCTAAAAGTACGAAGTTCGAAAAATTCCTTTTATTTTACGTGTCTACGCAATCAGACGAATGTATACACCGAATTTCATTATTCTAGGTGCAGCCATTTGGTTGGTACCATTTTTATCCCACTATTCCCATTTTACCCCTGAAAAGAACGAAATTGGAAAAATAATTTTATATTATGTCCACACTGAATTTTGTGTTTTAGCTTTGGTCGTTTGATAGGTACCATTTTTATCCCTTTTTGCCTCATTTCACCCCCTGCAAATAAGAATTGTTTTATGGTGCACGTTTACAGACGGACGACAGTCTAGATCGTCTTAGAATTTTATAACGATCAAAAATATACGGAATGATCAAGAATATATATACTTAATAGGGTCCCAGATCGACCGGCGTAACGCCGCGGCGTTACAAACGGAATGACAAACTTTTATGTCAGAAATCTGAAATTTGAGAGAACGGATACATATATATCGTGACAACTTCATAAGACCCTAAGAGCCGCAAGTATAAAAAAATTATTTAAAGTGCTTCAAAGAGTCTATTAATTCAGAAAAAAAATTTTGGACAAAAATGCAACATAAAAAAGTACACGGGAAAAACATGATTTTTAGAGCGAGTGTTTAGGTCACAGATAGATTCACCCAGTGACGAAATATTTTGAAAATCATCATTAAACAATCCAATCTTCATATCAGGGGTGCGACCACAGCAATTTATTTTAACGACCCATGCAAATGTATATTGATTTACGCCTATAAGATTTTTATACTCTTTTTCCCTTTCATGGTAGTAATGTTGACAACTGTCTCCAACTTTTTCTGCTACAACATGATATTTTTCTTCTTACTTCTTACAACTTGAGTACAGTTGTACTGAACCTTTTCGGTCTGGGTTGTACATTTATTTTCCTGTCATTCTTTTCTTAAATTTGCTTTATTGATGTTCTTTCGTTGAATATTTGTATTGGTCGCTGGTTTGAACGTTTGATTCATTTGCTGGTTGATCGTTATTAATTAATTGTCAGCATTATGAGAAATTTGTTTAAATTGAATTTTGATTAGATGATGAATGGAGAGAGAGAAATCTCCTCTTGGTATTGTAGGCTAAAGAGGAAGATGTCACATGGGTGAATTCAAACAAAACGCAGGAATGGATGATTTGTTTGGTGGATGGGTTGTTGACATATTTCAAATATAAACAAGTAAGGAAAGGCTAAAGTCGGGCGGTGCCGACTATATGATACATACCACTTTCTATCCAAATACAATTCATCTCGGTAAAAAATGAAAACGGGAAGAATTTGTGTATGTTTTCTAATCATAGGCCTGGTCCAATTTGTCAAATCGAAAAAATATTTGTATCGGTGCTATATCCAAACATGGAATAAAGTGACTAACTTTCACAGTTCAAATATAAAGTGTGTTGTGCTCACTTTGAAGAAATTCGGTGAAAATTCGTGGTTTCTGGGGCGGAAAAAGTCAAGCCGACAGCGAAATTTGTATGGGATCTATATGTAAATCTGTACCGATCTGACTTATTTTCATCATGGGTGTTTCTAGTGGAAATATAAGATACTTTGAAAGATTTGAAGAAGATCTGTTAAAATGTGTGGTTTATAGAGTGGAAAAAGTGAAATTGGGAGTGAAATTTGTGTGGGAGCTATATATAAATCTGAACCGATCTGACTCATTTGCACCATGGCTGTTTATAGAACAAATATAAGATATTTCGCCTAATTTGCAGAGAATCTGTTAAAATATGTGGTTTCTAGAGCAGAAAAAGTCAAATCGGGAGCGAAATTTTAATGGAAGCTATATATAAATCTGAACCGATCTGACCTATTTTCACCACAGGTGTTCCTAGTTTAAATATAATATGTTTTGCCAAATCTGAAGACAATCTGATACTATATGTGGTTTCTAGAGCGGAAAAAGTCAAGCCGGGAGTGAAATTTGTGTGGGTGCTATATATAAATCTGAACCGATCTGACCCATTTGCACCATGGCTGTTTATAGAATAAATATAAGATATTTCGCCTAGTTTGAAGAGGATCTGTTGAAAAATGTGGTTTCTATAGCATAAAAAGTCAAATCGGGAGCGAAATTCGTATGGAAGTTATATATAAATCTGAACCGATCTGACCTATTTGTACCACAGGTGTTTCTAGTTAAAATATAAGATGCTTTGCCAATTTTGAAGAAAATCTGTTGTAAAATGTGGTATCTAGAGTGAAAAGAGTCAAATCGGGAGTGATGGGGCCATATATAAATCTGAACCGATTTTCTTCAAATTAAATAGCGTTCGTCCTTGTACCGAAAAACTTCGTTGTACAAAGTCTCATTTGGTTCTGTCTACAATTGCGACCTGTATCGTGATTATAAGAATAGATGGACAGACGGACGGATGGACAGACAGAAAGACACACATACATTGCTAAATAGATTCAAAAAGTGATTCTAAGTCGATCGGTATAATTAACAATGGGTCTATCTCGCTTCCTTTTAGGTGTTACAAACAAATGCACAAAGACATAATACTCTCGTGGAGTGTAGACAGACAAAGAATCACATCACTCCGCAAAAGTATTTTTTTTTCGAAAAACCCAATCATCCACTCCTGAGAGTGAATTCGACGTGCCACGGAAATGAGCGACAAGTGACATCTTCCTAATTGAGTATTTTTGATTGTAGGTCACTATTTAGTACAATCGTCTTTTAGTACAATCGTCGCTCCTACAGTTGGGAATATCCCCGTCAGAAAAATACTTACGATACGGAAACGTTCTTAAAGCACTTCAGAGTGTAGTAGTCAAGCGTTGTCAGACGGTAAGATAACACTAGACTGATTCGAAAAATTTCGACACAGCCGTGGACCCGACCACTTTTGATTTGTATAAAATGTAGCACGTTTGTTCTCCTCATTCATTCATCATTGAATGGAGTTTTTTTATTACCCGGTAAAGTTGGCAATTTACAGTGTTTGTAGAAAAAGATACATTACTTTATGATGAAGTATTGTTCGCATGCATTATAGGATTATATTGGAAAGCTCTTCACTGCTTTAAAATGGTATAGAAAATTATCCATAATCTGCATAACGTCATTTGGATTTTGTTAAAAATTTGTCAGAAAATTTTCTTCAAAACCTGTCAAAATTTCAGGATGGGATCGGGATGGTCCCTTGAGAACCCTTAATGTCGATCTGTACCTTGTCAGCGAGCCCTTTCAAACACACATCGGATCAAAAATGTGGAAGTAAAGCGGATTTTATAAAAAATGCATTAAACAGTACTAAAATCTAAAAACTAATTGAACTAATTTCTAATAAACAAAAAAGTACATTTCCTCTGTGTAAACACAAAAAATTTCTATACATGATTTGATTTTTTACTTTTTAGGTTTCATAGTTTTAATTAATGTATACTGCATCTCTTTCCAAACTTTAGAATAAATTATATTTTCTGCTTCATTTTCGGCACCGTAGCCTCCTCCAGGGAAAACACCGCATACCATGGAAGATACATACAATGTATGAACGCTATATCAAAATCTGACTCGGTCTAAACTATTTTACACCAAATAGTTCCTTTATTCATTCCTCGAGGAAACACAGGGATTCAACAATGCATTTTTAACATGTTTTATCGTGTGCGTTAACTTTAATGGATTCGCAGGCTTTGTTTATTTTGGCAAGGTCTTTCGTGAATGTTCTTCTCCAATGACCAATTTTCGCAATCGTTTTTTTGGGAATTTTAACTATAATTCCTCTAGTCCACATTACACAAACAGACTTCTAAAAAAAACGAATTTTTGAGATTTTATTTCCTCAAATAGGGAAGTGTGGGATTTTTATAACACGATTACAATTTCTTTTTTGTTTTTCCAATACCTCATATAAAAATCCCAGAATTCCCAAACCGGGGAAATTAAATCACAAAAAAATTTATTTTTTAGGAAACTAACCACCGGTTCGGTTATTTCGATTGAAGATCAGAAGACAAACAAAATTTGTTAAGCAGCTGCGTCCGTAGATAAATTTAAGTTTTTACTTTTGAACTCGTTGCTTTGGGCTTCGAAAATTAATTGTCAACATAAATTATTTTTTATAAGAATTGACCATATTCTCGTAATTCGGCCGAGTGAATTATTGCAGTCATCTAGTTCCTTATTATTTTGCGTTTATCTACATGAAGTCCTCGATCCAAAATGTATATATTATATTGTATATATCTTAATGAAGGTAGGTGAGAACGATCAAATACAAAATCTGTTGTAATGTAATGAAATATTACCGTTAGAATTAAGTCATCCAAATAGCCATAATTTTCAACCTATCTTAAAGAAATTTGGTGCAGGTGGCTCTTTTTGTAGTCATATTATTTGGTGCAAAAATATGATATGTGTTTTACATGGTATGCGGTGTTTTCGCTGGTGGCGGCAAATCTTATTATAAGTAAGAAGCAGAAAAATATGAGTTTTATAAAAAAGAAATGTCATTTTGGAAAGGGCAGAACAAGGAATATGGTGACAGGAAAAAAATAGGATATCACTTTTTGTGCTTCATAGCACTTAAAACTAAACAAGTAAACACGGCGTTAAGTCCGGCCGGGCCGAACTTTATATACCCTCCACCATGGATTGCATTCCACAGAGGTTTTCGGTTTTCGTAGAAGTGCAGTAATATTACAGGAAAATATAATTTTTTTAATATAGGCAAACAAAAACAAATACAAATATTAAAAAAATAATTTTATGAATAAATATAATATTTTAATTATTTCAAACCATTATTTATTTAAAATCAATAAATAAATATTCTTATATTTATATTTTCAAAAGGCTTAAATACCATAAATATTAATAGATAGTGGGTGCTACAGTTGGTTGTATTTCCATTCTATTTTAATTCCAAAAGTACAAATTTTGAACATCCATTATCAGACGTACATAGTGCAAAATAACCTTCATGATTCAACCATTTTTTGCCGTAATAGAAAAGGTACGAATTTGGAAAAAAACTTTTTATTTTGCGTGTCTATGCAGGCAGAGGAATGTATACACCGAATTCCACAATTCCAGCTGCGACCATTTGGTTGGTACCATTTTTACCCCCTTGACGTTTCTACGCAATTAGAATTTCATCATTCTAGCTGTAGTCGTTTAGTTGGTACTATTTTTATCCCTCTGTACCATTGTATCCCTTGAAAGTACGAATTTCGAAAAACCCGTTTATTTTCCGTGTCTACGCAGTCAGAGGAATGTATACTCCGAATTTCATGACTCTAGCTGCGGTCATTTGGTTGGTACTATTTTATCCCCTTTTTTCATTTTAACCCCAAAAAATACGAATTTCGAAAAACCTGTTTATTTTAAGTGTTTTTTACACCAAAGTTTATTATTCCAGGTGTAGCCGTTTGGTTGGTACTATTTTTATTCCCTTTTTCATTTTAACCCCAAAAAGTACGAATTTTGAAAAATCCGTGTATTTTACTTGTCTATGCAATCAGAGGAATGTATACGCCGAATTTCATTATTCTAGGTACAGCCGTTTGGTTGGTACCATTTTTATCCCTTTATTCCCATTTTACCCCTTAAAAGCACGAATTTGGAAAAATGTTTTTATATTATGTCTCAACTCAATTAGAGGAATGTACACACCGAATTTCGTGTTTCTTGATGTTGTCGTTTAATATGTACCATTTTTATCCATTTTTTGCCCCATTTCACCCCCTACAAATAAGAATCACTTTATGGTGCACGTTTTTGCTATAAGGAACAGACATATTCAAAAAACATGATTAAATACGCTAAAAAATTAGGGATTAATTAGGGTCTTTTTAGTCCTTGTGAGGGAAAAAATTTTCCCTTTGGGACGATTTCGCCCCGTTTCAATCCCAACCGATCTACGACTATAAGACGCATTTATGGAAAATTTGGACGTCCTAGCTCCTTTAGTTTAGAAGCTAGCGTGCTTCCAACAGACGGACAGACGAACATGGCTAGGTCGTCTTAGAATTTTATGACGATCAAGAATATATAGGGTCTCAGGTCGATATTTCAAGGTGTTACAAACGGAATGACAAAGTTAGTATACCCTTATCCTGGAGTTGGAGGGTATAAATATTCATAGAAATGTAATTTTTGAACTTTACGAAAAAATTACAAAAATTGAGAATTACGTAGAAGAAATGTCTCCAAAAGTAATTTGAATTGATTTTTTCCAAAACAATACCCTAATTCCCTATGTGGGGACAATATGTTCCAAAATTTTAGATTTTTACTAAAATGGTCGCTATTTCTCTTTTTACCGCAGGAATGTGGTAAAACTTTTCGAGTAAGAAGTCAACATATGGGGTTAAAAAATGTAGTATACGTTTTCTAATCGGTGCTATGCGATTTGAGAATTTTTGCTAATAATTTATTATACCCTCACTCTACAGAGTAGGAGGGTATATATCATTTGGGACAGAAAAATGTGTAACGCATTGAAAGAGTGTCTGAATACCCCAAGTATGTTTGGACCAAATCCGTTTCACAACATTTTAAGATGTTTGAGCCATGTCCGTCCGTTCGTCTGGCTCTCGAAAGGAATCAATTCAAAATTTGTACATTGTAATATTTTTCCCAAACATAGTTTAAGTTCGAAGATGGGCGAAATCGCCACGCCCCTTCTGGTACCACCCACACAAATTACCGATATTCTTATGTTAATTTAAAACTAATGAAACTTTCACACCGATACTCAGAATCAGCTATATTTTGGTATTTGATAATGTTTTTATAATCACTTTAAGTGTACTAAATATGACGAGTTTTACCACGCCCCTTCTAGTACCTCTCACTAAAAACAATCAAAAGTACATAAAAGTAAAGCTGTTATAACTTCTATACTGATAATCGGCATACTGTAAAATTTGATATTTAGCAAAGCTTTATTAATTCTCATGGAATATGGGCGAAATTTCCACACCCCTTCTGATACCTTACACACAAAGTGACTTTGGTTACAATAAAACCGATATAACATTCATACGGGTAGTCAAAATCATTTGAATGTTGATATTTGAAAATGTTTTTATAATCGCTTTAAACCGAAAAAAATTTAACGCTTTAGCCACGCCCCTTCTTGTACCTCCCACACAATTGTCTCTATCCTATGTAATATTAAATCCTTTATAACTTCTATGCTGGTGTATGGACTCCACTATGACTTTATATTTAATCATGTTTTTACAATCGTTTTATAAATTTAGAAGCTGGGATTATGCGACAAATTACCCCGCCTTACATACATTTTATTCCTTAGAACTTCCGTATATATGTTCTCTGAGAGTGAGGGTATATATTCGGTCGGTTTAGCCGACTGAAGCTTACTTACTTGTTTTTTATTGAAAAATTGCAATTTTGCAGGAAGAGCTCCGTTGACCAACATTATGCATGAAGGGCATTAAACGCTTCTAAATTATGTCTTCTTCAGAAATATACGATCGAAGACATTCAAATGAAATCATGGGAAATATAATATATATTTGTTCGGCATATATTGGTGTTTCCGTCCATATGGTCCAAAATCCAATATTTCCAATATTTTTTGGCAGAAATTCGAAAAATTTAAATCGGAAATTGTTAAATGTGCATATATTTTCTTAATGGCAACACTCCAAGCTATCAAGAATATGTATTGGAGAAAACTAGGTGGCAACACTGCAAGTCTGAGAGACATTTAAAGTTTGCCGTTGAAACAAGTGGGATTAATTCAAGTCTAAGGCAGATATACAAAATACTTAAAATTTAGGCGTAAAAAGAAAATAATGAAGTGACTATATTATTGAAAATGATGGTCGGCGTAAGTAGTTGAAAAATATATTTAACATTTTGTGATTACTGTAGTCTTGTTAGTTTTCATAAGTGTTGTAATTTTGTGATTCGTAGTGAGCATAACCTATAAATATCGTGGACCAAAAGATATATGTATTACTCAACTTGACTCAAAGTGTAAATGTGAAAGTGTTCGTCTGAGTGTGTAGTTTATGGCAGAATTAATATCTCGTCAGCATTTTTCGGCCAACTCCAACAATTGCCACTTTATTTTAGCACAATTTCGATTAGCCATAGTACATATATTAGATCATATCTCTGAATCAGATTTGTGTATAAGACCCATCAACATCTCATTTTAAAGGTATTGTAAGTACCTTTAAATTGGTACATAACGTTATTCACATTTCTGTACACATGTAGACGTTTTATATTATTTCCTGAAATAATTATTTAAATTGCAGTGCCAAGTAGAATATTTTTTTGATATATTTAGCTTTTGTAATAATGTTCAGAAAAACATTGTTCGTCAAAGCGAAATGAGTTTCATTATTTTAAGCTTTCTTAAAATTTTGTTTTTGGTCACCTTTTATTAATACAGGGTGATAATTATGTTGGTTATATATTGAGTTTATATGGGAGGTTGTAGTGGGTGTGGTCCGATCGGCGCTATTTTATTTTTCATTTTTTAAGTGTGTTTTGACTAGCACATTTGCAAAGTTACAAGATTGTATCTTTATTTATCGACTTTATGCCATAAAAAATGGATTTGGGACCAGTGTGCATAGTACTGTACGTTGATTATAAGACTATGATAAGTCGATCGGCATAGAAACAAGTGTACAAATACATAATATCATGAGAGAGGGTTAAACTCTTCACTTGAACTTGATAGTGTGGCGCAGGTCATTCTGCGGTTTAAATTGGTTATAACTACTTTATTTATGTCATTATTATTATTCTTTAAATATAGTATAATACTGGAGTTTTTTTGATTTCCTGTGAAAAATGACATCTGTTTTGCACATATGTGCTCTCTTTAACATATTTTCCACAACTTTTCGCAAAATTTCAGGTTGAAAAATAAAATTCAATTCATAAAATGTTGAAAAAAAACAAAGAAAAACAAGTAAGTAAAGGCTAAAGTCGGGCGGGGCCGATTCTATGTACATTCCACTTTCTATCCGAATACAATTCAATTCGATGAAAAAGTGAAAACGGGAAGGTTTTTTGTATCCTGTAAATGTATGTGTTTGATAAAAAATTTTATATCGGAAAGGATATTTGTATGAGGATATATTGAAACCTGGAACGAAATAGGTGAAATATAAAATGTATAGTTTGGCCAAAATCGGTTAAACTTATGGGAGCAACATTTGAATTTGGGCTATATTTAAATCTGAACCGATCTTACCCACTTTCATCATAGTTTTGTTTAGTTAGATTATAAGATGTTGTGCGAAATTTAAAGACAATCGAGCACAATATGTGGCTTTTAAAGCGGCAAAAGTCAAATCGGGAGTGACATTTGTATGGGGGCTATATCTAAATCTGAACCGATCTTACCCAATTTCTGCATAGGTGTTTCTAGTAAGATTATAAGATGTTGTGCCAAATTTAAAGAAAATCGAGTACAATATGTGGTTTCTACAGAGGAAAATGTCAAATCGGGGACGACATTTGTATGGGGGCTATATCTAAATCTGAACCGATTTGACCTATTTTCACCATAGATGTTCTTAGTTTAAATATAAGATGTTTTGCCAAATCTGAAGACAATCTGATACAATATGTGGTTTCTAGAGCGGACAAAGTCAAATCGGGAGCGAAATTTGTATGGGAGCTATATATAAATCTGAACCGATCTGTCCGATATTCACCATGGGAGTTTCTAGTGGGAATATAAGATGTTTTACCAAATCTGAAGACAGTCTGATACAATATGTGGTTTCTAGAGCGGAAAAAGTCAAATCGGGAGCGAAATTTGTATGGGAGCTATATATAAATCTGAACCGATCTAACACATTTTTACCACAGGTATTTTTAGTTACAATATAAGATGTTTTGCCAATTTTAAAGAAAATCTGCTGTAATATGTGGTATCTAGAGTGAAAAGAGTCAAATCGGGAGTGAAATTCGTATGGGGGCTATATCTAAATCTGAACCGATTTTCTTCAAATTAAATAGCGTTCGTCCTTATCCCGAAAAACATCGTTGTGCAAAGTTTCATTTGGTTCTGTCTACAATTGCGACCTGTATCGTGATTACAAGAATAGATGGACGGACGGACGGACGGACGGACAGACAGACAGACAGACAGACAGACAGACAGACAGACAGACGGACATTGCTAAATCGACTCAGAAAGTGATTCTAAGACGATCGGTATAATTAACAATGGGTCTATCTCGTTTCCTTTTGGGTGTTACAAACAAATGCACAAAGACATAATACTCTCGTGGAGTGTATAAATATTATTATACAAGGTGTTACTACAATTTGCCAATTGTAATTGACAACTATCGTTTTTTAATCATTTAACACTAAACCCGTGTCACACGTTGTTTGTGTGTGTTTTTTATGGTTATTTGGTACAATTAGCGACTTCGATAAAAATGTTTTATTATTTCTTTAGTTATCACTTAAAAACGTCCAGCCCTACCCTAACAATAAATGCGTGTAAATATGTATTTCGGAGCATTTAGAGACAATTAGTACACCTGTTACCAATAATTATTTGACGTATTACAAAATACAGACACTGTATGGTCAAAAGAAAATTTATTCTTGCTTTAGAGTATATATTTTCAGAAATTTTGCGTTTTTGGAAATGCCGAGGATTCCCCGCCCAAATTGGTATTAGTATTTTATTTATACATATATATTATATCTACAGCTTTCTTTTGTTGGATGACTTATAGTGAAATTTGACGCTGAATAATATTTCCATTCACACCACCCCCTTAAAATTCAGTTTTGTAAGACAGTTTAGCACCAATTCGGAAAAATACGAAATTAATCCTAAAATGAATTTTCTGGCATTTAAGTTAAGTTTTGGTCTATTCAAAGAATTTTATTGCAAATACTTTTGTAGAACATTTTGACCCGTTAAACCAATATTTTTAGGGTTATTTTTTTACTCTTTTTCACAAAAGGGACCAAAAAGGCCCCTACATTTAGGAGCTAGAGGGTTAAAATGTTCTACAAAATGTACGAGTCTCCTCGTAGTGTATTGCTGAACACATATTATACTCAAAATCACACAGGTTTCCTATGCCGATTCATCATAAGAATTCGACAAAAGTTGGAAATATTGACCCGCCAGCTCGTTCTTCACGTAAGGAAGATAACAAGATGTATTTCTTTTGTCACCTTTAATCACCTTGTGTTAAGTTAATATGGTTTTTATTTATATACATATATAATAATTACTTAGAAATATTATTACTACATATTACATTTATTTTGTTCAGTTTGATGCACCCGATATATTGTAGACTTTCTGTTTGAAGAAACCGAATTTATTGCTTGAAAGCTTTTTCCGGCGTTCGACGGCCAAAGCTTCTTTGAAAGCAAACCATTTGGCGCGGATTTCGGGGTTTTTGGGTCCCCACGTTTCTCCACTTCTTAATGATGTCTTCAGAGTCTAGAAAAAAATATAAATTGAAAAAAAAAATAATATAAAATATAATATTTTTGATTTTTGTTTGTTTTCTAAACTATAAAAAGATAATAAAATATTTGTTTATAGTATTTTTTTAATTTTGTACTAAAATTCTAATTTTCGGCGAAGGTACCTTAAATATTTGTACTCTCATTTTTTTCACCAAATTTTCGATTGCAAAGAACCGGTTGATGAATAATTTGTACTGCCACAGAACTTGTTCTACTTCTAGTTCTATCATTGATTCAAGTTTGTCCCAATACCAACAGGTTCTTTTACGCAAAACTCGAACAGATACCTGTTCCTTGGAACGAGTTGTGGAATCTGTTGTTTCATGGGTGAATTTTATATGGGAATTTTTTAAAACTATATAAATAACTATATTTAAAACTCTTGTTGATTTAGATTGAATGAATGAATGATATGAAAAATATGCGTACAGTCGACATTATTATACATACTTTACGTAAAACAAGAGTTTGGGGTCTGTCAATTGCTGGCACGGAGAATCGAAGTCTGACGAAATAAGGAGTGAGAAGAAGCGGTTGACATGGAAATACCCCTTTTTGTAAAAGGGTTTCTGTTAGTGACGATTTTTTTATTTTTAGAGGATATGCAAAATCGATTTCGCTACGCGAAGGTAAGAGTTACAACCGAAATATGTTGTGGGTAGTCATAAAACAATCTAAGCTTCCATTTTAGGTGCGGATAGGTGAGATATTTGGGGAATATTGTGGTTTTCTTTAAATGAATTAAAAAGGTCAGATGGGAATACATATTTCTGTATATGCACATTTAATGATATGTTTATATTCCACGGAATCAATATGTAAACAGTAAGGTATCCCGAAGAACAAGTTCTATAACAGGTTTCACTTTATCGGTTGTTTGGAACCATTAGTAGAACGGGTAGGTGTTACCATGTAACCTGTTCTAGAACAAATAATATTTGGAACAGGTTCCAAAATATTTTCCTGGGATAAGTCCGATAACACCCGGATATATGTTAAATTAAAAACTACATGTTGGCTACAAATATTGCGAATTACACTTTCACATAGAAACAGTGGTTTATTGACAGTCTTCGAAATATAATAATTTAATATTTTTTCGAAAAATAACTATTTATACTGGCACAAAAAATTGTAAAGAAATAATAGAAAAAAGTATTTTGTTTTATTAGTTAATAGCTAACATTCTTATAATGCTTTCTAACAATGTTGATATGTACAAAATCTATGGATAAAAGTAGAAATTAAGATACTTCTTTTGCGTTAGAATATTAGCTATTAAAGAATAAAACAAAAAAATTCCCGACATTTTTTACGATTTTTTTTTCGTGCCAGAAGAAATAGATTTTTTCGAAAAAAGGTTTCCCAAATTTTTGTAGGTTGTTCCTAAATCACTGTGAAAGTGTAATTGGTAACATTTGTAGACATCCTAATTACCTTCAATGATTCAACCAATATATCCAAAATGAGAGTATGTATAAGTATTAAAGGTACCTACGACGAAAATTTTTATTTTAGTAAAAAGTTAAAAAAATATCTATATTTATACACTCCACGAGAGAATTATGTCTTTGTGCATTTGTTTGTAACACCCAAAAGGAAACGAGATAGACCCATTTTAAATTATACCGATCGACTTAGAATCACTTTTTGAGTCGATTTAGCAATGTCCGTCCGTCTGTCCATCTATTCTTGTAATCACGATACAGGTCGCAATTGTAGACATAACTAAATGAAACTTTGCACAATGAAGTTTTTCGGGACAAGGACGAACGCTATTTAATTTGAAGAAAATCGGTTCAGATTTAGATATAGCCCCCATACGAATTTCACTCCCGATTAGACTTCTTCCGCTCTAGATACCGCATATTACAACAGATTTTCTTTAAAATTGGCAAAACATATTATATTTCAACTAGAAACACCTGTGGTAAAAATGTGTTAGATCGGTTCAGATTTATATATAGCTCCCATACAAATTTCGCTCCCGATTTGACTTTTTCCGCTCTAGAAACCACATATTGTATCAGATTGTCTTCAGATTTGGCAAAACATCTTATATTTAAACTAGGAACATCTGTGGTGAAAATAGGTCAAATCGGTTCAGATTTAGATATAGCCCCCATGCAAATGGCGCTCCCGATTTGACATTTTCCGCTCTAGAAACCACATATTGTACTTGATTTTCTTTAAATTTGGCACAATATCCTATAATCTGGAAACACCTATGCAGAAATTGGGTAAGATCGGTTCAGATTTAGATATAGCCCCCATATAAATGTCGCTCCCGATTTGACTTATTACGCTTTAAATGCCACTCGATTTTTTCTAAATTTGGCACAACATCTTATAATCTAACTAGAAACACCTATGCAGAAATTGGGTAAGATCGGTTCAGATTTAGATATAGCCCCCATACAAATGTCGCTCCCGATTTGACTTTTTCCGCTTTAAATGCCACATATTGTACTCGATTTTCTTTAAATTTGGCACAACATCTTATAATCTAACTAGAAACACCTATGCAGAAATTGGGTAAGATCGGTTCAGATTTAGATATAGCCCCCATAAAAATGTTGCTCCCGATTTGACTTTTGCGCTATAGAAACCACATATTGTACCCGATTTTCTTTAAAATTGGCACAGCATCTTATTCAACTAAACAAAACTATAGTGAAAGTGGGTAAGAGCGGTTCAGTTTTAAATATAGCCCAAATACAAATGTTGCTCCAAAAAGTTTAACAGATTTTGGCCAAACTATACATTTTATATTTCACCTATTTCGTTCCAGGTTTCAATATATCCTCATACAAATGTCCTTTCTGATTTAACATTTTTTGTCAAACACATACATTTATAGGATACAAAAAACCTTCCCGTTTTCACTTTTTCACCGAATTGAATTGTATTCGGATAGAAAGTGGAGTGTATCATAGAGTCGGCCCCGCCCGACTTTAGCCTTTCCTTACTTGTTTTGTATTGATTTTATGAATCATTGCATACAAAAAATATTTTTTTTTTCGGTTTGGACGCAATATTTTTCTTTTTTGTTGTATAGTGTAAGCGCATTCAATACTAATATACATATAGGTATGTGTATAGGTTTAACTTACATTTACGAACGACTCCTTATAATGGGTCTTAATATACCAAAAGCCCCATAGAGGAAACTGGGCAATGCCTATGGCAAATATTATCCAACCAGCAGCTAAAATGAAAAATAATAATAGTATAAATATAAATTTGATTGTACACATTTAATTATCGCTCTTACCATTGGCTCCATCGGGATACTGGATTTTTTTATATGTTAAAGGTTCAATGGTTACCATGGAATATATGAATATCACCAACATCATTACGGGCGTTAGAAACGACCAGCATAAACGCCAATATATCGATACCTTTCTATGCGTCATAAATTCAACATCATCGCAGAAATTTTGTAAACCTGTAAAGAAATTAGAAATAAAACTAAATTATCAGACTAAAAACTATCTCATCGGTAAGTGAAACTGTGAGGAAACATGTATGTATTTATGTCTATAAAGATATGAGTTTGTATTGAAATTTATATACCCTATACCATTTTCAAAATATTGTATTTATACATAGATATTTCATATTTACTCACCATAAATCCATATAATTCCGACAATTTCTAAAATGGCCAAGGCAAAGACAACATAAGTACCACCATAAAAATCAACTAAATTCAAAATCCACTGTCCTCCCTGAAAGAAAATTCGAAAAAAATAAATAATCATCGAAATAAAACTGGCACGGTAACTCTCTACTCACTGGGGTCACATAAACCAAACCCAAAAGAAACCCACATATCGACGTTATCAGAGCAACAACCCAGTATTTCATAGATTTGAACTGATCGCAGATAATGGTGACAATGGTGCTCTGCAGAGCCACTATAGAGCCCACACCCAAGACAAACAGCATGAAAAAGAATAATACTGCAAAAAATTGAGGAACAGCCTGGAACTTGGCTATAGCATCTGGATACGATATAAATGCTAATGCTGTGCCACTCTGAACCACCTCCTTGATGTCCGACACATTGAGATTGTGGGCCAGATTGCCCAATATTCCGAAGATGGTTACACCAGCCAACATGCTGGTCACCGTATCGAGACTGGTCACAATCATTGCATCTCTGAAATACATAAACATACATGTATGTAGTAGTGCAGTTCAAGTAAGTAAAAAAATATATTTAGAAATACCTGTAAATTGGATGATCGAAACGATTGTACGATGAAAACATAATAATCGGACCAATACCAACGGCCAAAGAAAAGAAACACTGGACCACGGCTTCTTTCCAAACCTGAAAATAAAGAAGGGGTTATCAATTAAATTGAAGTTGGTAGTCTGTGGTGGCGTCAGTCATTTTAGAGGGGGTGAATAATTATCCCCTTATGATGAATCGACATAAGAAAGCCTGTGATCCTTACATTGTAAGTATCGGATGTGTTCAGCAATATTACTTAAAACACTGCGCGGAACATTTTAATCCTCTAGCTCCTCAATGGAGGGGTCTTTTTGGCCCCTTTTATGAAAAAGGTTAAAAAAACTCCTAAAACAGGGGATTACCGGGTCAAAATGTTCTACAAAAATATTTGCCATAAAATTCAACTCAAAGCCTCTGAATACTCCGAAACTCAAAAATCAACCTAAATTCCAAAAATAAGTCAGAGCTCAAAATTCATTTTGGGCTTATTTCTGTACCTTTTCCGAATTTGTGCTAAACTGCCACACAAAACTGAATTTTAGGGGAGTTTTGTGAATGGAAAAAATATTCTACGCCAAATTTCACTGTAAGGGCCACAAGAAAATTTTAAAAAGCAGTCTATTTTTACAAATTAGAATTGAATTCGGATAAGAAAGTGAAATGGGGAACGATTTTTGTATGAGCCGATGTGACCCACTACTACTTCACAATCTATACTTTCAGCTGACATATAACGTGAAAAAAGTTAAATCGGGAAGGACATTTGTAAGAGGGTAGTATTAAAACCTAAAAAGATGTGGCCCTCTTTTACCATTATGTTTCCAGTTGAAATAGAAGTTGCTATTGCAAATTTGAAGAAAATCGATAAAAATATGTGGTTTCTAAAACTGAACCGATCCAGGCCAATTTCATTTTCTGGATCAATTTAAATTTCTAGTTGAAATAAAAGTTTGCAGAAAATCAGTTAAAATATGTGGTTTCTGGAAGGGAAAAAGTCAAATCAATGTATCTAAATCTGAATCGATTTGCTTGAAATTCGTTCCTGGGCAGCAAAACTCACTTGTGCCAATTTTTGTTAGGATCGGACAATAATTGCGATCTGTACTTTGATTACAAGAATAGATGGACGGACAGACGGACATTGGTAAATCGATTCAAAAAGCGATTCTAAGTCGATGGGAATACCTAACAATGTGTCTATCTCGCTTCCTTTTGGATGTTACAAACAAATGCACAAAGACATAATAAGTTGAAGTAGGACCATTGAATATTGAATTTTCAGTTTTGTCGAAAATGTATCGTATTGTTGTGAAAGTATAAGTATAAAATATTTTTTTAAAGACGAATATTTTCTTTCCTTTTGTGATATCCGAATTGAAGTGGCGATGCACAGTTATTCGAATCAAAATTCAATAATGATTATGATCTACACCATTTCCAATTGAAATTGAGAAAATACAACTTCCAATAATAATTTATCCTTTCCCCGTATCAAATTGTATATTCTCAATTTAAATTTCTGAATTTCAATTTTAATTTTCTCAATTTCAATTTACTTTTGTGAATTTAATTTTTTATATTCACGATTTCAATTGGAAATGGTGTAGTAAATATTTTTGAGATTTTTTTATGGACGACGCATAGCACAGTCTGACAGTTCATATTACACTTGAGCCTGGTGATATAAGTCTGAAATTATAGTCTAAATGGAGTTAATAGGCGTGTTCGGTTTTTTTATTTCCTCATCCTGTTGCCCCTTAAAAGGACTACAAAAAATTCGAAGGATACAATTTTTCAAAAATTATTTTAAATACTTAATAGCACTGGTTGATTTTTGAAATGTTTTTCATAAAAATTGCATACTTCTTAAAAAATTGTTAAATTAGTAAAAATTAGTTTAGTTTAAGATCAAAGAAAAATTTAATTGTATTAAATAAAAAACTCTTAGAGATTATGAAATGTGACATAACCAATAAAATATTTGTGAAATAGGCTTTTAGTGTACCGCTTAAATTCTACAGTACAATTAATATTAATTGGAATCTTCAGTAGAAATTATTAATATTTTTGAAACTTTTTCATAAAAATAATGAAGTTTTATTATAAAATCTATGAAAATTGGTTGTATGTATTGTTGACTATTTGTTTGTAGTACCCAAAGGGAAGCGAGATAGACCCATTGTTAATTATACCGATCGACTTAGAATCAATTTTTGAATCGATTTAGCAATGTCCGTCTGTCTGTCTGTCCATCTATTCTTGTAATCAGAGTACAGGTCGCAATTGTAGCCAGAACTAAATGAAACTTTGCACAACCAAGTTTTTCGGGATAAGGACGAACGCTATTTAATTTCAAGAAAATCGGTTCAGATTTAGATATAGCCCCCATACGAATTTCACTCCCGATTTGACTCTTTTCACTCTATTTACCACATATTTTAAATGTTTTTCTTCAAAATTGGCAAAACGTCTTATATGTCAACTACAAACTCCTGTGGTGAAAATGTGTTAGATCGGTTCAGATTTATATATAGCTCCCATACTAATGTCGCTCCTAATTTGAGTATCTCCGCTCTAGAAACCACATATTTTATCACATTGTCTTCAGATTTGGCAAAACATCTTATATTTAAACTAGAAATACCTATGGTGAAAACAACTCAGATCGGTTCAGATTTATATATAGCTCCCATTCAATTTTTCTTCTTCTCTAGATACCACATATTTTAACAGATCTTCTTCAAATTTGTCAACATATCTTATATTTCAACTAGAAACACCTATGTTGAAAATGGGTCAGATCGGTTCAGATTTATATATAGCTCCCACACAAATTTCGCTCCCGATTTGACTTTTTCCGCCCTAGAAACCGCATATTTTAATAGATATTCTTCAAATTTGGTAAATTATCTTATATTTCAACTAGAACCAATTATAGTGAAAATTGGTTTGATCGGTTCAGATATGTACATAGCTGCCACACAATTTTCGCCCTAGAAACCACATATTTTCAACGATTTTCTTCAAATTTGGCACAACGCCTTCTATTTGAACTAGAAACATCTGTTGACAAAGTGGGTCAGATCGGTTCAGATTTATACATATCTCGCATACAAAATTCGCTCCCGATTTGACTATTTCCACTCTAGAAACCACATGAAACATATCTTCTTCAAATTTGGCAACATGTCTTATATTTCAACTAGAGAGACCTATGGTGAAAATGGGTAAAAATCATTTCTGATTTATATATAACTTCCATAGTCAAGCCGGCTTTTTTTCAATAACACGATGTCATTTAGCTTAAAAGCACCTATGGTGAAAGTGGATCGCTTCATTCCATATTTGTATATAGTCCCGATACAAGTATTCTTCTCACATCGGTCTATGATTAGGACGCATACAAAAATTCTCCCCGATTTCACTTTTTTACCGAATTGAATTGTATTCGAGTAGAAAGTGGAGTGTATCATATAGTCGGCCCCGTCCGACTTTAGCCATTCCTTATTTGTTTTTATTTAAATTTTCTGATATTTCGACCAACGTCGTTGATTCTTTGTTTATCTAAAAATTTAATTACATTTGTTATATATATCGATTTTTTTGTATTTCGTTTGAAATTATTATTGATCCCTGAGGATGACCAACGACTTTGGTCGAAATATCGGAAAATTTAAATAAAAATAGCAAATCAAAAGAAGAAATTCGTCTTTTCGTCGTGACCTAATAGTCGAACAATAACAAATTAAAAAAACTTATGAAAATATTTTAAAAAATAAAGAGCTTGTATGATAGAAGTTCATTGAAATAAGAACTGTATTTCATAGCTTCTAAAACATGTTTCAGAAATTCTATGACACTTTTCATTGATGTGTGAATTTAGGAAACAGGTTTCATACATTTTATGAAGTGCTTCTTTGGCAACTTTTTAATGAAAATTTTCACTGGGGTTATGACAAAATCATAAATATTACGAAGATAATTCTCTCTGTGTGTTTAACCAAAAATTTAAAAAATAGGATCATTTTAATTTTTTGTGCTTAAATGAAGGCCATAATGTCTACATTTAACCATAGATATATTACATATAGACAGTTTATCTTCCTTAGAAAATTAGCTACTAAAAATAAAACAAAATAATTTTTCCCAAAAATTAAAAAATCATGATCTTTTTTAATTCTTTTGCGTCTACAAAGAGGGCCATAACTTCTACATTCAACCATAGATATTTTACATCTAGACATATTTCTTCGTTAGAAAATTAGCTATTAAAAAATAAAACAAAATAATTTTTACCAATTTTTATGATTTTTTCGTGCCAAGAAAAAATATTTTTTCGAAAAAAGAAATCTAAATTTGTATCATGTATCAACATATAAGAGTACAAAAATTAAAGGCACATTCAACGAAAATTGAAAATTTTGTCAAGAAAATATCCATAAACAAATTGTGTTGATTTTATGAATTAGTGAGCTTCAGTGCTCACAAAAAAATTGCAATGTATTTGCTAAATATTTACCTTCAAATTCAACAGTTGACCCCAGTCTGGCTTCAAAAAGAACAAAATGCCATCCACTGCTCCATCTAAGGTTACGGCGCGTATTAATAATGCCACCAATACGACATACGGAAATAAAGCCAAAAAGTATGCAGCCTTTCCGGAACTTTTAACACCTTTACGTATAACGAGAAATATAACGACCCACGAAACAAATAACGTTAATGTTAAATATAAACCAGGCGAACCCAGACCATCAGCTATTTGCATTTTTTCCTTGGTAACAATTTCACTGCAATTGAAATGCGTAAATAAATTATCTCAAATATAAATACATTTTTTAATAGAAACTTACGTGAAATACAATTCCGAACTGCTGGTCAATTGGTGTGTCGTATTGGTTGTTTGTAACGCACTCTCCTTGGGCATGGAATCCAAACAGTTCGGCCATTCATCGCGACAATATGTCCAGGGTAGAATCGATTGGCACGAAACCACCATATAGTAGAGAGTGAGAGCAATCAGCGAAGAATAATAGGTTATGATGCATATTGTGCCGAATGCTTGGCCATAGCCAACACCTGAAATTCAAGGAAGAATAAATGAATAATTAACTAAACTGAAGTCAAATGGCGGTTATGGCTTTTATAACAGAGATATTTAAATTCGAATTACTTTTTCAAATGTTGACGAGCCGAATCTCCCACTGATTGCAACATGAACTAATAAGAACATTTTTTTTTCAAATATTTACTTTTAGACACTATTTCCAATTACCACGTCAACCGTTGAATTCACTTACCTAAAAATGAGGGGCAAATAGACCACACTTTCACAGATCCCTTACTCGTAAACTGGCCCATAATCATCTCCAAATAGTACATAGGCTTGCCTTAGAAATGGAAAAATAATATATTAATATTAAATATATAAATATTTGAAATCACGTCTCCATTTAATCCATCCCCTTACCGATGAAAAATAATACTATCAAATATGGTATCAGAAAAGCACCACCCCCATTTTCGTATGCTGTGAAGGGAAAGCGCCATATGTTGCCCAATCCAACTGACATTGATATGCAGGACATTAGAAACTCCAAACCATTTGACCAGTTGGGTCTTTCATTGTCATCGCCATCATCCGGCTTGTCATCAGTCTTCTTCTCATTGTTGTTATTGGAGAGCTGAAAAGATAAATTTGTATTATTAAAACACTGATCGGGTATTTAAATTTTACATATACATAATTAATAAATTCCTCTAAATTTTTTTTGAAGCAGATTACAATCCAACGATCAATGATTAGTAAAAACACATATATTAGTGACTAAGCCATATGAATTGTATATAGACTAATTCCAAAGTGTAACGGAACAGAAACATTTTTTAGATTCTCCGAATTTACTGAAAGTTTGCAAATTTGGGAATTCTGAATAAGGTAAATAAGGCGGCATGTTCCGGTTTTTAAACAATATGAAATTGTAGACACTACACTGAAAGAATTATCTTCAGAATATTCTTCGTAATATTTATGATTTTGTCTTAAACTCACTGAACATTTTCATTAAAAAGTCGCCAAAGGAACACTTCATAAAATGTATGAAACATGTTTCATAAAGCACAATTCAATGAAAAGTGTCGTAGACTTTGTGAAACATTTCTTAGAAACTATGAAATGCAGTTCTTCGTTCGATGAACTTTTGTCAAACAAGTTCATTATTTTTCATAACATAATTTATGGAAATTTTCATAGATTCCATAAAGAAACTTCATTAATTTTATGAAAAAGTTTCATAAATATTAATAATTTATACTGAAGTTTCCAATATAAACAAAATAGCAGATGAATGCAATGCAATGAATTCGTCTTTGACTTAAATCAGGGTTCACACTTATGTCCGAGTTAAAAGAGGAGAAATGAGAATTGCTAGCATTTAACTGAAAAACTCAACACACTAAGAATGTAGTTGTAAGTTATGAAACATTTCAAAATTTCATTCTTCATTATATTTATGAAGACATTTCATAACACAAATATTTTATTGCATAAGACTTACTACATAATCTTTAAGAATTGTTTCTTTATGAAACAAAGTTTCACTAATTTAACAATTTTGTTTTATGAAATATGAAATGTATATATATTGTATTTTTGATTTTTTGTCTTATATTTATATATTAAGAAAACATTTACTAAATTTATGAAAAACATTTTATGAAATCGCTTCATAAATATTATGATGGACAATACTTTCAGTTTAGGGTGGTTCGTGTGTGATCAGGTAATAAATATAAGATAATTTTTATAGATTTTTTGAAGCAAATTACAAATCTGCAATTTCATTAAAAGTGCAAAATACTACAAACGTATATTATGGCCACTAATTCTATGAACAGACATTTTCTTTAGGTTCTCCGATTTTACTGAAAGTTTGCAAATTTGTGGCTTCTGAATAAGTTAAATAAAGCTCTATATTCCAAATTTCATAAAAATATGATATTAGTGTAGACGCTACACCACTTTCAAGTGTAATTCAAGACACCATTTGAAATTCAAAAAATATCAATTGAAATTCAAAAATTCCATTTGAAATTCAAAAAATATCAATTGAAATTCAAAAAATATAATTTGAAATTCAAAACTCATCATTTGAAATTCAAAACTCGTCATTTGTAATTCAAAAGACACCATTTGAAATTCAAAAGTCGTCATATGAAAATCAAAACTCGTCATTTGTAATTCAAAACTCGTCATTTGTAATTCAAAAGACACCATTTGAAATTAAAAACTCGTCATTTGCAATTCAAAATACACCATTTGAAATTCAAAAGTTTTCATTTGAAATTCAAAAATTATTCCATTTGAAATTCAAAAGATTCCATTTGAAATTCAAAAAATATCAATTGAAATTCAAAAAATATAATTTGAAATTCAAAACTCATCATTTGAAATTCAAAAGACACCATTTGAAATTCAAAAGTCGTTATATGAAATTCAAAACTCGTCATTTGTAATTCAAAACTCGTCATTTGTAATTCAAAAGACACCATTTGAAATTAAAAACTCGTCATTTGCAATTCAAAATACACCATTTGTAATTCAAAAATTATTCCATTTGAAATTCAAAAGATTCCATTTGAAATTCAAAAATGTAAACAAACTTATTTAAGAAAAATATACATTAGGTGGGGTAGCATTTATTTTTTCTGCAAATTTGGATATTCTGCAGTTTTGGAAACAGATTTAATAAAATGATAAGCAACAAATAATTATAATGATGTAAAACGTCGGTAATGTCATATATAGATTATAACCTTCATCAGCTCAGAGATCATCTGCATATAATTTATAAGGACTTGCATTTTACTTAGGGTCGGATTATTTGTGTGGGATGTACAACAAATCGTAGTTATGATATAAAGGTATAAAATGATTGTAAAACCATTTCCAATATTAAATTGTTACTGATCAGTTTTATTTTAACCAAAGCTTATGCCAATTTGTTTGAGAAGTCTTGCAATATCGCTCATATTGCAGGTGAGTATTCCGATCGTCCGTATAGAAGTTATAAAATCTTTAAATTTAATAGGTTAGAGTGATTTGCGTGGGAGGTACGTAAATCTGTTTTCTAAACAGCAGAATATTAAAATTTACAGAAATAAATAAATGCTACCCAACTTAATGTATATTTTGCTTAAATAATTTTGTTTACCCTTTTTGAATTGCAAATGGAATAATTTTTGAACTACAAATGGAATGATTTTTGAATTTCAAATGAAAACTTTTGAATTTTAAATGGTGTCTTTTAAATTACTTATGACGAGTTTTTAATTGCAAATGACGAGTTTTGAATTACAAATGATGTCTTTTGAATTACAAATGACGAGTTTTGAATTTCAAATTGAATTTTTGAATTTCAAATGATATTTTTTGAATTGCAAATGGAATTTTTGAATTTCAATAGGTGTCTTTTAAATTTCAAGTGATGTCTTTTGAATACAATTGAAAAAGGTGTAGATTGGTTCGAAAATCAGGAATTTTATCATAAGGTAATTTAAAAATGTATTTTTTTGTGGTAGGGGATACAAATATAATTGTTTTTGCCGAATGTCTCTAGTTTAATATAAAACTGGTAAGTAAGATTCAGTCTACTAAACCGACATATATATACCTTCACCCTCAAAGCATATATATACGGAAATTATATATTTTACTTAGGGCAGATAATTTGTGTGGAATGTACTAGAAAGTTCTCGGCACATGGTCCCAGCTTCCACATTTATAAAACAATTGTAAGAACATGATTAAATATCTAGTCATAATTAATTCCATGCATCAATATAGAAGTTATGAAGGATTTAATTTTACCGAGGATATAGACAATTGTGTGGGAGGTACAAGAAGGGGCGTGGCTAATACATAAATATTTTATGTTTTTCATATTTTTTTTTTTTAATTTTATCAAATACCAAATATATTCGATTCCGAATATTAATGTGGAAGTTACATTGGTTTTAATTTAACATTGCAATTTAGGCCATTTGTGTGGAAGGTACCAGAAGGGGCGTGGCAATTTCGCCCATCATCGAACTTAAACTAAGTTCGAGATAAATATTACACGTGCAGAGTTTGAATTCATTCCTTAACTGCTTTCGAGAGTTATCGTGTACACCAGAAAGACGGACGGACAAACAGCTTAAAAAGTCGTGAAACGGATTTGGTCCCAACATACTTAGGGTCTTAATTCACTCCTTCAATGCGTTACACTTTTTTGTGTCCCAAATGATATATACCATCCTACTCTATAGAGTGAGGATGGTATAATTAGGGTATAATTATCAAATCTTACAAAAAATATTTATTATACTAGGACATTATGTCTTTGTGTACTTGTTTGTAACGCCCAAAAGTAAAGGCTTAGAATCACATTCTGCGTCGATTTAGCAATGTCCATCAGTTTGTCCATCTATTGTTGTAATCAAAGTACAGGCCACAAGTAAGTTTTGTGGATCAAGGAAGGACGCTGTTTAATTTGAAGCAAATCGGTTCAGCCCCCATACAAATGTCGCTCCAGATTTGAATTTTTCCGCTCTAGAAACCACATATTGTGCCAGATTTAGCACAACACATTATAATTCAACCGGAAACACCCATGGCGGAAATGGGTACGATCGTTTCAGAATTTGATAAAGCCCACATACAAGTTTCACTCTCGATTTCCCGCTCTAAAACCACATATTGTACCCAATTTTCTTTATATTTGGGAGAACACAAACTAGAATAATCTATGGTGAAAGTGAGTCAGATCTATTGAGATTTAGATATATGTCCCATACAAATTTCATTTTCGATTTGACTTTTTCCTCTCTAGAGACCAGATATATTAACCGATTTTCTTCACATTTGGAAGAACACCTTAGATTTTGAATAGAAACATGTATAAGGAAAGTGAGTCAGATCGGTTCATATTAATATACAATTTTCGCTCCAAATTGCATTTTTCCGCACTACACTATTTCCAATTGAAATTGGGAACATTCCACTTGAAATTGAAATTTTCATTTCATGATGAGAAATTTTCAAATGAAACTAAGATTTCCATTTCAGAATGAGAAAATTCCAATTGAAATTATGAATTTAAATTTCATAAAGAAAAAATTTCAAATCAAATTGAGAATTAAGAATTTTCATTTCATAATAAGAAAATTCCAATTGAAATTGAAAATTTTCATTTCCAAGTGAGAAAATTCCCATTGAAACTGAGAATTTCCATTTACAATTGAGAAAATTCCAATTGAAATTGAGAATTTCCATTTCATATTAAGAAAATTTCAATTGAAATTGGGAATTTCCATTTCATATTATGAAAATTCCATTTGAAATTGAAAATTTACATTTCAAAATGAGAAAATTCCAAATGAATTTAAAAATTTCCATTTCATAATGAGAAAATTCCAATTGAAATTGACAATTACCATTTTGAGAAATTTTCAAATGTAATTGGGAAAATTCCATTTGAAATTGAGAATATTTCTGCCTTGGCATAAATGTGTTGTGAAGTGGTTGATGGTATATACTTGACCACATATTGAATGGACATAAATAAATTAATTGTGCCACAGAAAGTATGGCTCGTCCAGAGTTTATTCCCGATCCTATGGTGTTCCTTCAACACGTCTCTAATGAACATGTAATTACAGCTACTGGAATTATTGTACTGGATAGAAGAATCGGTGCATTCAAAACGTGTTCAACAACATTTTATTCCTGGGTGAAAATATAAATGTCTGAATTTTCTCAATTTTAATAAGCATATTATCAATTTCAAATGAAAATTTTGCAAAATCAATTGAAATTTTCTAAATTTAAAATGAAAATTTCACAAATTCAATTGAAATTTTCTCATTTTCAAATAAAAATTTCACAAATTCAATCAATCAATTTCCTCAATATGAAATGGAAATTCTCAATTTCAATTGAATTTTTCTCAATTATAAGTGGAAATTCTCAATTTCAGTTGGAATTTTCTCAATATGAAATGGAATTTCTCAATTTCAATTGGAATTTTCTCATTGAGAAATGGAAATTTTTAATTTCAATAGGAATATTCTCAATTAAAAAAATTAAATGGAAAATTTCAATTTCATTATGAAATGGAAATTTTCTCATTTTGAAATGGAAAATCATAATTTCAAATGGAATTTTCTCAATATGAAATGGTAATTCTCAGTTTCAAGTGGAATTTCTCGTCGTCCATTTAAAACGGTTGTTAGGAACTTCTATTAATCGGTACCAAAAGTCAATTTCTTCAATTCTTATATAGTTGGATGTGTAACATCGACCCCAAAAAATCTATCATTTGACTTTCGATCAAAATCGAAATCGATTTACCTTAGCTGTTCCTAGTATTTAGGCGAATCATCGTACCGCACGATTACGATTCACATACTAATGTATACTAATATAAATAATATAATGTATACTATATAAATAAAAATCCTAGTACTAGTTTAAATCATTGGTGTGAGGCAATTTGGAAATTTTGTATAAATAGCTGTCGAGTCATAAATATTTGTCACACAGTTTCCAATTAGATTTGCCAAATAAGCTTACTCTCTGCAGTGACAATGGACAGAATTATATTTCAAATTCTATTGGCGTGCCTATTAATCAAAATGGTAAGTTTTGATATATAGCGTCGAAGTCGAATAACATTATCATGAACGAACCGTTCGAAGAGATTATATTGGAAATCGAAAATTTTAAGCACTTTCTATCAGAAGAAGAATCTGAATATAAAAAACTTTGAAATTTCTAATCATTAATTGATCCAAGTGTTGTGTCTGTCTTTTTCTTTCGAACTTTCTAGCATTACGCCCTATTGACTTTGGAAAGATCAGTTTGCACTGCAATCGATGCAAACTTCTCCCAGTTCGATGTCTGTGAAGTGAAACGGAATAAAGCAAATATTCCGGCCTTCTATATGAAAATTCATCTGCTTCAAGTACCCGTCACAAACTGTTTCCTCGACGCGGAACTTCACCTAATTGAAGAGAAGAACTCATTGCTTTTGTTTAAGGGCTCCTGGGATAGCTGCAAACTTATGGAAAATAACAAAAAATTTACATCGTTTAAATTTTTCTACAATTTGTTCATTACATATTCGAATATCAATCATTCGTGTCCCTACATGGTAAGTAGTCATCGCGATCATCGTGATGAGTATATCACACTCATATATTTGCGGTTATCTTTTCGTATGATTTCAGCATGATCTTGTTATAAACGATCTTGCACCGACCAAATTATTAGTACCATTACTGAAAGGAAAATACCTCCTCAAGACCAGCTATACAGTTAATGGCCAGAAACGACTAGCGGTGGATTTTTATTGTAACGAAGTCTAATCATCGGGTAGAGATCGGCTTGTGTCTACGGATTAGAGAGCAGTTTGTGTTATTACGTGTTTATGTTGTGTATTTTTATGTTTCGTCGTAGGTTGTTTCACTATGTCCACTATATATATATGTATGTATATGAGTCGTTCCATGTCAAACGGTACGGTTTTTGAAAGTTTGTGTATGTATAAAAATATTGTATACGTATTTTTGGAAAAAAAAAAAATAATAAAAAGTAATTAGATAGACACAATAAAGCTACAATTTCAGCACAACTACGAAAAATATCTTTGTATACTCTCCACCTAAGTATGGATATACTCTCCTAAAGTATTCACTTTGAGATCTCATCCGTCCGTCTGTTGAAAGCATCTAAACGAAAGAAGGTAGGACGTCCACATTTTCCATAAATGCGTCTTATAGTCGTAGATCGGTTGGGATTGAAACTGGGCGAAATCGGTCAAAAGGGAAAAATTTTTCCCTCACGAGGACTGAAAATACCCATAATAATCCCCAATATTTTAGAGTATTTAGACATGTTTTTAAATATGTCTATAAAAACACGAAATTCGGTAGGTATATTTTCCAAATTCGTACTATTAAGGGGGTAAAATGGGAACAAAGGGATAACGATGGTACCAACCAATAATGAAATTCGGTGTATACATTCCACGTAAAATAAAGGGATTTTTCGAAATTCGTACTTTTTGGGGTTAAAATGGAAAAAGGGGATAAAAAGTGTACCAAACAAATGACCGCAGATAGAATCAGGGAATTCGGTGTGTACATCTCTCTAATTGCTTAGACACATAAACTAGAGAGATTTTTCGAAAATCGTACTTTTGGGACAAATAGGGATAAAACTGGTACCAATTATACGATAACAGCTAGGATCATGAAATTCGGTGTGTACTAATTGCATAGACGCATAAAATAGAAAGATTTTTTTCGAAATTCGTACTTTTAGGGGATATAATTGAAAAAGAGGGATAAAAACCGCTGAAGTTCAAATCATGAAATTTATCTGACAGTGAAGATCCGAAACAAAAAGGATTTTTTCAAAATTTGTACTTTTAGGCGGTAAATGGGGCGGATGGGGATAAAAATTGTATAAACCAAACGGCTGCTGCTCGGCTGAAATTCGGTGTGTACACTTCTCTGACGCGAAAAATAAAGAGATCGTTCAATATTAGTGCCTTCAGGATCTAAGTGGGATTAAATTTGGCACCAATCAAGCGACTAAAGCTAGAATTATGCTATTCCGTGTTTGCGCTCGCCTGATTGCATTGACGCGGAAAATAAGAGGTACGAATTTTTCTAAATTAATAAATGCGAAACATATTGGATCCTTTAGAACTTTTCCTATCGGAATGTTACAGCAATTAAGACAGTAGCTGGAATCAACAAATTGCAGCTACTGTCTTAATTGAGGGAAATTGTTTCTACCTAATAATATTTAGGGCACATTTTTGGAGATGTTCACTTTTCGATTATGTATACTTGAAGTTTTATAATAATAAAGCATAACAATTTTCCTAATATGTTAGTGCACTTCTATGTAATGTCGACATCCTCTAATCTGTCGGCAGTTGACACTAACGCCGTTTTCATAGGGTATGAATAAGTATTTAAAATATTTTTATACCCTCCACCTCCAGGATGGGGGTATACCAACTTTGTCATTCCGTTTGTACCAGCTTGAAACGTCGACCTGCGACCTGCTATAAAGTATATATATTTTTGATCGTGATAAAATTCTAAGAGGATCTAGCCATGTCCGTCCGTCCGCCTGTTGAAAGTTCGTTAGCATCTAACCGAAAGGAGCTAGGACGTCCAAATTTTCCATAAATGCGTCTTATAGTCGTAGATCGGTTGGGATTGAAACTGGGCCAAATCGGCCCAAAGGGAAAAACTTAAATTGTAACATTATGAACTTTGTAGCCCTTTGAAGGGGCAATAGGATGAGTAAATGAAATACTAAAAACGTCAATTAACTCAATTTTACCTATAGTTTCATACGGATATCATCGGCCAAAATTGATATATTAACATTAAAAATCGTGAATTCGGATATATTTCAGAAATCGGGCCAAAGTTGACTACTTTTAGTACTTTTCGATTTTAAAGAAAATTAATATTTATATGTTTTAGACATATTTTTACGTATTTGTTCATAATGCGAAGTCAAAATTTTATTTTTTTATTACAGATTTTTATTACAGATTTCAAAATTAAAAAAACGTAATTTATATATAATGTTTTTGCGCATTTGTTTGTAATACCTAAAAGGAAACGAGATAGACCCATCGTTTATTATACCGATCGACTTAGAATCACTTTTTGAGTCGATTTAGCGGTGTCCGTCCGTCCGTCTGTCCGTCTATTCTTGTAATCAAAGTCCAGGCCGCAATTGTTGTTAGAACTAACTGAAACTTTGCACAACGAAGTTTTATGGGATAAGGACGAACGCTATTTAATTTGAAGCAAATCGGTTCAGATTTAGATATAGCTCCCATACAAATTTTAATTCCAATTTTACTTTTTCCGCACTAGAAACCACATATTTCAACAGATTTTCTTCAAATTTGCCAAAACAAATTATATTTCAACTAGAAACAGCTCTGGTAAAAATGGGTCAGATCGGTTCATATATATTTATAACTCCAATACAAATTTCGACACTGAATTAATTATTTCCGCTCTAAAAATATCATATTTGAACAGATAGCATCAACTACAAACATCCATGGTGAAAGAGGTTCAAATCGGTTCAGATTTATATATAGCTCCCATATAAACGACTCCCCGATTTAATTCTTTCCGCTCTAGCAACCACATATTTAACAGATTTTCATCAAATTTGGGAAAGCGTCTTATATTTCAGATATCCTATGCTAAAAGTGTGTTAGATCGGTTCAGATTTATATATAGCTCCCATTCAACGTCTGTGTTCAAATGTTCTTACAAATACAGATAAAAGTATGAAATATGTCGGTTCGAATGTAACGACGTTCATATACCCTACACCACAAGGTATATTGAGTAGGTGTAGGGTATCATATAGTCGGCCACGCCCGGCTTTAACTTTCCTTACTTGTTTGATTTTGTCGAACTGTTTCTCACACATTTTAAGAGATTTTGCACTCAATTTTTTTATTAGAAATTGTGGTTTGTTAGCTTTATTATGAAACCAAAACTATGTTTGTGGTAAATATAGTTTGTTTGTAATACACATTTTTAAAAATATCCTTTTTGAACAAATGTCTGACTTTGAACCAACACAACTTTTTTCCCTTCAAAAGCCTTTAGCGAAATATATTCATATTTGGAATGGTTGAAGTGTTCCCCGTTTTTTCAGGGTAACTTTTGCCTGCACGAAATTGCACCTTGGAAGATACGTAAAACTATGTTAAAAACACACAAAAATCGAAAAATACTAAAAGTAGTCAACTTTGGGCCGATTTCTAAAATATATCCGAATTAATGATAATATCTCAAAATAATCATTGCGTCTTTGTCTAATTTTGGTTTTTTACAGAACTCAAAAATGTCCGATGGATTTTGATTCTGAACCACTGTGCGGTAAGGAAAAATCAATGTCTTCGTAGCAAAAACACAAAAACACTTGGGAAACTAATATACACCCCAATGCTTTTATATTTTTTTTACAGAAACAAAATATTTTTCAAACCATCACGAATAATCCAAATGTTATTTCTAGGGAGTGACAAAAACAATTTTTCGTGACCCAGCCTAAGGTAAACGCTACGAAAGCGCACACCTAATGTTGTAGTATTAAATTTTTGGGAATATTATTCCATTGCCATTTCGGCTGTTTTTTTCTATTGAAAAATTGTAAGTCGTCATTGATCCAATTTTGTTTAAAAATCACCAAAATGATATATAAATCGTCACAGTTGGCAGCCCTATTCTACTAGATTGAAACAAATGCTAACATTTATGAATTGACCATTTTCAGCGTGGGCGAACAATGAAAATGCTTAGCCACATTAATGAGTAACAAACGAAATGATATACAAAAACAAAAGCAGGTTTCCCTTGAAAAAAAAAAAAAAACAATCGCAATAGACACAATTGGGGGTTTCTTTTAATATAAATAATCTAAGGGAATTTTCAAGTGTAATAACTTCTTGTGTTGTAATGAAATTCCAGCATTGCTACAGCGTAATTATTAGAATTAATTTGCATTAATGCATTACAAAACGATCATTCCACTTGAAGGCAAGAAACCGATTCTACAGTGAATAACACGAAAGTAGCACAACTTTTGTAATCTGTTCGACTGAGATGGGTAATGAACTCGAAAAATCATAACAATAACCTGTAGGTTGACAGTCTAAATATAAACAGAGATCTGGAACATTTAAATGCAATTGAACCAATTCCAAATGATTGAGAAATTTTCAAAAGAGCTCACCACATACCAAAGAACGCCGAACGGAAGAAGAGATTTTCTCAATCAAAAAGCAATGTATACTCAGTGAACCGGTCCACAGTTGAAAGCCGGCTTTGAACGGTTATTGGCATTTTTAAGTTTTGCAAAGCTATATAGAAAGCCAACATTCCACATCACAACGGACTAATTAAATATTATCGAGAAATTATGAATTAAATTGTGATTTTCAATTAAAAACTATTATTTTTATCAATTCACAAGGGAAATATCAATTGCAAAAATTCTGGCAAAATTCTATATAGAAATTTTGAAATAGACGCTGCAAAGTCATCTGAGAAAGGTCGTAATAAGCCGATAAATCATGATAGTAATAATGTGCAGCCAAGTATTAAATGTCACCATGTAATTTTTATACCCTACACCACTTCGTGGACTAGGGTATTATAAGTTAGTTTCGCGCCAAATGTTTGTAACACCAAGAAATAACCGAGCTAGACCCACCTTTAAGTATACGGATCGGCTTAGAATCACCAGCTGAATCGATTTAACGATGTCTGTCTGTCCGTCCGTCCGTATGCTGTCCATCTAAGCTTGTTCGCACTCTACAGGTCGTGGTCCGATTGTCATGAAATTTGGCAGAGGTTACTTTTTTTGGCCAAGGACGATTGGTATTGAATTTGGAGAAAATCGGTTCAGATTTAGATATAGCCCCCATACAAATGTCGCTCCCGATTTGAATTCTTCCGCCCTATAATATAACTAGAAATATAAGACGAATGCGGGTTAGATCGGTTCAGATTTAGATATAGTCTCCATACAAATGTCGCTCCCGATTTCACTTTTTCCGCTTTAGAAACCGCATATCGTTCCAGATTTTCTTTAAAATTGGCACAACATTTTATAATCAAACTAGAAACACTTATGCTGAATGTGGGTAAGATCGGTTCAGATAATTTACTCTATTACTGCTGTAGAATAAACATTTGACATGGGATCATGACCAATTTTTCAGGATCATATTATATTTTAGCTAGAAACAGCACACGGGAAAGTGGATCACATGGGGCTATGTTTTGATATAGCCCCCATACAAATGTACAACCGATTTACAATATTACTGCTCTAAAATGTACATTTTTCATCGGATCTTGATCAAATTTTCCACACAATGTTATATTTAGACAAGAATCACCTATTTTGAAAGCCAGTTTACACTATTATCGCTCTAGAACCCAAATCTTTCATTGGATCTTGATAAAATTTTGCAGACCATGTTATATTTCAATAAAGAAGAAGAAGATAATAAAGAATGTGATCTATAATGGCCCACTTTTAAATGTAGCGCCCTTACAAATGGGCCCCCATTTTAATTATTACCTCTCTAGGACCCACATTTTACATCAGAAGTTTTTCAAAGTTTGCAGATTATGTTATATTTCAACTAATATTACATACATGAAAGTATAATATATGGGTCCATATTTTGGTATAACCCCCATACATATTGGGCCCCCATTGTACTCTAATACAGCTCTAGATGGATCTTCATACAATTTTGCATATCATGTTATGTTTCAACTAAGAATACCTACTTTGAAAGTGATCTATATGGAACCACTTTTAATGTAGCGCCTTTACAAATGGGCCCCATTTTTATTGTTACTCCTTTATAGCCCACATTTTACATGGGAAGTTTTTAAAATTTTGCAGATTATATTATATTTCAACTAAGAATATATACTATGAAAGTCAGATATATGTGTCCATACTTTGGTATAACCCCCATTCTACTCTATTACAGCTTTAGAAACTACATCTTACATCGGATCCACTAAGAATACCTACCGTGAATAAGAACTGTATAGGTCCATGTTTTGGCATATGCTCCAAGTGTTGTTATAGCCCCCCTCAAATGACCGTCCGATTCATCCTATTACCGCTGATCATAAAATTGATCGCTTTAGTAATAAAAGCGAGGTATATACGCAGGGAGTGGTGTAGGATATTATATAGTCGGGACCAAGGTCTGTCCTTGGTCCTCAATAATTTACTTGTGTCAATTTTTATTAGGATCGAATAATAATTTCGATCTGTACTTTGATTAAAATAATAGATGTCCAGACGGATATGGCTAATTCGATTCTAAGTCGATCGGTATAGTAAAGAATTGATCTATCTCGGTCCCTTTTGGTATTACAGACAAATGTCCAAAGATATAATACCCTAATGGAGGGTACAAGTGGAGGGAAACAGTGTCTAATAGTTGAAGATCGGTTGGGATTGAGAATGGGCAAAATCGTATCAGAGAGAAAATTTTCTCCCTAACAAGGTATGAAAATACCGTGTTACAGCGCTCCAAAATTGATTTTTTCGGAATCCCCACTTATAGGGGAGAAATAGGGCAAAAAGGGCTAAAAATGGTGCGAATCGAATGACAACAGCTAGAAACATGAAATTTAGAACACAATCCAATTGAGTAGACAAGTAAAATAAATTCACTTCTCGAAATTTGTACTTTTAAAGCATAACTGGAAAAATAAATTTAAAAATGGTACCTACAAAACGGCTAAAGTTGAAATTCGGATGTATACATCTCATTTGTTGTTTAATTGGAAGAAATAAGTTTTGCGGGTCGAGGATGGCCATTATTTAATTTGAAGCAAATCGGTTCAGATTTAGATATAACCGCCTACAAATTTCGCTCCTGTCTTTACTTTTTCCGCTCTAATAACCACATAAGTTAACAGATTTTTATTTTCAAATTTAGTACAACACCTTATATTTCAACAGGTAATATCTGTGGCGAATATAAGTGAAAGCGGTTCAGATTTAGATATAGTCACCATACAAATTTCGCTCCTAAATTGACTTTTTCCTCTCTATAAACCATACGTTTTAACAGATTTTCTTAAAATTTGGCTCAACACATCTATAGTGAAAATGGGTCAAATCAGTTCTGATTTATATATAGCTTCCAAACAAATGTCACTTCCGACCAGAACACGCCATATTTCACCCGTAGACATACATTGTGGAAGTGGGTCTCATCGGTCCGTGATATAGGACACATGCAAAAATCTTCGCATAGTTGAATTGTATTTTCGTAGAAAGTGGAGGGTATTATATATTTGGCACCGCCCCCGCATTTCCTTACTTGGTCCTTTATGACGAATCACCCAAAATTTTGGGGCGTTTGTTCACTTTTGATTTTGGGCGATTTTCACTGAAGTACTAGTTTGATATGTATAGTCGAGGACTATCACGCTGCATAAATATTTCACTCATGTTTAGGGAATCCAATTATTCGAACTTTTACATTATTCGATTAATCGTTTAGTCGAAAACAGAGAATATTCAATTAATCGAATAATACCCCTAGGAATTATTCGATTAATCGAACAATTGTCCAACTCAATAAATCATAATTAATTTAAGATAATAAGATACGAAAAATGAAATTCAGTGTTAGTCAGTATTTTTCTATATTTATTGCACTGAATTATATGTATATACATAAATAAATATTTGTTGTATAAATAAAATGATAATCTTAAAGTCGAATTTAATGATAATGGATTCATTCAAATATGGATATATATGGATTTCATTCAAATTTATAATTTAATCCAGCTAATTGCTTATACCTATACACCCCTACCCAAATATCCTTCCTTAACTATATAACATGCCAAATGAAACCAACACATTATTCTAAATCAATTTATAATGCAATGTATATGTATTTTTAATGCAAAACTTATAACATCGATTATTTGTGGCAATTTATTCGAATTATTCGTAATTCGAAAATGATTATCTTTTCATTATTCGAGCAAATATTTGAAATGAACTATTCGATTAATCGAATAAAATTTAACCGGTTGGATACATCACAATTGATTTAAAACAATAATGTCGTATAGATCTGGTCTTCACGTTAAAATTGTATCAAACTAAAATTCTAGTATTGTCTTTACTATTTAAGATTATCAGATTTAATTTAAGTGCATCTCTTCTCACATTGTACTTGTTCGACCACAGTGTGGACTAGGTACAAATTAAATTCAAATATTCTGACAAACATAACAATATGGTTGGCAAGCATGCGCAGAACTTACCATACCACAGCGGCACACTGGGGTATACATATTTTATTTAACCATACATTTTCATACAAACAAGTCAAAGTTATTTTTGAATAGTAAAGACAGAGTTAAAACGTAAACGGTAAATAACAGTTAGCCTTTCGATTATCTAAGTAATTCCCAACAAATTTATGTAAAATACACATTATCAGAATTTCATTCCATTTCAAAAGTTTTATTTAAAAAACTTAGTCACATTAATGAGTAATAACAAGCTATTATATGAGCAGAAAAAACCGGTTTGACAATAAACCCAACCAATGGATATTTTCTACTAGTAGTAAAATAATTGACAAGTGTAATAACTTCTTTGCGTTTTAAGAACAAATATTACAATTCATTTGAATAAATTTAAAAAACAAACATTGCAATGTGTAATTGTTATAGCGAATAACACGAATGTAGCACAATTTATTTTAAATCATGCTTATAAGGTAAGGCTACCAATATGTCAATATGTATATGTCGCAATAATACTTCAATTCAAAAAAAAACATATATACCATAAATATTGAGCATAAATACCCTAAATATTTTCACCTACAGCCGTTGGGTTGGTGGTATTTCCATTATAATTTAAATTCCAAAAGTACAAATTTTGAAAATCCATTATCTCTCACGTACAAAGTGCAAGATAACATAACTTCACAATTCTATCCAATTTTGTCGTAAAAGTAAAAATGTACGAATTTGGAATAATCTGTTTTATTTTGCGAGTCTATGCAGTCATTCCGAATTCCATGATTCTAACCGCGGCCATTTGGTTGGTACAATTTTTATCCCCTTTTGTCCATTTTACCCCCTTAAAAGCACGACTTTCGAAAATCGTTTTATTGTACGTGTCTTCGAAATTAGAGCCATGTACACAACAAATTTCAACATTATAACTGTTGCCGTTTTGTTGGTACCATTTTTATCGCTCTGTTCTCATTGTATGCATTGAAAGTACGAATTTCATTATTATAGGTGCAGCCGTTTGGTTGGTTCGATTTTTATCCCTTTATTCCCATTTTTCCCTTAGTACGGATTTGGAAAAAATACCTTTATATTAAGTATGTACTCGGAATGTACACACCGAATTTCGTGTTTCTAGTCGTCGTTTGATAAGTACCATTTTTATCCTTTTTTACCCCATTTCACCCCCTACGACAAAGAATCACTTTAAAGGTACCTAATATGAAGTAAATATAAGCAGACATATTGAAAACCCTATCTAAGCTCTAATATAGGGTGTTTTTTATTGGGGTATAGAACTTTAAGTTGGCATCACTTTTGTAACTGGCGGCCATTTTGTCAGCTGTCAAGTGATTAATATTTAGTTTGGTTTGCCATTTCATCATGAACAGGTTGACAAAAGAACAACGCTTGCAAATCGTGCAAATTTTTTTCGAAAGTAATGGTTCAGTTCGCGAAGTTCACCGCAAGCTCCGTCCATATGGTCGACATAATCGTCCATCAGAGCAATTAATTCGGTTAACCATGGATCGTTTTCGCACTACGTTTACTCTATGTGATAATACGCATCCGCAGAGACGTCGAATAGTGCGCACCGAAGAAACAATTGCCGCTGTAGAGCAAAGTGTTGAAGAGGACCCGAATGAATCGATTCGCCACCGTGCACAGCAATTGGAGTGGTTGAAAATTGGACCTGTAGAATTGGCTATATTCAAGCCAGCCGCGGCGGCCACATGCCCGAAATCATATTTAAACATTAATGGCATAAAATTATCCTTCCAATAAAGCCAAATTGATGGACATTAAAACGATTTTCTTGTGTTTTATTTCAATTCGAAGTTCTATACCTCAATAAAAAACACCCTTTATTAGAAAAATGTATCCATTTGGACCGATGTCGCCCAGTTTCAATTAGTGACTGGTAAATCGATTCCGATTCTAATCGATAAATCGATTATTTTGGAATCGATTACACACGTCCAACTTTATACTGGAATCGATTATCGACGCTTCAGAATCGAAATCTTGTACTTTTGGCGGTAACATGTTGTGAAATTTAAAAGAAAAATTTAAATTGATAAAAAATGAAGTGTGAATTTTTATAAAAAGTTAAAAATATATAAAAGTTATGAGCTCAATATGTACCGAACACATGGTTTTATGTGGAAGCACCTCCAAGCATTTGAAAAGTCCACAAAATGGAAAAAGTGTTACAGAAATATTTTGATACAGAATTGATTTTTTTTTGTAAGATTTCTAATTTTAAATTTGTAATGAGATATTATTTATATTTCGTGAAATATGGTAATACTCGAACTTGATCCAATTTTAAGTATTCCGATCAGATTCATCCTAAAAAATTAATCACAGATAACGTAGATACCAATATACTAAAAATTCGGTGAATAAATTCAGTCGATTTTTTACCAATGTCTACGATCAATGCAATATTCCGTGAGTGTTAGCAAATTATTGATATTAAAATATCAAGATTTTCTTACATTCATCGTCGCCAAAATCGCATTACACTAATCTATCATTAGAATTGATCTTTTCAAATAGTTGTTTGCAAGTTTCTTCTTAGAAAGGTTAAATTTTAAAGAAATATTACACAAAACTTGATCGAATTCCTCGGTGCTTGAATAGCGGACCTAAAAACACGGTCAGTGAGCAGACGGACTATTTTCAAACTATATGCCTTTCTTAAATTACTCAGAGTATAATTTCTTAAGTAATATGTTGTACTTTATATATTTATGTAATTTCAACATGAAAGACATGATCCATTTACCAAATTTGTAAAAATATATTTTTTTGCGTTTTAAAAAAACTCTTCATAGAAGAGTATGCAGTATTTAAAGTAATATTTTTTAAATAAAAAAATTAATGTGTACTTAAACATGAAATATTTTAAATTTTGAATGCAAATTTATATATGAATATCTTTTTCAAGTTTGAATTTTAACATAACTATTAAATTTTAATATTGTTTTCAATTTCATAATAACAATTTATAAAAAAATCAATGAGTGTTTTACATTAAAAAATGTTTTGATAAATTATGCTGCAGCGGCTGTTGTGCGGCAATCGTCTGAGATAAACATAAACAAAGAAAATAGAAGAATCTATGAAGAACAAATATTACGAACGAATGAATGAGTGAATAATGAAACGCAGACACATAAAAAATATGCTGTTAATTTCATATTTATATATTTTAGATTTAAATACAAACTCAAATGTGGAATTTTATTCTATGTTTAAACATTTCAACCGATTCCGAATAAGAATCGATTCTTGGGTCCGATTCTAAGAATCGGATTGAAAAATAGTTGATCGGGGAATCGAGAATCGATTCTCGCCCTTGATTACCATTCACTAGTTTCAATCCCAACCGATCTACGACTTTAAGACGCATTTATGGAAAATGGACTTCATAGCTTCTTTCGTTTATATGCCAGCCTGCTTTCAACATACGGACGGACATAGCTATATCGTCTTAGAATTGTATGGCATATATATATATATATATATATATATATATATATATATATATATATATATATATATATATATATATATATATATATATATATATATATATATATATATATATATATATATATATATATATATATATATATATATATATATGTATATATATATATACTTTTCAGGTCGATATTTCAAGGTGTTACAAACGGAATAACATAGTTAGCATACCCCCCTCCTGTGGTGGAGGGTATAAAAAGGTATTTTGTTTTATTTTTAATAGCGTTAAGTTATTTTTTAGCAAAGTCATACCTGAAGATGCATGTACTTCCACAAGAAGGACCCTAACTTCTACATTTATTCATAGATTTTCTTTAACTGACCTTGCTTTCTTCGTTAAGATGCCAGCTACTACAAACTAAAATAAAATATTCTGTTATCTAATTTGTAAAGCGATTTTTAGCGCTATTTAAATAAAAATTGAAAATTTAAGATTTTTTAAAACATCTTTTGCGTTTACAAAGAGTATCATAACTTCTACATTTACATCTGCAATATATATTTTACCTATAAACATTCGTTAGAATGTAAGCTTTTTAAAAATAAAACAAAATACTATTTTTCTATTTTGTATGATTTTTTTCGTACCAAATAGATTTTTTTGAAATTTGTTCACCAGCTTTTTGAAGACTAACATAACATTGTGTGTAATCCTTCATGGAAATATAACCATATACGGACGCCACTACGTGATAAAAAACCAAAAAAAGACCCGTGTCTCCCAGTTTTGCCCAAAGTCATGCACTTTTTTATGGGCCCGCAAAGATTTGGGACCTCGGTTTCATTTTTGCAAAAAGGTGATCATTTTCTCAGCCTCATATCTTGCAAACCCTTTGTACTTTTTTACTCTCTGAGGCAAAGTTGTAGCTCTTGTCATAAAGAACAAAAATTGTGAACACACAAAATCAAAACACTTCACCTTCAAGGTCAAAATCACAAAACAAAATTAACCTTTTTCCCCTGTTCACTTGGGTGTTCTCTCTTTGCTGGGACTACGTATGAGTGATATTATCCTTAATCAACAGCACGTATACGCTACCTACACACACTACAGCCTAAAAGATTTGTTCGACGACATTTGCGATTTTGATCTTGAAGATGAAGTTTTTTATTTTATATGTTCACTACTTCTTTGTAATGCATAATTCGAAATATTTGTAGCCATCACGAGTACCTTTAATTAAACATATATTTCGAAAATGAGACTACAAATATTTAAGGTACCTTCGTCGAAAATTTGAATTTTAGTAAAAAATTAACATGAAAATTTTTTTCAATATCATTTTCGAGTTTAGAAAGCGAAATACATCAGAAAATGTTATACATGACCCTTCGTCACCATTTTTGTTGCATAACGTTATCATTCATTCAATTGATACTCATTCATTCATCATTTGACATTTCTGGCCACAAAACTTTCTAGAACAGAAAGCTGTATAATATATATTCCACATCTGGGAATGAAATTTAGATGGACCTTAGAATATTATTCTTCTAGAACTATCCATCTACCTCACAGTATCGCTGATGTAGTTGTAGTCGATCCATATGCATTAGCGATTTCTCTAAGCACAAGGTAATGTGGGAATGAATCTGTTGCCCAATTAAAAAGTAGAGTACTAAAATACATACCACCCTTACGCCTGATATATTTGGGTGGTCTCGCATATTTCCCCTTTAGGGAAGCTTGAGGGAAAACTTTTGCATTCAAATATAACATTTTCATTTAATTTCAATATCGAAAGGGGCCGTTAAATTGAAAAAAAAAAAAAACATGTTCATGTTCACAACTACTTATCTAATTAGCAGACTTCGTAGACAGAATAAAACAAAAACGCTAAAAAATTAATTGTACAACTATAATTTATATAATAAATCTGCTTCCGTACATGCACGTATATAAGTCGCTAGATTAATATGATAAAAATGCACTACCATTTGTAACGTCATCGTCGTCTACCTCACTGTGGAATATGAGGTACATGAAATGACAGATGTAACAAGTAAGAAGGCGTTAAGTTCGACCGGGCCGAATCTTATATACCCTCCACCACGGAGTGCATTCTACAGTATTACCAGCAGATTAAATGATGTCGACATAGAAAATTGTGATATGTTTATGCACATTACTATATTTGATTACTATTTCAAACTATAATGTATACTTAGGCGCACTGTTTAAAATCTACTACTATAAATAAATACAATGCTGTAATTTTGAAAGTGAACATGCCGAAAATATTAGGCGATTGTCAGTCGCCATTAGGGAGAAGCATTTTCAGATATAGACAAAGTGACTGCATTATTTTGATAAGAAAAGTAAAAATTTTAAATTTCGCTCCATTCTCCGCCCAAATGTAAAAATTTGGAAAAACAAACCTTTTTGTATACACCGAATTTCATGATATCAACTTCAGCGGTTTGGAAGGTCCCATTTTTATCCCTCTTTTTCAATTATATCCCTTAAAAGTACGAAAAAACCCTCTATTTTACGTGTTTATGGAATTAGAAGGATGTACACACCGAATTTCATGATTCTAGCCGTTGTCGTATCATTGGTACCATATTTTATCCATTTTTGTCCCATTTCGCCCGCTAAAACATTTATTTTCTTTGTGGTGCTTCCAAGCTACAAGAGGAATGTCCTCAACAAATTTCAAATGTATGAAAATCAGAAATTTAATTAATAAGCCAAGGCTACCAATATTTTTATACTATGTATATATATTTGGGAAAATTGCATTTGGTTATTTTCCACAATAAAAAGTCTTGTGGCATTTTACTTACAATATAAAAAAACAACTTTATTAAAAAATATAAAAGTATTGCAACTTTACAAAAAGTTTAATTTGATTTAAGTTGAAGAGCAAACGATGTAATATGTTGAGCGTACAAAAGCGAAAAGGGAAGATAATTTTCGATTGTTTGCTTACGTATGTTAACATAGTTGCATTGAGATCATTTCGTTACGATAAAGTGGTTATTTTTCCAAATGACAGGGTGCCACATATATAATGGAAATAATACTTCAATTCATAAAGTAAATATAAGGCAGCAATCATAAATACGCTAAATATTGGTTGGTTGTATTTCCATATATTTTTAATTCAAAAGTATACATTTTGAAAATACCTTATCTCTCACGTACGCAGTATAAGATAACTTCATGATTCTACCCTTTTTTTCGTAAAAGCAACAAAATAAAGTACGAATTTGGAAAAAAATTATTTTTCGTGGCTATGCACTCAGAGGAATATATATATATATACCCCAATTCCATGATACTATCTGCGGCCATTTTGTTGGTACCATTTTTATCCCCTTTTTCATATTTTACTCCTTAAAAGTACGACTTTCGAAAATTTCATCATTCTAGCTGTAGCCTTTTAGTTGGTACCATTTTTATCACTCTGCTCCCATTGAATCCGTTGAAAGTACGAATTTGGAAAAACTTTTTTTTCGTGTCACTCAGTCAGAGGAATGTATACCGCGAATTTCATGGTTCTAGCTGCATCCATTTGTTTGGTACCATTTTTATCCCCTTTTTCGCATTTTACTCCTTAAAAGTACGACTTTCTGTCTCCGATGAATATTTTAAGGTGTTACAAACGGAATGACAAAGTGAATATACCCCCATCCTGGAAGTGGAGGTTATAAAAATTACTATGTTAAGTGAAGGTATTCAGTCAGAAAAATACGTACTAGGGTAGTCAAGAGGGTGCCAAGAATAAATCAATCTGAGCGCCCCAAGATGATAACACCGCTGTAAGGTTGTATGGTATGGTCTTTTGGAATCTTTTTCGATACAAACTTTGAAGAGCATTGAAGAGCATAATACTGATGATATAAAGAGTGATTTTTTTGAGGTTAGGATTTTCATGCATTAGTATTTGACAGATCACGTGGGATTTCAGACATGGTGTCAAAGAGAAAGATGCTCAGTATGCTTTGACATTTCATCATGAATCGTCTTACAAACGAACAACGCTTGCAAATTATTGAATTTTATTATCAAAATGCGTGCTCTGTTAAGAAAGTTCATTGCGCGCTTCCATTTTATGGTCAGTTTAATCGACCCACTGAAGCGGCTATTCGGGCTATTGTGACTAAATTTCGCACCAAATTTACATTGTTGGACATTAAACCACCAACACGCTTACGTAGAGTGCGAACTGAAGAAAATATCGCAGCTGTATCGGCCAGTGTTAATGATGACCACCAATTTTCGATTCGTCGCCGTTCGCACCAATTGGGTCTCTGTTACTCAAAAACGTGGAAATGCCAAAATTGGACTAAGCGGATGGACCACCTAAGACGCAGCCGAGGTCAACATTTAAATGAAATTATCTTCAAAAAGTAAATGTCATGGACCAATCTAACGTTTCAAATAAAGAACCGATGAGATTTTGCAAATTTTATGCGTTTTTTTTTAAAAAAAAGTTATCAAGCTCTTAAAAAATCACCCTTTATTAAAACGCATTGAATTTTTCAATTGAAAACATTGCAATCAAAAATGTGATTGTCCATTCTATAAGTTTCTTCAATTTATCCTTCTTAAAATCAAGGATATTTTCTTCCGGACAACTATGAATTTACTCAATTGTAGTAATTTTTATACCCTACACCACATCGTGGACTAGGGTATTATAAGTTAGTTTTCCGCCAAATGTTTGTAACACCAATAAATAATCGAGCTAGACCCACCCTTAAGTATACGGATCGGCTTAGAATCACCAGCTGAATCGATTTATCGATGTCTGTCTGTCCGTCTGCTGTCCATCTAAGCTTGTTCGCACTCTATAGGTCGCGATTTCTGTCCGATTATCATGAAATTTGGCAGAACACCTATGCTGAAAGTGGGTAAGTTCGGTTCAGATTTAGATATAGCCACCATTAGGGTTTGGGGTCCGGTTAAGTTATTTATGTACGTTTTTCTATGGATATTTTCGTAGAAACACATATTTTATCAATGTTCTCATTATAAATTTACATTTTCTCAATATGATTTTATATTTTCTCTTTATGAATTCATATTTTCTGAATATGAAAACGTATTCTCTGATTATGAATTTGGATTTTCTGATTACAAACTTGTATATTTCATTATGAATTGGTATGTTCCTATTATGAATTAATTGTTCTCAATGAATTATGATTTATATATCTCATTATGAATTAACATGTTCCTATTATAAATTTACATTACCCATTATGAATTTGTATGTCCCTAATATGAATTTACATTTCTCAATATAAATTTGTATGTTCCGAATATAATCCTGAAAAGGTGTAGAGTAAAATATTTGTAAAATGAAAAATAATTTGTAAAATATTTTGACAATAACATTCGTTTTTAATTTGTAATATGACAGTATTGAAAAAAAACACACCAGTTATTAAATGTTGATATTTTAAACCATATTGAACATACCTATAAATAAATAAATTTTTCCCGGGAATGAAATTTTTCATTCCCGTTTTCCCAGGAAATGGAAAAAGTCTGGGAGACCCCAAACCCTAGCAACCATACAAATGTCACTTCTGATTTGACTTTTTCCGCTCTAGAAACAACATATTCTACCCGATTTTCTTTAAAATTGGCACAACATTTTATAATCGAACTAGAAACACCTATGCTAAAAGTGGGTAAGATCGGTTCAGATTTAGTTATAGCCCCCATACAAATGTCGCTCCCGATTTGATTTTTTCCGCTCTAGAAACCACATATTGTACCCTATTTTCTTTAAAATTGGCACAACATTTTATAATCGAACTAGAAACATCTATGGTGAAAGTGGGTAAGATCGGTTCACATTTAGATATAGCCCCCATACAAATGTCGTTCCCGATTTCACTTTTTCCGCTCTAGAAACCACATATTGTACCCGATTTTCTTTAAAATTGACACAACATTTTATAATCGAACTAGAAACACCTATGCTGAAAGTGGTTAAGATCGGTTCAGATTTAGATATAGCCCCAATACAAATGTCTCTTCCGAATGTTTAACCGATTTTGGCCAAACTTAGCATATTATATTTCACCAATAAACATACATGGTGAAAGCGGGTCACATCATTCCAGGTATCAATATACCCCCATAGAAATGTCCTTTCCGATTTAACATTTTTTGCCAAACACATACATTTACATGATTCAAAAATCCTCCCCAATTTCACTTTTTTACCGAATTGAATTGTAGTGAGATAGAAAGTGGGGTGTATGATATATCTTATCACATTTTGCAGATCATTATATGTTTCAACTAGGAATACCTACCGTGAATGAGAAATATATAGGCGCATGTTTTGGCACAGGCCTCAAGTGTTGTTATAGGACCCCTTCAAATGCCCGCCCGATTCATCCTATTACGGCTGTATAATCGGTATTAATCATTGAATCTTGATCAATTTTTCCATATCATGTTAAATTTACTTTACTCGGAATATCTGCTGGAAAAATTGTATCAATTACTTTATTATTTACCATACTCATTAAATTTGACTAAAGATGAATTTATTGATCCCATGAAATACCTGGGTTTAGTAATCAAAGCGAGGTATATACGCAGGGAGTGGTGTAGGGTATTATATAGTCGGCCCCGCCCGACTTTAGCCTTTCCTTACTTGTTCTAACATAACATGGAGTGAAAAATTCGAAAAATGTTACGATACTTCAAACTTAATATTTTAACTTAAATTTGTTTGAAGTTCGCATTTCAATATTATGGATAAAACCGTAATATTTGTGGTAGAATTTTCTGTTGAGAGATTCCATGCAAAGTAAATCGGCCCATAAAATGTTAACATCAATTACACCAGTTCGACAAAGTCAAATAAATAAATTACGTTTTTTTTTCAACTTTCCAAATCTGAAAAACGAGAAAATTTATATATTACTAGCTTTTTGTACCCGGCGTTGCACGGGTTTTCGTCTTCCTTATGTATATAACTTTGTATGCTCGCAATTTTTGTTGTGTATATTTTTACTTCTGTAAATTAGTTTAAACTAATACTTATTTATTTAAATTCATATGTTACATTTTTAAAATGTAAAAACTTCATGAAAATTTAAATAATTTTTTTAGTGTTTCTTTAAAGAAAATGAAACATTTATTAGAGAGTTAATTAATTATGGTAATTATTTCTAAGAATGTATTTTGTGTCTATTAGTTAAGTTAGTCAGTATTTAATAGGAGTGATCGGGATACACGATATTTACAATTTGTCCACCTTGTTCAAGTAAATTAAAGTTTTAGGGTTTGAGAGCAAGCATGTGAAAAACATGGATTTTTCAGATTCAATCCAAAAACTTCAAGTGATTGTGCTGTACTTTGATTAGCAATCAATGCCGTTGGGCATTAGTCGCTTAAATTAATAACATCGTTGTTTTTTTCAGCCGATATAGCACGGACGTAAAACCACTCTTTGTTTCCATAGTTTGTGGTAATTTGTGGGAAGACTTTCTCGATTAATTGTTGAATTGATTCCTGAATGAAATTTTTTGAAAATATAATACTCCTTTTCACTGCATCAACTGATACTTTTCCATTACCAACATCCAGTAGATATTTCGAAAATATAGCTGCTAAGTCATTGTGATGCAGATGTACACGCATATTGGTGGTCAGATTAATTTTTTGTACATATCGCCAGAGATGCGGGTGCTGATTTTGGAATTACTGGAAGGGTCTGTCGGAAGTCTCCAGCTAGAAAAATAAGAGTTCCACATAATGGTTGTGTATTTGATCTAAAATCTTGAAGTGTCCGATTAAGCGCTTGTAGGGATTTCTTATGTGTCATGGTGCAGTCATCCCACACAATCAGCTTGCATGTTTTCAGCATTTTCGCCATGCCTGAACTTTTGCAATATTACAGGTTGGAGAATCAACAAATTCCATAATACATGGTAATTTCAACGCTGAATGTGCCGTTCGTCCTCCATCCAATAATGTAGCAGCAATACCGGTGGAAGCAATATCTGAAGCTATCCCATTTTGAGATCGGATGTGCGCTAATACCAAAATGATGAGAAAGGTTATAACTGTGCCTCCTGGTGCATCGAGAAAAAAAGGCGGCCGCTGTCATTTGTTACTGCAGTTATAATTTTATCAAAGGCCACAATTTGCAATTAATAGAGTTTTTTGTTGCGACAAACAAACGCAAATCTTCAACATTGAATTGCCGTTCTCTTAGCATATCTCAATCAATAATGTCAAAGGTATAACGTTCAGGCACCATCAATCCAAGTTGATTAAGAGTTTTGTTGCTGATGGCTAGGAATATGTCTTAAATTTTTATCAGCGTATCGTTGAAAATATTAACCGCAAATGATATAGAATCGTAACGGTGCGATAATGATGCAAAATGTTCTCACTCATACCCTCTTTGAATTTTTCCCACAGAATTTTTTCTGACACGCCTCTCTCAACTGCTCTTAAATTTTAAACTGAAGTGGTTCCTCTCACGTTAACTTATAACATTCTGCGTTGTTTGGGTGTACGGTATAAACACGGCCCAATGCATATGAAGCGTAAACAATTTGATACCCATCTACTGGAACACCTTGCTTGGTTCGAGTATGAGGAAACTCGCCAATTGTTCATACCATGACCTCTTATATTCAAGAATAGGGTTTGGGGTCCGGGAATTCCCGAATCGTTTTTCCCGGGAATTCCCGGGAAAAAATTTTCAATTTCCCGGGAATACGGGAAATATTAAAAAAATAATTTATTTATTATGTTGATCAATTATTTAATGTTACTATATAAATTGGAATTTTTAGATGTATTTCAATTTCATATATGTATTTACATTACTGACAATAATAAGTATTTGTTTATATTATAATACTACAAACAAAACTTTTTAAGTTCGATAAATAGCCATTTTATGCGAAACCCAGCTAGGGGAATAAAAACTTTCTGTGAGGATCTTTATTGTGAAATAAAAATATCATGCCGACACTACTATGGCTTACATAATGTAAATTTTCTTGTTTCCCTAGTAGAATCGAGGTGAATATCTTCTTCAAGAACAATTTACTTTACATATGTAACCAGAAAGAAAAGGTCTAAAAAATAGGAATACAATAAAAATTGTTCGCCTGGAAACTTTCAATAGAAATCTAATAGGAATGTAAATATATGCTACGATGTATTTAAATGGCCCTTTGTACGAATTAATGACTGGACTATTTCAATATTTTTATTTTTTTATGAATTTATTAAATTAATATTAATTTTTTTATGTTTCTATTGTTTTACAGTTTAGAATATTCCCCCCTGTTTCTATAAAATATTTTTGTCTCCAGACGAATGACTATTCTAAATTAAATGCGTCATAACATTCTCCGTCATATGAGTTATTTGTTTCCATAATCGTTTTCAATTTTGAATCTAGTGTAGGTGTCAGTCACTTCTACCTGCGATATAAATGTCCAATTCTGACGATTAGTCTACAACTTTTCAAGTTTATAATGAGAAAATGTAATTTATAATCGGAATATGTAAGTTCACGATGAGATGTAAATTCATAACAGGAAATGTAAATTCATTATAGGAGCAAGATAATTCATAATCAGCACCGTAAATTAGTAATGTGAAATGTAAATTCATATTGAAAAATATAAATTCATAATAAGAACATACAAATTGATAATGAGGAAATATAAATTCTTATTCATGAATATATATTCATAAAATATAAATTCATAATCAGGAACTCTAAAATTTATAATAGAAACTATGTATGTACGTTTTTCTATGGATATTTTCGTAGAAACACATATTTTATCAATGTTCTCATTATAAATTTACATTTTCTCAATATGATTTTATATTTTCTCTTTATGAATTCATATTTTCTGAATATGAAAACGTATTCTCTGATTATGAATTTGGATTTTCTGATTACAAACTTGTATATTTCATTATGAATTGGTATGTTCCTATTATGAATTAATTGTTCTCAATATAAATTAACAATTCTCATTATGTATTTATATTTTTCATTATGAATTAACATGTTCCTATTATAAATTTACATTACCCATTATGAATTTATATGTCCCTAATATTAATTTACATTTCTCAATATAAATTTGTATCTTCCGAATATAATCTTGAAAAGGTGTAGAGTAAAATATTTATAAAATGAAAAATAATTTATAAAATATTTTGACAATGGCATTCGTTTTTAATTTGTAATATGACAGTATTGAAAAAACACACCAGTTATTAAATGTTGATATTTTAAACCATATTAAACATACATATATATCAATTACTTTTTCCCGGGATTTTTCATTCCCGTTTTCCCGGGAAATGAAAAAAGTCCAGGAAACCCCAAACCCTATTCAAGAACCAAACCCTTACCTGAACGTAGCGGCAGAAAAAAATCGGCACGTGTTACTTTATAGTCCCTTTTTGTAGCATGACCTTTTTATAGTCAAGGGTCATCCTCTTTTCGTTACAAAAAAATATTGAAGTAAAGCAATGTATCAATTTTGTTATAGTTTTAAAATATAGTTTTTGTGATGCCCATTTGTCGTGTCTTCCCCTATTATAGCCAGAAAACGTCCCCTTTCCACAGTTCGTGTGGGCAGTCTCACGTCCATTTGTATCATGACCATTGTATAGTCACCATTCAGAAACTATCCTCAGTTCATAAGTTAGCCACAATAAAATTTTCAAGAGAATCCTCACTTCGGAACGTGTTTTATGATAGTTTTAAAATATAGTTTGTGTGGGCGGTGCCACGCCTCTTTTTCGTATAACGACCTAGTATATCCTGGAACCATCCCTTGCCCAGAAGTTAGCTGCAGTAAAATTAAAGAGCGAATCCACCCATCGGTATGCATGTTGTGATAGGTTTAAAATATTTTTTGTGTGAGAGGTACCACCCCCCTTTGTCCTATCGTGACCTAGACTATCCAGGAACCATCCTTTGTCCAAGAGATAGATACAGTAAAATTTTCAGGCGAATCTGTCCACCGGTTTGGCGTCCTATACGGAACATACAGACATACAGACAAACATTGATTTTTATACCCTACACCACTTCGTGGTCTAGGGTATTATAAGTTAGTTTCGCGCCAAATGTTTGTAACACCAAGAAATAATCGAGCTAGACCCACCTTAAAGTATACCGATCGGCTTAGAATCACCAGCTGAGTCGATTTAACGATGTCTGTCTGTCCGTCCGTCCGTCCGTCCGTCTGCTGTCCATCTAAGCTTGTTCGCACTCTACAGGTCGCAATTGTTGTCCGATTGTCATGAAACTTGGTACAAGTTATTTTTTCTGGCCAAGGACCATCGGTATTGAATTTGGAGGAAATCGGTTCAGATTTAGATATAGCCCCCATACAAATGTCGGTCCCGATTTGACATTTTCCGCTCTAGAAACCACATATTGTGCCCGATGTTCTTGAAATTTGGTACAACATCTTATAATCCAACTAGAAACACCTATGCCGAAATTGGGTAAGATCGGTTCAGATTTATATATAGCCCCCATACAAATGTCGCTCCCGATTTGACATTTTCCGCTCTAGAAACGACATATTGTACCCGATTTTCTTTAAATTTTGCACAACATCTTATAATCGAACTAGAAACACGTATGCAAAAATTGGGTAAGATCGGTTCAGATTTAGATATAGCCCCCAATACAAATGTCGCTCCCGATTTGACATTTTGCGCTCTAGAAACGACATATTGTACCCGATTTTCTTTAAATTTGGCAGAACATCTTATAATGCAACTAGAAACACGTACGCAAAAATTGGGTAAGATCGGTCCAGATTTAGATATAGCCCCCATACAAATGTCGCTCCCGATTTGACATTTTCCGCTCTAGAAACGACATATTGTACCCGATTTTCTTTAAATTTTGCAGAACATCTTATAATCGAACTAGAAACACATATGCAAAAATTGGGTAAGATCGGTTCAGATTTAGATATAGCCCCCATACAAATGTCGCTCCCGAATTCACTTTTTCCGCTTTAGAAACCACATATTGTACCGGTTTTCTTTAAAATTGGCACAACATTTTATAATCGAACTAGAAACACCTATGCTGAAAGTGCCCCCATACAAATGTCGCTCCCGATTTGACTTTTTCCGCTCTAAAATCCACATACTGTACCCGTTTTTCTTTAAAATTGGCACAACATCTTATAATCCAACTAAAAAACCAATGGTGAAAGTGGGTAAGATCGGTTCAGATTTAGATATAGCCCTCATACAAATATTGCTCCCGAATGTTTAACCGATTGTGGCCAAATTTTACATATTATATTTCACCAATAAACAGACATGGTGAAAGCGCGTCACATCGTTCCTGGTTTCAATATACCCCCACACAAATGTCCTTTCCGATTTAACATTTTTTCAATTCCGATTTCAATTTTTTACCGAATTGAATTGTAATGAGAATTGTTTGGGTGATGCCCATATGTCCATACTTTGGTATGACTTTGGTATACTACTGTATAATTTGTATTTGTCTGTCTGACATTAGATCAATTAGCATATTATTAACCATATTCGTTAAATATGACTAAAGATGAATTTATAGTAACTGTATAATTTATATGAACTACATAAAATTGCTCCCATGAAATAACTGGGTTTAGTAATCAAAGCGAGGTACATACGCAGGGAGTGGTGTATGGTATTATATAGTCGGCCCCGCCCGACTTTAGCTTTTCCTTACTTGTTTTGTTTTGTTTTTTTACAGAACTAACTAGAACAAATGTTATTGACTTTTGGCCGACGGATTTGGATTCTGAACCAATTTTTAATTTGTTTATAATATTTTAAACACGGCTGAAATAATAGTGAATTGTAAATTCAAAAATTGTTAAAAGTGCCTTTAGAAAAATCCACGTAACTTACTATCATATAGAGAACACCAAAATATTTTTTTGGAATATGATTGCTGACTAAATAGGGAATATTTGTGACAGAATTGTTTCAGAAACCCAACATAGAAAGTTGAAACGAATGCAATTGCAGTTTTTTTCGCGATTGATTATTAATTCATATGCAAAAAATCAGCCGGATCCGTTCGATAGATCGCGACAAAAACAAAAATCTCATGTATACAAATCGTTTTAGCCATATCTCCCGGGAAAATGAAATGAAAATGAAATTTTTTTTTTTATTCATATTGTATTTTTTGGATATTGTGCTCTACCGAAATAACCAGATTTTTGTTGAAAAAGATCTATCTTCCAAACAAGTAAGGAAAGGCTTAAGTCGGGCAGGGCCAACTATATAATACCCTACACCACTCTCTGTGTATATACCTCGCTTTGATTATTAAACCCAGGTATTTCATGGGAGCAATTTTAAGTAGTTCATATAAATTATACAGTTACTATAAATTCGTCTTTAGTCATATTTAACAAATATGGTTAATAATATGGTAATTGCTCCAATTTTCCGACAGACAAATACAAATTATACAGTAGTAATAGGATGAATCGGACCGACATTTCAAAAGGGAGCCTATAACAACATTTTGGGCCAAAACATGGGCCTATATATTTCTCATTCACGGTAGGTATTCCTAGTTGAAAAATATCATGATCTGCAAAATTTGATGACGATCCGATGTAAGATGTATTTTCTAGAGCTGTAATAGATCAGAATGGGCCCCATTTGGGTTATACCAAAGTATGGACATATGGGCATCACCCAAACAATTCTCATTGCAATTCAATTTGGTGAAAAAGTGAAATCATGAAGGATTTTTGCATCCTGTAAATGTATGTGTTTGACAAAAAGTGTTAAATCGGAAAGGACATTTGTATGGGGGTATATTGAAACCTGGAACGATGTGACCCGCTTTCAACATGTATGTTTATTGGTGAAATATAATATGTAAAGTTTGGCCAAAATCGGTTAAACATTCGGGAGCAACATTTGTATTGGGGCTATATCTAAATCTGAACCGATCTTACCCACTTTCAGCATAGCTGTTTCTAGTTCGATTATAAAATGTTGTGTCAATTTTAATGAAAATCGGGTACAATATGTGGTTTCTAGAGCGGAAAATCTCAAATCGGGAGCGACATTTGTATGGGGGCTATATCTAAATTTCCTCCAAATTCAATACCGACGGTCCTTGGCGAGAAAAAATAACTTCTGCCAAGTTTCATGACAATCGGACAACAATTGCGACCTGTAGAGTGCGAACAGACATCGTTAAATCGACTCAGCTGGTGATTCTAAGTCGATCGGTATACTTAAAGGTGGGTCCAGCTCGATTAGTTCTTGGTGTTACAAACATTTGGCGCGAAACTAACTTATAATACCCTAGTCCACGAAGTAGTAGGGTATAAAAACATGGACCCATTTTAACCCTAGTAATTTTGTTTTATAAGTTGGCGTGTAATTTTGCAATTTAAGCGTGAAGAGCTTTATTTACAACTTTGATGTCTTCGGTAATACCAACTGGAATTTTCCGACAATTTTTTTCGTAGAACATTTTAATCCTTAAATGTTCTTTTTGAAAGGACTTGACCCATAAAGAGACGAGCTAGAAGGTTAAGATCTTCCACAAAAATGATTCTCATAAAAGAATTCTCTCAGACATTAACTTGTAACACTTTTTTCGCTTAGTATAATGCTCAAAACTGTCAAAAATTAAAACTTTGACCCACTGTAAAACGAAACTCAAACCAACTGGACTATAAGTATATTCTACAAATGATCTACTTCTCAATATGATCTACTCAACATGCTCTTTCAGAATTTTATGGTCGCTACTCTGTTCCAAAAATGCTGTTGGACAGTGTTATTAATTTAGAAAATAATAATGACGACAATAGGTCAATGTCACGACCGCAACAATTTAAACATTTCATATTTTATACATCCGTAAATTGATATCGGTAATGTATATACCGTAGATCAAAGTCTATGAACAGGCCTTTTGATTAATAATTTTACACAAAACCATACCATAGTAGAATATTACGAAATTCTAGAAACTAATTATAATAGCTCATCAGTTGTGAATGGGGTTCCCAATTCAATTTACATATTTGAAAACGTGATTAAGAGTGTAACTAGTTTTTCGTTTCAAATGAACAGTGTAATGTCATAAATATCAATATAAATTAATACTAAATTAACCCACACATTGAGTCATTCGCTTTTCTTAAGAATTGGTAGTGGAATTTTTAAGTTGTAATAACTAAAACACTACTTCTACAAACAAAATAAATGCCAAAGTTAAGAGTACGCAATAAGCAATAAATCTTACTCTATATATCTTCTGAAAAAGAAAATTGTACTACTTTTTGTACAGATTGAAGTATCAGGAATTATTTAATACATCACGGCACATTTACGACCACTGTGATCCAGCCATTACTGTTATACATTGTTATACTACATTCATTCATATGTATGAATGTGTTTACATCACTGTTAGACACAATCGGAACATTTAACAAAACGACATGAATATTTAATGTCTTTTAGCCAGACAGACAATGTTTCCACTTTTTTTGTAAATATTTTGTATTGTCTCATATTTGGATGGGGTTCCCAGTTCAATTCACGTGTTCGAGAACGTGGTTCAACGTACGGTCATACATACATACGACACAACCAGTTTTTTTGCGAGAAAACTGAAGAACTGTGTAAAGTACTGAATATGCAATTAATTCATTGAATCATACGTTCGCTTCTTCAATTGAGCATTAAAGTTGCTTGTACGAATCTGCAAAATATCCATAATAATTTCCAAATTATCAAACCTGTTCGTTATGAGCTTAACAAAAAAAAAAAAAAACAACCAAATAAATTGTAAATCACTCTCGAGGGGGAATTTTGCAATGGGAAGCTCAGACGAGATCGTAAGTGTGCCGCAGTGCATTCAATAACTTCAGATATTTAATTCTATAGACAACAAAGTGTTATATTATTGACAATGATAATTGTGTGTCATTAAATTTACCCATTAAGTTCTATATGATTTACTGTTGATTGAAATTTCTTTATTATTCGGCATCACGACATGAAGTCAAAATAAATACGTTAAGATGATGGGACTCTTGAAAATTGATGATAAAAATTGAGTTGCTAAAATTTGTTTCAACGAGAGTCTAAACAATATTTCCTGTTTTAAACTCGAAGATTATATAAATTTGTTGATGGATTTTAACAAACTTCAACTATAGGTATTCTGTTTGTAATATCGAAAACATCGAAAATATTTTTATAAGTTGTCCGTCTATTCATCGGTCAGCACCCTGTGAAAACGCACATTTAAACTAGTCTATCTATCGTGGAAAAAGTAGAAGGTGGACATTTCTGACCGCGAGGATTGTTCTTCCTTGCCTGCGATGACTGATGCCTAATTTCGGATTTTCTGTTTTTAGGGCGGAGGTGCATGGCAAATGTGGATCTGAAACATAGCAAGCTCAAAATTGGTAATATTAATTTGTAACCAAATTTAGATTTTACGATAGAGAGGTGCTGCAATAGGTTAAGGTCATGCATTTTAGCAGCGATTATGGTGAACTGTGTTTCTTACTGTTCTAAAATTAGTATGCAAAGGTGCGAGCGTCTGTAGACTTTTGTGGCATAGTGTATATAAATCTGAACCGATTTGACCAATTTTCACCTTAGGTTTTTCTAGTTGAAATATAAGATATTTCGCAAGATTTGAAGAAAATCTGTTAAAATATGTGTTTTATAGAGTAGAAAAAGTCAAACCGGGAGTGACATTTGTGTGGGAACAGTTTATAAATCTGAACCGATCTGACTCATTTTCACCAAGGGTGTTTCTAGTGAAAATATAAGATACTTTGCCAAATTTGAAGAAGATCTGGTAAAATATGTAATTTCTAGAGCAGAAAAAGTAAAATCGGGGGCGAAATTTGAATGGGAGCTATATATAAATCTGAACCGATCTGACCTTTTTATACCCTCAACCTCTAGGATGGGGGTATACTAACTTTGTCATTCCGTTTGTACCACCTTGAAATATCGACCTGAGACCCTATAAAGTATATATATTCTTGATCGTCATAAAATTCTAAGACGATCTAGCCATGTCCGTCCGTCTGTCCGTCTGTTGAAAGCACGCTAGCATCTAAACGAAACGAGCTAGAACGTTCAAATTTTCCATAAATGCGTCTTATAGTCGTAGATCGGTTGGTATTGAAACGGGGCGAAATCGGCCCAAAGGAAAAAATGTTTCCCTCACAAGGACTAAAAATACCCATAATAATCCCTAATATTTTAGAGTATTTAAGCATATTTTTTCAATATGACTGCTTGTACTTAATTGATATCGGGAATGCGCATTCCCCCGATAACAAAAACGTGCACCATAAAGTGATTCTTTTTTGTAGGGGGTGAAATGGGACAAAAAAGGGATAAAAATGGTACATATTAAACGACAACAGCTAGAAACGCGAAATTCGGTGTGCACATCCCTCTAATTGGGTAGATACATAATATAAAAGTATTTTTTCCAAATTCGTACTTTTAAGGGGTAATAGAGTAAGTGGTAATAGAGGGATAAAAATGGTACCAACCAAACGGCTGTACCAAGAATAATGAAATTCGGAGTATACATTCCTCTGATTGCGTAGACACGTAAAATAAATGGATTTTTCGAAATTCGTACTTTTTGGGGTTAAAATGAAAAAAGGAGATAATCAAATGACCGCAGCTAGAGTCATGAAATTCGAAGTATACATTCCTCTGACTGCGTAGACACGGAAATTAAACGGATTTTTCGTACTTTCAAGGAATATAATGGCACAGAGGGATAAAAATAAAGGGTGATTTTTTAAGAGCTTGATAACTTTTTTTAAAAAAAAAACGCATAAAATTTGCAAAATCTCATCGGTTCTTTATTTGAAACGTTAGATTGGTCCATGACATTTACTTTTTGAAGATAATTTCATTTAAATGTTGACCGCGGCTGCGTCTTAGGTGGTCCATCCGCTTAGTCCAATTTTGGCATTTCCACGTTTTTGAGTAACAGAGACCCAATTGGTGCGAACGGCGACGAATCGAAAATTGGTGGTCATCATTAACACTGGCCGATACAGCTGCGATATTTTCTTCAGTTCGCACTCTACGTAACCGTGTTGGTGGTTTAATGTCCAACAATGTAAATTTTGGTGCGAAATTTAGTCACAATAGCCCGAATAGCCGCTTCAGTGGGTCGATTAAACTGACCATAAAATGGAAGCGCGCAATGAACTTTCTTAACAGAGCACGCATTTTGATAATAAAATTCAATAATTTGCAAGCGTTGTTCGTTTGTAAGACGATTCATGATGAAATGTCAAAGCATACTGAGCATCTTTCTCTTTGACACCATGTCTGAAATCCCACGTGATCTGTCAAATACTAATGCATGAAAATCCTAACCTCAAAAAAATCACTCTTTAGTACTAACTAAACAACTACAGCTAGAATGATGAAATTCTAATTGGGTAGAAACGTCAATTAAAGAGATTTTAGATAGTCGTACTCTTAAGGGTGTAAAAATGGTACAAACCAAATGGCCGCAGCTTGAATCATGGAATTCGGTGTATACATTCCTCTGACTGCATAGACACGCAAAATAAAAAGCCTTTTCTAAATTCGTACTTTTTTAAGGCAAAAATTGGTTGCATCATGAAGTTAGGTTATTTTGCACTATGTACGTCTGATAATTGATTTTCAAAATTTGTACTTTTGCAATTAAAATAGAATGGAAATACAACCAACTGTAGCACCCACTATCAACCAATATTTATGGTATTCAAGCTTTTTGAAAATATAAATAGAAGAATATTTATTTTTTGAATTGACGTATTGATAGCTTTGCCTTATAAGCGTGGTTTGAAATAATTAATATATTATATTTATTTATAAAATTATTTTTTCAATATTTAATATGTTTTGGTTTGGCTATATTAAAAAAATTATATTTCCCTGTAATATTACTACACTTCTACGAAAATCGACATCGGCCCGGCCGAAATTAACGCCGTTTTTACTTGTTTTCACTATGTGTTTTGCCAATTTTGAAGAAAATCTGTTAAAATATGTGTTAGATAGAGTGAAAAGAGTTAAATCGGGAGTGAAACTCGTATGGGGGCTATATCTAAATCTGAATCGATTTTCTTCAAATTAAATAGCGTTCGTCCTTATCTCAAAAACATCGTTACTTTAGTTCTGACTACAATTGCGACCTGTACTCTGATTACAAGAATAGATGGACAGACAGACGAACATTGCTAAATCGATTCAAAAAGTGGTTCTAAGTCGATCGGTATAATTAACATTGCGTCTGTCTCGCTTCCTTTTGGGAGTTACAAACAAATGCACAAAGACACAATACTCTCGTGGAGTGTATAAATATATACCATCATTATACACTCCACTAGGTTATTACGTCTTTGAACATTTGTTTGTAGGAAACGGGATAGACCCATCGCTTATTATACAGATCGGCTTAGAATCACTTTCTGAGTCGATTTACCAATGTCCGTCCATTTATTCTTGTAATCAAAGTACAGGTAACAATTATTGTCCGATCGTAACAAAAATTGGCACAAGTAAGTTTTGCCGAACGAACGCTATTTAATATGAAGCAAATTTAGATATAGCTCCCATACAATGTCGCTACCGATTTGATTTTTCCGCTCTAGAAACCATATATTTTAAACGATTTTCTTCAAATTTGGCACAGCACCTTATATATCAACTAACAAGTAAGGAAAGGCTAAAGTCGGGCGGAGCCCTAATACCCTACACCACTCCCTGCGTATGTACCTCGCTTTGATTACTAAACCCAGGTATTTCATGGGAGCAATTTTATGTAGTTCATACAAATTATATAAATTATATTCATATAATTTATATGCTATAAATTAATCTTCAGTCAAATTTAACGAGTATGGTAAAATTGATCTAATTGTCCGACAGACAAATACAAATTATACAGTAGTATACCAAAGTCATTTCAAAGTATGGACATATGGACATCACCCAAACAATTCTCATTGCAATTCAATTCGGTAAAAAAGGTGAAATCGGGAAGGATTTTTGCATCCTGAAAATCTATGTGTTTGACAAAAAATGTTAAATCGGAAAGGACATTTGTATGGGGGTATATTGAAACCTGGAACGATGTGACCCGCTTTCACCATGTCTGTTTATTGGTGAAATATAATATGTAAAATTTGGCCAAAATCGGTTAAACATTCGGGAGCAACATTTGTATGAGGTCTATATCTAAATCTGAACCTATCTTACCCACTTTCACCATAGATGTTTCTAGTTCGATTATAAGATGTTGTGCCAATTTTAAAGAAAAACGGGTACAATGTGTGGATTTTAGAGCGGAAAAAGTGAAATCGGGAGCGACATTTGTATGGGGGCTATATCTAAATCTGAACCGATCTTACCCAATTTTTGCACACGTATTTTTAGTTAGATTATAAGATGTTCTGTAAAATTTAGAGAAAATCGGGTACAATATGTCGTTTCTAGAGCGGAAAATGTCAAATCGGGAGCGACATTTGTATGGGGACTATATCTAAATCTGAACCGATCTTACCCAATTTTTGCATACGTGTTTCTAGTTGGATTATAAGATGTTCTGCCAAATTTAAAGAAAACCGGGTACAATATGTCGTTTCTAGAGCGGAAACTGTCAAATCGGGAGCGACATTTGTATGGGGGCTATATCTAAATCTGAACCGATCTTACCCAATTTTTGCACAGGTGTTTCTAGTTGGATTATAAGATGCTGTGCCAATTTTAAAGAAAATCGGGTACAATATGTGGTTTCTAAAGCGAAAAAAGTGAAATAGGGAGCGACATTTGTATGGGGGCTATATCTAAATCTGAACCGATCATACCCAATTTTTGCATATGTGTTTCTAGTTGGATTATAAGATGTTGTGCCAAATTTAAAGAAAATCGGGTACTATATGTGCTTTATAGGGCGGAAAAAGTCAAATCGGGAGCGACATTTGTATTGGGGCTATATCTAAATCTGAACCGATTTCCTCCGAATGGTCATTGGCCAGAAAAAATAACTTCTGCCAAGTTTCATGACAATCGGACAACAATTGCGACCTGTAGAGTGCGAACAAGCTTAGATGGACAGCAGACGGACAGACAGACAGACATCGTTAAATCGACTCAGCTGGTGATTCTAAGCCGATCGGTATACTTAAAGGTGGGTCTAGCTCGATTATTTCTTGGTGTTACAAACATTTGGGGCGAAACTAACTTATAATACCCTAGCCCACGAAGTGGTGTAGGGTATAAAAACATCAATGGTGAAAGTGAGTCAGATCGGTTCAGATTTATATATATATATATTTCGCTCCGAATTATATATATTTCCGCTCTAGAGTAGTTACGATTATTACAGAAAACCACAGAACTAAGCTTACCTCCGCTCTGGTTGTGGTCTGTACACTTCCAACATCAATCGCACAACGTGGTAAATATGATTTTTTTATATTATTCACGAAGTTTGGTACAATTATATTTTGAATTTTTCGGGAAATTATTCAGTGTCCAAATATAAAAGAAATGAAATATAAAAATTCTTCTTAATTTACTATTTCCAATGTATGTGGCCATACTGTGGTACAAAAGATTAAAAAGAAACCAGGTTATTTATCGTTTTCATATCAGTTCGAGTTTCGCAACCACGTTAAATTGCAAAAGCTCCATTTACGCAACAGACAGTTGCTTACAGGAAATATAGCTATGAAGGTATATATGAACGTGCCGGCATTTTTCTGTTTCGATTGTAGGATCTAGATACAGTTTTTTTATTATACTCTCACTCTACAGATTAGGGACATAAATTTGATCATGTTGTTGCCAGTATTTTATAAATGTGGAGCTGGGTCCATCCATCTTTTGTACAAATACCCACATTAATACTCAGTCAACTTACACAAAATTGCAACATTAATACTGTCATGCAACGTAAGATATATGATAACAGGTTTTTGATCTATATGAGAGGTTCGTTCAACTTATACAAAAATTAATGACTCTCGGTGTCATGGAACTGAAAATATTTGATAACAGAGTTTAATTTCGTATCGGAGGTGTTACGCCCACATTTTTTTCATACCGCCCATTTTTCCATATAAAATTTCAGCACTCTCGGTGCCATAAGAGTGAACATACTTGATGACAGGCTTTAATTTCGTGTGGGGGGTACCACATCCAATTTTCCAATTCCGCCCATATTTTGCACTCAGTACTGATTATTACTGAATGAAATCAAACAAATGTACACGGTGTTAAATAGGGAGGGCCATTTAAAATTTTAAATTAGAATCGGATATAAAAAGTACTGATTATGTTTTCAAATTTCTGGTTTTATTGGAAAGGTTGAACTTTGTCATTTAATAATGGAACACAATATCATTCATATGACTACCACGACTGGGTAGGCAGTACCTCATCCGATCAACCCAATTTTTCAGCACATGGCGCAATGATGCCGGCAGCCAAAAATCAACACCAAACGGTGACTCGTTGTTGAATGGTCCGGCTTTCTAAAAATCGATCGATTAAACAAAAGTCTGACTCGATCTAGTTCAATTGGTTATAGATTCAATAGTTCAATTGCCTATAGCTGAGGTTAATCGACATTGACTTTTTTCCTAAAATGTTGGAAGGAGTATGAATGCATGACAGTATCTGTTGAGGTCACATTCTCAGCTCACTCCCACGCGAACAAAGTTATTACCTAAATTTTTTAATATTCTACACAGCGAGTGGAACTAATACATATTAGATAGTTATTGAAATGTGATGTTTGTAAAAAATAAATTTGCTTGAACGAGCACGAGCTGTATTCAGTTTATTGACTATTGTCATTAACTATAATTATTTTTTCTGTTAGTTCAGTTTTTTCCAACAGAATGTTTTGTTGTTGTAGTTGTAGTTGTGTATTGTAGTACATGTATTTCTACACACTTTTACTTAAATAGTTTTAATCAATTAGAATTTTTAGGTATTGCATTAATGTGGTTGTATATACACATGCAATATACAAATTTGAAATTTTCGTTTGAAGGTTGCACCATAATCTGATTCATATAATTTCGCACCATTCGTCTGCGACTGTTGTTTTCCGTTTGGTGATATTTAACCAAAACAATACGTCACGTCTAGACCAATCTAATTACCTTTAAATACAATTAAAATATCATATCGGTTTTATGGTATAGTTAGAGCATTGTTTTTTGAAAGTGCCACCTTTAGGACAAGTCTCCCAAAGAACTTATGGAGTTACCATGTCATTTGTAAACACTTTTGCATTCCATTATATATATGTAGATGCAACAAGTAAAAACGGAGTTAAGTTCGGTTAAGCCGGGCCGAACTTTTTATACCCTCCACCATGGATTGCATTCCACAGAGGTGGTCTGTTTTCGTAGAAGTGCAGTAATATTACAGGAAAATATAATTTTTTTAATATAGCCAAACCAAAACAAATACAAATATTGAAAAATTAATTTTATAAATAAATATAATATTTTAATTATTTCAAACCACGCTTATAAGGCAAGGCTACCAATACGTCAATTCAAAAAATAATTATTCTTCTTTTTATATTTTGAAAAATATTTTCAAAGCCATAAATATTGGTAGATAGTGGGTGCTACATTTGGTTGTATTTCCATTCTATTTGAATTTCAAAAGTACAAATTTTGAAAATCCATTATCTCAAGTACACAGTTCAAATAACCTAACTTCATAATTCAAGCAATTTTTGCAGTAAAAGTAAAAAAGTACGAATTCGAAAAATTTTTTTTACTTTTTTGTGTCTATGCAGTCAGAGGATTGTATACACCGAATTCCATTATTCCATTTGGTTGGTACCATTTTTACCCCCTTGACGTTTCTACGCAATTAGAATTTTATCATTCTAGTTGTAGTCGTTTAGTTGGTACTATTTTTATCCCTCTGTACCATTGTATCCCTTGAAAGTACTAATTTCGAAAAATTCGTCTATTTTCCGTGTCTTCGCAGTCAGAGGAATGTATACTCCGAATTTCATGACTCTAGCTGTGGTCATTTGATTGGTACTATTTTTATCCCCTTTTTTAATTTTAACCCCAAAAAGTACGAATTTCGAAAAATCAGTTTATTTTCCGTGTCTTCACACTCAGAGGAATGTATACTCCGAATTTCATGACTCTAGCTGCGGTCATTAGATTGGTACTATTTTTATCCCCTTTTTTAATTTTAACCCCAAAAGGTACGAATTTTGAAAAATCCGTGTATTTTACTTATCTATGCAATCAGAGGAATGTATACACCGAATTTCATTATTCTAGGTACAGCCGTTTGGTTGGTACCATTTTTATCCCTCTATTCCCATTTTACCCCTTAAAAGTACGAATTTGAAAAAAATACTTTTATATTATGTACCTACTCAATTAGAGGAATGTACACACCGAATTTCGAGTTTCTAGCTGTTGCCCCATTTCACCCCCTACAAATAAGAATCATTTTATGGTGCACGTTTTTGCTATAAGGGGAATGCGCATATCAAATATCAAGAAAATATAAACAGAAATATTCAAAAAACATGCTTAAATACGCTAAAATATTAGGGATTATTATGGGTATTTTTAGTCCTTGTGAGGGAAAAATTTTTCCCTTTGGGCCGATTTCGGCCCATTTCAATCCCAACCGATCTACGACTATAAGACGCATTTATGGAAATTTTTAACGTTCTAGCTCCTTTCGTTTAGATGCTAGCGTGCTTTCAACAGACGGACGGGCGGATGGACGGACATGGCTAGATCGTCTTAGAATTTTATGACGATCAAGAATATATATACTTTATAGGGTCGCAGGTCGATATTTCAAGGTGTTACAAACGGAATGACAAAGTTAGTATACCCCCATCCTGGAGGTGGAGGGTATAAAAAAGTCTTGAGCCAGGACAATATGTCAACTATGCAACAAAAAACAAAAATTGTATGTCCAAACAATTATTTTTTGTGTACATTGAGTCATTCTGATTCATAAAATCAAAACAAAATTAATTTTGTGGAAATTTTTTTTTTTCTAAAATAAAGATTTTCGTCTAGGCACTTTTAATATTTGTACTCTCAATTGGGACATATTGATCCGATTGCAACCGCTTATATGTTCAATTAAAGATACAAGCAACAAGTGTTGCGAATTACACGTTCAAATAGAAACAGCCTTCAGATTGCAATAAAACAAACAAAAAATAAAATTATATTCAAAATTGTGTTAATTTAGGACTAAAAATGGATCTTTATTGTTCCTTTCTTGTTTTTAATTATATTTTTACCATATATCGATTACAATTATATTTTTCAGTGTAAGTCAAATTTATGATTATCAAGACTAACTCCAAAAAAGTGTAATTTTGGGGGAGTTTTGTCATTCCATTTGTAACTAGAGTGATCACACCGGAGACCGAAAACCGGGTCAGCCGGGTTTTTCAGCTGGAACCGACGGTCAGGTTTTTTAAAGTCAAATTTATGATTATCAAGACTAACTCCAAAAAAGTCACAATTAAATATTTGTGGTGGAATTTTGTCATTCTATTTGTAACTAGAGTGAGACCGAAAACCTGGTCAACCGGGTTATTCATCTGGAACCGACCGTCGGGTTTTTTAAAAGCATGGATTTTGGAAACCAGGGTTTTTTATGTCGGTCTGAACTGGTTTTTCATAGTGCAAAAAATCATCTTTTTCGATGCGAATCAGTTTATAATAAGCCACTTTAAACTTGCCTCATAGAAAGTGTTTTATTAGGGCCTGCAAATTATCTACAAACTTTACGAGAGAACGCCACCAGCGTATTTGGAAGGAAATTGAAGACTTGATTATTTTTAGAGGTGTTTTCAAGAGCGATTAGTTCACAAGCGGTTTGACCGAACGAAGAAATATTTTGCAGATCATCTTTAAAAAACCCAGTATTCATTTCTGGGTTTAATAGCAGCATTTTTTTCGAGATCCAGCCATAAACGTATATTATTCTCATCCTTTTAGGTTATATGATATTTACCTTAGGTCAAAGTTGTTCTAGTTTTACAATGGTATTTTAGCTTATATTACTCTCTACAAGATATCAGAATTGCAGATGGGGTAATTAGTTCAGAAATTATAGCAGTTTTTCAAAATCAGTTGTTCTAAACTACTAGTTTGGGAAAAATAGTTGCAGGACGAAAAGTAACGATGGGTTTTCTCTATATATAAAGGGTGATTTTTTAAGAGCTTGATAACTTTTTTTTAAAAAAAAACGCATAAAATTTGCAAAATCTCATCGGTTCTTTATTTGAAACGTTAGATTGGTCCATGACATTTATTTTTTGAAGATAATTTCATTTAAATGTTGACCGCGGCTGCGTCTTAGGTGGTCCATCCGCTTAGTCCAATTTTGGCATTTCCACGTTTTTGAGTAACAGAGACCCAATTGGTGCGAACGGCGACGAATCGAAAATTGGTGGTCATCATTAACACTGGCCGATACAGCTGCGATATTTTCTTCAGTTCGCACTCTACGTAAGCGTGTTGGTGGTTTAATGTCCAACAATGTAAATTTGGTGCGAAATTTAGTCACAATAGCCCGAATAGCCGCTTCAGTGGGTCGATTAAACTGACCATAAAATGGAAGCGCGCAATGAACTTTCTTAACAGAGCACGCATTTTGATAATAAAATTCAATAATTTGCAAGCGTTGTTCGTTTGTAAGACGATTCATGATGAAATGTCAAAGCATACTGAGCATCTTTCTCTTTGACACCATGTCTGAAATCCCACGTGATCTGTCAAATACTAATGCATGAAAATCCTAACCTCAAAAAATCACTCTTTACTTAAATTTAAAATATATATTATTAAAAAATCGCCAAATGAATTTTATGGCAATGGACCAAAATGTTCTTCAAGCTAATTCAGACAGGAATGTTTTGAGTAAATTTCGAAAGGTTTCACTGTGCCGAATATGATTATGACATCAGAATTGTACTATCCGCAATGGGTCAAAATTTTCTGGAATTACCCTATAATGAATAATTTTCTCTATTTTATACTGTTTCAAGAAAACCGGGTTTTTAATCAGTCTATTTGTAACACCTTTAAATATTCATCGAAGACTCCATAATATATTCTGGGTCGTGGTAAATTCTAAGGCGATCTAGCAATGCCCGTCTGTCCGTTGTAGCTGCCGAAAGAAATTAATCTATATATATAAAAGAAAGTGTCCGAAGCGATGTAATCCCATAACTCGAGATCGGCCAAACCGATTTTGATGATGTGTACTTTGTTGGAAAGGTATTTTCTCAGCACGGGTTTTAAAAAAATGGAAATTTGGATTTTCATTTTGTGGGCGGAGTGGGCGTGGCAATAGTGTTTTTGGGAGCTAGAAGGCTGAAAATTGGTACATATATACTACTGACCACGAAAATGATAAATATGATGCCGAAATTTGGATTTTCATTTTGTGGGCGGAGTGGGCGTGGCAATAGTGTTTTTGGGAGCTAGAAGGTTGAAAATTGGTACATATGTATATACTACTGACCACGAAAATGATAAATATGATGCCGAAATTTGGATTTTCATTTTGTGGGCGGAGTGGGCGTGGCAATTGTGTTTTTGGGAGCTAGAAGGCTGAAAATTGGTACATATATACTACTGACCACGAAAATGATAAATATGATGCCGAAATTTGGATTTTCGTTTTGTGGGCGGAGTGTGCGTGGCAATAGTGTTTTTGAGCTAGAAGACTGAAAATTGGAACGTATATATTACTGAACACGAGAATGATAAATATGATGCCGAAATTTGGATTTTCATTTTGTGGGCGGAGTGGGCGTGGCAATAGTGTTTTTGGGAGCTAGAAGGCTGAATATTGGTACATATATTACTGACCACGAGAAACATCAATTTGATGCCAATATTTGGAATTTCGTTTTGTGGGCAAAGATGGCAAATAAATAAATAAATAATAATAATAAATAATAAATAGTGATTTTTAGGTAGAATGCTGAAAATTGTAACGTATATATTACTGATCATTACAAAGATGAATTTGATGGCGTATTTTGGATTTTCATTTTGTGGGAGGAGTGGGCGTGGCAAAAGTGTTATTGAGAGCTTGAAGGCTGAAAATTGGAACGTAATTTAACCATTTGTTTTTTTTTTTGCCTGGCGAAGCGGGCGGGGTTCAGCTAGTTTTCCATAAATATGTCTAATGGTTGTAGATCGGATGAGATTGAAAGTGAGCGAAATCAATACAATTGGATAAGAGGGATAAAAATGGTACCATGAAGTTGAAATCATGAAATTCGGTATACACATTCATCTGACTGCGTGGACGCGAAACATAAAAGAATTTTTTTAAATTTGTATTCTTTGGAGGAAAATTACGGGGATAAAAATAGTACCAACCAAACGGCTGAAGCTAGAATCATGAAATTAGGAGTGTCCATTACAATGTGGACGCGATGGAACTGCAAAATTTGTATTTTTCCTATCAAAATGGTACAGACATTTGGTCTGTAGCTGGTATCAAAAAATTGGAGATGGGGAATTCGGCACTGGGCACATCTTTGGAAATTGCTGCCTCACTTTTTAATTACAATTGAGGTATTATATTTTCATATAGTTGAGGACTATTAATATTATAATAATGAAGAATCACAATTTATTTAAAACGGTGTGCAATGTGCCTTATAGTTTGAAATAGTAAACAAATACCGTAATGTGAATAAAAATATCACAATTTTTCTAATATGCTATTCTATGTAAAGTCGACAGCCTGTAATCTGCCCGTAATATTGTGGAATGTATTCCGTTGTGGAGGGTCCTTTCGAACTTAACGCCCTTTTTTCTTGTATTAATACTTAAGGTCTATGAACAGTGTTCGTTAGAGACTGCGAATAGCAACCTTAATTAAAAGTATATTTACATTCTCATATTGATTTACTTAAACTAATTTTACTTAAAAATAAATAAATTCACATGTATTACTTTAATATATTAAGCATTTTATTTTACGAATTTTATTTCGAAGCACCTTTTAAAATTCAAATTCTTTTCAAAGCATTATTATTATGTAAAGCTCCAATCGCAGGATTATTAATATTGTAATTTTGTCGATAATAATTGATACGAAAATGTTAGTTTTGCCAAAAGATTTCAACAATCCACATTACCATTAATCAAATCGAAAATGAATAACATCGCTTACAATTTACGTCTCCAATCTAATAACTCTCGAAATTCATATGGCGATAAAGGCCACGTAAAATTTAATGACGAAAGTGCAAAAATGACAAATTTCTTTTGAATTATTTCAACACGCAATACACAAGTCTCGGTAGAAGGATTACATATCCATACAACGAACGATATAATTATATGTTTTTGAACACCTTTGACACATCTGTTAATTTTTAAATTAATAGGTACGATGTAAAGATGGGATTTATTAAAAGTCAATGATTTATTGAAAATCAACAAGCGAACAAAAATCGCACAACCAGGTTGCCATATGTGGCGATTTGTCCCCAACCATGGGGATTTTTGGATGACCAAAAGGACAAAAAATATGAAATGAGGACAGGGGTTTTTGTGGGGAATTCATAAAATATTTTGCGGATTTTGTGGGGATATTCGAAGTACTTTGAAAAATATTTAGTATTTGATTCTAAGGATAAGAAATTATTATAAAGATAAGAAAAAGGAAAATATGATCAACATGAAATGAATAAATAAGAACTAAAAAGGCGTTAAGTTCGGCCGGGCCGAATCTTTTATATCCTCCACCACGAAGTGCATTCCACAGTATTACCGGAAAATTAGAGGCTGTCGACGTTACATAGAAGACAGTACCATATTAGGAAAATTACTATATTTGTTTACTTTTTCTAACTATATGGCATACTTATGCGTACTGTTTTAAACAAATTGAACATGAGGCAGCAATCTTCAAAAATTTGCCCTAAATATTAGGTTCATTCGAATAGATTAGGTTTATTGAATATACATACCCCCTTCCTAAGGTGGAGGGTATAAAAATTGAAATTAAATTAATGACGCTCTAAACTCCGTTTTCATCCAACAAGATATCATCCGACAAATCACGAAATACATTTTGTTATTTATACACGAAGTATTTTGTCTTCTTATTTTATTTTCTAGGTATTATTCTTATTTCCAAGATATTGTACATACATATATGAAAATTACAGTATTCTTAGCCAAACACATACACTCAAAAAAATTCAAAGGGAAGGAAATTAACGTACTTACTAAAATCAGATAAAATTTTGCTCAAAAGTAGTTCTATTTACTCATTTAAACTATGAACTGAGTAAAATTTTAGATTTTCATATTGAGAAAATTCCATTTGAAATTAAGATTTTCCATTTCAAAATGAGAAAATTCCAATTGAAATTAATAATTTTCATTTCATAATGAGAAAATTTCAATTGAAATTGAAAATTTCCATTTCAAACTGCTGAATTCCAATTGAAATTAAGAATTTCCATTTCATAACGAGAAAATTCCAATTAAAATTGAGAATTTCCATTTCGAAATGAGAAAATTCCAATTGAAATTAATAATTTTTTATTTCATAATGAGAAAATTCCAATTGAAATTGAAAATTTCCATTTCAAACTGCTGAATTCCAATTGAAATTTAGAATTTCCATCTCATATTGAGATCATTCATAACTAGTTTTTGTTTTGGTCGAATTTTTTGAAATAAAACAACTTTTTTATATTGTGGGGATTGGGGATTTTTCATAACAATTTTGGGAACAAGGAAAAAAGTATTTGGCAAGCCTGCGCACAAAAGCAATTATTTAGTAAATATAAGCACAGACCATAAGCGTAAATTGTATTCGAGGTTTTGATATTTCGAACAACCTAAATAACGTCATCTTCTGACAAAGCTAGACTCCTTCAATTAATATGAGTTGAGTACTTGAAATCGTAATCAAAATATAACTTTGGAAGAAACTGTATTATTACACTAGCAACAAAACAAGAAAAATTATGTGTGCAAGCCGAAAATAAAAATTGAGTACATTGATATGCTGATTCATAAAATCAACACAAAAAATGTGCATAATTAAAAAATATATATTACTAAAACTAAAATTTTAATTTAACATATAACCGAGTGTTATCGAACTTAAATTAAAAAATTCACTAAAAATCGTTTTCGAGTTTAGAAGGCCAAAATACACGAGACACGACCCTTCGACAATATTTTTGCTGTCTAGTCTTATTAGATTTCAAATAGAAGGCACAAGATTCAACAATATCATCCGGATTACCTGCAACTTCATTCATGGATGGAATGTCGAAATGACTGTTTTTTTCGATTTGATAGAATTGCAAAAAAAGTTTTCATTACTCGTCATTTAATTTTCGATTTTATGAGTGTCAATATAAATTTAAGTTTACTCTTTTTGGCATTGCATGTATAGCATCAGGGCAAGGTGATGCGATATAGCGTTTATGAAGCTTATTTCGTTTATTTTTTAACAGTTGTATACCATTTGTAAATATTATCACAAATTACAATACTTAAATTAATGTTTAAAGAATATGTAAATTCAATTTGTGTTAAAAGAAGATTCCGTAAGAATGGTGTCTGTCCCTTTTAATGGTGTTTACAGTTCTTTTGGAACAATTTGATACGATAATTAAATACGGCCGTATATGAGCTCACTTCAACTGTCAATAAAACAAACGAAATATTTTATAGGCCTTTACGACATGAGAATATTCTTGGAGAATACTCGTATGTACTTAATAACGCATCACATGGCATATACATACATACCTACATAAGTACAAATGTTTGTACTTATTGTTTGTGTTGGGCTATATTTAAATATATGTATGTCATATAATTCAGTTACGTTTAATTTAATTGCAAAACATACATATATGATCCCTTATAACTATGTATGTTAGGCTGGGTCACGAAAACAAGAAATCTGTTGTATTAAATAGCCAGTTTGTATTAAAATATTTTTACAAAAATGAACTCAGCGACGCCATTTCCCTTCGATATTCCACATTTAGTCATAATGCCAAAGGAATTTATTCCTTTTGCTATTTTGTCACAAAATTTTATAAAGAAATACGAGTTAAGGAATCAATTCAAACTTTGCAGATGGTAATATTTTTCTCAAACTTAGTTTAAGTTCAAAAATGGGCGAAATTGCCACGCCCCTTCTGGTACCTCCCACGCAAATAACCCTAAACAGTGTAAAATTAATGTTGTTATAACTTCTATACGGATGATCGGAACACTGTGAAATTTTGTATTTGGCAATGCTTTTATTGACGTTTCGTACTTGACGTTTCATACACTTTTATAGAAGATACATTCCTCACAAAGTGACATGTATCTTCTAAAGGGTGATTTTTTAAAAGCTATAGGAAAGTTTTTCAAAAAAAAAACACATAAAAATGCATGAAATCTTTATTTGAATCGATAGTACGGTCCATATAATTTATTGTATGAAGATTATTTCATGCAAATGTTAACCTTGACTGCGCCTCAAATGGTCCATCCACTTAGCCCAATTTTGGTATACTCTTTCCAACATTTCGACCGGTATCTCACGAATAAATGCTTCAAAGTTTTCTTCCACTGCGTCAATTGAAGCGGGCTTGTCTGTATGGACATGAGCTTTAACATAGCCCCACAAAAAATACTCTAAAGGCGTTAAATCGCACGATCTAGGCGGCCAATTGACCGGTCCCGAACGTAAATAAAATGTTCACCGAACTCGCCTCTCAACAAGTCCATTGTTGCGCGTGCTGTGTGGCATGTGGCACCGTCTTGTTGAAACCACATGTCATGCAAGTCAAGCTCTTGCATTTTGGGCAAAAAAAGTTGGATATCATCTCACGGTAGCGCTCACCATTCACAGTTACGTTACGATTCGCATCATCTTTGAAGAAGTACGGTCCAATGATGCCACCAGCACATAAACCGCACCAAACTGCGACTTTTTCTGGATGCATTGGTAGCTCTTGCAATGCTTCTGGCTGATATTCACTCCAAAATCGACAATTCTGCCTATTTACGTACCCATTTAGCCAAAAATGAGCTTCGTCTCTGAACACAATTTTTCGGTAAAATAGTGGATCTTCGGCTTTCTTAACAGAGCACGCATTTTGATAATAAAATTCAATAATTTGCAAGCGTTGTTCGTTTGTAAGACGATTCATGGTTAAATTATAGACCAAACTGAAGATGTTTGACAGTGAAACAAAACATGAAACATGCGCCAGCTGTTTAAACCAGTATTGCAAAAAAGATAATAGCTAAAAAATCACCCTTTATAAAAGCATTGCTAAATATCAAATTTCAGAGTATTCCGATCATTAGTATATAAGTTATAACAGCTTTAATTTTACGGGCGTGGCAAAACCCGCCATACTTAGTACACTTAAAGTGCCATCTTCGAACCTAAACTAAGTTTTGTGCAAAGTTTGAATTGATGCCATAGCTTCTTTCGAGAGTTATCGTGTACACCAGCCAAACGGACGGACATGGCTCAAACATCTTAAAAAGTCGTGAAACGGATTTGGTCCAAACATACTTGGGGTCTTAAGTCACTCCTTCAATGTGTTACACTTATTTTCTATCCCAAATGATATATACCCTCCTACTCTGTAGAGTGAGGGTATAAAAATAACGATATAAAAAAAGCGATTTTTCAAGAAATCCTGATTTTTTAATTTTGTTTAAATAACGGGAAAATCCTTTACAACAGAATATTTTATTTTAAGAATAGCTATCATCATAAGGCAGTAAAGAAGATCTGTTTGAAAAAATATTACATTTATCCATAGATTTTCAAATAGACATTGTTTTGTTAGAATATTAGCTATTAAAATATACAGTGGCCGACAAAAGTCAACATACGACCCCAATTGCGGCTCCCGGACGAGTTATGAAGAAATGTAATGATGCAAAAAAAGACAATTCTCAAATAAAGTGAAATTAAGTTTTTGACATATTAACTACTTATGTATAGTCTCTTGACATTTTCGTGGATGCACAATCGCAAAATAACCTTTTCCGAGCTATTCGACCAGCATTCTGGCATTCTATTTCCACTTTTTGTCCATCTCTCCTACTTAACTTCCTTGGGTGGTCACTTTATATGTAATAGTATTCGTGATCTGAAACACAGTTCAAACTGTAAATCAACAGTTTCAACAACATAAATTCAAAAGATTCGATATTTCACCAAAATATTTGTTCTCACTTCCGCGGTTTACAACTCATTTTTGAAAATTTGCTAAAATTTCTTTGCTCAATGTTTATATGTCGATCGCTATATAGTAAATGTTCGGTCCATATCAGTTTCATACATTTGGTATGTAACATACCAAATACATAAAGTCACACTCAAAAGAATGTTCTACCCCTTGTTGTACGTACGGCTTACCATTAAAAAAATCGCTTTATTTTGTTTTTGCCGTCTTTGCCGTTTGCTCTTCAGCTATCACTGCTTGTATAAATACGCCTTGGTCTTATCGTTATCATTCCCCAAATATTCTACAATTTCGTTTATTGAATGTATTTTTTTTATCAGAAATAATTCATTCATTTATTATTATTAAAAAGTCATAATAGATATAATCTTCAAAGGAGTATAGCCGAAAAAAACATGCTCCTCTTCTGTTTCTTGTTTATATTACAATGTGACAATACTCGTAATTTATTAGCAGGCAGACTGCCACGCCCGTCACCCACCGAAATCCACAAAGTGGGTGGGAGAAAGGTCGTGGCTCTTGATACCACCAAGGCCGTCGATAAAATCTGATACGATCCATACACAATTTATAAGAATTGACCAATTCTTCGGGAGACTGAAGACAAAAGGCGGCTAACGGATGAGACACTTGGCCAGGATCTATTGGACATTTCATAAGATTGTGTGAACAGTGAATTGATTTTAATGTGCACAGTGTTCCTTGTTGTATCACAAGCGATTCACTGACCCAACATAAATATTTGATGTGTAAAAAGAAGCATATCCCACATAAATGAATAGATGTGGCAAAATCATCCATCGTGTTTCTTGACTGCATTCAAAGGAGAGCGATGGTGGTGATAGCTGACAGTAGGGTGCCAGTTTTTAGGTTGTCCACCTTCAGACTAATAGCAGAACAAAGCTTTAAATATTTTAAGCTATGGCAACTCTATCACTTTGAATTACACATAGTCATATCTTTTGTTGAATTACCAATATTGAGACAATTTTTTTACTGAATAAATAAATTAAAAAAAATATTGAAAATTTCTCATTTGAAAGAAACCCCTTTATATTTCACCGTTCGAAAGACCATATTACACCCCAGCAAAAAGAGCGCACCCGAAGAAGTGAGAAAGATGTTCATCTTGTGGTTCGGAAGTAGTGAAAATTGGGATCTTCACTAATGAATTTAATATAGAGTTGTCATAGGAGTTGTTTTATTTTAAAGTGTTGCAAAGAAACCACGTTTTCACTAGTTTCTATTTCTGTTTTAAAATATCCGCCGCTACCGGGGGTGGAACAGCGGACCTACTGGTTGCTACTACGGCACTCTAACCATCTCAGCTATCCTCTATTGTGAGTGCTGAATAACTAAAGCAAACCATTTTGTTAGTTAGAACTGACAATAGGAAGCTAAACAAAATATTTATTTATGAATGAATTAATATATAACGCAAATTAATATTAAATTAAATTAGCATTAAATACATTAACACAACTTAATTTTTCTGATATTATTTAGTATTAATAATTTTTAAAAAAGTGAAATAGTTGAAGTACATTATAATATATACATATATATATAAATAAATTTTTATTTTTTAAAGCAAAAATTATACAAAATTAAATAATGTTTATTTATAAAAGTAACAAAGAACCAAAAAAAGTTATTCCCGATTCACGATTCGAACCCGAGACCATCTGGGTGCAAAGCCGACACCTTACCTCTGTGACCCCATACTAAAATTCGTCCCCAATCACTTGTGATAATGCTATTCGTAAAATGTTGCATATTATCGACCTTTATGGAAGTTATTTAAAAGAACTTCTTCAAAAGCGGGAAAAATTCACATTTGGATTTTTAGATGCGATTGTACTTTCTACGGAAGCACTTGATTTTTCAAAAAATCAATTAAATTGCTTAATTAATCAAATTAAAAAAAAAATAATCTATAATTTCCTATTTATCAATTAATTTTTTAATTGGTTCAATTGATTAAGAATCTAAATTCAAATAAAAATATTATATGAATCAATTTATAATTTTGTTTGTTTAAAATTCATATTATTATTTTAATTGAAAGAAAATTTAATAACTTTGTTAACTTTTTTGAAATTAAATTTTAATTGAATTATAATTAACATTTTAATTGAATCTGTGAATAATTGAATTTATTTTTTGTGTGTTCTTCTTTGTTTGCACTGACAACAACATCTATTACACCGTTTGAATATTGCACCACATATGGAAGTTTGGTTACATGTCCTAAATCGCCTTTCTATACAAAATATTCTTAGAAATAGTGAAAATATTTGACAAAACGAATTAATCGTAAAAGTATGTCATAAAAGTGGTAAATTAATGAACATTTCTTGGGTTGATCCTATTTTGCTGGAGCCAATTGTAATTCAAAACAGTAAATTTTGACAAAATTGCAATATAAAACATGTTTTTATTTGTTTTATGCTGCATTACAATCGAGTGTTTTCCACAATAGTACCGGCAGATTACAATATACAACTAAAAAATTTTGTCGAAGAGTCATGTATAACACTTTCTGATGTATTTTGGCTTTCTAAACTCGAAAATGATAATATCTTTTACTAAAATTCCAATTTTCGACGAAGGTACCTTAAATATTTGTACTCTCATTATGGAAATATAAGTCCGATAACACACGTTTGTCGAATAGAATCTTATTTAAAAAAATCTATTTTTGCTGACACGAAAAAAAAATCATAAAAAATAGAAAAGAAGTCGGAAAATAAGTACTTTGTTTTATTTTTAATAGCTAACATTCTAACACAAAATACAATGTTTATATGTAAAAAATCTATGGATAAATGTAGAAGTTATTATACTCCTTGCAGATGCAAAAGATTTTTTTAATCATAATTTTAAATGTTTGTTTAAATAGTTTCGCGCTATTTTACAGAATAAATAACAGAATTTTTATTTCGTCGTTTTCACGTATGACTAAATCAATTTAAGTAAAATCTTCGTAGAAAATAACACACGGTTTTTAAAATCCACACATTTCTACATAAGGGTCTACATTTATTAATAGATTTGAAAAAAAAAATGCCTTGTTTTCTTCGAACTAAAACCAGCTATTACAAACTTTTCTCGTTATTTAACAAAATTAAAAAATCATGATTTCTTTTAGTTTTTTCGTTTGTAATTTGTTTGGTCTGTACTCAATATTTCATTTGAACTGGGATATTGTCCTGCGCATGCCATAAATAAATTTGCATTCTATTAAATATAGATGCAAAATAGTCTTGAGCCAGGACAATATCCCAGTTCAAATCAAATATTGATTACAGACCAAAAAAAACAATCGAAAAAACTAAAACAAATGAGCGTTGGCACGGCAGAAGTATTGCTGGGTAACTATACCTGCATATACACATACTTACATATGCAACTCAATGAGATGCTTGTAAGATGGCATGTGTGCTTTATTACTTAGTGCGATTTTTTAAACGCAAATTCGGCAAGTGAGTTGTGCTTCTCGTTCGTTTGTGAGAATCATCTCCTTATAGAGGCCGGGTTTGATGTTGAAAAGTCGCTGCGAAGCCACTTGAAAAGACTTTTGACATGGTCGAAATCATGATCGTGGTAGTCTGCAGCCAAGTAATAAATGTCAGCATGCCATTTGTAAATAAATTTGCATTCTATTAAATATAGAAGCAAAATGGTCTTGAGCCAGGACAATATCCCAGTTCAAATCAATCATGATTTTTTTAAAAATTCTTCTACATTTATTCATAGATTTTTTATCATCAATATTGTTTGATTTTGCGATAGAATGTCAGCTAATTAAAAATTAAACAAAATACTTTTTTCCGACTTTTTCTACTTTTTTTCGAGCCAGCAAAAATATAATTTTTCGAAAAACAATATTAATTTCCCAAATTTCTGGAAACTATTCCCAAACCACTGACTATGTGAAAGTGTAATTCGCAGCATTTGTAGACATCACAATTACTTTAAATTCAACATATAGTCGGGCGCAATCGAAAAAATATATCCAAAATGAGAGTACAAATAGTACAGATACTTTGGACTGATTTTTAATACTCCACTGGAGTATTATGTCTATGTGTATTTGTTTGTAACACCCGAAAGGAAACGAGCTAGACCCATCGTTTATTATACAGGTCGGCTTAGAATGCCTTTCTGAGTCGATTTAGCATTGTCGGTCTGTCTGTCCATATATTGTTGTAATCACCCAAAGGAAACGAGTTAGACCCATTGTTTATTATACAGATCGGCTTAGAAAGCCTTTCTGAGTCGGTTTAGCATTGTCGGTCTGTCTTTCCATATATTGTTGTAATCACCCAAAGGAAATGAGTTAGACCCATCGTTTATTATACAGATCGGCTTAGAATTACTTTCTGAGTCGTTTTAGCAATGTCCGACTGTCTGTCCATCTAGTATTGTAATCAAATTACAGGTCGCAATTCTAGATCTTAACAAAAATTGGCACAAGTATGTTTGTAGATCAAGAACAAACGCTATTTAATTTTAGACAAATCGGTTCAGATTTAGATATAGCCCCCATACAAATGTCGCTCCCGATTTGACTTTTTCCGCTCCAGAAAACACATATTGTACCCAATTTTTTTAAATTCTGCACAACATCTTATAATCTAACCAGAAACACTTATAATGAAAGCGAGTAAGAACGGATCAGATTTAGATATAGCCCCCATACAAATGTCGCTCCCGATTTGACTTTATCCGCTGTATTCCGATTTTCTTCAAATTTGGCTTAACACCTTATAATCTAACTAGAAACACCTGTGGTGAAAGCGGGTTAGATCGGTTCAAATTTAGATATAGCCGCCATACAAATGTACCTCCCGATTTGACTTTTCCGCTTCAGAAACCACATATTGTACCTGATTTTCTTTAACACAACATCTTATAATCCAACTAGAAACCCCTATGATGAAAGTGGGTAAGATCGGTTCAGATTTAGATATAAATTTATTTATATATATGCAAATGTTGCTCCCCTAATGTTTAACCGATTTGGCCAAACTTTACATATTATATTTCACCTATAAATATACATGGTGAAAGCGTTCCATGTTTTAATATACCCCCATACAGATGTCCTTTCCGATATAACGTTTTTTGTCAAACACATACATTTACAGAATACAAAAATCCTTCCCGATTTCACTTTTTTACCAAATTGATTTGTAATAGGATAGAAAGTGTAAAGTGTATCATATAGTCGGCTCCGTCCGACTTTAGCCTTTCCTTACTTGTTTTCTGTTGATTTTATGCATCACCATCATTGGCGTAGGACGGGTGGTCTTGGGGGGGCTAAGCCCACACCAGAAAAATGTTAGCCCCCCAGAATTTTAAATTAGTATAATAGAATTTGTCTGCGTCACGCAAAAATCATATTTTTTAAAGTACTTAATTTTTTCAGTTTAGGAAAAAGTAAAAATCATTGTGAACACAAAAAGAAAAATATGAGTTTTCAAATTGAACGTGAAATAAGGTTGGAATTAATTAAAGTTGTTTCATCAGTTTTTATAATTTCGCAAATAAGGGCTACAGCCGCTGCCAAGTTATTATTGCATTTTTGTTTTTGTTTATTTACCAAAACTTTATTAAATTGTCAAAAGATATTCATGTGTAAACACCCCTAGTATTTCAAATAGTTGTAGGAACATTCTTTTATGGTAGTGATTTCTTTAACTGTAATATTTACACAAACAACTTAATACCGTTTTCAGTGTACTGAGCAGAACAGGGGTAAAGTGTTAAATTAGGACTGTTTCTTTTAACCGGGATAACAAGCTGTAATAACAAAAAAGTTAATAAAAATTTATTTTTTTGCTCAAAATAAAAAAAATATTTTTTGCATTGTCGCCAACTACAGTACAAATATTTGTACCCAAACTAATTTAAAAAAATTGTGTTCAATTTTTTGAACTTAGCCTTGATAACCATAAATTTGTTGCTGGCGGAAATTTAAAAAAAATATTTTTTTTTATTTTGAGTGAAATTTTAACATTTTGTTTAGATTTTTGTTATCGCAGTTTATGTATCCAGTCTTAAAGAAGAACATCTTTATTATGCGTGCGGTTGTAAATATTTTTTGACTTTTGAAAAAACAAATTGTGGGAGGGCTGTAGCCACCCCCAGAAGAATATCCCTCCTACGTCAATGATCGCCATGCACACAAAAAATATTTTTTCAGCTTCAACACAAGATTTTTCCTTTTCCTTCCTTGTATAGTGATATTATGGCTGTTTTTCTTGAAGCCGGGATAACAAGCTGCAATAACAGAAACGTTAATAAAATAAATTGCTCAAAATAAAAAATTATTCTTTCACATTGTCGCCGACTGCAATATAAATATTCGTATCAAAACAATTTTTTAAAAATGATTATTTTGTGTTGACCTTTTTGGTCTTAGCCTCGATGACAATAAATTTGACTTGCATTGGATAATTATCCAGGCTAAGTCAAATATTTATACACTCCACGAGAGTATTATGTCTTTGTGCATTTGTTTGTAACACCCAAAAGGAAACGAGATAGACCCATTGTTAATTATACCGATCGTCTTAGAATCACTTTCTGAGTCGATTTAGCAATGTCCGTCTGTCTGTCTGTCCGTCCGTCCGTCCGTCCGTCCGTCCGTCCGTCCGTCCGTCCGTCCATCTATTCTTGTAATCACGATACAGGTCGCAATTGTAGACAGAACCAAATGAAACTTTGCACAACGATGTTTTTCGGGATAAGGACGAACGCTATTTAATTTGAAGAAAATCGGTTCAGATTTAGATATAGCCCCCATACGAATTTCACTCCCGATTTGACTCTTTTCACTCTAGATACCACATATTACAACAGATTTTCTTTAAAATTGGCAAAACATCTTATATTGTAACTAGAAACACCTGTGGTAAAAATGTGTTAGATCGGTTCAGATTTATATATAGCTCCCATACAAATTTCTCTCCCGATTTGACTTTTTCCGCTCTAGAGACCACATAATGTATCATATTGTCTTCAGATTTGGAAAACATCTTATATTTCCACTAGAAACACCCATGGTGAATATCGGTCAGATCGGTTCAGATTTATATATAGCTCACATACAAATTTCGCTCCCGATTTGACTTTTTCCGCTCTAGAAACCACATATTGTTTCAGATTGTCTTCAGATTTGGTAAAACATCTTATATTCCCACTAGAAACTCCCATGGTGAATATCGGACAGATCGGTTCAGATTTATATATAGCTCCCATACAAATTTCGCTCCCGATTTGACTTTTTCCGCTCTAGAAACCACATAATGTATCAGATTGTCTTCAGATTTGGTAAAACATCTTATATTTCCACTAGAAACACCCATGGTGAATATCGGTCAGATCGGTTCAGATTTATATATAGCTCCCATACAAATGTCGTTCCCGATTTGACATTTTCCTCTGTAGAAACCACATATTGTACTCGATTTTCTTTAAATTTGGCACAACATCTTATAATCTTACTAGAAACACCTATGCAGAAATTTGGTAAGATCGGTTCAGATTTAGATATAGCCCCCATATAAATGTCGCTCCCGATTTGACTTTTTCCGCTTTAAATGCCACATATTCTAATCGATTTTCTTTAAATTTGGCACAACGTCTTATAATCTAACTAGAAACACCTGTGGCTAAAGCGGGCTAGATCGGTTCAGATTTAGATATAGGCCCCAGACAAATGTCGCTTCCGATTTGATTTTTGCGCTCTAAAAACCATATATTGTACCCGATTTTCTTTAAATTTGTGACAACATCTTATAATCCAACTAGAAACACTATGCAGAAATTGGGTAAGATCGGTTCAGATTTAGATATAGCCCCCATACAAATGTCGCTCCCGATTTGACTTTTGCCGCTTTAAAAGCCACATATTGTGCTCGATTTTCTTTAAATTTCGCACAACATCTTATAATCTAACTAAACAAAACTATGGTGAAAGTGGGTTCGGTTCAGATTTAAATATAGCCTAAATTCAAATGTTGCACCCATAAGTTTAACCGATTTTGGCCAAACTATACATTTTATATTTCACCTATTTCGTTCCAGGTTTCAATATATCCTCATACAAATGTCCTTTCCGATATAAAATTTTTTGTCAAACACATACATTTACAGGATACAAAAAACCTTCCCGTTTTCACTTTTTCATCGAATTGAATTGTATTCGGATTGAAAGTGGAGTGTATCATAGAGTCGGCCCCGCCCGACTTTAGCCTTTCCTTACTGGTTTTAACATAAAATTATTTTTTCAAAATTTGTTTTCATACAAACATTGATATTGCTGTTGGCGACCATTTTAAAAAATATATTTTTTTATTTTGAGTGAAATTGTAACATTTTATTTCGATTTTTTGTTATCGCAGCTTAGTTATTTAGTCATAGAGAAAATCAGCACTATAATAATTTTTAAAAGTGACTTTTTAAATTATTTTTTTGCTTTTAGAAAAAATCTTTGAGAATATATAATCTTTCATTTTGAATATATAATCTTTTAAACAATTCAAACTAAGTATTTTTAAAAAAATTCTCTATTTAAGATTGACGATTTTATAGTTGGTAATATTTTTTTTAATTTAAATCTCTTTTTTCTATATAAGTGAAAATTAAATTTTATTACTTCGAAATTATACCAAGAATTTTATTTTTAATGGAACCTTCAACTGCAGGTATTTTAATATGTTTTTATTTAAACAACTTCAATTTTCAATTTCAAAACGAGGTATTCCTTTAATTATATTTATGTAACCGAAATAGATAGTTATTGAAACAATAATATTTACTTCTATGGAAACCGTGGTTGTAACACGGCCATTGCCTTCATTTGTTTTAACCTCCATTTTTGTGTTCAAACTGTGTGTGCGTCGTTTTCTTTTTGTTTCTTGCCGGTTTTATAACACGTTAATGACTGTGCACGGTTAAAGTCACAACTGTGAATTTGTTTACTTTTTACCCGATGTATTAATAATGCAATATTTTGTTTTTGTTTTTTTTTTGACTTCAAATCATTTTCCACCAATTTAATAATGGTTTGTTTTACACGAATTTGTGAATTATTCCCAGCTGAGTTATAATAACTAAAATGAAATACGAATGTTTATAACACTTGAATATTTCAACACGGCGAAACGGCTTTCGACTGAGACAACACGTAATGATTGGTTGGACTCGGAACCGATTCGGCTCGCCAATATGTACGATGCGAATTGTTGAAAGGTCTTGACGGCACTACCGATTGTTCCGACCCAACATTAATTATTAAATAAATGAAGTGAAATGAAATGTTTTTGTTATGGCAAAATATCAATAATAAGCTCAGGTTGGAAACTGCAAAGCAGTCAGCAGTGACAGCAACAGCAACAACACCACCACCAACAACGTCGACGTCTACAGGTGTAAAAAAGGCAAAGTACTCAAACGACCGCACGACCGTCAGAACAACGAAAGAGTTTTTCTTATTTCACTGTCAATTTTGAGATACTAACATTCACACACTAAGAAACAGTCTTTTAAACAAATACAACAGATATCGCATATATGCAATACTCAAAATGATTGCATATAAACGAATAAAACATTAGGGCTGTTTTTCTTAAAGCCGTAAATAAAAATTTACTTTTTCACTCAATGGAAAAAATATTTTTGAACATTGTGTAGAGTCCGTCCCGTCACGGGACTTCCCGAGAAATCCGCCAAATCAAATCTATATATATCTATGTATATAACTGACTGACTAACCTCACACCAAATGGCTGATGTTTCAATTAGATTTTTCGAAATTCGTACTTCAGGTCAAAAAGGGTAAACAAGGAACATTCGTCCTGACTAAGCGGCTGTATATATAAACATTATATTGGCTGTGTTCCCTCCCCTTGCCATGCAGATACGCGACACAAAGGGAAAAATCAAAAAATCAAAATTAAACAAGGACCCAAGGATTACTTTGATATATTAACATTAAAAATCGGGCAATCGGATATATTTTAGAAATCGACCCAAAATTGACTACTTTTCGTATGTTAAAAAAAAAAAACATAAAAATAAAAATTTTAATTTTCTTTAAAATCGAAAAATACGAAAAGTAGTCAACTTTGGGCCGATTTCTAAAATTTATCCGATTTTCGGATTTTTAATGTTAATATCTCAAAATAATCCTTGGGTCCTTGTCTAATTTTGGTTTTTTACAGAACTCAAAAATGTCTACTAGAACAAAAGTTATTGAATTTTGGCCGAGGGATTTTGATTCTGAACCACTGTGTGGCGTCGTGTGTGTCCACATTACTGTGGGGTCTGGTTACACTCTCCAATATCCATATTGTGATTGTCTATTTTTTTACAGTACTCAAAAATGTCTACTAGAACAAAAGTTATTAAAATTTGGCCGAAGGATTTTGATGCTGAACCACTGTGCGCCATATAGAAACATTAGATCGAGGATGCAAAGGGATTTGCGTGCGTAATTCTTTGTTTGAAACTGGGTAGAAAAGATAACTAGTAAGGAAGGTTAAAGTAGGGCGTGGCCGACTATATGATTCCCTACATTTAGTCATTATACCCTATGGTGTAGAATATAAAAAGGTCATTACATTTGAACCGGGTGATATACGATGTATCTATAAGAGGAGAATATACTACAAATTCCATACTTCTATCTGTATTTGTAAGAAAATTTGAACACAAACTTTGAATGGGAGCTATATACAAATCTGAACCAATGTGACCCATGTTTAGCAAAGGTTTTCTAGTTGAAATATTAGATGCTTTCCCAAATTTTATGGAGTGTTAAATATGTGGCTTCTAGAGCGGAAAGAATCAAATCGGGAGCTATATATAATCTGAACCGATGTGACCCACTTTCGCTATAGTAATTTCTATTTGAAACATTAGCTGATGTGCCGAATTAGAAGAATAACTGTACAAAAATGCTAATTCTAGAGCGAAAATAATCAATGCTGTAGCGAAATTTGTAATGGAGCTATATATATATATCTGAACTCATCTGACCCATTTTCACCAGAGCTGTTTCTAGTTGAAATATAAGCTGTTTTGACAAATTTGAAGAAAATCGGTCAAAGTTTGTAGTTTCTAGAGCTGAAAGAGTCAAATCGGAGGAGACATTTGTATGGGAGCTATATATAAATCTGAACCGATCTATTCTATTTTTACCAGAGCTGTTCTTAGTTGAAATATAAGCTGTTTTGGCAAATTTGAAGAAAATCTGTCAAAGTTTGTGGTTTCTAGAGCTGAAAGAGTCAAATCGGATGAGACATTTGTATGGGAGCTATATATAAATCTGAACCGATCTACCCTATTTTTACCAGAGCTGTTTCTAGTTGAAGTATACAGCGTTTTGCAAAATTGGAGAAAAATATGTTGAAATATGTTGTTCTAGAGCGGAAAAAGTAAAATCGGAAGCAAAATTTGTATGGGAGCTATATCTAAATATGAACCGATTTGCTTCAAATTAAATAGCGTTCGTCCTTATCCCATAAAACTTCGTTGTACAAAGTTTCATTTAGTTCCAACAACAATTGCGACCTGGACTTTGATTACAAGAATAGATGGAAAGACGGACGGACGGACATTGCTAAATCGACTCAAAAAGTGATTCTAAGTCGATCGGTATAATAAACGATGGGTCTATCCTTTTGGGTGTTACAAACAAATGCACAAAGACATTATACCCTGTGGTGTAGGGTATAAAAATGATACAAGCGAAGGGAGCTCAGCTAGAATAGTACAATTCAGCAAGTACTATCTAAAAGGAGGTTTCAAACTCAATATTATCCAAAAACAGAGATGGATAAAAACTGGCTTTTCCTCGTGCGAAGTAGTGCGCACGGCTAGTTTTTCTTTGTCGGTGTGCTCGAAACAGTGTTTTTGGTCATAGACCAAAAATTATATATATGTATATTCTGCATCGTATTTTTATATTTAAAGTAACAGCAGTAACTGACATTATGGTCCACAAATATTTGTTAAGAATTAAACGAATTGTGAAACAACGTACATACCTCCATAATTCGGTTAATTGGGAACATCCAAAAGTAATGATAATTGTTTTAACTTCGTTCGTTTAACCGTGATTACCCCAATTATCCGGCATCTATTGCGATTACTTCAATTATTCGTGATTCACCATCAGCTTTTCTCTTTAACATGTAAATTAATAAATTGGAAAATTCGGGAGTAGTATTTTTTATTAAACCAAAATGATAGCTAAAGTACACAAAAGGCAAATAAAAGGTTAACGGTTCGGCTAAAATTGACTCATGATTATGAATTGTCTGAAAATGTGGAGTTAGAACAAAAAACATATTTAAAAATAAAGATAAAATCGAAAAGTTTTGAACCGATTCAATTTTTGGCTTTATAAATCAAAAATTGTAAGCCGATCGCAAACTATGAGTGATTTAAAAAGGCCCAATTTCTGGTGCAATGATTATGGGAAAAACTAAAATATTCCACTCAAAACTGCAGAACAAATTGGAACAAAACTTAGGAAAAATTAACATCACAATTATAAGTCCGGAGGAGAAAGAGCGTCTTCTGACAATATTTGTGGATGGGTTGGAAACTCGATTTTTTTGAATTAATTCAGTACGGGAAAAGAAATCTTGACACATGTTGCGATCAGTGGTGGTTTTCATATTATTTGCAAAATTTTAGATCCCTAGTGTGTAGGGGGCTACTGCGTAACCCTCCAAAGTTGATTGCTCGGCTATATCAAATTTGGAAATGCATGCCAAAATCACATCTATGTACCTATTTCAAATATATTTACCATTTTACCGGTTTTTCAACAAGGCAAATTTCTGTTATTTTTCGCAAAGAATACATAATTCAGACGTACTGAATGCCCTTTTTGGATCATATTGGCCAACAGCCCAATTGTGAATTGTGCAAATCTCCTATCGCCACATAGGTTGCGTATGATTCATATTTATTGAATATAATATTACTAATACGCTTTGTTTTGGAACTGAGCCGGAAAATGAACCCAACAAAAATAAAAATAGGAAGTATCGCATCCCAAAATTCTAATATGCATATTCCCTGCTTTTGGCAAAAACTTGTAAGCCATTATTTTCGGAGACATTTTTCTATATAATCTCAAAATATGGGTTTCAGGGCGGTGAGTTAATTTTAACTATAGGATTTTCTCATATAATAGGTGTGTACATTTTTTAAATAAGCGCAAAAAAATCCAGAAATTGCTAACTATAACTATTCACTCACACGGTTCGCTAGAATACAGGGATGGAAAATCTAGTACTTTTTCCGTTACCATTTCACACTCAGAAGTACCATAGTACTCCGAGACATATTTAGTTTTTTTTTTAATTAATTTCAAATCATCAGGAATATTACTTCAAATTAAAAAAAGTGCCAAATAGAAATTAATAGTGCGAATTTCGAAAAATTACTTTATTTTGCGTGTTGACGCAATTAGAGGGATGTACAAAACGAAATTTATTATTCTAGTTGCAGCCGATTGGATGGCACCATTTTCATCCCTATTTGGACGGGAATTCCCGGGAAAAAATTTTAAATTTCCCGGGAATATTATTTTGAGCATTACATATTTGAGCACTAATTTAGTTTTACTGTACAGCTGTACAATTTTTTATATATTTAATTGTATTTTATATATTTAATTATATTTTAAATTCACATATTTACATTATTGACAATAGTAATGAACATTTCTTTACATCATATTACTGCAAAAAAAAAAACTTTTTAAATTCGCTAAGTCGCTATTTTTTGCTATCCTTTTTATTAGGATATTTGCAGGTAAGAAATGGTATAAAATAGGGAAAACATTAAAATTGTTCACCTGGAAACTTTCGAGAGAAATCTAATAGGAATAGAAATATGTATATCCTACGGTAAATTAAAGACGTTCTCAGCCATACGAGTTATTGTTGTCAGGCACTTGTGCCTATGATTTAAATGTCCAATTTTATGACGAAAATTAGTCTAGAATAAAATATTTGTAAAATGTAAAATATTTTGACAAACACATTCGCTTTTAATTTGTTACTAAAGTTACTAAATATTGTTATTTTAAACAATATTGGACATACCTAAAATAAAATTTTTTTCCCGGGAATTCCCGGGAATGAAACTTTTCATTCCCGTTTTCCGAAAAAAGTCTGGGAAACCCCAAACCCTAGATGTGATACTTCCTATTTTTGTTGGGTTCATTTTCCGGCTCAGTTCCAAAACAAAGCGTATTAGTAATATTATCTTCAATAAATATAAATCGTACGCAACCTATGTGGCGATAGGAGATTTGCACAATTCACAATTGGGCTGTTGGCCAATATAATCCAAAAAGGGCATTCAGTACTAGGGTTTGCATCCCGGGATTTCCCGCGGGAAAATTCCCGGGAATTCGCACATTTTTCATTTCCCGTATCTCGGGAAATTCGTACGGGAATCCCGCGGGAATTCAGTAGAACATTTTACATATTTCTTCGCATATTTTCCCATCATTTACACAATAAAATTAAAAATGTTGTATAAAAATTTAGATCACGTCGTAAGTCAAATATTGCAGTTGGATGACAAAATATTTTTAAATTGCGTTCGGACATAGACTCAAAATCCACTTCTTCGGATTTTTCCTGTCAAGCTCCATATGGGCATCTCCCAAAAAAGGTCTACCAAAAAAATAAAATCAGACCACACTAATAGCTTTTAACTTTATTTTTTCGTCATTTCGACTCCTTTTTTATTATGAAACTTGAAGTTAACTTGATATATTTTATTTTTATTAAACGTTGAAGTGTTATAACGAAAATTACTACATTTTTTACTACGAGTGAAAATTTTTGTCCCGTCCGTATTTCTGCTGTACCTAATTAAAAAAATTAAAAGATAATTCTCATATTTCATAAATCTACGAACAAAATAAATTTGTAAATTTGTTTATAATTTTGTACTAAATCCTGACGATATATTTTTAAAATGTACTCATTAAGCGCTTTAGAACACTAAAAATGCTGATCGACTTTTTCAGTTTTTTTCTTGTTTTTGGTGTAGTTTAAGGCGTCCAGGCCACTAGGAGATGCCCATATGAAAATTTTAAAATCCGGGAAAAAAGTAGACTTTGGAGTGTATCCGAATGCCAAAAATAAAAAGTTTAAAGTTTTCGAAGCGACAGGACAAAGAACAAACATTTTATTTAATGCTCTACTGACTATTAATGTGAACGATCGTTCTCCGTCGCGTCCACATTTTCCAATAAAATAAGAAATATCTATTCTTTAATTAATTTTGATGCTTGAAAAGATGTTTAAATTTATCTCACATTACGCTTTATTATATGAATTCGTTGACAGTTTCGTTGTGAAATATATATTTATTTTATTTTAATAAAATGTGAATGTTTCATTGGAAAAAATAAGCTTAACTCATAGTAAACAGTATGTTGACGATTTCCCGTGCTGTCCCGGGATCCCGGGAAATTGAAAAAATAATTCCCGTTTCCCGGGAAATAAAAAGTACGGGAAAATGCAAACCCTATTCAGTACGTCTGAATTATATTTTTTACCATTTCAGAAATTTGCACCTGCAGAAAAAAATTAGCCCCCATACACACTATGGATCCGAAATAATATGGAAAATACCACTGCTCCAAATATGTGTGAAGATTTCTTTTCCCGTTCCACAAGCATTGTCAGAAGACACTCTTTCTCCTCCGGACTTAAAATTGTGATGAAATTTTTTTAAATGTTAGGTAGAAATATAAAAGTTATATGACTTAAAAAACATACTATTTGATCACAGTTTTGTGCATCTTACATTTTCACTTTGCACGAATTAATATGTTATGTTTGAATTTTTTAACAAAAAATCAAAAAATATCACAAAAGTACTTGTTAGATAATTTTGAGTACCATTTCAAAACTCCATCCCAATTGTCGTAGAAATTAATATAGTAAGAAAATCAATCAAACGAAACCCAACGCACGGATTGCAAAATAATAATTGAGAAATATCCACGGGCATAGCTTTTTTTTAATAAAAATTGTTCTTATCTTTATAACGATATATTTATAACAACTTATGGAGGATTTATAAAATATTTTTTAAATAAAAACGACACCATACATTCATAAAGTAACAATTTTCTCAGCAGACAGGAAGAACCTCATAAAGGGCCTCATAAAGGTAGGTACACAGTGAAAACAAACAGAAGATCGTCATAACTCCAAAACGTCTTTATAAATATTATAAGTAAACTAAGCGAACTCCTCCTCATAATAACAGTTTTGAAGTATTTGGCACAAATATTTTAAAGTTTGTGTTATGACAATCTTCTCACAAACGGAATGTAAGAATGAATTCACATAAAGACAGTCATAAATGACATTTTGCTTTGTTTGATTTTTGTATAAATAAACATTACAAATGTAGCGTAATTAATCAAATATTGAGAAATATTTTGATACACTCATTCTGAGTTGGTTCAAAATATTAAAATCTGAATTATATCTAAAGTCGCACAGTATTTCCAAATCAATTTTGAACAAAAAAATATTTTCACATTCTTAAAACAGAGATTTCGAAATGATTTAGAAGCCATCCCTCAAAATAAATAATGCGAAAATCGGGCAAATAATGAGATCGCCACTTTAAAAATATGAAACAAAACTATGGTACACGTTGGTATTGTTACGGTGAAGGTAGTAATAATTTCATTGTCAGTGCCGTGAGACAATCTTGTGGTTCAAGAATCATCGGACAAAAGTCAATGAACTCGGCGACATGTTTGGATTCTAACTTCTAAGGATGATATTTTAACCGGGAAAGCGGGACCCTGGTTGTGTGTGCTACAACAATTGAAGTTTAGAAATTATAACATGCATTACTAAAATGCAAATTGATATTGAGATTGAAAATTGAGAAATGCAAATTGAAATTTAGAAATGGGATTTGAAATTGAAAATGTGTAAATAGAAAATGATTATAGAGCCGTAATCACATAGGATTAAAAAGAATAAATATATAAATTGAAAATGAGAAATGTAAATGGTGAAATACGATCCAACGAATGAAATTTATTTATATCCCTACTAAGGTTACAGAAGATAGTTAATTCACTGTCTCTACACTCAAAAGAATTTGTTAGTAAAAGAAAGCAATAATACTGTTGAAAAAAAAACAAATTTTCTCTTGAAAAGGGCAAAGCGGGAAAAAATCGCAAACAATTGTTTGCTGTTTTTTGGAAGAAAAGAAAATTATATCATGAAAGAAAAAAATCGTTATCTTGAAACTTAAAGCATATGAGGAGGTGTTTGTCATTCCGTTTGTAACACCTTGAAGTATTCGTCGGAGACTCCATAAAGTATGTACATATCTGCCGTCTATCTGTCTGACTGTGTGTTAAAAGCACGCTAGCCGCAGAACGAAACGGGCAAATTTTCCCTAAATGTGTCTGTGGTTGCAGATCGGTTTTTTGGTAAAACCAACAGTATGATATTGAAGTATGCTATCATATACACAGTTTATAGCCCAGGTTTCATTTAAGGTATAATTAAGGTGACCATCCATCCCTTTTTTCGCGGGATTAACTCGCATATTGATGACCAGTCCTGCTAACATTTTTCATCACTCATAACCCCGCTCTTTATAACCTCCACCTCCAGGATGGGGGTATACTAACTTTGTCATTCCGTTGTTAACACCTTGAAATATCGACCTGCGACCCTATAAAGTATATATATCGATCTCGCCATGTCCGTCCGTCTGCCAGTCTGTCGTGTCCAAATTTTCCATAAATGCGTCTTATAGTCGTAGATCGGTTGGGATTGCAACTGGGCGAAATCGGCCCAACAGCTAGAAAATTGAGTGGATACATGATATAAAAGTATTTTTCCCAAATTTGTACTTTTAATGTGCAAAATGAAAATAGAGGGATAAAAATGGTACCAAACGGCTACACCTAATATAATGAAATTCGGTGTATTCATTCCTCTGATTGCGTAGACATGAAAAATAAAGGGATTTTTCAAAATTCGTACTTTTTGGGTCCAAGTGGATAAAAATTGTACCAGCCAAATGGCCGCAGCTAGAGTCATGAAATTCGGAGTATATATTTCTCTGACTGCGTTGGCACGCAAAATAAAAAAGATTTTTACTTTTACGGCAAAAATGGTTAGAATCATGAAGTTAGGTTAATGGATTTGAACTTTTGGAATTAAAATATGACGTAAATTCAATCAATTAACCGGTTGTAGCTGAAAATGCACCCACTATCCTCCAATAATTTAGCTTTTTTGCTGCCTTATATTTACTTTTTGAATTGACTTGAAGTATTATTTCGATATATAAACAGAATGGTAGCCTTCCCTTATAAGGGTGGTTTAAAATAATTAAAAAATTATATTTATTTATATAATTATTTTTTAAATATTTATACACTCCACGAGAGTATTATGTCTTTGTGCATTTGTTTGAAACACCCAAAAGGAAGTGAGATATACCCATTGTTAATTATACTGATCAACTTAGAATAACTTTTTGAATCGATTTAGCAATGTCCGTCTGTCTGTCCATCTATTCTTGTAATCAAAGTACAGGTCGCAATTGTAGCCAGAATCAAATAAAACTTTACATAACGAAGTTTTTCGGGACAAGGACGAACGCTATTTAATTTGAAAAAATTGGTTCAGATTTAGATATAGCCCCCATACGAATTTCACTCCCGAATTGACTCTTTTAACTCTAGATACCCGATTTTAAATTTTCCATTCTAGAAACCACATATTTCTTCAGATTGTCTTCAAATTTGGCAAACCATCTTATATTTACACTAGCAACACTGCTAGTGAAAATAGGTCAGATTGGTTTAGATTTACATATATATCTCCAAATCAAATTTCGCTCCCGATTTGACTTTTTCTGTTCTATAAACCACACATTTTAACAGATCTTCTTCAAATTCGGCATAATATGTTATATTTCCACTAAAAACACCCATGGTGAAAATGGGTCAGATCGGTTCAGATTTATATACAGCTCCCACATAAATTTCACTACCGATTTGACTTTTTCCACTCTATAAACCACATGCTTTAACAGATCTTCTTCAAATCTTGCAAAATATATTATATTTCAACTAGAAATACCCATGGTGAAAATCAGATCGGTTCAGATTTATATATAGCTCCCATACAAATTTCGCTCCCAAATAGATTTTTCCCACTCTAGAAACCGCGTATTTTATCAGAATGTCTTTAAATTTGGCAAAATATCTTATATTTAAACTAGGAACACTTCTGGTGAAAAAGGTCAGATCGGTTCAGATTTATCAAATCGAGAAAAATATTTGTATCGGGACTATATCCAAACATGTAATGAAGGGACCCACTTACACAATAGTTTCTTCCAGTTCAAGTATGACGTGCTATACTCAATGTGAAGAAATTCGGTGAAAATACGTGGTTTCTGGGCGGAACGGCTTAACTTGGTCAGGTTATATCAGCCTATGATGTGGAAACATGCAAAAATCCTTCCTGTTTTCACTTTTTAAACAATTTGAATTGTCGGCCCGCCCGACTTTTCTTTACTTGTTTTAGTTAGGATATATTGAAAAAATAATAAATATTAAATAATGTAATGCTACTACACTTCTACGAAAATCGGCAGCCTCTGTGGAACTCCATTGTGGAGGGTATATAAAGTTCTACCCGGCCGAACTTAACTCCATTTTTACTTGTTTTTTTTTTAATATTGTATAATATTTTTATGAGAAGAATACAAACTTTCGGAACAAACCGAGCTAGTGAGGTCAAAATTGTAACGCTTGGCATGAATGACTCATATGCAACCGAAAGGTGAAATAATTATGTTCCAATGTTATATTAGGAACAGTATCATTATAATATGTTTAATTGAAAAAATAATATTTTAGCATGTTGTTGAACAGAAACCCTATTTGATAACTTGGTGTGTGGAAAATCCAAGCAGAGTTATAAAAAATAGAAACATTTAAGAAATATTTGAGTTTCCAATCCAATCCCTAAGGCTTTAACAGGGCATGACAGAAATTTCGACTCTCGTCGCACATCCTTTCTGTGCTGTGGGAACATATTGTTATCAGGGCCGTGCGCAAGGGGGGGGTTTGGGGGTTCAAACCCCCCCCCCAGAGAGGTTTCGAACATATACTTTTTAAAACCTTCTAGACTTTCTGAGGCAATAAAATATAGAATTTTTAAGGTCTTTCTAAAATAGCTCATCTGAAATGGTAATTTTGCATCAAAATCATGAACACACGAAAATTACATAGAAAATCGTGGACACTTTCTTGAATTTCGGACAAAGGTTATGAAAAATACAAACAAACTAAACGAATTGTGCCAATTTCAAGATTGTGAATGCTAATTTCGCTAATGGACACCAAATTGTTCGGAAAAGTTTCATTTTAATTAACCGATACCACTTCTTGTGATTCGACTAGAGCAATATCTTATGAACTTTTAATTGTGTACTACAATAAAAATTTAATAACAAAATATTTTAGTAATTTTAAAAAAGTGTAGATAAGAATCACTATGATATCATAATGAAATCTAAAAACATTCTTAATAAAAGCTTGATGGTTGTAGAGCGCTAAGATGTAACATTAGCGATGCGACATATTTATGGAGCTGTATCCAAATCTGAACCGATGTGTCCTATTTTCATCACAGATGCAACAACAACGGTTTCTGTTACTTCCAATGTTTTGGGAGTTTGCAATTATAATACAAATCCATTTCGACAAACGAAGAAAACTGTTTGATATACATAAACTAATTTCTCTTTGTTCATTTACAACAACTGATGACATGTTTACCGCAAACAATCTAATTTTTCCTACAAAAGAAACTCAAAAACGATGTTCACGTGTCTAAAATTTCGTTTCTACGAAATGCATTTTTTCTCTGCGTGTAGGTCTCTATTTTAAAATCTACTTTAAACGAAACAATAAGACATGAGTTTTAACTTACTAAAATTTTTGTTATATTTATCACTTATGGCAAATATTTTTCAGAGTAAGTATTTTTTGTACATATGTAACAAGTATTATTTAAAAGAGAAACAACAAATTCAGTAACTTGTATCTACGTAGGAAAACGAAACTCTAAAATACCAATTATTTGTATTTTTGGAATTACAATTTCTAGTTGTTTCTTCTTGCATTTCATCGAATACAAAAAACTGTATTTGTTATTCGGATTTATACATATTTAAGATTATAAAAATGAAGAAACATTTCCAAATATTTTGTATTTAATCGGAATATGCGTATAAAGATTTTGAGTAAACATCCTGTTACTCATATATAAATTAAAAACTCCAAAACACTTTAGACATCCTATTTAGACCCATACTTCGTCAAGAAGCATATCAAATTTTCTGTATTTATCATAGAAAAAATGCGGGACTGAAGGGTTTATCGCCGAGGAATTTGATCGTTTTTTGTGTAATATTTCTTCAAAAGTATATTCAAAAGTGACTATGAACCATTTTCTCGCAAATGAGTTTTTGATGCCAAGCTATTCTCATCTGCCATATAAATTCGGAAAAAAATTTTTTCTAAAGCCATTTTTTTTTTAATTTTCTGATTTGGCTATCCCCTCGCACGTAAGTTTGTATGCAGTCACAAGTGGCTATGAACATAAAAATAGAATTAAAATAGTTCAACAATGGAGCAGCATAAAACCGAAGATTATAGTTCGCTACAACGATTTTGTTTAAAACATTTTTCTAGATTTAGGGCATATCGTACTATCAAATTCTATCATTTCGCGTTAATAGCATTTTGATTCCCCAGTTATCAGGCTAAAATAGGAAAAATGGTGGATGTAAAGTTGTGAAAAGTATATTTAGAAAAACCGGCGTAACTTTTTATTATATTGAGAATCTTTGGCATGTGATTGCTGACTTCACGGGGAATATTTGTGTATGAAAAGTTTCAGAATTATGAATGATGAAAGTTAAAATATAAAGAATTGCAACGGCGAATTTTGGATTTTTCATCAATTGCGGCGATTTTCGCGACTGGCTACATATATGTTACAAGCGACCAATCTGACGGATGAAGCTGGAAACTTTAAATTCGCTGTGTACATCACAGAAATTGCGTTTTCTATACAACATTGAAAAGATTTCATGAAAAAAGTTATGGAGTTTACAATAAATTTTATTCTTATTTCAACATTCATAGTGCTCAATTTTAAACATACAAAAGTGGCTATGAACCATGAAACCGCGAATACTAGGGAATTTCGAAAACTTTTTAATCGTAGCAATTAGTAATCCTTTTTAGATTAAACTGTAGAAGAATGACTAATTATTTCTCTTCAAATTAAGAAGAAAATCAGTTTTTTCGCTCTCCTGAAAAGTTATGTTTTTGTTCATAGCCACTTATGAATATAAGCCCTCGATATGTATGTATGTAATTTCAAGCAACTATTGGAAAAAAGTTTTACACTTAGAGAACAAGTCTGTTAATAAAAGCAGCGATTGTCTGCTGCCTATCAGCAGACACTTTTCTGCTATTACAGCTGTTTTTGGCATAACAGCAGTTTTCTGTAATCTTACATCACCATTCACCCTGCTAAAGAGTGTGCAGTCTGCTAAAATTAGCTGTTGTTAATTAAAATATAAAAATAGATAAGCGTTCATAAGCGAGTTTAGCTCGAATTTTCTTTTATATTAGCTTGGGACAATATGCATATCATATATATTGCTAAAAACAGCAAACAGCTGTTTACCATCTCAGCAGATACAAATCTGCTGTTTCTTTTTAACAGCAGAAAATCTGCTCTTTCAGTAGATTTTCTGCTTTCTTTTACTGACATATTCCTTTGAGTGTACTGATAGATGGATTACTGAAATGCAATTTTGCACACAATGTCTGTCGGACGAATGTATCAAAATATTTCTCGAAGATCCTGGCAATAAAATATGAATGGTTTCTAAACGCTCCAGTAAAAATATCCTCAAAAGTTGGAAAATTAACTAAGTATGAGTAAAGTTTCCATCTTTCAAAGCCATAGTAAATAGTTCATTTAATAGAAAAAGGGTAGTAGATTTACTTAAAAACATTTCTTTGGATCTGATAAAAAATTCTTACAATTGAGTAAATTCAAACTTATGTGGAAGAATATTTTCAAGGTTTTAAGTGAGAAATCTGAAATTTTTTGTATGGAAAAAAATCCATTTAGGAAATTTTAACTTAAAAATGTGTTTTTCCTAAAATGAAGTTAAAATGTTTACTGAAATTTATGCCGAGTTCTTCATACATTTAAGTATTAATGAACTTATAAAAAACATTTGAAATTGTTAAAAATTCTTGAATATTAATCTAAGAAGCAATTCTTGTTCGTTTGCAGAGACTTATTTCTTAAATACTTTATGAATTATTCTAAACAACCACAGCGAAGGCGACTATCTTGCCTTCGCAACAATCATGGAGTAATAGCTCAACTCCTTATGGCAGAGGTATCATGAAACTTTTGAGAAATATTTATATTATAAATACTCTGAAGCAAAACTATTTGTTTGATTTTTTTAGTTAAATTGAAATTATTTTAATTTCACCTTTTTTCCATGTATAAAATACAATTTTCCTCAGTTTAAGTAAAAATTTACTCGTTTTGAGGGCAAAAATCAGCAAAATTTTCTTCAGTTTGAGTAAATATTTACATGATTTGAGTAAACATTTACTTTGTTTTAGGAAATTTTCACCAAAATTTTACTAAGATTTAGTAAAAATTTACTTAGTTTTAGGAACATTTTGCTTAAATTTAGTAAAAAATTACTTTGTTTTAGGAAAAATTTACTTAGATTTGGGAAATTTCAGCAAAATTCTACTTATATTTAGTAAAAATGTACTTGGTTTCCTAAATTTTAGTTAATTTTAATTCATTATAGGGTTAACTTTTTTATGAGTGTAGATGAAAACCCCCCAGGGGAAAATCCTGCGCACGGGCCTGATTGTTATTATTGTACAAATACCGGATGATATAATAAAACATTAAAAAGTAATTTTAAAGATAACCTCATTCGCAAGTACAAGTATGATAAAAAATAATCTCACCAAAGTCTGTATATGTATGTACATATGTATGTATGTCATTTATCAAATCAGAACAATTCAATTTAGAAGTTTTAAACGTGACACGTCTCATAAAGGTTTATTTTTGGCTCTTAATTGCAAATTGTGTACACCACAATTGTCAAAATAACAATAAATCACAATTTGTTACCAATTATAGCAATTAAACAGTGTTGTTTAAAAAATTAGCACATGAGTATGACAAATGCAATAGACGCTGACAATAGACATTAGACCAGTTCAATTGGGCTTACTAGCTTAAAATTAAGATATTTGATAAGGTGGAAACTTTTTTATCCATTGGTTTTATTTAAATAAATCAGAGATAAAAATCCACCTTACTCGGTAACTACACTCAAAGGAATTTGTCAGTAAAAGAAAGCAGAAAGTCTGTTGTACGAACAGATTTTCTGCTGAAAAAGAGATAGCAAACTTGTATCAGCTGAAATAGCAAACAGCTGTTTGCTGTTTTTAGCAATAAAGAAAAACGCTTTAAGCATATGTACAGAACAATACAGTCAGTTAACAATTTTATTAACAACCCTTTTTGGAATAAATACCATTATAAGGGAATTTATTACCACTGAAAGATATTGTGATTGTCTTTTCAATGATACGCATATTGCCCCAAGCTAATATAAAATGAAATTCGAGCTAAATTCGTTTTCGCCGTCATCTGAAAGGATTTTAAATTATAAACGCTTATTACTTGTCTACTTTTAAAATTTAATTAACAGCAGCAATTTTTAGCAAACTGCAAACACTTTAGCAGTGTGAATGCTGATGCAAGATTGCAGAAAAACTGCTGTAATAGCAGAAAATTGCCTGCAGATAGGCAGCAGACAATCGCTGCTGTTAATAACAGACTTTTTTCTTTAAGTGTAGGAGAGTAATAAGCTACTTTCATGTTAAGCGAGTAAATTCCATACAAATAATAAGCTAGTAAACCCAATCGAACAGTGCTGTTGTGCTAAAACTACATACTTTGTACATAGTAATAATTATATTGTTACAATGATCATATATGCAACTATAGGTTTTTTCGGTTTCTTATAGCCTTTCCAGACTGCACGTGAAATCAATCGATTTCAGCTCGAGGCCGATTTACAAATGTCATATCCCTTACAAATGTAATATTTGAAAATCGACCTTGTTTCATTTCAAGCTGAAATCGATTGATTTCGCATGCAGTCTGAAAAGACTATTATGGATTTTTGTGAATACCACAAATTCGCATATGCTTGCATACATACATACTTATCACTTAATGAATTCTTAAGATATCAGCCACACCCATTTTTATAATTTTTTATTAACCACCAATAATCAGAGTACATGTTTGATAAAGAGACTCTTTCTTTTATCGCAAATTGGGTAAAAATGGTACCAATCAAAAGACAACAGGTAGAAGCATGAAATTCGGTTTGTACATACCTCTAATTACACAGACTTGTAAAATCTAAAAAATAAGAAGTAAGAAGGTGTTAAGAGCGGGCGGGCAAAATTATATATACCCTCCACCACGGAGTGCATTCCATGGTATTGCCGACAGATTAGAGGATGTCGACTTTACATAGAAATGCAGAACCCTATTAGGAAATTTGTTATGCTTCATTATTATAATATTAATAGTTCTCAACTATATATAAATATAAATTTAAAGTGTAATCAAAAAGTGGACACAAGGCAGAAATATTAAAAAATATGCCCTAGTCAGTCGTTATTATGTCACCAGTCTTGGCCGAGGTGACGTTCCTTTTTCCCAGGACATAACTTTAAATGCTTTATGTCTTCACTGGGTGATGTTCCTTTCCGTAGGAATATAACTTTAAATTCCTTATGTCTTCACTTGAATGCTTTTCTTTTGCTTAACACTTTCTTCCTATTTTGTTTTCCGAACAATTTCCCTCAAGCCCGATTTTCCCATTTACAACTTCTTGATTCCAGTTACAGCCTACATGTCTGTACCATTTTGATAGGAAAAGTTCTAATATTTAAGATCCAATGTGAGTATCATGATTCTAGCTACAGCCGCTTGATTGGTTCCAAATATGATGCCATTTAGAACATGAACGCACGAATATCGAAAGAAATGTGCACACCGAATTTCATTATTATAGCTGCTGCAGTTTGGTTGGTACCAATTTTATCCCCATTTCCCGCCTAAAAGTACAAATTTCGAAAAAATACTTTTTATATCGCATCTTCACAGTCAGATTAATGTACACACCGAATTTCATGATTTCAACATCAACGGTTTGGTTGGTACAATTTTTATACATATTTTCCAATTGTATTTACGTATCAACGCAATTAGAGGGATTTATATTCCAAATTTCATGTTTCTAGCTATTGTCGTTTCATTGGTACCATTTTTATCCCTTTTAGTCCAATTTCGCCCTCTAAAATGTGTATTTACTTTTTGGTGCTTTTACGCTTCAAGAAGAATGTACGAAAGTATGTCAAGTGCATATAAAGCAGAAATTAAAAAAATATTAAAAATATTAGGAGGTACTTTCAGTCCTTGTTAGGCCGATTTCGCCCACTTTCAATCCCAACCGATCTGCGACCATAAGACACATTTAGGGAAAATTTGAACCTCCAAGCTAATTTCGTTCGGCGGCTACACTGTAAGAATTATCTTCATAATATTTATGATTTTGTCTTAACCTCAGTGATTTCGCCCACTTTCAATCCCAATCGATCTGCGACCATAAGACACATTTAGGGAAAATTTGAACCTCCTAGCTCATTTCGTTCGGCGGCTACACTGTAAGAATTATCTTCATAATATTTATGATTTTGTCTTAACCTCAGTGAAAATGAAAAATTTTCATTAAAAATTCGCCAAAGAAACATTTCATAAAATGTATGAAACATGTTTCATAAAGCACAAATCAATGAAAAGTGCTATAGAATTTATGAAGCATTTCTTAGAAACTATGAAATGCAGTTCTTCGTTCGAGGAACTTTTGTCATACAAGTTCATTATTTTTCATAATATGATTTATGAAAATGTTCATAGATTTTATGAAGAAACTTCATTAATTTTATGAAAGAGTTGCATAAATAGTAAGTAATGAAGTTTCCAATATAAACAAAAATGGCAAAAAAGGTCTGACTCGTTGACTAACCAATCAACACACACCACAATTACGAAAGTCTATCATACTTATGTCAGAGTTAACATAGTACAAATGAGAATTGCTAGCATTCAACGAATAAAGTCGACACACTAAAAATGTGGTTGTAACTTATGAAACATTTCATAACACAAATATTTTATTGGTTATGAAATATTTCTTAATATTTAAGAATTGTTCCTTTAATACTATGAAATCTTTCTTTGATCTTATGAACCTAAGTTTTACTAATTTAACAATTTTGTTTTATGAAATATGAAATGTTTATGAAAAAATTGTATGAACCATATCATTTTATTTATGAATTTGAAATTTTTTTTTAAGAAAAAACTCACTAAATTTATGAAAAATCTTTTATGAAATCGCTTCATAAATATTATGAAGAAAAATTCTTTCTTGGCTAGATCGTCTTAGAATTTTATTACGATCAAGAATATATATACTTTAAGGGCCTCAGGTCGATATTTCAAGGTGTTACAAACGGAATGACAAAGTTAGTATACACCCATCCTGGGGGGAAATTTTATTTGTTGGTAATCACATTACTTGAGAACGGCTGAACCGATTTGGCTGATTTTTGTTGCAAACTGTTCGTAGTAGTCCGAATTAGGTTTTAAGCTGGTATAGTGGACAATTTGTAAAAAACTGGAAGTACCTTTTTCTATAGGATTTTTTTAATAAACTCCAGACTCATTACGAGCCATGGATATGCGAAATACTTTTCCGTTCGTTATGACTTTGCAAAAGTTGTCCGTACACAAAATGTTAGGTAATTATAAAGAAAAGTCAGAATATTCGGACAACCAGCAAAAAAACGTAATATTTTATGCACTTTTTTTAAATTTTTGTTCCGTTTCGCATTTTTTGAATTGGTCTAGATGCTGCCGAAAACTAGTTCTATTTTTGCCGCATTCGTGGTCCCATGTTTATCGTCACGAGATTCAAAACGGCAAATCAACAAAACCTACCTTCTGCACTATGCATAGTGCTACTGAAACGCTATCAAAAATAGGAACAACAAACTAAATTTAAGATTTGTTTTCGCTCCAAAGGTGTACGAATGTCGCGTTCGGCACCCTGCAATACATTTTGATCGTGTTATTGTATTCAAAGATTCGCTAACAAAATTAAATTGCTCATTTGCTTCATCAGGAATTGCAGCTGCGCTATTGAAAGGCTACAAAAAACGATGATCAAATAACTTCTTAATGCGGTATTGTATTTTTACGATATTATTATAAAACCTCTACTTTCGAATCATATTTCCAAAATATGTTATATATACAGTGGCCAACAAAAGTCAACATACGACCCACATTTTTGCGATTTAGCGAGTTCCAAAACATATTTGAAAACAGTAATGATGCGGTTTTGTTTGAAATCGTGTTTTATTCATATAACAATAACAAAATGCATTACTTCAATATAAACACAAAAGATATTAACAGAATACGCAGAAAAAACCTTGACAAAAGTCTACATACGGTTTGAGATAAGACATAAAAAAGCAATTTAACGTGACAAAATGATACTATTATATAATTTAATATTTTGTTGGTCCACCATGAGCATCTACAACAGCCAGCAATCGTCTAGGCATTGATGCAACTAAGTTTTCCAATTCCGCAAGTGATATTTGTCGCCATTCCTCTTCCAGCTTATTTTTTTAGCGTTTGGGCGCTATTTATGTGATGTTTTCGGATACTGCGTTGCAGAATCTCCCACACATGTTCAATAATATTCAGGTCGGGGCTTTGTGGCGGCGAATAAAGTTGTCTTGGAGCATGGTAAATCAGCCAATCTTTAACAAATTGGGCTGTGTGCTTCGGATCGTTATCTTGTTGGAAAATCCAGCGCTCTCCGAGGTTTAAATTATCGACCGATGCCTTCAGATTTTGTTCCAATATGGATTTATATTGATAGCGATCCATGTTACCCTCACTAAACGCAAGATTTCCAACTCCAGACGCCGCGACGGCACCCCAAACCATTACGTTGCCACCACCATGCTTTACCGTAGCAAGTAAATTCTTCGGATTCATTGCCGTATTCGCTTTTCTCCATACTTTGGCTCTCCCGTCACTTCCAAATATATTATACTTCGACTCGTCCGTAAATAAAACCCGATTCCAGAAGTCTAATCCCTTGTCCAAGTGTTGCTGGGCGAATTCAAGGCGAAGCTTGCGATTCTTTTCACTTATAAGAGGTTTTTTGCGTGGCGTTCTGCTTCGGAAACCATTATTATTCAGACTTCCTTGAATTGTTCTTGGATGTACAATTGTATCCGACCTTTCTGCGAGTTGTTTGGACAACATTGTAGCATTCACTTTCGGGTTTTCATTAACTTCTTTTAAAATAAATCTTTCATCTCGTCGACTAAGTTTTTTTGGACGCCCACTTCTGGGCTTATTTTCAACAGTACCCGTATTTTCGAAGTTTTTGCATATAGTTTGGACAGTAGATTTACTTAAATTAACCATTTTAGCTATTTCGCCTAAAGATTTCCCTTCTTTTCTGCATTTTATTACTAAATTTCGAATATCAGTTGCAATTTCTTTACGAGAAGCCATTTTCGCGGACTATGTTGTTTCTTGAATTATATTTATTTAAAGAAGAGCAAGCTCAAGACAAATGACAATACAAATTTCGTCAATTCTCCTATAAAGTACTAATGTGTAAAAAATGACGTAAAGCATGGGATGCTATGTCGTATGTAGACTTTTGTCAATGTGTTTTTTGTTTATTTTGCCAATATCTTTTAAGTTTATATTGAAGTAAAGCATTTTGTTATTGTTATATGAATAAAAAACGATTTCAAACAAAACCGCATCATTACTTTTTTCAAATATTTTTTGGAACTAGCTAAAACGCAAAAATGTGGGTCGTATGTTGACTTTTGTCGGCCACTGTATATGTACATACATGACTAGCAAAATTGACTTATAAAAAATATTTGTCTCAATCTTTTCACTATATTGTATTTAACCCCTTTACACACACACACTCAAAAGAATTTGTTAGTAATAGAAAGCAGAAAGAGCCTGCTGATAAAACAGACTCTTGGCTCTGCTGAAATAGCAAACAGTTGTTTGCTGTTTTTTGCAAAAAAATTATATTTCAAAGAAAATCCTATATTTTTCTGTGATGTACACAGCGAATTTAAAGGTTCCAGCTTCATCCGTCAGATCAGTACCATTTTTATCGCTTTTTCCAATTTCTTTACAAAAAGTGTATATAACGGTAGGGCACGGTAAACAGAAAAAAATTGGATATTTTTTGGAAAATTTTCATTTTCGCGGGAAATATGGCTAAAATTATTTTCATGCATGACATTTTTCTGTTTTTGATTTTCTCGCGATCTAGCCAACGGATCCGGCTGAATTTTTGTTTGTTTATTAATAACCAATGTCGCTTATAACGTATAAGTAGTCAGTCGCGAAAATCGCTGCAATTGTTGGAAAGTCAAAAAGTCGCGGTTGCAATTGCTTATATTTTAACTTTCTTCATCCAGGATTCTGAAACTTTTCTGACACAAATATTCCCCATGAAGTCAGCAATCAATCACATGCCAGAGAAATATTTTGGTATTCTTAATATAATAAAAAGTTAGGCGGGTTTTTCTAAAGATACTTTTCACAATTTTTGACTTTACAGTCACCATTTATCCTATTTTAGCCTAATAACTTGGGAAGCAAAATGCTATTAACTGGAATTTGATATAAAGGGTGATTTTTAAAAAGCTATAGGAAAGTTTTTCAAAAAAAAAACACATAAAATTCAGAAAAATGCATGAAATCTTTATTTGAATCGATAGTACGGTCCATATAATTTAATGTTTGAAGATTATTTCATGCAAATGTTGACCTTGACTGCGCCTCAAATGGTCCATAAGCTTAGTCCAATTTTGGCATTTCCACGTTTTTGAGTAACAGAGGCCCAATTGCTGCGAACGGCGACGAATCGATAATTGATGGTCATCATTAACACTGGCCGATACAGCTGCAATATTTTCTTCAGTTCGCACTCTGTGTAAGCGTGTTGGTGGTTTAATGTCCAACAATGTAAATTTGGTGCGAAATTTAGTCACAATAGCCCGAATAGCTGCTTCAGTGGGTCGATTAAACTGACCATAAAATGGAAGCGCGCCATGAACTTTCTTAACAGAGCACTCATTTTGATAATAAAATGCAATAATTTGCAAGCGTTGTTCGTTTGTAAGACGATTCATGGTTAAATTATAGACCAAACTGAAGATGTTTGACAGTGAAAAAAAAAACACGAAACGTGCGTCAACTGTTTAAACCAGTGTTGCCAAAAAGATAGTAATAAGATAATAGCTAAAAAATCACCCTTTATATACGATATGCAATTATGGTGGAGCGAAGCCATTCATCTATTCAGCGAGTTATCAACAATTTTCGAGAAACTGGAACATTTGTATCAAAACCCCGTTCTGGCCGCCCGAGAAGTCTAACTAAAAGAGAGGAAAGGACCGTAGTTCGAACTGTAAAGGGAAGATGCAGCACAAAACCGTCTGATATAAAGGAAATGCTCGCCCAAAAGTATAAGAAGAGTCTATACGTTGATACGATCAGGAAAACGGGCTGGATTTCATGGACGCTTAGCACGGAAAAAGAATTGAATTCTCAAAAAATACATAAATTACCCTCCTTAATTTTTGTCCTCTTCTCAAATGAGAGTAAGTACTGCTTTTTGGGATCAAAGGACGTAAAATTGTACTGCTATGAATAAAGAGAGTTCTCTAGAGCACCTACCGTAAAACATGGTGGTGGTGGAGTAATGGTGTGGGAGTGTGTCAGCTAGTGGCATGGGTCAAATGGAATTTGTTGGATCTACAATGAATGCTGTCAATTATTTGAACATTCTCAAAAGAAATGTGAAACAGAGCGCTGCGAAATTTTGTCTTGGAAGTGGATTTTTATTTCAATATGATAATGACCCCAAACAACCAGGCTACGTTGCCAAGTCCTGACTATTGTACAACACCAAAAGGCTACATACACCCCCTCAATCACCAGATTTGAACCCCATAGAGCACGTCTGGCGCTCCTTGGAAAGGCGTCTCCGCCAGCATGAAGGCATTACATCAAAAGCAATGCTGTAGATCGTACTAAAGGAAGAATGGGATAATATAACTGCTGAGGAGACCACTAAGTTGGTGGATTCCATGCCCAAAAGGCTACTGGAGGTGCTGAAAAGAATAGGCTACCCGACAAGTTACTACATTATAAAACAAACTACCACATTTTTATACTATTTATAAGATATTTAATTACTGTCCTGGTATCATTTTTATTGGTAGAAATTGCAGAAAGGTTCCAATTAAAAAGATTAAAAACTTCAATATAGAAAGATTTCCAAGCTTATAAAGTTGAAATTTTACAAAAAAAATATTAGTATACGCAGACTTTTTCTAGTGAGTGTACATTATGGGATCTCCGTAGAATATTTCAAATATAAAGTGTATTTTATATTTTTCCACATAAAATCAAATTTCACAATCAACTATATTAAAATAATTTATTTTAATAAAACATCACTTTTCTTGCGTATTTTGTAGTTGAGACGTATTTTATTTGCACTCAAAAGTTTAGAGTTAACCGAAACCAAAATGTACTCATCACTTACCTTTCGAATTACTTTTACAAGTAAGGACTTACTCGCTGCCATACCATATGTAGTTCACAAGGGATTTTTGTATTGGAATCGGAGTGTTTTCAAGGAGTATAGAGCCCAAAAACTACAAATAAACTTTTAAAATTACATCTTAAGGCATGAGGGAATAATAATATATGGTCCGAGAGCTTGCATTTGCTTATTTATTCTGAATTTTACAAGAAATTTCAAGCCAGCATATTTGTCGTTTAGCTCAAATTTTCTCTCTAATTCGAACATCAACTCGAAAAATACAAAACGCGCGAATACAGCAACAACAAATTTGAAATGTAAATGAACTTGGATTACATAACATGGGGTATATATTTCTTTAATAGCTATCATTCTAACAATTAAAACAAAAATCGTGCTTCTTTAATTTTACCCTAGACCACATCTTGGAAATGGACGAAATTGCTTAGAGCAGAGTTTTTCCAGATTGAATGAGAACTGCATTGAAACTTTCATATACACCCGAAAATCAATGCAGCTATTATTTAATTGAGATACTCATACATTGTACTGAGGCGGAGTTGTGACCCTTGAAACGATATCGTCTGCCCTGGTATCAATCGAATCAAATAAATACCACATACTTCTTTCAAAAACTTTGTTTTATGTCTAAAAAAAACAAGACCAAAATGATATCGAACCTGAGTAAATAATACATAGTTACAAAAACCTATAAACAATTTTTGTATCGGAAGGAGTGTCGTTGTCGTGTCGACAAACGACGATTTTTGTGAAAACGCTATTATAAGAGTGAAATAGGATAAATGTTGGCAGTAAAGTCAAAAAAAATTATCATATAGAGAATACCAAAATATTTTCGAAAATTATCTTCTTAAATCGTCTTATTCTTAGATCGCGAAAACAAAGAAATTTGTTCGAAAGATATCCTTTGCATTTTGCCATTACCCATGGAATATATAATTTATGGCTTCTCCCACCAATATATGTTGATGAATCCACATTACATGAATTCATTGGCCCAAATTGTTCAATAAAACACACATAAGGAGATTTTATTTTTTAACGAATTTTAATAATTTTTATTGAGTTTTCATTGAATTGTATATGTCTGTCTCTTTTATTTTAAATCTGTCTGTCTACACATATCAATTTGAATTTATTTCGAAACTATTGCTTTAGATTTGATTGGTCATTATGTACAAAATAATGACGGCTTCTGTCTGTCTTCTGTCTGTTTTCGAGTTCATTTTTTATTAAAGATTATCGCTATCTTCGGTTTGTTTGTTTTTTCACATATGTATATGTATACATACATATATAGTATATAACAAATTCAATCTTTTCAATTAAATTCCTGCGTTAATTATTATTTTTTGTTGTTTTTATTTGGTTGGTTTTATTTTAAAGGGATTGTATGCCTATGTTAAATTGTTTGTTGTATGTACTCATATATAATTTGTTCATGTAAAACTCTAAATAACTTATATAGCAAAAAATATATGCAATGTATTTTTTCTTCTTCTTTCCAAATGTATTTTTTCTTTTTTGTTTTTATGCACTGTTTATAAAAAAGAATATATGTATATATTTATTTATGTATGTATGTATTTCATTGTATAGATGTTGTTTGTTTGTTTGTCATATGTTATATTACAAAGTGTTTTTATTGCTGTTGCTGTTTCTGCTGCATTATAGTATTATTTATATGTATATGTATGTATGATGTGATAGTTAATATATAGAATGGCCAGAGGACAGACTACAAAAAACAAGAAAAGGTGGAACACATTGAAAACAAAAAGAATCGAAGCATTATTATTATAATTTTCTGTTTTAATTTATTACTTCATTCAAACGATGCATTCAATGTAATGATATAGTGACAGGGGTAGGGGTAGGAGGAGTAGAGAATTTAACAATATTTAGTTAATTAATGAGTTGGAGGAGTAAGGAGATGATGGAGCGGAGTAATCCTCTCACTCCATATCCTCTTTTCATATAGGTTTTTTAAACAGCTTTAAATGATTCTTTTGTGTGTTTTGTTTTAACTAAAATGAAAAATTAATAATAGAAAATAAAATACAATACAATAATTAATTACGATAATAAAAATTAACACTAAGCCTACTACAGTACTCTCATTCTATTTAAAAAAGAAAATTAAATAATAGCATTAGATATTTAATAATTATAATAATAATAACAAAGCCATTTTTAAATCAAAAGGCATTGTAATTTCAAAATAAATATTTATGTTATGTTATGTTTTCTTCTAGCGAATTTCCATTTGAAATATAATGGCTTAACTTACGAGCAGGGAAACGCTTAAGAAAAATACTTAAAACGTTCAGCTCCACAAAAACACTACTTAAGGAAAAAATATTACTTGGAAAACTGTGAAAAGTGGTTAAGTAAATAAGTAAAATCGAGACAATTTAGGAAAAGGCATTTCTTCACTAGACTACTCCGCAAACATTTCTGAAACTAAAGATAGCAACTTTGCGGCGTTCAACCTTATTAAAAAAAAAATAAACATTATACCCGACACGCCGATGATATTGAATTTTGTTAAAAACATTATTGAAATTTGTGATGTAAATAATAAAGGGGGAAATAATAAGTATGTAAGTCCAAAACACTGCTGAACATCAACATTGTAATTCTAAGAATTCTTTGGCAGTGTTTTAATTTGGATTATCATAGAAATAACTACAAAGAATTGTCATCAGTGGTGATACAACTGTATTTGTATTTGTTTTATTCAAGGAAGGATGTGACTTGAGGATAGTCTTAAAAAAATCGAAAGACAATAGAAATTATAATTTTTTTAATGTGACGGATCATCTATTTATTGAGATCTCTGCATGTGAACCGACAGTCAAAAATTAACAGTTTTATTTCGAAATGTTTGGAAGCGTTATCCCAGCACGAGGCTGTTACAAGCGTTTTCGATCTAACGGAGTAGTTCCAAGTGTTCCATGTAGTCTAAATCTACCCGGCTCCTCTGCTCTTTGGATGAAAAACCACTTCCAATTGAAATGCAGGAAAGCCTAGAGCAGATGCTAGCCTACAACGTTGAAAATCTATGCTCCTGTGGTATTTTAATCTAATATTGATTAAGATTAAATCTAAATCATAAATGAAATCAGTTGATTGCAGTTAAAGAAAGCAGTGTGTTCTTTTGAATCCAATTAAAAAACAGAGTAATTTTGAAAATATTCATGTAGCAATTGTACACAGCACATAACAATTTGAATTGTTAATCTGACAAAAATAAAGTTTGTATGATTTCCAGACTGGAGCTTGTTCTATTTGAAGTCTTCAATATCCTGATTTCAGCATACAGTACATACATCAGTATGTAGTTTTTGTAATTAATTAATTAAATGTGTGTGAGTTTGTCATTAAAACGCTTTATAATATTTATATTTTCAGTGCAGCGAGTGGTAAAAGATTATTTGGGGGAGGGGTCATCCTCTAAGATTGCATACGCAGCTGCAGAGATGTTAAACCAAACAGAATGTTTTTTGGTGTCCATTGGATTATCACCCACACAACCTTGAAATCAAATGCTCTATCTTTCGCAAGTGAAGACGTTCTATTGTTTTACAATTAGAGCCGCTACTACATACTATCATTTTAAAAAATGCCCTTTCTTTATAAAGATCTCATTATCAAATTATGAAGATAAATTTGTTGTTTACATAACAGTAAAACCTTTTGTTTTGAAATTACAATATTTTTTCATAAAAAAATAAACAAAAAGAAAATAAATGTTATATACATATGATGTGTTTTCTTTTTTCTAAACCACAATAAAAATTTGTGGCGTTTATGAATTTGTGATTTTTTCTTTTTTCTTAAAAAACATTAGGGAAAAGAATTAGGAACAGGAGTAGATAGGAGCAGGTTGTGTTTGTTTTGCAAGTAGTAAAATATCAATGACTGCTTTTTGTCACTTAAAACTTAAAAAAGAGGAAAGAAATAAATAGGCAGGAGTGAATGGGAGGATTTATAGTAGTGTGTGTGTTATGTTGTTTGTGTAATGTTTTTCTTCTTCTTCTTTTCAGTTTAATAATGTATGTATGTCTAATTACTAGATCCTATAGTATATATTTACAAAAGATGCCTACATAAAAGCTTTTTTGTTGTTGTTGATTTATCTTTTTCTTTAAGTTTAAAGAGCGCTGACTGACTGCGGGTTTAACACTTTTTTGATGTTTCAGGCGTTTGACATTTACGTTGTTCTTGTGTTATGTTTTTTGTTTTGTTTTTTAAGAAAGGTGCTTTAGTTTAACATATCATTTGTTGTGTTTCTATACTAAACCTTCGCTCATATGCATGTTTTGTTACCTTTTCATTTTCTCTAGCGTGTTGTTTCTCTTTTTTCTTTTGCTTATTTGAGAGGAAAATCTTTTAGGTATTTTATGGCTTTCACAATTCTTAAGTGCATTGTTTTGTTGCTGTAATAGTTACCGGAGAGTGTGTGTGTGTGTTAAAATTATGTTTGTTAAAATATTACTTTGAGAACTTATTTAAATGTTGTTGTTGTTTTATTTTTAGTTTGTTTGTTGATGACAACGGCCACTTCAGTTTTATTATTGTTGCTATCGGCAGCCTCTGTTTCTGTATGCTTTTCCATAATTGGGAATAATCAGTCTGTTGTGTTGTCCACCCATTTTGCAAGATTTCTGGCAACAAGCTCCTTATTGATAAATATAACATTCTGAAATAGAGACAGTATAAATTATGATGTGTGTTACATTTGTTTCGCCAAATTTTGTATTCTCGATTTGTTTGTATTAATAATTAAGCATTAATGAAAACCAAATAAAAGTCACGAGCTATCAATTTTTTGCTTGTATTATAGATTGTGTAATATCTTATTCCATAAAACGTGTTTCAACATGTAATGTAAAGATTATATCGTGGAAGGCAAACGGCCCAAACGAAGAAGAAAAAAATAATGGACACAAAATTTTAGAATCGTGTGATCAAAGTAGTGATATAATTAAATTTAATATTTAAATCCAATAAGCCCTCCCCCTACTACCTGAACTGATTTTCCACAAATTCAACAGTGTCCTTCCCTGAGAGGAAAATTAATCCTATATCTGAATCTGAATATTAATGTCTTGTCGTACAAATACTTGTGTCAAATTTAGCTGAGACCGGACAAAAGATTGCAATCCATACTTGGATCGCTAGAAGGTAGATACCGACAGGCGGGCTAAATCGATTCAGAACGTCATTCTAAACTACGTTCTTCATTTATTGTGTTACAATTACATTAGGTGGCTTCTTTTCTTATAGCCGGCATAATATAAACATTAATAAAGGGTTAATTTTGTACCCAAAATAAAGAAATATCCCAGTTCAAATCAAATGTAGATTAATTAATGTATTTTACAATTTTGCACGAAATTAGGTTTTTGGATAGTAAACACAAGTTATTCAGATCTTTGGAAGCTTTAGGATATAAATATTAAGTGTTAGTAAATGTAAAATATGTAAAGTCATCTTTGTTTTTCAAATGTATGTTTGTCATAAATATGAATAAATATACAAAGAAGTACTAAGAAAATCGTTTAAACTGTCATTCATAACTCGACAAAAGTTAAAAATCATAAATCCGTCCATTAATGGTGAAGGTTACAACGATATGCATTTTCGTAAAGTCAGTTGGAATAAATAGATTTCCAACTATAAATTTAGTGTATGTTTTTAACCAACGATTTTGTAATTACATTACCAAATTAAAACAGTGTTTTAATTGGACCGAATGTATTGATTTCAACCGTTCGCTATAGAGCGCAATAGAGTCTTGTTGTAATGTCTCAGTCAGTTATAATAAAAGTAGCATTTGATAGAAACCTTGTGCGACTCCTTATAAGACATTGATTTCATATTAATTGTAAACTCTATTATTGCAATTACAAATTTGACTTGAAATTCAAAGCGAATATTTAAAAGGCTGGAAAGTGTCAAGAACCTATTATTCAAATTCGAAATATATGTATACTTTCGATTCAAATAAAAGGCCTATAGTCACCGCAAAATGTTTGTTTGTTTGTTCGTACAAAGCCTTCAACTATTATCGGAAAACCAATACTCCTTCAAAATGGTGGTCGGTTGAAGAAGCATCCGTTTTCCACCAATTTAAGTTCTGTAAAAGAAAATCTCATATATTTATATACATTACCAGCGTGCTAAGCTAGCAAACCACACACGAAAGTGTGTCACTCTCATATCTGTCATGTTTTGGAGGCTACCCCTTTCTTCATTCATTCTTTCTTTCTTTCTTATGGTGAACCACAATATAAGAATTAATTGCAGTGTTTGTTTATCCGTTTTTGGATATTCATTTACAATACATCACTATGCAAAATTTAATCCTCATTTATTTGTCGACGATGAGGATTGTGTAATAAATTATGCATTTCAGTATTTCATTTATCAACTCTTCAAGTAAAAGAGCAGAATACTCACATTGGGACCTAAACAAGCAAACAAATATATTTCTGGTATATTATGCGAATTGTAACCAGCAACTTGCGCTTGTAAAACAATGCCTTTGGTTAATCTACATAAAATATCAGCAGATTCTGGTGACCAGCAGGAGTCTGAAAAAAATATAAAGAAAATTGAATTATTAGAGTGGTGGTGGTTTATGGCATCAAAATTACACTACTATATGCAACAGTGGAATATTAATGTATACGAATCTGGCTTTAAGAACTGACATTAATTAAAAAGTGCTTTGGCATTATTATTATCATATTATTTAATCGTGTGATTTGTTCCAGCAAGATTCGCAGCAAAATAACGAAGTTATAAACAAGAATCTTGGTACTTTTAGTTTCATATCCAGAATTTATTTAGAGAAAAAATATCAAACCCAACTATTGTTTCTAATATACGCAGATAAGTTCTTGATTTAGTTTATCCAATAAACAACTAGTTAATTCGGTAGCAATATGAAATTTTAATTTAATAATAATAATTTAATAATTTTACTCAAGCTTTGGGTAACTTCTACGAAGATATCAGAATTGGAGTTGCAATCTAATCCATTTTCAAAAGAAAGACAAGGTTTGTATAATGTACTTTTATTGAATAGTCGGATGGATGAATGGACGAACTGGCTCAAACTGGTTAAAGTCATGTGAAGGATTTGGTCCAAAGATTCCAAGAGTATAAAACTACTTATTCTACACCATTTTTGAAATTGAGAAATGTAAATTGAAATTGATAAAATACAAATAGAAAATCAGAAATGGATGTATTTAGAAAGTGAGAAAAATACATGTTGAAAATTAGAAATGTAAATTGAAATTCAGAAAATGCAATTTTAAATTGAGAAATGAAATTTGAAATAGAGAAAATGCAAATTGAAATTAAGAAATTAAATTGAAATTGAGAAAATGAAAATTGAAATTGAAATTCAGAAATGAAAATTGAAATTGAGAATCAACAATTTGATATTTAATGAAATTAATTTGTATTTTCTCATTTTCAATCTCATTTCAAATTGGGAAATAAAATTTGAAATAGAGAAAATGGAAATTGAAATTCAGAAATTAAATTGAAATTGAGAAAATGAAAATTGAAATTCAGAAATGAAAATTGAAATTGAGAATTAACAATTTGATATTTAAATTGAAATTAATTTGTATTTTCTCATTTTCAATCTCACTTCGAATTGAGATATGAAATTTGAAATAGAGAAAATGGAAATTGAAATACAGAAATTAAATTGAAATCATTTTCAATTGTTTATATCTCAATATCAAATTGGATAATCTCAATTTCAATTCATATTTTCTCAATTTCAATTGAAAATGGTGTAGAAGCAAAACGTATACATGTCATAAGTATACGGGGAAGAACAAAGTGCTCAAAGGCTTTCAACACAAAACAAAATTCCTTAAAAATCTTATAATTTAGTAGATGTCAGGTTCGCCAGGCTAACACACATACATTTGAGTAAAATCGGAATTGTTGGTGGTAAAACTGTTGTGCTGCTTATTGCAACAAGGCTGAATTGAATCCTAAAACGTATAACGTTCGGCGGAATGACTCATAAAGTATTTTATACAACACATCCATCTATCAGCCCATGTACACGAGGCAACATGCAACTAATATTTTGTGCAGGTATCAAATGTATAGTAGAACAAACGGTCAAAGGGTCATGGTTAGCATTCTAAGAGAACCGCATATAAAAGTTATAATTTTATAAGTGAAATTATAGGGATGTCTTTGAGTGTCTGTGAGAGTTTACCAACGATCCTAATGCACAATTTTTAATGCCAGATTCGTGCGTTTTGTATAAAAAATTACAAATATTATTCCACTTCTCAAAGCATATTATGTATCGTAACTTACCTATTGGCTCTATATTTGAGAGTATACATTCGGTGGCTTGGAATGGTACACCCATAAAATCAGAACGTATTTGTCTTAATTCATTTAAATGTACATCCATGTAACCTCCGAAATCCAAAAATTTAACTACGCAACGTTCTGCATCTTCTTCATCACCATTGACAATTTGTACCCGATACCAAATGCCGTTAACCGACATAACGCACACGGCGTTCAACTCAATGCCTGGCAATAGGGGAGCATCTGACGTAGAATAGCTTTCGTATAGGCATTTTTGTAGAACAGCTAGCGAAGGATGTGTGGGATGTAGGGGGTGTTGTATAAATACATGGGCACCCGAAATAATAGCACTTACAACTACATCGTTATTGATACCTTCAATTAAATTAAGCTGCAATTGTAGAAAGGAGACAAACGTTATGTTACGTTACGACATGCTTGTCCGGTATGTGTGTGTACGAGTATATTTACCTGAAGACTAAGCAGACTTTCTGTTGATAAAGGAACTACAGACTGTGGAAGTGCAAAATGTATTCTTTGCATGGTTAGATTGGGATAACGCTTGGCCGGCAAACGCTGACGTATTAAAGCCAAAGCAGCCTGGATCTCACTTTCGGCACCATCAATAGCGCATACTCGCAATTTGTCAGGGTACACCTTTTTGCGCAACACAACTGTGGCGTTTGTTTTTAATTTGATTTGATTGATGTATGAACGTTTGCGGCCATATAACTGACCCACCAGACTATTGGGCAAAAAGAATTCATATGTGGTTTTGGCGCGTGTCGCCTCAGATCTGGGTAAACTTGAACCTTTGCCCGAATCACCGGACTGAACGCTGCATAAACTCAAGGAAGGACTGGCGGCATCCACATTACGTTTGTCAGTGACATTTGTTTTGTCACTTTCAACTGTTGCTTTCTTAGCATCTGTAGCATTTGTATTGGAAACGTTCTCTGATGTGTTTTCGCTCACTTCAGCTGAATCTTTTTCTTCCAGGTCTTTATCTAAGTTATTGTTTTCTTCACAATCTTTGGTATATTTGCTTTCCAAAAATGAGTTTTCCGGTGATATCTTGGGTGTGGTTGTCGCCATTATTACAACGGGTTTGTCCTTCTTAATGTCAACATTACGGGAATAGAATGACGTGCGGTTATTAATGGAATCTGGTAGGTCAACAGGTGAGGAAAGATTTTCAAAATCTTCTTCTATAGACCGCAATAGTTTATGTTCGGCATCTTGTATTTTTGTTTTCAAAACTTCCGAGTCAATCTGTTGCTGTGTCTGTTTGACTGGTGATGTGCCACGACCATTTTGTACGATTTTTATTGGTGCCGATTTGCCAAATAGTCGATTTGCCGGATTGTCATCATCAGTCGGTAGAGTGCCATTTATGTTCATGGACTTTGTTGGTGTGGGTGAAGGTTTTGCTTTATTATTACTGCTTGCTGTGGTTTTTGTGATTAGATCTTCAGTGACCTCTGTGGTCTGCATTAGGTCCTTTTCGCCGCCACTACCATTTTTCGTGTCGTTCTCTAAACGATTTTTATTTCGACGCCGGAACCAAAATACGCCAAGAATAAATGCTACACCAGGCAGTGACAAATATAAAAGTGGGCGACCAGATACCATTTTCGCTGAATGTTGAAGAATCTAAAAGTTAAAGAATGGGTATATGTTTAAGTAGGATGCAAAAATTGTGACCAAACTACGAAAAATAAGATCAAACAAACATGCATAGAAATAAATACGATGTTGCATATGTGGTGATATCTTCAAAATTAACTATTAACTTATCTATAGTATTTGCTTTTCAAATATGTATTTTATCACTATCGGCATTTTGTTTGTTTAGTTCAGAAATAATGAAATTAGTTTAAAAAAAAGAATCTTGGCAGATTCGAAATGATCGTCTGACACACGTCAGCATCCAAATGAAATGCTTTGCATAAATTTGTTTGTTATTGTTTCTATTTCTTGGGCACAAAAATGCTCTCAAACAAGAATACAAAATTCAAGTTCAATCATATCTAATGATAAAGAACGATTAAATAAGTAAAAAACGTTAAAATGATTTAAATTTAAATGCAAAATAAAGAATATGTACCAATATTATACAACCCAAAATCCACTTCACGTTTTCTCCGATAAGTAAATGTCCAATAATGCGACCAATAAGTAATTCTAAGACAAGAATACAAGTTTATATTTACTGCCCGACCAATGCTGGCCACATATGAGATAAACCGCTGATTTGAGAATAACCAGCAGCAGAATGACATGCCGAACGAAAATCTATGCAAACAAAAACTTAAGCAGTGATTTGCGAATGAAAAGTTAGAAGATAGTGAGTCCCTTTTTGATGCGAATGTGAGTGACTAGTCGGACAGAAAATTTGTACTGTACATATACTTTATATGTAAACATTCTATAATATAGAAAATGTTGTTGGCTTTCAAAAAATATCTATTTTTCAGTGATCCTCTCTCCAAGTACCTTACATATAGATCTATTTTCTAAGTGCAAAATTAAATTATAAATAACTATTTCCAAATACTACTTTATTTGTTTGGATAAAGGTCCAAAGATGAGTTCTAAATCAAAAGTTATTGCTTCCTCATACTTTAAGAGATGTCAACACATGGAGTAATCGAAACTCTTACAGGTAGACAATTATGACAACTGATTCGAAATTTTGGCTCCTATTTACTTTTAAAAATTTGCTAAACATCATTAAACAATCCACTTTATTTCCATGCGATGACGGAGGGAAATTATGTGTTGCATTTTATGGGCCGCAACAGAGTCTAATATACATATCGTTACTTAATTTAGAAAGGGTTTGTTTCCACGTTGCGTTGAAAATTAAAGTACTCGGCCTATCTGTTAGCTCTACTGAAATCAATATTACTTATACTCCTCTGTTCCCTCATTATAAATGAGGAAAGTAAATATGATAAACATATATTCTTCCGAAAAGTCTTCACATAATAAAAGAAAAACTAAAAAGCCCTGTCTAATATAACTTTTATTAATTATTTTAATTATTATTTGATAATTATTTGGATAATGGCATTTAATTTATTATTAATTTAATTTCTTTCAGTTTCGGATTTGATCTGAAAAAAATATAAAACGTGTGTTTATTTACAACAAAAATATTATATTCACATAAAAATGCTAATGGTCCAAAAAATCGCCGAAAATCAAATTTTCCTTCTCAACATAATAACACCATAATTTTTCGAAAAAAAAAAAAAAACTAATCTTCCGAATGAATCATACACATATGCCTGCGTACATAAATATATATGTATGAGAATTATATACATGTGCTTTTTATGCTTTCAAAAAATCAATCACCTTCAAATTAGTTATCACAACAAAAAGGATCACGTGCTTCTAAAAACAAATATCATACGGCACAAACAGACAAACTTTCAGATCATACCCGAACGAACGAACGAACGAGCAACAACAATGGATCTTTCACACAGCAACTAACTTCTAATATCGAAAGATCTTCATCCATCTATCTACACATGTGTACACCTAAGAAAATTACTTTTCTATCTGCGAGAATCATTGAGATGTTGTCGTGTAGCACAAAAAATAAAAACAAATACTTTTCTAAAGCCATTTAGTTTCACCACATATCCACCAACATAAAAATATACATTCTCAACATAACAGAGTAGTATTTTTAGATCATCTTAACTGAAAAAAATATTTACGCAGTTTTTTTCGCTAAATACACCGAATAGACCGATGATAACGAACGTATATATGTATATATATTTGTATGTATTTTGCATCTGATCTTATAACACTTCGAAACACATCTGTTGGACGTGGGGGAAAATAATGAACGCCAACAAACAACTGATAATACAGAGAGAAAGGTTATAAAACAATCATGCTTGAGAGTCTCATTAAATACAATTTTTTTATTCAAATCCGAAACAAACATAATTTCTTACGGCTGGCTTATCAACAGTTTATTTATTTATTTATTGAAAATGAAACACTTTGAGGGGGAGAGATAGATATTTCTCTTTTTATAAGCACTGCTAGTATAAAAATAAATTTTTCTTGTAAGGTATTTCTTTTATTTTTAGTTTTTAAGAAAACACACACAGAAAGATAATTGTCGTTGTATTATGAAATCATTACAAAATACTTTTCGACGGAAGCTAGTACAAATTTCTTCCAACTTGTTAACGGCGAAAAGTCTTTGCTTCGAGTAGTTCTATATGGTTTGTTATAGGAAGAGTTTCTTTCATTTGCAATCGTTTAGGAACTTTATTTTGTAAGTTGATAAAATCGTTAAATTTCCATTTCTAAAATAGTATTCGAAAATTTCTTATCGTTTCAAGAGTATACGCGACTATATTTCGTAATCGTTGTCGGCATACTAGAGGACTATCTTAATTATTTGTTAACCAAACATTAACTAAAAGAAAATACCGTATTTTCTTCTTGTTTCTTTTCTTCCTCTTTTTATTTTTTTTTTGTTTTTGCAGACCGATACTCTTCTCACAGCACTATCTCATCATCATGCGTTTCGCTCGTTTTTGCACTGTGAGTGTAAAATAAAAACAGAAAAGTTTGTTTTAGCGGTTTATTTGTTGTCGTTGTTGTTGCTTTTTTATATATTTGTAACAAAGTTTACAACGCAATAAATAGTTTTTTCGTCTATTACTTTCGGCTAGCTCGTGCAATTTTGTTTTCAATTGTTAAAATCATGTGTAGATATATATTTTTGAAGTATGTAATTTAATTGATTGATTTTGAATTGAAAACAAAATATTATGCAATTATAAATAAATGAACGATCCCCCACCCCAAATAGCCTGCAGATCAGAGAGAATAGAAATGTAACGATACGTGCCGCCAATAACCGCCTCACGTTAAGTAACAACAAAAGTAGAATATAAATAAAAATTTGCTCATTCCTACATTTTGTTAGTTTTCACGTAGACGTAGTATTATTTTCCATTTTTATTGGAGAATCGATCACTAATAAGTGAGTTAAATTTAAACACGGTAAATAGCCCTAGAAAGTACAGCTTACACAAGCGGTGGTGGGAAGTGAAACCGAAAATGCGAAAACGCTTATTAGAAGTGTAGGTTTAGTATTAAAGAAAGTTTTTTTATACTTTATTTGTTTGATATTGAATCTACTCCATATGAGCCTACTAATATGTATAGGATTCTTATAAAATAATAATTTGAAATGTTCTACGGCGCAGTAACGGCAGGTTGGATATTATTTTGTTCTGACAAGTGGTCACGCGATTGAGAGGTGTCATGAATATATCGCTATGTGGAATGGTCTACATATTTAACGGTTCATAGTTTACCAAGAGTTTAAGATAATTTATGTCGCGAGAACGTATTTAAGTATTGTAAATGTGTAACTGTGTAACGTTGAGTTATCGTGGATTATGAAGAGAGTTCAAGAGGGCATATTTCAACCTCGTGAAGTAGAGTGGTAACTCAAATAACCAATTCTTTTCCTATAGTTTTTTCGCGGTTTTAAAAGATATTAAGATGATGAAGTGAAGTGGAGTGTTAACTCTAGTGATCAATTTTTTTCCTATCGAATTTTACAGAAGAGAGGAGTGTTAGAAGAGTTAAAAATGCTTTTTGTTCCCTGAGGGCGCATTTCAGTCTCGTGGAGTAGAATGGTTGTATTTCAGATATAGTTTCGAGTTTGGTTTGGGTTAATTTGAGTTCTTTTGACTTCAATTTGTCTTCGACAAGTTAAGCAAAGAAAGTAATTTTGAAAAAAGTGCAAATCATTCTTTCTATATTAACCGAAATGAAACTGTTTAGTGTCCAGCCAATTTTTTTGATATTCCACGGGACAGTGTTATACGTGGCTGCCAAATTTCATGCGCCACAATCTCCTTTTTATTATTTTTTTATAATAATTAGGCATATTTTAAAAGGGTTTGGAGATATTGTACCAAAATATAAAAGTAGTTGGAAAATTCACAATTTTAAGGTTATTTTAGTTGCAAATATCTAAGAAAACATGTAATGCAATATTGGAATACAACAGCTCTTAAATATTCTTTTGTATTAAAGTACAGAGTAAAATTTTATTTTCCTTTCCAAACACTTGTTTTCCTGGAATTTTATTTATATGGAGCAAATAAGAGGCTAACTTAAAAAATATATAAAAATATAAAATTACGGAAATGATAAAACCTTCACATCAAAACACCACAGAATTACTGCTCTGTTAATGTATTTTGGATAATTAGTATAAGGAGCTGTGAGATTCTAATAAAAAATAATTTGCTATGGCCATCTCCAAAAAAATGCAATCGGACCACAATAATAGCTTTTAACTTTATTTTTCCCTTATTTCGATAACTTTTTTATTATGAAACTTGAAGTTAACTTGTTCTCTTTTATTTTTATTAAAAGCTGAAATGTTATAACGAAAATTACCAAATTTTTTTACTACGAGTGGAAATTTTTGTCGCGTCCGTATTTCTGCTGTACCTAATTAAAAAAATTTAAGAGATAATTCTCATATTTCATAAATCTACGAACAAAATATATCATCTGACCTTCATTTACATGTATATATGGAAAAACAAAGTTCTCAAAAAATCGCTGAACTTTGTATATTTCTATAAGACCTTCAAAAGTACTTGTTTTTTGTCGCGTCTGTTTCGATGTAAAATTATTTATAATTTTGTACTAAATCCTGCCGATATATTTTTAAAATGTAGTACTCTTTAAGCGCTTTGGAACACTAAAAAGGCTAACCGACTTTTTCAGTTTCTTTGGCGTAGTTTAACGCGAATATCGCGTCCGGGCCACTGGGAGATGCCCATATGGGTGAATGTCACAATTTTCATGTAAATACGGGCTCAAATGTTATCAGTGGTAGTGATTTGTATTAACGTATATTAAAATAAGAAATATAATTCGTCTGTAGAAAAGCACGCAAAGAGTTCATAGCTAACATATTTCTTATATACGTTTCATAGAATTCATGTAATAATTGAGTGATTTGATAAGTTACAGAAACAGACCCTTAAATACCTCATTTAGTTAAATGACTGGAGACATATTTTTTCATAAATCGAGAAATGCAATTTTCGAGTCAATAATGCAGAGTTATTCGCAATATAATGCTTCATTTTTTGTAAAAAAATAATATTAACCCATTACCGCCCTCTGTACCCATTTGAACAACAGTTTTTTCTGGGCGTTAATGGGTTAATATCTAATATACTACTGTAAGTACTACAAGAAAATGTGTCGATTTATGTAAGGCACTTTGTGAGTCAATTGAAAACTTTAACGTGTTTAAATTTTCTTTACTTATATCAGTCTTGAAGTGAGCGATATGTTGTCAGCGATTTAAATTTATCTAAAAGATAAATAACCACCGAAAAACTGGGCATAAGTGTCAAATGTGTTCAGATCTGAAAATGTTTCCCCACAAACAACGTGGTGTCCTTATGTCAACGAAGTGTACTATGTTTTCAATAGAAAGCCGTCCCCAAGTTTGTCAAAAAAGGTTTTGTTTGGAGTCATCAGAAATTTTCGTTCATTTGAAAGATAACACTTTTGCGTAACTTAACTACAACGTGAATCCAGCGGTCCCAGCTCATAAATTCATGTTTTCACATCATTTCAGTTATTCTAAAGGAGATTTCATACTTTTCTTTGGGACACACTGGATTAGAATATATTTTTTGGTGCCTCAGACAGTTTTGGCTGTTGCAGTACATGGCATGCTGCAAATCGGAAATCCCCACATGAACCGCATGGTGAAGAAAAAAAAAAAACAATTTTAAAGTTTACCCGTGCTTGTTTTTATGTTGTTGTATCGCCACTTTATAAACAGTTTTCATGCCTTATTCGAATTCGGATGAGTATTTGAATTTAAAATAAGCCTATAAAACACATGGTTTTTTACACAAGAAAATATTTGCTACAAATTTACTGAACCACACCACAGCACATTGTAATGTTTGCTTCTCGATAGCCAAAATAAAAGTCATTAGACAAAGAAACGGCATGAAACACGTTGTATTGTTTTTATTTTGTTTACAAAAACCCTCTCTCTCGCATACAACGAACGCTCTTTCTACGGCTACATCTTCTGTCCCTCTCTCAATAACTCAATACATATGGCCGACCGACCGACCAGACCATACGCTCCATGACATTAAGCCAATGCCAAAGATGTAAAGGAAAGAGAAACTGAAGGTTACCACAATAACAGCAGCAAAACCTTACATGTAATGTAAATTAAAAAGGGTGGTGGAAACTGAAACTAACGAAACATAAAGAAAATATAACACGAACATTGCTCCGAGACACATAAAATATGAGATCGAATAGCAAAAGCAACAAATGTGAGAACACCGCATGGCTGCAAACAAAATATGAAGATGATCTTCGAAAACGATGCGCAAAACATGTCTCTGTATTGCATATAATTAAGAAAACAAGATAGCCAGAAGCTATAGATGAAAAGTTGTTGTCTATTAGAAGACATACACCCTTGAGAAATCGACCAAACCTGAAGTAGTTTAAAAGCGGAAAACAAATGTATCTAGTTAAACAAATAAAACACCCAGCTGAGATTATGCATAACATACCCGGATAACTTAAGGCTTGATGGCAAGGGAAGGAGAACAAACATAATACATATGTATGTTGATGTCGACAGATGACATATTTAAAAAGCATTCACAAAAAAATTGTGCAATATTTCCATTTTCTGTATATGTATGTATCTTATACTATTCTCTGGCTGGTGACCACAAAAATATATATACATATATATAAACAAATGATTATTTTCGTCACAATGTTTGTATGGACTTTGTCCAAATTTGTTGAACTATTTGGAACAAATTACCACCACAGCATTCAAAACATTAAATAGAGAGATAACGCTTTTCGTAACAATTTATTACTAGACTAAAACGTCGTCAAATTGTTGACGAAATGGTGGTGGTGGCCAAATTTCTTTATTCTTTTAGTTCAACGAAAAACGAGGTGTTGGCACTATCGATTATGCTATGCTATACCCGAAACAAGCATACAACTAAAGAAGCTACAACGCACAAAAACTTATAAAACACATCACCCGCCAACTCCCCCTCGTAGTGCTAAACAACTAACCGTGTTGTCACATATCAGAGAACTCCTTTATATCAATTCTCCCATATACTACAATCAATTGCAACGAACACTTAAAACACATTACGAAATTCACTTAATAATCACAAAATTTTCTTTCAAAGTTCCTTTCTCTTTTTCGTATACACTTTTAATGCAAGAAATTAATGCGATTTTTTCTATTTTTTCACTGGAAATTTTTTGTGTATTTAGGTTATGTTTTGGTCGTCGTAATATTTCAGACACCAGCTTACCTTTGTTTTATCACAAAAAATAAAGTTTTTTCTATAAGTCCTTGTTCTTTAAATGTGTTTGCACAATTTTTAATAGTTTTCACTGATATTATTTTATTTTTTCACGGTATTTTCTGCATAAGTTTGTGGAATTAAACACGTGTCTTGAAAAGTAATCTTTTTCAATAACATGGCCGGCTCACATTAGTGATTGGTAAATCTATTTCATTTTGGTTGTATATCGTTTAAAAATTTAAAAACACGATTTTGTTTCTAATCGACTTTACATGAATGTAAATCGATTTTTTGGCTTTTTAATCTATACCATCCTCTATAAAGAGGAGTTTACACTTTAAGATGTATTAGCCGCTGGGGCTAATGAAGTATACATATCTCTTTATATACTGTGTTTAGTTGAAAATTTGCTACTCCTACTGCTATAATACAGCACGGTTCAGTTTAACGCAACCAAGTTTTGCAACACACTGAGTTGTGTGTAGCTTTATCTTGCATCTAACAGCGTGTTCTCATATGTGAATTTCTAAACGAAATCCGATGGGAAATCTTCGGTGTTCTGATATATATTGACCGGATTTTAAGAAAACAGAAATCTTGTTTGTTTATAGCCTTGTCACACTGCATGTGAAATCTAGCTGAAATGACATAAGGTCGATTTACAAATGTCAGATCCCATATAAATTTAACATGTGAAATCGACCTTATGTCATTTAATGTAGATTTCGCATGTAGTGTGACAAGGCTATTATAGTATTGCACTGCACACTGCATGAAATCAATTAGATTTCTTGTGAAATAGAGTTGCTGAAATCGACCCTTTCACACTGCAATTTTTTGACATTTGATCTATTTAGTTGGACAAACGATTGTTTGAAAACAAAGCAAAATGTCAACAATGGCCACAACAGCGGTAATTGAAAACTCTAATAAAGAAAAAATAAATTTAGTGCTAAAATGTGTGTTAATTTTTATTCGAATAATAAAAAAGAAACTGCAGTGCAGACTATCCGTCTGAAAATTAAAAAAAATATATATTTTTGCAGAGAAAACTGTAATACTATTATTATAGTTATGGTCCAGCCGTTCGCTATGGACCCCAGTACTTTCTTCCATCACTGAATCCATTCTGTTATAAAGAGTGATTTTTTTGAGGTTAGGATTTTCATGCATTAGTATTTGACAGATCACGTGGGATTTCAGACATGGTGTCAAAGAGAAAGATGCTCAGTATGCTTTGACATTTCATCATGAATAGACTTACTAACGAGCAACGCTTGCAAATCATTGAATTTTATTATCAAAATGCGTGCTCTGTTAAGAAAGTTCAGAAAGAAAGAAATTGTGTTCAGCGACGAAGCTCATTTTTGGCTCAATGGGTACGTAAATAGGCAGAATTGTCGATTTTGGAGTGAATATCAGCCAGAAGCATTGCAAGAGCTACCAATGCATCCAGAAAAAGTCACAGTTTGGTGCGGTTTATGGGCTGGTGGCATCATTGGACCGTACTTCTTCAAAGATGATGCGAATCGTAACGTAACTGTGAATGGTGAGCGCTACCGTGAGATGATATCCAACTTTTTTTTGCCCAAAATGGAAGAACTGAACTTGGTTGACATGTGGTTTCAACAAGATGGCGCTACATGCCACACAGCTCGCGATTCTATGGCCATTTTGAGGGAAAACTTCGGAGAACAATTCATCTCAAGAAATGGACCGGTAAGTTGGCCACCAAGATCATGCGATTTGACGCCTTTAGACTATTTTTTGTGGGGCTACGTCAAGTCTAAAGTCTACAGAAATAAGCCAGCAACTATTCCAGCTTTGGAAGACAACATTTCCGAAGAAATTCGGGCTTTTCCGGCCGAAATGCTCGAAAAAGTTGCCCAAAATTGGACTTTCCGAATGGACCACCTAAGACGCAGCCGCGGTCAACATTTAAATGAAATTATCTTCAAAAAGTAAATGTCATGGACCAATCTAACGTTTCAAATAAAGAACCGATGAGATTTTGCAAATTTTATGCGTTTTTTTTTTTAAAAAAAAGTTATCAAGCTCTTAAAAAATCATCGTATTATGGAATGGACTTTTGGCCTAATATTTCCATTTTGATGGTGATCCTCCTGATGGACCCATTGACCTTTTTCATCCCCAGAAGACAAAAAACTAAGTTCGTACCTTTACAATATGTGGACAAGAAATAATAAACCTATATTTATTATTACCTATATTTATTTAGTTTGTATGTCAGATGTGGAAAATACATAAAATTTTTTCTGAATTTCCTCTGTCATTATTTTATATATATGTCCGTTTCGCTTGTACGATCACTGGCTGTTTATATTGTCCTCCCATAGAGCTAACAGAACACACTACTGCTCTGGAGTCCATTTTGTTTTCTGCATATTTTATCCTGAAAGTCTTGTCATAGCCACACTGAATGCGAAATGACACAAAGTCGGTTTAGAAATGTTATAGCCTTGTCACACTGCATGCTATTTCAGCTAGATTTCGCATGCAGTGTGACAAGGCTATTAGACATAAGGTCGATTTTCAAATGTTAAATTTGTGTGGCATCTGACATTTGAAAATCGAACTTATGTCATTTAAACTAGATTTCGGATGCAGTGTGACAAGGCTATTACGTCATTTCAGCTAGATTTCGCATGCAGTGTGACAAGGCTATATTTTATATTTATATTTTCGATTGCTGAAGCAACGTAGCGTTGTTCATCATACAAAATTTCAAATATAATAAAGTTGAACTGCTTTTTGCCAGAAATGTTTTGTTGTGTGTGCTCAAACGATTAACCGTGCTACACAACAATAGGCCTGTTCGATTGGGCTTACAAACTTACAATTAGGAGACTTGATAAGGTGGCAACGTTGCTACCTATTGTTTTTCAAAGATAATGGAAATACATAGATAAAATTGCTGTAGTTGCAGCCATGACCACTAGGTGGCGAATGTGTAAAAACTACATTATATTTCCCTCAAAGTACATTCTAATTCACTCAATTTCGTACTCTCTTTCGCTTATAATACTGAAAATTTAAAGAAAACAAATGAAGTAAAAGTTAATGCCAATGATTTTTGTGGCTTTACCACACTTCAGTTTATTAAATTTGCTTTTATTTTCTATTTATTGCAGTTTTTAGAAAAAAGGGAAATTTTCTCTCCAAAAAAATGTCCAGTTTTCGTAAGCGAAACGTCCACAAACAAATTACACGGACCATTCCACAAACAGGACAAGTGATAACATCATGTGACAATAGTTTGCCCATTGGCTCAATATGTTTGATCGAAGAAGACAAATTTGTGGTCACCTACTCCAAAGTGCTGGCCAATATTTTATGGCCGAGGGTATTTTATCAAAGCAAACGGTCTTATAATTCTAATCGTCGAAATTCACTTTGACAAATTTATAGAAACCTTTGCTCAAATACGTATTTTTGCAACTATGTGCTACAAAATTCATGAAATTGGCAACTTACTTATTCATATTTACACCATTATCCACCTAACTAATTAATTTCAACTAAGAAACTTGTGTAAATGCTACAAACTTCTAAATTGGGAAAAGAACATGTGTAATTTACACATGTACGAGGGAAATTTAGCATTTACTTGTATGACTGCTGTCAACTGAAGTTTTTTTCTGCGTGTAGTATGAGCTTATTTATAGCCTCGTCACACTGCATACGAAATCTAGCTGGAATGGCATAATAGCATTGCCACACTGCATGCGAAATCTAGCTGGAATGACAAGGTCAATTTTCAAATGTCACATTTGTATGAGATCTGATATTTGTAAATGTCATTTCAGCTATATTTCGCAGCAGTGTGTGGCAGTATCATGCAAATCTGGTGAACTATTTTTTTGTGTTCCGCAAAATCTAAAATGCGTACTCTGGAGTCGTCTTACAAAACCGAAACTTTGTGCAAAGTTGCGTTTTCCATAAATATTAATTTTCCTTTCTACTTGCCTTCGCCACTGGAGCACCACCTTATCTCAGAATTAAGAAAAACAATAAAATCGAAACAGGAAAATTCTTCGAGTTTTTGATCATCACTTATACCACCAACTTTGAAAGTTCTATATATACTCTCAAATGTAAACAAACAATAAACAACAAAAATCAAAAAAAAAAAAAAATAACGGCAACAGTTAAAGATTGTTTTCATAAATAAATTATATTTAGCGAGCAAACAATTGCCAGAATTAAATTTCGTACAGAGACAACGAAAACAAAAATAAGAAAATCTCCACTGCAGGGGTGTTCATACGCTGTAAACTAAATAAATGTAAAAATTTCGTTTCTTTTTTCATTTCTAGGTGCGTAGTAGCAAACGAAAACTTCATAATAGCCTTTTCAGACTGTATGTAAAATCGAGCGGAAATGACATAAGGTCGATTTAAAAATGTCAGATCCCATACATATAAGTCGATCTTGAGCTGAAATCGTTTGATTTCGAATACAGTCTTCGAGTTCTGCTTGAAATGACATAAGGTCTATTTTCAAATTTGTATGGGATCAGACATTTATAAATCGATTTCTAATGGAAACGAAATTTTTGTGAGAGGTGCATAGCAGCCTTTAACGGTGCATCCTAAACAAAGTCCACTGTGACAACTGGAATTGAAATACCACTGACTTTATGTGTATGCCAATTTAAGTGGAGTTTAAAAGATAAAACTGTTAGTAATGTGTAAAGGAGCTACTTTATACAGGAAATAAGTAATATACGTAATACATAAGTCACAGCGCTCTTGGTTTTGTCACACGCCACACGGAACGCATTCGATTAGATTGCATTGGAAAACATTTGCCACAGGAACCAAAACACAAGTTTGTAAACACGCCTCAATAAAAATGGCTGCCAAACAAATTGTGTAAAAACGCCCAGAAAAATGGCTAGCTGTCAAACTGCCTTGTCAAAGCTCTTTCCGCCTTTTGACAATTGCTAAGGTAGGTGAACGATTGAAAAAAGTGAAGAATAATGCTAAATATTTTCAACATCATTTGGATAAAAGCAAAAATGAATGTACAGTAAATTGTTATATACGATGAATAATATTAAATCTGTTTTGTTTTGTGAAATATTGGCTAACTACAATTATTTATTTTGATTTACAGGCAAAATGGCAGTACGCTACGAACTCTGTGTCGGTCTCAACAAGGGCCACAAGACCACCAAAATAAAGAATGTTAAATACACTGGTACCAAGAAAGTCAAAGGCTTGCGTGGTGCCCGCTTGAAGAACGTAAGTATTTTAAGTAAAGTGAAAAACATTAATGTAAACAATAGAGTGTTCCCATATTTTCACTGGTAACACTATTCCAATGATGATCACTTAAACCATTCACAGACATCCACATAATAATTGTTTACACAGAGGAACTGGTCCAATATTCTTTTGGGTTTTGTGATACTGAAACAATTTGTTGTGGTAAACTGGTTAAAAAATTGGCACTGAGTTTAATAGTTTGTTTACATGCATGTATTCATAGTTATATTTCAGACTTGATTTTGTTTTTGGTTTATATCAATTTCACTCTGTTCATTTCAGATTCAAACCCGCCACACCAAATTCATGCGTGATTTGGTACGTGAAGTTGTTGGTCATGCTCCCTATGAGAAGAGAACCATGGAATTGTTGAAGGTGTCTAAGGATAAGCGTGCTTTGAAATTCTTGAAACGCCGCTTGGGCACACACATCCGTGCCAAGAGGAAGCGTGAAGAATTGTCCAACATTCTCACTCAAATGAGGAAGGCTCAAACCCACGCCAAGTAAATGGAGCGTGTAGTGAACTTAGTTTCATTCTATTGTGTGTTTAGTGTATTTTTGACACTATTCTTGCTTTTTACTCTGACATAGTGATAATGGTAAACAAAATAAAAACGGAAACAAACAAAAATTAATGTAATTTGTTGCTTATTCAATGGATGAGTTTTCGAAGTGTCCATCGCAGAACTAACAGCTGTGATGTATTATGGCGACTACAACTGCTCGTAAGGAATACATTTTAAATCATGCACGTAATTAAAATTACAGATCTGAGATAGGCTTTTAATGCGACGAACAGCTTTAACTAGCAAATAGCCTATTGACATCTGATCGTTTTTCTAAGATAGTCATTCGTTCAAAAAAAAAAAAAAACAAGATTTAAAGACTACCAATGCTTATTAAAAAATAAATCAATGCAACTTGTAGTTTTAAAGAATAATGTCAAACATAGAGTAAGTGTCCCGAAGTTCAGCATGTCCCAGTTGTCGGCATTTTAGAATTCCAACGTAAATAAATAACAGCGATTGTTAAATATTTATATAAAATGAAGTTTGTGTTGCAAATATAGTCGGCTCCCTTTATCTAATGATTCAATGGGGTGAGATGAGTATGTGTAGTATGCCGACTACTGGCAAATCCCTTGAATTTTACAAAATATGTTAATCAAATTAATTGTTTATTTTTGTTTAAACTGTTTATTAAATCTAAAACAATAGCCTCTATTGAAGTAAAATGTATATTCAATAGCATATTCAAATTCTTAAGGACATAATTTACAAAACAAAAAATTTAAAGTGCCGACTATTGGAACACTCACCCTATATAGAAATCAATGACAATTTGTTGACACAGTACAGGGGGCTAGTGCTTCGATTACACTGATGACTGTTTTTAGTGCTTATTGAAATAAGCAGAATCTTTTACTGTGAAATGCAAGAAGTCATAGTAGCTTTGTAAACTTAAGGGGTTTATTGTTTGAAAAGATAAGATTGATTATATCCATTATTTAATAGGGAGTAGTGTGCTGGAATGTAAAATGTTATCTTGTATGATCTCAACATTGTAGAAAACTCCAACGCCTCTTACTTCAATCGCAATTGTTATTTTTCATTAGAATTTTTGTCAAATCTAATTTCGTTAAGTAATTTAATGTCATCGATTCTAATAATTAGGAAATATAAAAGAAAAACTAACATAATTTTGAAATGATAGTTCCTATTGAACCGGTAAAATAAGTCGACCAGACTCTTATGGTTCTTCAAATAAAAATTATTTATAAAGCCACTATAAACGATATTCGTTTAGAAAATCTAGCTAATTTTATGATTTATAAAATTTCAATAATAATTTTAAGTCATTGGACTAAGTGAGATTTTGGATTTTCTGATATTAACTATTGCTTACAATCAGATTGTGACGAAAAAATCTATATTATCTTTGGTCCAATCACAATAACATATTAGAATTAATAAATTTTTCTAATTCACAAACAAATGTATGATGGTGTGACGTGTATTCGAAGATCATTATACACTTCAACATTTTGGATATTTGGTCACGTCGGAAGCCAGTGTCAAGCTTTGATTAAGTTGATCAAATCCAAAGGAAGGAAGAAAGCATATTTATTTTAAGATAATCGAAATCTTTGTAATTCATAACAGGTATGACCCAACTTACCTGTAGTGGCGTTATTAGGCCAACTAAACCTAAACCTCAAAAAAATCAGATAATGCTGATAGAAATCAGCATTGTAAGAGATAGGACATTTTTCTTTCATTAATTTCAGCAGCAATGGATGATATAGGACATAGCATTATACTGATAACTCTGTATTTTAATTTAATTTTTGCATATGAATGAGGAAGTCGAAATTTTCATCAAATCTGGATAAATCCAAATAGACATTCTCATTAGTAAGGCAATAACATATGTTCACCTCCCAAAAAGGCCCACCAAAAAAATTAGACCACACTAATAGCTTCATTTTTCCTTAAGTAACTTGAAATTGACTTGTTTTGTTTTTGTTTTCATTAAAAGTTGAAGTGTTATAATGAAATTCATTACTATATATTATTACATGTTACAAGGTCACCAGAACAAAAACAAATTAATCAACGACAAAATACAGGCAATTTTTTGAATAATAAGCATTACAGAGCCAAAGCAAAATATGTGGGATTTGAGTTTCGATTACCATCGAATGAAAAAGTATGAAGTACCTGGGTTATTGACTTCATTTGATATAAATAAGCCAAGGTTATTTACATACAATGAATACTATTTTTCAAATAAACAGTCAACAAATTGTGGTGGGTTCGCAATTTTGCTTTTTATTGTCATTTATATCGCTCATATATCGGAATATATGTCAAAGTATATTTGAGCTTAACTCAGAAAACTTGGATTGAGGCATTTTTCATTTTTATATTCCGAATATCATACATATGTAAAAATGATCAGATATTTGCTACATATGTTTGCTATCTATCGCAACAAAGAGAAGATGATAATTAAAAACAAAGAAATGTGCTAAAAATATCAAATTCTGCTTCAATACAATATAGTTTGTAGAAATGAACTAAATATTTCCATATATACAGTATGTCAAGAATGACTTCACACATACAAAATAAATCAAATATTTCATCCTTTCTGGCAATAAAATATATGTTTTTTATTTATCACATATATTTTTTTGATTTATTATGATTATATACATTATTTAGTTAGGGTTATTAAAAAAATAAAGCAAATTCCATGCAAAAAACTAAACGTACAACAAAAACAAATATTTCTCCAGTTTGGCAGTGTCAAGAAACTCTTTTCACAAATGTATTTTATTAAATCTAATAAGTCTTTACGCTAATTTTTTACAAAGTTAGTATTTGGTATGACCCCCCTTTGCATCCACAACGCATTGTAATCGTTTTTTCATGGAATGGATCAACTTTTGCATGCCATAATTGCGGTATCTCTTGCCATTCGCCTAATATAGCTGCTTTGAGTGCTGTCTTGTTTTTGGGTTGGCGTTTGGCGACATTTTTCTTCAAATGGACCCACAAATTTTCAATAGGGTTTAGGTCAGGACTTTGAGGTGGCGTATCTATAACTTTTCCGCAATTATAGAGAAGCCACATCCGCACCATATGTGACTTATGCTTAGGGTCGTTATCCTGATAAAATTTGAATTGTGGTTTGTTTTCTCTGATGAAGCCAAATTTCCTCGCGCGGCTTACCAAATTGGTTCTAAATATTTCTGAGCGTCCATGGTGGTTTCTATAAAGGTTAAGTCTCCGATTTCTTTGCTTGAGATGCACCCCCAAAACATAACTGACATTTTTCCAAATTTAACAGTTGGAATGATGTTTCGGTTTAACGGCTTTCGCCATACTCTAGACGGTCCATCGTTGTAATACAACATCATTTTCGTCTCGTCGCAAAATATGACGTCATCCCAATAGTCACTCTTTCGGGAAATATTCATCACAGCGAAAGAAAAGCGCTTTTCTACATTAACTAAAGAAAGAGGAGGTTTTTTTCTTGCTGATCTTGATGAATATTTGTTCTTCAGTATGGCCTGTCGAACTATTTCATGAGAAACAATTACTCCACACTCTTCCTCGAGCTCCCTTGCAAGGGTTCTGGTCGAAATTTTGGGGTTTCGATTAATTTTCCTAATCATTAGGCGTTCCGCACGTTTAGTTATTTTGGGCTTAGGACCTCCTTCACGCTTTGGCTCCAATCTACCGTCATTTTCAGCCCGATTTAGTACATTATAAATTGTCTTTCGTGTTACTGAAAACATGTCCGATAATTCTATTGCATTTTTTCCCAATTCGTGGTTATAGTAAATCAGCTGAATTACATCTAACGACAATATTTTGCCTGGCAATTTTAAAACATAATATTTGACGAATTGATGTCCGTACAACATAAACTGACTGCCACAATCAGTGACAAAAGCAATGCAAATCATAAAAAATTGTCAATCACAAATAACTGTCAAAAATTTAAAAAAATGCGAGTTGTGAAAAGAGTTTATTGACACTAATAAAAATGACTATAAGATGTTCTTGTCTTAATTTTTGTTTATTACAACATGATTTTTCTTTTTTTTTGGCCATACCCTTGCAAATGCTATACGTAATCACAATATATAAAATAGAAACAAGCTAAAAACCAAAACGTGACCTTTTCATAAAAATTAACTGAATTAAAACTGATTCTTGACATACTATATATATGAATTCCCCACATCTCGGATGTCTGTCCAAGTCATGTTTCCTTTCTTCCTCTAGAGAGCCCTCCTTCAATGTTACCTCGAATTATATTTTGTAGTAATTTATATTTCTGGTTTCTCATGATATGTCCCAACTATGCTGTTTTTCTTCTTTTTATTGATGGTGCAAAAAATACTGAATTTTAAGGTCACAGCGATAAATTCACATTTCAAAGGTCTAGATCTACGACTTTTATTGTCAGTGCAGAAACTATTAACATTATTTACTATTTCATATCCTACACCAACTCAATTGTGGCAACATAATTCATATGGACCAACTCGTAAACTAAAGTTATTATTAATTTTTCCATTGACTTCGTGTTTGTAATTGGAAATGAAAAATTCATAATAAATTTAATTTATGAATGGTGCTTTATAAATAGCGCTTTATGCAAGTAAATTCATATTTAAGTATCGCAGATACTATGTATGTAAGTATTTTTCGATATATGATGTAAGTCTTTTCATCTTTAAAGACCCGTCCACAAAACTGTTTTAAATTGCCTGGTTCAGCATAAAAGAGTTATCGACGAAAAAACATCTATATTTATGAATAGTCATAATATTCCTATGTGGACAAATATTTGATTCTGTTCGTGACCTTCTCTATAGATTTTAACGAAATTTTGAATGTTGAACATATCAATGATCATTTTTTATTATTTACTTATCCTGGATATGTATTCTGTGTCGCTTTTCTATATACAAACGTTGTCTGCATTGCCTCAAAAAATAAAAATGTAACAAAACAAAGATGCATTTAATTCGTACGAATGCGAATAATGCTTTTTAAATTTAATTTAATCATTGCCCACACGTCCCAATACACTATATTAGAAAATCTATATATTATCTATAAAAACAGACCATAATTATTGAAGTGTCACGAGTTTCATTGGAACTTGATTCTGACCAAGGCGTGTTTATATAAGGTGATGCAGCATAGCGAAACCAAATTCGGCCACAATAAAATACAAGTAATTTTTTCAATTGCGAGCCATACTGTCAAAACAAAATAAATGGGATTTGGCAATTTCTGCCTTCATCTGGTATAAATACGCCTTGATTGTGACCTAACGATCTACTACAATTTACCTACGAAATTGAGTAAAAGTGAATTTCATTTTGTATTTTAGATGTCCTCAATTTGTTTTCTCTTTTCAATATTGCAAAAGCTACTTTAGTTCAAAAGAGTCCTGCAGAAAAATAAACATTTTCACTACCGAGATTTCGAAATGGATAAACCAAAGTATATGTGTGTATGTTATTTTACAAAATTTGTAGAATTAATTCTTGAATAATAGAAAGTTAAATGAAATAATGAACTTATCTAGGAATAGAATAATGTTTTCATGCAATATTTTAAAGCTTTTGCCTTAAACCACCCGAGCTTTTTAATGTTTCTTTTTGTATAAATTAATTTCTGACATCATGAACAGAATTTGTATAGCTTTATTGTTGTTCCTTTTGTATCCTTCAACCACCACGAAAGCCAATTCAGAATGTCTGTGGTCCAAATTTGATAATTAAACACAATGGGAATCGCCAGCGACCGCAACCGACACAGCCTTTTCATTCACACTGACAGCACTTGAATGTTTACGCATGAACATGGAACCTGATCCCATTTCTCTGAAGAGTTTTCAGGAGGTAAAAAATTGCTTTATTTATGGCCATTTTTTTCTGTCGGAGATCACCTCATAGTTAGGTTTATACCACTGAGGACACATGAAAAATCAATGTAAAACCATGTATTGACAGTGGTTTCAATATCTTGAGAATAGTCTGAACAGATATAAATAAACTGACTATGAAATGATTTCTGACAGGTTAGTAACTGATAAAACTTATTTTTCATCAGAATTTGTACCGTTTTTAAATCTTCCTGTATGAACGACCCTTATACACGCAGAAAAAAACTTGTCACCTTATCAAGTATCTTAATTATAAGCCCAATCGAACAGTCCTAAAGATGACAGAAGTCGTACAAGTAAATGCTAAATTTCCGTCGTACATGTGTAAATTACACACATGCTTCTTTTGTATTTACCTTAAAATATTTCACCACGTTCTTTTTCCCAATTTAGAAATTTATAGCTTTTACATTACATTTATAGCTTTGTTAAAATTAATTAGTTAGTTGGATAATGGTGTAAGTGTGAATATTTAAGTTGCCAATTTCATGAACAGATAACATAACAGATACTTGCAAAAATATACAACAGGAATACAAAACAAAGGGGACTTTATTCGAATAAATAATAAGGTGTGTGTTTTCTGGCTTTTAAAAAGTTTTCTCTTTAGATGCTGAACACGAAACTTCCAATAAGCAATATGGTCAAATTTGTATGTTTTTTTCACAAAGTCGACAAAATTATATCGCTTGTAAGAGCAGTCACGCGTTCGTGAAATGTGACATGGTTCCCCTCGTCCCATCTAAAATTTTAAAAGAAACTATTGATCGGTGTGTTTGTACTTGCGTCTGTGACATCTTTTTAATATTTGTTTGTATACTATTAATGTTGTAGTGGAATATTCTTTTAATCTCTTCTTTGATAAGCCTACCGTTTTTAATGTAAGCCTTCAATACCTTTTAGTGAATATATTAAATAAATACGTTTTAGATTTTGATTAAAGACATCAGCGTTTTTATTTGAAAGGGAAATAGAATACTAACTAAATGATTTTTGGTCATTTAATTTACTCAATTTAGTAAAAAACATTAAAATTGCATAATATATGTATTGTAAAAATGCAAATTGTTTAATATAATAGCCCTGTCGTACTGCACTGCGAAATCTAGTTTAAATGACATAATGTAAAAATTGTATGGTATCCGACATTTGTAAATCGACCTTATGTCATTTAAGCTAGATTTGGCATGCAGTGTGGCAAAGCTATAAGAGAACAAAGTGTTTTGAAATACAGCCAAAACGTACAAGGTAATTTTACACACGTTTTATTGTATAACTGGCAGTAGTTTTTTGGTACCAAATCATGGCACAATAATAGAGGTAGAAGCAATTGCCCAACAACAAATAAAATTCAGATACAACCATGTGTATTTTACCATTTTGATTGTCAATTCACATTCATATAATCAGGGCCGTGGGTAGGATTTTGACCTGGGGGGATGGTTTTCAACTAATCTTACAAAAAGTAAAGGTTTAAAAGTACATTTCAGACAAATTATTTAAAAAGTATTTACAAATTCTTAATTTTATAGCTATTAAAGTATAAAAAGATTGTAAAAATATTTATTCGAAACACCCCCCGCCCTTTTCACATGAACCTGCAAGTATAAATTTGACTATCAAAATGTTGATATGAAAGAAATTTAATCAGCTGTTCGACCGACACTATCTTATTATTGTGCCAAATTACCAAAGGGTTCTTACCCAAGGGTATTGTACACTTGAATGATTTCTCACATGTTTTTCTTTGCGTGTAGAATCAAATATTAAGTTGTACACAAAATCTTCATGTGTAAACACCTCTTATAACAAATGCAAACCCTGTCCGATTCGCTAATCCCATGTTTTCACATAACAACTCCGTCTCCTTATCTTCAATCATATGACACAATACAACTCTGTTCTATTTGGTAAACAAAATGAGCGCGGTGGAGTGGAAACCTAGCGGAAAGTAGTCATTTGCGTAGAAAACAGAGCACTGCTCGCTCCGAAAAGAAAACTGAAAACTGAATAGAACAATACGGAAAAATAAAATATCCTTGAGTGCCAACCGATAGAACCATGAGTAACAAAAAACGGAAAATAGCCTTGCCTATGATACCTTGCAGCTGGATTGGTTGTACAATGATGTGTACCAACGATTGGGAATTGAATGGACACATCGAATCACATTTAGAGACATTAAAGCCGCATACAAGTGGTAAATATAACTGTGTTTGGGGAGCATGTTCTTTCACCACCGAGTGCATTACCGAGATACACAGACACATATATTACCATGGCTATTACAATGGACTGTTGGTCCACGGAAAAAATGAATTGGAAACAAATCCCTCCATACCGAGATGTAATGCAGTACCCAGGGAATGTGATAAAATTCCTGACTTACATACTGATTTTCGTTGCGAATGGGTGGACTGTAATCGAACGTTCATATCGATAGTAGAGTTCCAGGACCATATAGTACAACATGCCTCGTTTGAGTATGAAATTCAGAAATCACCTGATGACGAAAGACCCAAAATTCAATGTAATTGGAATTTTTGCAAAAAACAAATGGACAATAAATATCGTCTCATAGAACACATCCGAACCCACTCAAATAAGAAGCAAGTAGCCTGCTTCCACTGCGGTGAACTGTTTCGAACGAAGACCACGTTGTTTGACCATCTAAGGCGTCAGCCTGAGAATAACAGTAAGTAGGAGTTTTGCATAATGTTTGCACGAAAAAAACCAACCTATGTTTGTTTGTTCTTTTCAGCTCAAAAATATCAATGCGCTCAATGTTCTAAATACTTTGCAACAGAAAAGCTATTACGGTCGCACATGATTAAACATGTCAATTGCTTCAAATGTAGTATGTGTGACATGACCTGCTCCTCGGCCAGTGCTTTAGCTACACATGTTCGGTATAGACACTTGAAGGATAAACCCTTTAAATGTGTAGAGTGTGAATATCGCTGTGTTCGGGAATCCGATTTAAATCAACACGTTCAGTTGGTACATAGCCAGGAGGTCCACCGGTGTGATGAATGTCCTTATACCGTAAAAACATTTCAGGCTTTGAGGAAGGTAAGATAGATATGATAATGATTAATAGAATCCAAACATGTTATCATTAACTGTGTTTTCACTTTATCCATAGCACTTTTTTGAAGTTCACAAAAATACAACATTTATTTACCTCTGTCATTGTTGCGAAAAACCATTCAAAAATGGCAAATGTCTCTCGGTGCACCTTATCAAGAAACACGATTTTCAATTACCATCCGGACATCGTCGATTTACATATCGAATTGATGAAAATGGTTTTTATCGTCTAGAAACTACTCGAATAGAAAGTTTAGAAGTTACCGAACAGATTTTGACGCCAAATACTTTTGAAATATCTGAAGTTACGGAGGATAGTAATTCATACGAGATAGTTTCGCTGACAAATAAGCAAGATGCTGAACGAATTATTGTATCCAATGATAGAGGAGAAGTGAGACCAGCTGGAGAGGTAATAATATCTTTGCCAAGTTTGGACTGAATAAAGGTAAGGCAAGGACCCTTTGAAGTTGTAACTTAACTATATTAGTTTTTTAATATATTCTAAAACGAGCAAGTGACCATAAACATACATAATAAGTAGATATACTGATAACCCCAAATCATATCGGTTTCATATAACGTTGTTTTAATTTTTATATTTAGCCAAAAATTATATCACATCAAAAGAATCATGTTGATGATGTAAGAATTTCAAATGTATTCTTAATTATAGTTATATTTATTTCCATCATTATTCTAAAACTAATTTTACAATAATCAATCAATACGTCTTTTCTAACTAATATGTTAAGTGTTAAATCAAAATTTCATTAAAAAATCTGACAAAACCTAACTCGTTATGTGATGCTTGTATTTTAGAATGATTTGCTTAAATTAAGTTGATATAAATATAACACAATTAAAAAATAAAGACTTGAGAATATAAGTAAAAAAATCAAATGACGTATAAAAGCAATGCCAGTAATCAGTGTTTCAGTATGGAGATGACAAAAAGTAACTAAAATCAAAATGGCAATGTAAATATCTCTATCTCGAGCCCCCTTCGACATACAATGCTTATACTTTTTTATCAAAACCGCCTTATGTTAAATCGGAACGGTTATATCTAAAGCCAAGAGGTGTTGTTATAAAATAAGCCAGGGTTACTTTTATATAAATACATAAAATACATTTCATTATACTATAATAATGTATCGTCCAGAATTTTTATAGACCTGGATTGATCTGCTTTCAACTCACCTGAAACTTCTATAAGTATATCTCGTTTGACTTACTGCAAAACCTCTATTCGTAATGTTTCTTTTTCCTTTCCGTGGTTCTGTATTTAACCTTGTGGTCTAGCTGGGACCCTTCATTCCATTCTTAACTTCTTTCATTTAACTCGTAATTATCTAATAGCAGGATATGGCATATATCGCATTAGACTTACGTTGGAATCGTATCCGTATTAAAGAGCAATAAGTTTTAGATTTTAAGCTTTTGTTCTCGAATTTATATGTATGTAAGTTAGAATTTTATAAAATAAACAGATATTTGCAACAAACATCAGCTGTGTATCTCTCACTATCTCAAATAAGATATATGCGATGAGCTCATCCGCTTGTTTGACTAGATAAAACTCGAAAAAACTGTCGTCGAACAGATCAAAGTAACGACTAACAGCAATATATCGTCATAATTATCATTATCGAAATGCATAATGACGAAACCTACATTTTCATAAGTTTTCAGGAGAAGTAAAAAACGTTAAATTGCGAAGTTCGTATTATGTTAAAAAATTATATTTTTGACGTAGATACCTACAATTTCCAGACGCAAATAAAAAAATGTAAATTTAATTGTATCGCTATTTTATGAAAGAAAATATTTGTATATTTTCGTTATAAAATCTTTATTTCTTTGCGCAGAAGTCTAAAATTTTGTCATATTGTGTATTTTAGGCAAATGTGACGTTATCAATACATGTTACATTCAGGTGACGATATATTGTATTTTGAAGATGGTTAAGATTTATTGCAGGTGTAAATATTTATGAAAGAAATTCTTATTAGCATCGTTTTATTATTATATTGCACTATTCGAACCATTCTGGTGAATTAAACAAAAGATCATGAGCTCTGTTTTAAGTGGACTTCAAACATTAATTGTTTCATTCTTTATTTGTTATTACTTAAAATATTCAAATTTTATTTATATAGCTACAGTAAATTTTCGAAATATACTTAATTTAAAACTTACACATAAAAGTTTTCACATTTATCTAACCGAAGGACTGAACATATAATTAATATGTCCCCCTCTTTTATATAATCATTCAACACATACATAAATTACAAATTAAAAAAACGAAAACATTCCTAAACAAACATATAAACATGTACGTAACTATATTAAACCGGATCAAAAATAGTTGAAGTTTCCGCACCTGAAATGAAGGCTTGGATTGTTTTATGAATATCCCCAAAATATTTCGGCTATATATATATATATATATACCTTGGCGTAATTGGAACGATTTAACATATCCTCTAAAAATCACGTTTTTCGTAAAACAAACAAAGATTTCATTTTAGGTGCGGAAACCCGTAACTTTTTTGCTCCCATACAAACCGACCCGGTTTAATGTATATGACTACTAATTTCAATAGAACATTCGTCTACATTAGTCTATGTATCTATTTAAGATAACTATTCATTTATCATATATTAACTACATTCTTTAAATCATTTGGAAGCAAATCCTTCATACAAGTTATCTGAGCACGTATTTGATCACGAGTTGTCGTTGCTGTATTACCATTACTTCCGACCCAGGATGTAGACTCATTAGCCAGTTTGTCATTATAGAGATTCAGTTTTTGTTTCAATTTCAATATCATATCAATAATTTCAACTTCTTGTTTGTCGCGTGCCCATTGTTCCAAATTAGCCTCGGATAGAGCTTGCAGTTGGAGGTCTTGCAAAGTGAGTTGCAGTTCTTTGTGGCGCGATTCGTACCAACCGCGAAAATTCGGTGAATTATAAAATCGTCGATAGAGACCTTTCCAATCGCCCTTCAGCGGTGAGGTCAAATGTGGTCCAGATAATTCTAAGGTGGCAAGAAAATCGTCCAGTTTAAAGGCGTTTGCGTTCGGTGCCGATTTAAATGGACTGATGTCTTTTTGTAGCGGCATCAAAGAAGCCAAGTAACGTTCTAATGGAATCATAAAACTTTGCGTTAATTCCAATAGATGTCTACGCAGGAGGGCAGTCTGTACATGTTCTGGCCTTTTTGTTTTCAGACCAAGCAACACTTTTTTGATTAGTGTTTTATCTTTTTTCAAAAATGGCTTGTATTTGGTATATAGGCCAGGGGCAGAACCTTCACCATTGCCGATGTTCAGAGATGTTTGATTACCATTGTTAACTTTTAAACCACCGCTACTATTTAAAGACGTCACTGAACTTGTATTGCGAACATTTTTGTTGGCCAATTGTTGTTGTCGCTGCATGTTTAGCTTAAAATATAAACAATAATAATTAATAATGAAACAACAACAATAAAAATGATGATTCGAAACATTGATTCGTCGACAAAAGTGTAGTAGATTATAAACCTGTCCAGTGGAACGAAATTATATCGTACTGAAAGTCTGAGCGTTAAATATCCCTTCGGCTATTTTATGGTGACTCTATTTTTTAATTTATATTGGTTTGAAATCGTGTCATAAACGGCTTACGTGGCCATCCTTGTACTAGGCAGACATATACTGTTTTACGCTTACGTACATTGGAACAGGAAAATAGGATATCCTATGAATATTATTTCATAGGGACGCTGTCTTTTGAGAGTAATGATCTTACTTTATTTTATATGTGTTTTGAATGTGATACATTCGAATTCCACCTATTCGGTCAAGCAATTTCTTCTTGCGAAGGACGTTTTCGTTTTTGGTAATGGAAAGGAGGAGAACCACACTGAACCATACACACATTTGACCAAATACGTATTTCATTGTTCTGTGTAGGGACAAATCATCAGTGATTCTTCTGCGTGGAGCGCTTGCGTTACCATGATGTCATCAGATCTTATTTTATGTTCAAAGTAAACAAAAAGTAATTGATCACCCATGCTTTGGTATTTTCACAGACGTAGAATTTTTCATAGTTCGACTCTTGTTTTATTGGTCTATTTCTAAACGAAATCGTTTAACACTTGAATCAATACTGTTAGTATGTATTAAATGTTATTTATATCTCAAATATTTACCTGGTTATCTACCAATCTCAACATATGCGGCCATTCTTTTAAAAGTTTAATAAAAAATGGATTTGTCACACCCAATATTAATGGTGGCGGCACCTTCCCACATTCTCTGGTGAATTCCTTGAACTCACTGTCGTGAATTGTAAAATATGGTCTAGCTTCAGCACAGTACTCCAGCGGTGATATAAGTGCAATTAATGTCTGTACCATATGTGAACAATCTGCTGGAGAAGTACCCACAACAACAATGGGTTCCGCCGTCAAAACAAGCTCCCATAATGTGTACATATGATCCACAATAAAACTGAGACTGTGAAACAATTCAACTTCATTTACCGAAGAAATTACTTTTAGCGATATGGGCTTTAGTTGTGCGAGCTTCTCAAGTGCGTTGCTTTCCAATATTTCATTTTGCTGAGCGGATTTTCTACTACTTGCTCTTGGGACAAGTATTTGATAGCACTGGTCAAATAGGTGTAGGTTGAATGTAACACCCACCTGTAATTGTGGCCATTCGTTGTTAATTTGGGAGCAGGCTTTTTTCAAAACATCTTCTCCTTCGTTAAAATATTTCTGCGCTAAATGTGTCAGCATTTCGTAAAACAAGTTAAAAAACGGTAGCCTGGTTACAATGATGAAGCTCTTTTGGAAGTAGCCACGAGGCAAATTGGCATCTCGCTTTTGTCTGAAATATACAAATCCCCAGTAGTGGGATTGGTCTGCTTTCAGGACGGGAGGACAGTCGCTGTTGTAGCAACGGAACTGTTGTGTTTTTGTTACACGGCTTGCGTCTGCGGACATTCGCAAGCGCATATGAAATTTTGTGTCTCCCATACAACCAGAATTGGAATCAGGAAAAGCCATATAGCAAATATTGGTTACTTCTTGTTCCGTTGGTGTGAATTCACTGGGATAAATAAACTCCAATGCTTGTCCCAAATTCAGGTCGAACGTAACAATACACATACACTGGATCCATTGCGAAAGCCTCGACCAGTCAGTTGCATCTTTGCATTCAGCTTCCACGTTATCAATATTAACCTTCGAAGATACTTCTGTATCTTCTAGTGTCATATTGTCATCCACATCGGATGGGCCGTTGCATGATAATTGTCTCATTTTGTCGATAAAAATCTGTTGGTTCTTTTCCATATTTGTTAATTTTTTTAGAGTTGCACTTAAAAGAGAGACTTTCCCTTTTCATTTACGAGATATTGTTGAAAACATCGTATTCTTCAGAAAAAACTAACAAAACAAAACAAAATAACAAATTGACAATAAATTGGCGTTGCCATCTTTTAGGTATAATAAGGGGGTTCATACTGTGCAAAACAATTTGAAGCATTGCCGTCACTAGGCATATTCGATTGGGCTTACTAGCTTCTAATTAAAGCTAGCCATAGACGAACGATAAATTCGAGCAATTTGTTGGGTTTGTGGTCGCTTTTTTACGTCTGTGGGGTAGTTCGCGAACAAATCATACGTGTGTGGGCTACTGCGCAACTTTTAAGCCATTTCGCCATTTCAGTTGCTCTTCAACCATTGTAACGAAAGGTCGTGTAGTGCACACAAAAAATGGCAAGCAAAGACTTTATGATAGAATGCTTATTTTTCGAGCAGCCACTCTTCACTCCATTTTCTTTTTCTTTTTTTTTCGATTTTTTTCTTTTCTAGTTTTTTATTTTCCATGTCGAAACATGTATATATAATTAAAAGCGCAGCTGCATCAGCCGCTGCTTCGTCGCACATGTTGTTTTTAAGTTTCCAGTCAACAGAAAAAACCAATTGTTAAATAAAAAATTTTCTACCACAAAATTCTGACAGAAGCACAAACCGAAGTTCAAACACAAAATGAACATGCGAGCGCGTCATCCGCTTCGTAGCACATGTTTACTCATCAACGTCGGCCGAATTATGATTTGTTCGAGCGTGTGTGGAGAAACGATATGCAATAAATTGCAGCAATAAATTTGCAAATCACACCAATAAATCGTTCGTCTATGGCTAGCTTAAGAGACTTGATAAGGTGGCCATGTTGCTTCCCATTGGCAACACAACTAAGAGAGTAGCAAGCTACTATCTTGTTAAGCGAGTAAATTCCATATAAATATTATGCTAGTAAATTCAATCGAACAGGTCTGCTGTTGTCGCATCAGCATAGTTCAGGGTTGTTAACCATTTTGGGGTGAATTTTTATTTAATTAATTCAGATATCCCTCCAAAATCCACTTTGGCAGGATTTCACCTGTCAAACTTCCAAAACCCGGAAAAAATTGAATTTTAGGTCAATATTCATATGTTTTTGTTAATGTTTTCCAAAAATGTCATATTTGTATGGGATTGGATATTTGAAATCGATTTTATGTCATTTCAACTCGATTTTACATGGCTATAATAGCCTTTTCAGACACAGAAGAAATAATAACAATAATAATAAAATAATATAAATGTCAGATTCCATACAAATTTAACATTTGAAAATCGACCTGGAGCTGATTTGAGCTCAAAATGACATAAGGTTGATTTTGAAATGTCAGATTAGTATGGAACCTGACAATTGTAAATCGACCTTGAGCTGAAATAGATTGTATGGGATCTGACACCTGTAAATATACCTTATGTCAAATCAGCTCGATTTCTCATGCAGCCTGAAAAGGCATTTATGCTATTTTACAAGTCAAAAGGTTTTTGATTTGGGATTGGAATTCTCTCAACCTTTCAAAAATCTCAAGGAATTTTCTCCCACTTTTAAAAACTCCTATTCAAAATGGAGCCATAACACACACACTAATGTAAACAATAATTCATATCACATTGAAATGAAAATGTATTGTTGACAAAACATAATTTAAGAACAAACAATAACAAACTTTACTTTGATCGTTTATTTTTTAGAAATTTAAAAAAAAATGAAAAGTGACAGAATGTCAAAATTTGCATTTGCATATTCTCCCACTTGTACTCAGATCGTGCGATATTAAATGTAGACTTTCACTTTTTTACAGATCTAACGACTTGTTGGATAGTGTAATGGGTCCTCTATAAATGACAAAACAGACGTGTACAAAACAAGACAGAAGGGAGGAGACTTTTCAATTTGTTAATTGTTGGCACATATTTTTATTTGTTTTACATGTAAATCAACAAACATATTTAAAAACGTAGTGCAATTCGAAAACTTATAATTAGAATCTTCAATGGATTTCTTAAAAAGTGGATTTAAGACTGTGCTCGGAGCTACAGAACCAGGTCAGCCACCCAGTGCAGCAGAGACGGTGGAAAAACTTGTAGACAGAGCAGCGTCGTCGACCTTATTGGAGGACCGCCGTGATGCATGCCGTGCCCTCAAAGCACTCTCGAGGAAATATCGTATAGAAGTGGGGGCACAGGGTATGCCCGCCTTGGTCCAGGTGTTGCAAAATGACTGTCAGGATTGTGAAATCGTTTCATATGCCTTGGACACTCTTTGCAATATTGTGGCTACGGAGGAATTCGATGAAGAAGCCGACAATCCAACTGTTTCCGTAAATGTCGGGGAACAATTCACGGAAATGTTTATTAAGAATGCTGAACATGTCACATGCGTAATGGGCTACTTGGAAGAGTATGACTTTAGAGTGCGTAGGTCTGCCATTCAGTTACTGACCACATTGATACAGAATAAAACGCGTGACCTACAAGAACATGTTCTAGTGAGCCCTATGGGAGTATCTAAACTTATGGATTTGCTTTCTGATAGTCGCGAGGTCATACGCAATGACGCTCTGCTGCTTCTGATTCAGCTGACCAAGGGGAATTCCAACATACAAAAGATAGTGGCCTTCGAAAATGCCTTTGATAAAATTTTCGACATAATACGCGACGAAGGCTGCGCTGATGGCGGCATTGTGGTAGAGGATTGCTTGATATTGCTATTGAATCTGCTAAAAAATAATTCTAGCAACCAACAGTTCTTTAAGGAAGGCTCTTACATACAACGTTTGGCACCGATGTTTGAATTGTCCAGTAAAGATGGAGAAGAGCAAGGTTGGGCTCCGCAGAAAATGTCAAATGTTCATTGTATGTTGCAAGTGGTGAGGTCATTGGTAACACCCAGTAATCAACAGCAAGTGGTGTCGTCGTGTCAAAAGGCTATGAAACAATCCAGACTTCTAGAAGCTTTGTGTGAGATACTAATGGGGAGCGGCGTGCCAGCGGACATTCTCACAGAAACCATAAACGCTGTGGCAGAAGTAGCGCGTGGTGACACTGACAATCAGGATCAACTGAGCAAAGTTATGGCCCCCAGCACCCCTCCTCGTCCCGTGATTGTTGTACTGTTAATGTCTATGATTAACGAAAAGCAGATGCTAGCATTACGCTGCTCTGTTCTATATTCATTCCAATGTTATCTATATCGTAATGCTACGGGGCAGCAAGCGGTTGTGTCTACGTTATTGCCCTCATCGGCAGCAGATGTGTCTAATCTTTCGACGGGTCAGCTTTTATGTACCGGTTTATTTTCTACAGATTCATTGGCAAATTGGTTTTCTGCTGTGGCCCTTATGCACACCCTGGTTGACAACACAGCACAAAAGGAGGAGTTATTAAGGGTCCTGTTGGCAACTTCCGCTGGTGGCCATAAGCCCATAACATTGTTGGAACAATGCACCAATCTCTTGCAACAAGAGTCTTACAAACTACAAAGTAAAGTTGGCCTTCTGATGTTGTTAAGCATGTGGGTGGCCCATTGTCCGACTGCGGTGAAAACTCTCCTTCAAACTCAAGGAACTATGGCCTATTTGACGGCACAAATCAGTGGCAATGAACATGACGAAAATGAGTATTTGGTCCAAGGACTATGCGCTTTTTTAATGGGTCTTTGTATACAATTCAATGATAACTCATTGCCCGGCCAGAAACGAGATGACATCTGTCAACTCATCATTAAACGTATTGGTCCTGAGAATTTTTGCAATAAACTTAACGAAGTCTCCAGACATGAGGCCTACAGCAGAGCTTGCAAACAGCCACAGATAAGAGCAAAATCAGCCGTTGAACTGCTGTTGGACTATGAATATTGCAAACTCTTCAAAGGTCTCGAAGCTTTGGTGGTAAAAATGGTGACTGGCTTCGATGTAAATGGCATCGAATTGACGGAACTTACCTTAAGTTCGGAGGCCTCCGCTTTGGTGGCCCAATATAAAGGCATTATACGAGGTTTGGACAACCAGATTACAACCTTACAAGACACGGTTAAAAAATTAGAATCTAAGAACTCCGAACAAGAGCAAAAGTTAATAGAAATACAATCTTTGAATCATCAGTTAACCGATCAAAACACTTTGCTGAAGGCACAGCTGTCAGCTCGGAAAAATAATGACCCATCTTCCACTAATTCGTCGACACCAAACGATGACAATAATCCCTCTCCCAACAATGCTACGCTCGAAGCTTTAAATGCTGCCCAGTTCCAAACAAATCTTTACTATACGGAAAATTTACGTTTACAACAGGAACTAGAGAATTTGCGTAAACGTTTGCAGGAGGCCACAGATTCGGCAAATACAGCCAACGAAAATCATCATAAATTGCAGAAGGATCAAGAAGATCTCTTGGAGTTATTAACCGATCAGGAAAATAAAATACAACGTTACGCGGAACAAATGCGAGCAGCCGGTCTGCCAGTGGAAGATGATGATGCCGATTTGGAAGATAGCAACAGCGATGAAAATGTCAATTCTAATCAATCAAGTTCGATAACAAATTCCATAGAAAATGCAAGTCCATTACATGCCCAAAATATTTGAATAATAAATTGTTAGGAATTTTCCTTAAAGGAAATTCATCATGCTTGTGCTTAGAGAAATAGAAATATGTATTCCATACATGGGTGGTGTAACGTCGTTCGTAGCTATCAATGCCAATTGTAGTGTATATTCTGTAGAAGTTTTTGAATGTATTCGTGTTAGACAAAAAATAAGAGTAAAACAAAATATAACAATAATACTATTAAGATACATGTATATGTAATAATAATTAATGCGAAACCATAAACAATATTTGATTTTTATTTCCCTGGTCTTCCTTTCTGGGGCCTAGATAGAATTATTCTGTTTGAACTTATTTGCAAAAATATATATTTTTAGTTAGATCTGAGAAAATGTAGCTCGCCTTGTACCGGTCTTAAACATTTTCTCCTTCATGCTATGTCAAAAGCCGGCTACGCACAGTAGGGTTACACAGAGAAAAAGTTATATTGCTTTGCATATCTTCGGCTGGGCTTAACATTCTCCCATCTAAGTCTTTTTCTACCCTCAGAGTGTTACTTCTTTGTTTATTAACATTGTAGAATTTCTACTGCTAATTGTTTTTGGTGAAAGCTTTTCTTATTAGTTCTTTTTGGAAATTTATCTTTATCACTCGGAGAAAAAGATTTTAAACAATAAATACCTATGTATTTCTATTTTTGTTCTCTATAATCGAGTGCCTATCTTTTTCACTGTGGATATTACTTTTTCACAGTGGGCTTTATTCTTTAATATTCCATCTTCTGACCACATTCTAATGCATACAAAGTAATTTTCATTGTTATCAATGTGACCACTGTATATGAACTTTGATTTGTGATTGGAGTAATCGTTACAAACACCATTGATAAGAATCTTGGCAGATTCAAAAGGGCCGTCTGGTTACTCCCAACCAATGCAAACTTGGCATATGTTTTTAGTTGTTGTTTCTCTGCTATCGCGTAGAATTACATAGAAATAAATGAGTGTCTACTGATTTGTGTTGAATCGCTTTAGCATTATTTTGTTAAATGGAGAGCATTCCGATTAAAATTGAAACAGAAACTTAAAATTTCAATTGTTTTCCGTCAATTAGAAAGGGGTTTTCTATTCCCTGTATTCTAATTACAATTAGAATTTCTACAACTTAGTTTGACTGGTGTTTCCAATATTTACTTCTATTGATAGGAGTTTGATAACACGGTTCTACAAAACATCAACATATACTTTAGATGAAATTGTGTGAACTACTGTTTTGATTAGAAAAAGTGAACAGTCATGCCATAAAGTAAGTAAAACCACAAATGTAAAAATGCAAACGCCTGTGACGCTCTAATTTGTTGTATATCTCCAAAAGTTTAAAACTCGAACACATTTATATTTGCAATACTATTATTAAATTTTTAAATTAGAATCGGCATAAAAATACTGATTATTTTTTTCAAATTTCTGGTTTTATTGGAAAGGTTGAACTTTGCCATTTAATGATGGAACACAGCATCATTCATATGACTACCACGACTGGCTCGGCAGTACCTCATCCGATCAACCCAAAAAACCGTTGTGACTTCTCTATAGTCACGTGTGGGTTCTCTGAACCCCATATGCGGTAATTTTGCTGTTTGACATAGCCACCGAGATGAAAATGAATTGAAGCACAATCTGAACTCTTCTCGAAAATTTTCAATGTAAATTTCTTACAGTTTGCGTTAAATACTCAATACTTTGGAAGTAAGTTTTTGATATATCCCAATTTTGTTCGATCGTATAGCGTCTCATTTTGCAAATGTCAAACATAAACCTGAAAATAAAAATTAATGTTATTCTGCCTTTCAAAATCAAAGTAAACGGTAGTTCAAATTTAAAATTTTAAACGGCCCACCCAAAAAAAAAGAAAAAATTGGTCCACATGCTATCGATATCTCACATAGTTATGGAGTTATCGGACGTTAAAGTTAGAAAAAATAGATCTTTTTTCGTTCAAATGGACTCAAAATCGAAAATTAGAAGAAAGAAAAACTGAAAAATATTTCGATAACTTTTTAGTTACCGATAACTGCCTTAGTAATACATAATTTCAATAAAAGTTTTAAATAACAAAACTAATTATTACATGAACTTCAAAAAAGATTATTATGAAAAGATTTTTAAAAAAATCGCTATATTTTTTAAAATGATTTTTCGACTGTGCCGTTTTTTAAGGTTTCAAAATTATTCTACATAAAAACACTTCTAAAAAATAGTGCGATTTTTTAAAAATATTTTTTTTTTCGACTGCGAGGCTATTCAATAATAGAATAGTTTTTTAAAAGTGGTTATAGACGAGGTTACGTCTTCGATTCGTCCATTTTTTTCGCAAATGCAGCAATAGCGATTTTACTCCAATTGGCCTACTGTATAATTGTGATTTTGGGCTAATCATTTCAATTTTATTTTGGGCTAATCATTTCAATTTTACAAATTGTCGCCCGCGGTATAAAATTCATCAATAGCCTGCTGAACACTGAATTTTGTTTTTGTGCTAATAATTTCAATTTTTTCAAATTGGATGGTTCTACCTTTCTCGGAAACATTGTACAATATCTTGATAGCTAGCCGTTTTTGAGTTTTCAGCTTTTTCCGATATTTTTGATTTCGATAACTCAAAAATTATTAAAAATTTTTACCGCTTTTTTCAAATACAAACTCGATAACTAATCATAGTCCAATCTTAATCTAATTTTGACCACATTTTACAAAAAAATCATTTTTTTTCTTTCGATTTTTCCAAACTTTAGCATCCGATATCTCGATAACTAACCGAGTTATCCATTACATGTAGATATTTTTTTTTTCTTATTTTGAGGTCCTCTTTCAAAAAATATTTTCATATCTTTGGGCCTTAGATATCATACTCTTCTCGAGTTGTTGCATCAAATATTTATTCCATGTATAAGTTTTTAAAATATTTTTTTTTCAGACTTTATTCCATAATGTTGTGATAACTCGAAAACAAATTGTACTATTTTTGTTCAATAAATTTAGAAAAATTCAAACTTGCATTACGTTAGCATATACATACAAAGTTTTTTAAACTGATCTGAGGGAAAAATTAGTTAACATTTTGTTTTTTTAATCATAAAAGTAAATCCACATACCTTGTGTTTTCGAAATTTTATGATATAAAAATTAACGACTTTTCGTTTGTTTCCTCAGAATTCTTTTGATGGCTCCGACACTATTGATAGTTAAAAAACTGTGTATAAGCTTATAGGTCAATTTGTTATCGTGTTATCATAACACATAAACAGAAATAAATTGTAAAAAAATATTAAAAAAAAAAACATCTATAGAATTTAAAAAATTTACCATTTTAGAACTTAGAGGTTCTTGAAGCATGAAATCTATATAGTGGTTACTCTCTGCAACAAAAAATTTCATTTGTTGAACTGTGTTATCATTTCTATTTATCTTATGATTATTTTTACCTGAACATTTCTTTGATTGAGTAGAAATTATATTATTTATTTTTGTTACTTTGTCATTGTTGTGTTATAACCTCCTGTACCTTGTCAATGTGTTTTTTATATTTTGTTTGTTGATGAGTAGCTATGGTAATGCAAGTTATATTGTAATTCATGAATTGGAATTACAAGTCTAAAGCAAATCACATTCATTGATCCCCCTTGACGGATTGACCATTGCAGCTTTATAAAGATAACTTTTCCCTTACTGGAATGCAGGAAAATTACAATGCCTAATTTAATAACTATTTATTTATTGAAAAGAAAATCATATCGTTGATTTATATTCCAAACTTTCAAAAATGATATTTGGAACATGTCTGTATGTTAAAAATTGTAATTGCAGACAATCTAAAAAATACCTGAATTATAATAAAAAGGACGCCAAAGTTTCAAGTTTACTTAAAAAAACAAGTTTTTCACATTTTTTATTGTTTACTGTTTTCTCTTTTTTCGTGTATTCCCCACGAAACGAATAAAAATGATTCCTTATGTTTAAAACAATATGCTTTGTTTACTTTTTGTCGCTGGAGATGGAGCTCTTAGACTCGCGCATGGAAGCAGAACGACGTCTCTTGGCTTCTTCACGCTTGGCTTTGCTTTCCTTCTTTCTTTGAGCCAACAATTTGGCGTAATCAGCGGCGGCTTCCTTGGAAGAGGTTTGACGTTTCTTCTTCAAGGCAACACGTCTGCGCTTCCTTTGCAAGACAACGGGGGTGATGAGACGTTGGATCTTGGGGGCCTTGGAGGTGGCCTTCTTGTTGTCCTTAGCGGGCAAAGGACGACGTACAACGAAACGACGGACATCATCTTCCTTGGACAAGTTGTACAACTTGCGGATCTTGCTGGCTCTCTTGGGACCCAAACGACGGGGAACAGTGGTGTCGGTAAGACCACCAATGTCTTTCTCGCCCTTCTTGACAATGACCAAAGCTAACACGGACATGTTGGCATCGACGATGCAGCCACGGACTGATTTACGTTTACGTTCACCAGTACGACGTGGGCGGTAGCAGGAGTGTCCTTTCTTCAACAACAAACGAACACGTCCTGAAAATTGACCACAAAAAATACAAATTAATGACAAAGTTCACCTTTTGGTTTTTTTATTTGCAACTTACCATGACTCAAGACACCTTGTTTCATGGGGAAACCTTGTTTGTCGTTACCGCCGGCAATACGGAGCATGTAGCCTTTCCATTCATCACCGAGGATATCGGCTTCGACAACTTGGCCCATACGCTTCTCGTAGAACACACGCAATTTGTGTTCATCGACAACTTCAAAAAGCTTTTGGCATCCCGTAGCGGGAAAAGAAACGTTGAGCTGTAATTAGAAAAAAAAACATACTTTGTAAATATACACAATTCACTTTACACTTCTATCATATACACAACACCGAGAGGTTAGCAAAATAATAATCAATGTTTATTTTCTCAATCTCACGTCGGATACACACAATTCCTTGGAATTTCAATGGCCAATCGTGTATTTTAACATTTTGGGTGTGTATTTTAAAGATTTAACATGCATTTTCACGTATTTTTTAAAAAAATTACACACCTTCATTTTTTAATGTCTGATTTGGAGGAACACCAAACTGAAAGGAGTAGGCAAGATGTCAAAAGAGACAGATGATAGATGGCGCTCGGCCGATTTTACACAAACGGCCGTTTTTGACATCTCAGGCCGAGGTTATATTCAGAGTTGTTCAAAAACTGGTCAATTTATTATTTTTGAATTAACAAATTAACTTCAATATTTTTTCAAAATTTTTAATGTTTTTGAACAAAAAATATAAAAAATTCGGTAAATTTGTTATAAGAGATTTTGTTTACAAAATTTGATATGTGTATGTACGTATGACAATTGCGTTTATATTTAAAGATTTATCGTACAACTTGGTATCCGTTCCTAGTTATGTGAAAACTGTTCAAAGCAAACTATTACACAATTTAGTATATCCTAGTGTTAAGTTATGAACTAAATTTATTTTTCATTGAAATCGCTAAAACTTTTAGGCCTTCTTCATAATCTACATACAAGTTGTACGATAAATGTTTAATGTTGGGTTTTGACGTAGACGTGAAGAGTTAATAAATTTCAAAAAATTTCACGACGCTTCGGTGTTAAGACTTCCATAACCACACGTTTTTGAACAAAAATACCACTGTTTCTCAATATATATATATATATTACACTTAAGTCCACAACACATTATTATTATATATATTAATATAAATGCGTACTTTCTGTGTCTTACAAACAGCAAAAGTACGTATAACGCATTCATGCCCGATATGCGTACGTATGATTGCGGTTTGGTCTTTAAAGCCATACATTTCAAATCTGCTCGTGTCCTGTACCTAATCTTCCTTCCACCAACGTAATGCATTTATAGGAGACATCCCCTAAGTATTGGTTCCGTGAAAAAAGACTAGATTCAGCTCTCAGCATTTGTCGTTATTAAAATAATAGGCCTGTTTGATTGGATTTACTAGTTTAATATTTGTATGGAAATTACTCTCTAATAGACTGCTTGCGAAATCAAACGATTTCTGCTTGAAATGACATAAGGCCAATTTACAAATGTCAAATTTGTATGGGATCTGACATTTGAAAATCGACCTTATGCCATTTCAGCTCAAATGTCAAATAAAGCAGTGGGCGCGCAATTCATACAATTTAGTTGTGTAATCAATATTGCCCGCTGCGTGGATTTAGGTTGGACCCGAATAGCCTTTCAGACTGCATGCAAAATCAGGCGATTTCAGCTTAAAGTCGATTTACAAATATCAAATTTTTATGAGTTCTGACATTTGTAAATCGTCCTTATGTCATTTCAGGTCGATTACGCATGCAGTCTCAAAAGCCTATTGAAGGCCTCGCCGACATCAATGATATCAATATCTTTTAATCGTTCTGCAATATCCATTTCCTCATTTTCATCGTCATTCTGATCTTCGCCCTCGCATCTGTCCTCCTGATCATCTTCTTCAAATCCAGCAGCATCATCATCTGAGTCTAAAGAATATCGAAGTCTTCAGCTGGTATACCAGCGTCTGTTTCCCGAATTCGTCTGAGAATATCGTAGATTTTACGAACATCTTCCTTATTGCCCGTCCGGCCGGCTGTTGATGCCAATTCATCTTGTATACATTGCTTGTAAAAGGCTTCGGAACACTTAAAGTGGTCTTTGGATTTATGATTTATAACAATCGAGCTAACAGTAGGCAATGTTACAACGCGGGCAAGTGTACTTGAATGGCTCCTTATTACAATATTATGGCTGAATCGATTATTGATTACTTACTGTATTTGTACTTCAAGGAATTTACATGAAAGTAACATGTAACATGTTTTTTTCAAAAACCAAAAAAATTATTGACACTATCAGACTATCCCATTGTTGCTGTCAAAATGTGTGTAGAAAGGCCGCTACTTACACACGAAGTAAGCGGCCACACGAAGGTAGCTGAAAATGCAGCCACTATCCCCTTTGGGTATTTAAGCTTTTGAAGATTGTTGTAATAGTATATATGTACAGTATAGACATACTGGTGTGGTTTAAAGAATTAATTTAATTTAAATTAATATTTTTTATGTTGATAGGTAGTGCTACCTACGTCCATGTGCCATGTGTTATGGGCCATTGCATTTAAAGTTATATTGGTTGAATCATGCATTTAAAGTTATATCCGTTAGGATGGATTGCATTTAAAGTTATATTGGTTGAATCATGCATTTAAAGTTATATCCGTTAGGATGGATTGCATTTAAAGTTATACTTGGACGACTTCATATGGATACGACGGCGTGGTAACTAACCGGTCAAACTGAATTTATGACTACTTTTTTATTTTATATATGAGCAAAAAATAACTATTTATATAACAGCCTTAACAATATTATAATAAATAATAATTATAAATAATATAATAATTAATATTATTTTAATTAATATTAAATATTATTATTTCTTTTTCCATGCTTTATATAAGGTTACTTTCTATATATGTTTGTGTGCCACAAAATTTGAAATCAATTTTTGAAAGCTTTTTTCTCAGCCAATTTTGCTCAAATTTTGCACACTTAATCATTTTCGATGACAATACAAGGAAATGGAATTTGACCAATTGGACAAAGGGGCGTGGTACCTCCCATACAAACCACAAATTAAAAATCTATTATTTCTGCTCCTGATAACGGTATTTAAACAAAATTTGGTACGTCGGTTTGGTGTGCATGTTGTAAGTGCTGCTGCAAATATGGGCGGGATTGTACAAAGGGGCGTGGTACCTCCCATACAAACCACAAATTAAAAATCTATTATTTCTGCTCCTGATAACGCAGTAATTTTTCCTTCTACAAAAGATAACTAAAAAAGAATTTCTAGGCCCAATAAAATTCTGCTTGCATAAAGCATGGATTTGAAAAAAATTTTTTTTTTTTGATTTTTATTATTATTAATATAGATGCTTATGCTCATTATTTTCTCCATATTCACTCGCAGACGTACACAGTGTTGCCGTTTTGGGCTTGACTGTGTGACAGACCGGTTTGACGTCTTCGTGTTGTAGAAGATGGAAGATGAACGAGGCAACAACAGTGACGGTCTGAATATATCTAACAAGGATACGAACCGCAATATTCAGCAGCAAAGTTAGCAGAGTACTATAAAGAGTCTACTGAATTCCTCCCGTGGGATTCCCATGATACGTCAGGATCAAAGCCCACTCTCAATCTGGGCCTAGGGGGTAAGTGGCCTTGGCGTATTCAGCCCTTCTAGCAGTTATAGGTTATAGTTGGGAGGTACTAGAATGTGCGTGATGGAAAAAAATATTCGAAGAAATATGTAAAATTTTAAATTATTTTCTACTGAATTCCCGTGGGATTCCCGTACGAATTGAATTTCGAGGATACGAGAAATGAAAAAAGTGGCACAAAAAAGCAAAAAGTAGCACATTTAGTACCTCAATGAAAAAGTGGCACAAAAGTATCTCGGCTCGAAAAAAGTGGCAAAATTGCCACTTTAGTGGCACAACGGTAACACTGAAACCAACCAAAACAACGTGGGCCAGTGAATTTAGTGGATTTATTGAATTTATAATTTATTCCTGAGAACGAACTAATATAATAAGAAAAAATATGGGTAAACCTAAAAAATCGAGTGTAGCTTCTGTGAGAAAAGTTCCATTGGAGCAGCAGCTAATGGATGGAAAAGTGGTCAAACAAAAGGACAGGAAAAAAGTTAATCTCAGAGCAGAAGAATCATCGGTAGGAAAATATGAAAATTTAATAACATAATTTCTTTCAAGAAAAATATTTACATATATATGAACGATTGTTTAGGTTTTGGACAGCAAAACGAGTCAAAAAATTTTGGCTGCTGCTAAACAACAACAGTTAGAATTTAACGAGGAGAATTTTCCCACACTTGCTCCAAGAAAGTCTGTGAATTTTAATTTGGGTAAGTTTTCATTTATTATTTCTTGGTGATATTAAACCTTATTAAATCACGTCTTATATTTATTGTAGGAGACATCAATGAAGATGATGAACATGTTAATGTTAATGAAAACGATTTTATGGATGACTTACAAATCGATGAAGAAGACGCCAAAGCGTTTGAACGTTTTCAAAATCCAGAAGGCGGCAAACGTACTTTGAAACTGGCAGAAATTATTATGGGAAAAATTCAGGAGAAACAAGCTGATATCCAAACAAAACTTACAGATGAAGGTTCATTGAAAATCGAGGATCTAGATTCTCGTGTTAAGGAAATGTACGAAGGCGTACGTGACGTTATGAAACGATACCGCAGCGGCAAGGTGCCCAAAGCTTTTAAAATAATACCGAAATTAAGAAATTGGGAACAGATATTGTTTATCACCGAGCCACATAATTGGAGTGCAGCTGCAATGTTCCAGGGTTCAAGGTAAATAGTTAAGAATTTTTATATAGGATAGAGTTTTTATATAGGAAACAATTTTCTGTAAAATAAACAATCCTACCATAGTTTCTGGTGAAAAATGAACAATATGATTTCATGTTCTATCTCTGGCCGAGAAACCTTTTAGTTGACCTAATTTGTAGAGTACAAAAATATTATTTTATACTATAATAAGCTACCGCATTAAAAACAAGTATTGGATTGATGTGTATTTAGGCAAATAGTTTACACTTTACATTTGTTTACAATATTTACCTTTAAAAAATATCTATTTTACAATACAACAAATATTGAATAGTTTGTACTAACAAAACATCCTTTTTTCAGAATCTTCTCGTCCGTTTTGTCCCAAGCCATGGCTCAGAGATTTTATAATTTGGTTTTATTGCCCAGAATCCGAGATGATTTGGCAGAATACAAAAAATTGAATATGCACCTGTACAATGCTTTGAAACGAGCTCTCTTTAAGCCTGCTGCTTTTATGAAAGGCATAATTTTGCCACTGCTTGAATCCGGTGACTGTACCCTACGCGAAGCCATTATATTCGGTAGTGTCATAGCACGCAACTCCATACCTGTCTTACACTCATCGGCGTGCCTTTTGAAAATCTGTGAAATGGGCTACACGGGAGCTAACTCGATATTTATACGTTATTTCTTGGACAAACGATATGCTTTGCCATACCGTGTAGTCGATGCAGCCGTATTTCATTTCCTGAGGTTAGTATTGTATAAGGAATATTGAAATGCATTGAATATATATCGTTTTTTTGTTGTTTCAGATTTGAAAATGATAAACGTGAAATGCCTGTTTTGTGGCACCAAAGTTTGCTGACGTTTGTCCAACGTTACAAGAACGATATCTCCTCAGAACAGAGAGAAGCTTTGCTTGGTTTGCTGAGGTAAGTAGGACTTAATTTGAAATCGAAAAAAATAAGCATATCATATAATGTCTATCGAAACTGTACAATGTTCCGCGGTGTTATAGTTTTAGTGTGTGTTGTTCCATAGCGTTATGCTGAAGACGAACAGAGCTCGCTTTACATGAAACCAGTAGTCGGTGTAGAAGTTTTTTGACCTTCAGCATTGTAGAATATTCCTCACCCACTACCCATAAGATTCAATTTGCTGTGTTTGATTGGTTTACTTGCTAGACAACTAAGAGTCTTGTTATGAGGACGAAAGATCCATACTCTGTAGCTGAGTAACAAACAACTCCCTTGTAAAACCAATAAATTTAATACAAATATTAAGTTAGTAACCACAGACCTATTATATGATCTTTGAGCCACAGGAATCTATAATTCTTTGTATCTATAGAAAATCACGCAAACAGACTGTAGCTAAAATATTTCTACGTTTTATAGAAGTAATAGTTGAGTGATTTTTGAACGTACGACTCAGACAAACGAAAATAGTTTACAGAATCAGGCCCTTTTTTCCATTGTCATTGTATGTGAGTAAAAATAAAATCGGAATTCCATGCTCTAGAGGATACAGTGGATACACAAATTGAATTCCTTAGGCATTTAGGGCACTGTTAACCAATTAACCGTCTGTTAAAGCTGTGGTTCGTGTCTTTGCTAGTGAAATGCCGAATTTATCTTCACACACATGATTATTGTTGAAACTAATGATAACTTTGCCTATTGTAGTTTGTACTTTATTATCGCTTATTTTATTTATTTAAATTTGTCTAATTGACTAAAGTGTTCGATAAAGAGTTGCCTTAAGGCACTACTTAATGCTCTACAGCAATGTGTGGTATTATTTGTAGTGCTGGAGAATTTAACAAGGAAGATAATTCATTATTTGAAACCTTCGCAATTAGTTTGAGACAATGGGTGTGGCGTGATTATTAAAAGTTTTTAATAAATGAATAATTCCCAGTATTAAAATATAGAAAATAAATAAATCCACACAAAGATTGAGAATATTATTTTTAAAAATTCAAGCACAAATAATATATCTTTCCAACACGGAACTAACTCCATTTTATTTTACAGAAAACAAAGTCATCCAAAGTTAACGCCTGAAGTTCGCAGAGAATTGCAAGCGGCCACTTGCCGCGATGTTGAAATGATGGATAATGATGATACTGTAGCGGCTGTGCCAATGGAAATGTACACAGATCAAGATGTAGGATATGCGCAGGAATAAAGTCTTTACTGAGTATGAATAAATTTTATATTTAATAGGAAATGATATGTTTTTGAAATAACACACTGAGTATTTTGTAAATACTAATTACAAATAAAAGAAAAACATTTGAAAATTTAAAACACACAGTATTGTTTTTATTTGAATTGGACACTTTATTAATTTATAGAGTTGTTGGTTGTTGTTCTTTTTCTTCTCGTTTATTTTTTCTTGTTAATATTCGATGATATGAGCATTTTTTTGTTTTTTTTTCATGTTTTTTGGATATAAAAAGCATTTTTATCACAAAAATTTTTTTATAATAAAAAGACAGGGTTCATAATTGTTGTATGTGTAAATAATAAATATAGAATCAATAACTTTCTTTTTTGGGGGAAAACAATTGTTTTAAATATACAAAATAATTTAGTTTAACTAAATAACAATTCTTTTTGTTATAAATTTCTTAACAATACATTTCTCATTTCTGTTATCGTAAAAACCAAAAAATATCTTTTAATACACATATGTATAAGTCTAATCTAATTAAATATAATTTTTATTTAATATTGTAGTATTTTTGTATTTAAATAATGCAAATTTACGTTAATAATAATAATATTAATCGGAATTTAAATAGACTTTTGTTTCTGTTAGGGTTTTAATCTAGAAGAGTTTTGGTTTTTGGCATTTGCTGTTTTTTTTTTGTTAATATAGTTTTTCTTTTTGTTTTTTGTTTATTTAATAAAAGAGGACAACATCAATTGTAGATTAAATCTTATGTATGAATGATGTGAGGATGAGATCTGTCTGTGTGAATATAATTGATTTAATATACTTGTCTGAAGAAATCAGTTTTAATAATCTGAAGTACATTTAAAAAAGTGATGAACTAATTAATTCATTGCACTATTTGACATAATAGTCTAAGAAGCTCAATAAACTTTTTTGATGTAGACTGAGATTGGGCTAAATCACTTCTTAAATAATTTAAACGCTGAAAAGATCCTTTGACTGGAGTCGCTATGAAGAGAAGCCAATGCATCCACAACGAGTCACGGTTTGGTGAGGATTTAGGGCTGTACTGAAAAATTGGGTTGATCGGGTGAGGTGCTGCCGACCCAGGCATGACAAAGTTCAACCTTTCCAATAAAACCAGAAAATATAATCAGTACTTTTTTATAGCCGATTCTGTCACGACTGGCTCAGCAGTACCTCATTCGATCAACCCAATTTTCCAATGATGCCGCCAACCCAAAATCCTCACCAAACAGTTGTGGATGCATCGGCTTCTCAATAGGCACGTGTGTTCTCTGAACTGCATATGCGACAATTTTGCTTATTGACATAGCCACCGAGATGAAAAGGAGCTTCATCTGAAAACACGTTAAGACTCACTACTTTGGAAGTAAGCTTTTAATATTTCTCAATTTGGTTCGAGCGTACAGCGTCCCATTTTGCAAATGTTAAACATAAACTTGAAAATAAATATAGATATGAAAGTTATTCTACCTTTCAAAGTCAAAGTAATCAGTAGTTCAAATTTCAAATGTTAAATGACCCACCATATAGGAGACAAGCGCTCGTGTTGGAGTCACATTTAAGTAATTGAAGTCATTGCTTTTTCGTGGATTCACGTTTTTAAAATTGGACTTTGACTTCGAAACTTATCTTCTTAAGTTGAATTATTCCACGTGTAAATTATGGGATTTGTTTAAATCCCACTAAAAAAACCCGAAATCAAGGATAATTCAGTGGTTTTAAACCACCGTGGAAGTTTGAACATGCCCGAAGATTTACTGTGTTTTATAGGGAGTTGATTGTACTCTCAATCTCATCCCAGCTTGAGATGTCACGTCTCTCTGTGTGTTGGCGGCACTGACAGTCGAGCTAGGTTGATGGTCTGTTAGTTTCATGCATTTGAGCATAGTGACCTATCCATACACCGAGTTGGTCATTCACTAATGTTATAACTTCACCTTGTTTGTTTTTTAATGGTTTGAATGATTTAAGTCCTTCTGTGAGTTTTTGATGTTGCCTGGGCTTCTCTAGAGAGCTCTTCTACCCATCTTCGTTTATCTTTCCGAGCACTGCATTTGACTACCTTGTTTGCAAGTTTTGTTCAATCTGTGTCCTTCTTCTTCCGTTTCGGATTTTTGCTTGAATGATCTTGATTTTGTATATTCGTTTTTCTGCTATTGCAGTTTGACTGATTGTACCCAATGTGATTGCTTGCGGCGTTAATAAATGTGCTTCGAACTGTTGTCTCTAATACTGTCACCTGAATGAATTCGTGAATGTATTTCTGTTTCGTACTAATTTACACTTTTATCGCAATATTTCAAATTTGAGAGATTCTCCAAAATAATATTGAAACGCTAATGACAGAAAATTATCCGAGCACCCGGTGAAGAACTAGATTAAGTGTATCGAGAGAGACGGCAGACTAGGCTTGATCGTTTGGGCTTACTAGCTTACAAATAAGAGACTTGATTGGTTTCTCTGAAATGGAGTAACAAGAATGATCTGGCAGGATCGCTAAGAGAGTAACAAGCTACTTTCTTGTTAAACGAGTAAACTTCATATAATATTTAGACTAGGCTTGATCGATTGGGCTTACTAGCTTACAATTAAGAGACTTGATAAGGTGGCACCATTGTTACCCATTGGTTTCTCAGAAATGGAGCAACAAGAATAATATGGCAGGATCGCTAAGAGAGTAACAAGCTAAAGGGTCCGCCAAATAATTTTTTTTTTGAAAATTCTATAAAAAAACTACTGAATATTTTCTCAAATTTCTTTTTTTTATTTGAAAGTACAATCCTTCCGGTTAATAATGGAAAATAATTTCATTCAAATGGCTGCCTCGGCTGGCCATGCAGTAGCCTACACGATCGGTCCAATTTTTAAGCACATTATCGATTGTGTGCAGCTGTATTTCACCAATGGCTTCACGAATATTGTCCTTTAAAGCGTCAATTGTCTCTGGCTTGTCGGCGTAACACTTATCTTTGAGGGCACCCCACAAATAATAGTCCAACGGTGTCAAATCGCAGCTCCGAGGTGGCCAAACGACATAAGCTCTGCGGCTGATAATGCAATCTTCAAAAACAGGGCGCTAAACATCGAGTGTACCTTCGGCTGTGTGGCACGTAGCGCCGTCCTGTTGAAACCAAATGTTGCCAATATCCTCCTCTTCAATTTTTGTGAACAAAAATTCGTTCAACATGGCCCGATAACGATCGCCATTGACTGTAACGGCCACTCCTTGCTCATTTTCGAAGAAAAATGGCCCAATTATGCCTCTGGACCAAAATCCGCACCAAACAGTGACACGTTTTGGGTGTATCGGCTTTTCAATGTATGCGTGCGGGTTTTCTGTGCCCCAAATGCAACAATTTTGCTTTTTTACATACCCGCCAAGATCAAAATGAGCTTCATCTGAAAAGATGATTTTTTTGGGCAAAGTAATGTCGCAATATTTCCCAGCGTTGTTCAAGCGTATACACAACCATATTCGTTCAGCGGAAGGATACAACTAATTATCTGTCAAATCAGACATGAGCTAAGTGTTACCATTCACGAAATAAGCACTAGTTAAAAAACGTTAGATGGCGGACCCTTTACTTTCTTGTTAAACGAGTAAATTTCATATAATATTTAGCCCAACTAAATTGAGTAATAAAATAAAATTTTTTGGACTGTCAGTAATTTCCAGATTTTTTTATTTTTAAAATTTCACTATAAACTGCTCACAAATAGGCATCATTTGAGTTCTGTTAGGGAATACAAATTGTGGAAATTCCGTTCAAGTCTAGTATACATAGATTTAATATTGGTTCGATTACTCTCAATTCGAACTGACCTCGTTTATGCACCGAATTATTATTGAATTATTTTGAACTTACCAATGCGATCAAATTCTCAAACTTTAATATTTATTGAGCTACTGTGTTCTCGTTAAACTCTCTTCATTTTCAAAGTATGTACTTTACAAAAAAAACTGACAATTTGTTATTTAAATATATAATACGATGTGAGTTATGAGATTAATTAATATGCAAGTATGTATGTATGTACTCCTATGTGATGTAGTATTTGATTTAGAGGTTTTTTTATTTTCGGAAAGTTGTTTTCTCTTCTTCTTCTTTTATTTATTTAGTTAGAATGTTCGTTTTTAATAAAAAATAATGCATATGTATGTATGTATGTATGTATTTATGTAAATATACACTCTGTTATCCTTTAGTTGGTTGCTCTTAATACAGTTGTCTGTATGTATAGATATTTTTTTGTTTTTGTTTTGGTTTTATTTTAGTAAGTTTTGGGTTTGCATTTTTGCTTTTCAATGGGCTTAACGTCTAGTTATATTTTGTTATTTCTCTGTTTCTATGTTTATGTATATGTTTTGTTGTTGTTGTTAATTTTAGTTTATTTTTGGTTGTTTTGTTTGTTCACTATAAGTATTGTTTTGTTATCTCACTCAAACATTTTTGTTCAAAAAAACTTAAAAAATACATATTTTAAATGCGGACTTAACGTATTTTTTGTTTGTTTCGTTTTTTATTTCTTCTTCTTCTTCACCTTCTTATTCTTGGCTTCTTGTTATTCTTTTGGACTCGAATACACGCTGTGTATGTAGTATAAATAAAATTTGTTGTTTAATCGGTTGAATATGTTTGTCAATTTCAATATATTTAAATTTATGTATGAATGGATGTATGTATGAATTTGAAAATTTCGACTCTGTTCGAAATTTGTCATTAGTTAACGCAGAGCTTGGACAATTCTAAAAACAAATATCCTAATTATTCTCGCTGTGAAGGTGGTAGTTAATAAATTTATATACGAGTACAATGAGGCAAGTGGTGTAAAAAGATCTCCGGAAAGACTAATATATTCGCATGATTTTTTTTTTCAAAGTGTGAGGTTTCAGTTTGTTCCTAAATCGGTGGTAAGTAAATATACCTTCCGCCCTAGGATGGGATTATATTCCAATTTCTAATTCCGTTTGCAACCTCATAAAATATTCATCTTAAAACCTAGAAGGAAAATGCCTATGTATATTAGGTCGCGGTCCATACAAATGGAAAAACAATTTCCAGTCACCCCACGAAAATAAAGTTTGGATTGTTCAATGGTGATTTGCAAAATATTTTGTTCCTAGGTCAAGCCTTCTGTGAGCTAAACTCTCCTGAAAATGCTCCTAAAATCATGTTTTTCTCGTGCAATTTTTTGGTGTTGCATTTTCGTCCAAATTTGTTTCTGAAATGATAGACCCTTGAAAGCACTTTAAATATAAATTTTGATTCTTGCCTTAGAGTAACTTTTTGTATTTTTTCAAAGTTGCAACTGAGTTTAGTTTTGGTATTTGGCTGTACTAAATTGTTTTACAAACATGGAGTCAGTGACGTCATTTTTCGTCTCATATTCATCATTTAGACATCATTCGAAAGGTACTGATTCCTTCTATTTTCATAGCACCTCTTACAAAATGTTACCAAGAAATATGAAAAACACAAAAAATCAATATAAACGTCCAGTAATACGACCAATTAGTTTCTCTAAGACAAGAATAGAAATTTGTATTTAAAGTGTTTCCAAGGGTCTTTTAATTCAGAAAAAAATTTGGACAAAAATGCAACATAAAAAACAAGTATACAGGAAAAACATGATTTTCAGGAGCGTTTAGCTCACAGATAGCATGACCCAGTGACGAAATATTTTGCAGATCATCATTAAACAATCCAATCTTCATTTATGGGTGGTGACCGCTGCAATTTATTTTCGTGACCCATCCTAATGTATATAAGACCGCCAAGTCATGCCCGACCGTCTCTATGCGGTGGGCACGCTGGGGGACAAACTTTGCAGCAAAATGAACACTTTTGAAGAGGCAATTACTATGAAACACAAATGTGACAGAACTTCGAATAAATGGATGTATAAATTGTCCACACCCGATATGTTTCAACTCCATATTCGATACGGTTCTAATTCACATTTTAAACATATCATTTCTTGTTGTTACTTGAAACATGATATGAAGAGTTTGGAGGTGAAAAATTATTACATTTTTATTTTTTGAGAAAACAATTACCATTATTTTAAGCTATTTAAAACATTTCCTGGTCGAAAAATGGACAGTACTAATAACAACGTACGATAATTAAAAAAATCGTTACTCTTGAACTGAATGATATAGTACGTCTGAAACTAAAGGCAAAATGGAGTTAATTGGCGTTTTAAGTTTTTCAATTTTAAGTTTTTTTTTTAGCAGAGATGCTCCTATTAAATTTGGTACTTATACCGGTAACACAGGGTGCGAATAAGTATTTAAAATATTTATTTTGAGAAATTTAATCATTGAAACTTTGTAGTCCTCCAATTAAGTCCATTTAGCTAATAGTTTCAAGGGACGGTCGGACGGTGTAATCAAGAATATGTAATTTCTTTAAAAGAAGAATGTATCTCGCTTTCTCATGGTTTTAAAGTAAAGGGTGATTTTTTAGCTATTATCTTTTTGGCAACACTGGTTTAAACAGCTGACGCACGTTTCGTGTTTTGTTTCACTGTCAAACATCTTTAGTTTGGTCTATAATTCTATAATATTATAATCGTCTTACAAACGAGCAACGCTTGCAAATTATTGAATTTTATTATCAAAATGCGTGCTCTGTTAAGAAAGTTCATCGCGCGCTTCCATTTTATGGTCAGTTTAATCGACCCACTGAAGCGGCTATTCGGGCTATTGTGACTAAATTTCGCACCAAATTTACATTGTTGGACATTAAACCACTAACACGCTTACACAGAGTGCGAAAATATCGCAGCTGTATCGGCCAGTGTTAATGATGACCATCAATTATCGATTCGTTGCCGTTCGCAGCAATTGGGCCTCTGTTACTCAAAAACGTGGAAATGCCAAAATTGGACTAAGAGGATGGACCATTTGAGGCGCAGTCAAGGTCAACATTTGCATGAAATAATCTTCAAACATTAAATTATATGGACCGTACTATCGATTCAAATAAAGATTTCATGCATTTTTCTGAATTTCATGTGTTTTTTTTTTGAAAAAAAAAATCACCCTTTATATTGTTCTTTCACCTGCTACCCTGGCGTATGTGCGTTTTTAATTTTCCACATCATACGCATCACAACGGGGAGAGAGTTAAGAAAAAAAGGTAGTAATAATATGTAGGGCACTCCTAAAGGGCTTAAGCGATTATGAAAATTTGTGGTGTGATCTCAAAAAGGAGGTCTGACTCACTACCGAACGAAAGGTGCAAAACACTAGTAGAATCCATCAAACGACATTGTGAAGCTGTGATAAGCAATGCAGACAGTACAACTAAGCATTAAATTCAATGGTATGTCCTTATTTAACTTATTATTCTAAAATCGTTAAAGTTAATTAAAAAATCTGTTTTGTTTTTAGTCGATCTTTTCTTTTTATAGTTTTTTATATTATAGTTTTTGAACTTTTTACTCAAGTTCGAGATCATTTGTTTTTGTTTTCTTAGACAGAAAACTGTTTTGAAAAAAGTATGTGAAATTTCTTTGGTTCGGTTTCTAGCAGGGCAGACGATCGTTTCAAGGGACGCTACTGCCCCCTTATCAATGCAACAACTACACCGTTGATTATTGGACTATATATGAGTCTCGCAAACTCAATTAAATGAGAACTGCATTGAACTTTCATATACACTGTGTGCATTTTTCGCGAATTACGATTACACACAAGAAGAATTGTGGTCATTTGTTTGATTTTGGTAACTACAGTCTGTGATTTTCGGGTGTATGTGAAAGTGCAATGCAGTTCTCATTTAATTGAGTTTGTGAGACTCGTATATAATACCAATAATCAACGGAGCAGTTGTAATTGAGTTTGCGACAGTCATATACAGTAGGCTGGATCACTGTCCATACAAATGGAAAAACACTTTCCAGTTACCCTTTGAAAATAAAGTTTGGATTGTTTAATGATGATTTTCAACATATTTCGTTCCTAGATCAAGCAGTCTGTGAGTCTGAGAAAACTCCTCTAAACATCACGTTTTTCCCGTGTATTTTTTTCTGAAATAATAGACAATTGGGAGGAACACTTTAAATATACAATTTGATTCTTGTCTTAGAGTAATTAATTGATCGAATTATTGAACGTCTAGTATTTTTCATAGTAACAGTAGCTGAAAACTATTTCCCATTCGGTGGTACTATCTTATAAAAAATAAATAGCTGCAACCAATACCTTTCGAATGATGATCATCAGAAAAAAGGTCGCCGCAGCGCTCATTATTGTAAAAAGAGTTTGACAATTTTCGTTCTGAAAAACAAGCCAGTGGCGTCATTTTTCGTTCGATATTCTTAATTTAGGAATCATTCGAAATTTATTGATCCCTTCAATTTATTTTTCATAACATATTTTACAAAATGTTTCCAAGAAATATGAGTTTTTAGCTGTCACTTGAAAACTTAAAAAAATCAATCTAAAAGTCCAATAATTAGGCCAATGAGTTATTCTAAGACAAGAATACAAATTTATATTTAATGTGCTTTCAAGGTTCCATTAATTTAGGAAAAAAATTTGGACAAAAATGCAACTTAAAACAAGTAAGGAAAGGCTAAAGTCGGGCGGGGCCGACTATATAATACCCTACACCACTCCCTGCATATGTACCTCGCTTTGATTACTAAACCCAGGTATTTCATGGGATCAATTTTATGTAGTTCATACAAATTATATAAATTATATTCATATAATTTATATGCTATAAATTCAACTTTAGTCAAATTTAACGAATATAGTAAATAATATCTTAATTGATCCAATTGTCCGATAGACAAATACAAATTATACAGTAGTATACCAAAGTCATACCAAAGTATGGACATATGGGCATCACTCAAACAATTCTCATTGCAATTCAATTCGGTAAAAAAGTGAAATCGGGAAGGATTTTTGCATCCTGTAAATGTATGTGTTTGACAAAAAATGTTAAATCGGAAAGGACATTTGTATGGGGGTATATTGAAACCTGGAACGATGTGACCCGCTTTCACACTGTCCGTTTATTGGTGAAATATAATATGTAAAATTTGGCCAAAATCGGTTAAACGTTCGGGAGCAGCATTTGTATGAGGGCTATATCTAAATCTGAACCTATCTTACCCACTTTCACCATAGATGTTTCTAGTTCGATTATAAGATGTTGTGCCAATTTTAAAGAAAAACGGGTACAATATCTGGATTTTAGAGCGGAAAAAGTCAAATCGGGAGCGACATTTGTATGGGGCTATATCTAAATGTGAACCGATCTTACCCAATTTTTGCATACGTGTTTCTAGTTGGATTATAAGATGTTCTGCAAAACTTAAAGAAAATCGGGTACAATATGTTGTTTCTACAGCGGAAAATGTCAAATCGGGAGCGACATTTGTAAGGGGGCTATATCTAAATCTGAACCGATCTTACCTAATTTCTGCATATGTGTTTCTAGTTGGATTATAAGATGTTGTGCCAAATTTAAAGAAAATCGAGTATAATATGTCGTTTCTAGAGCGGAAAATGTCAAATCGGGAGCGACATTTGTATGGGGGCTATATCTAAATCTGAACCTATCTTTCCCAATTTTCGCATAGGTGTTTCTAGTTGGATTATAAGCTGTTGTGCAAAATTTAAAGAAAATCGGGTACAATTTGTCGTTTCTAGAGCGGAAAATGTCAAATCGGGAGCGACATTTGTATGGGGGCTATATCTAAATCTGAACCTATCTTTCCCAATTTTCGCATAGGTGTTTCTAGTTGGATTATAAGCTGTTGTGCAAAATTTAAAGAAAATCGGATACAATATGTCGTTTCTAGAGCGGAAAATGTCAAATCGGGAGCGACATTTGTATGGGGGCTATATCTAAATCTGAACCGATCTTACCCAATGTTTGCATACGTGTTTCTAGTTGGATTATAAGATGTTCTGCCAAATTTAAAGAAAATCGGGTACAATATGTCGTTTTTAGAGCGGAAAATGTCAAATCGGGAGCGACATTTGTATGGGGGCTATATCTAAATCTGAACCGATCTTACCCAATGTTTGCATACGTGTTTCTAGTTGGATTATAAGATGTTCTGCCAAATTTAAAGAAAATCGGGTACAATATGTTGTTTCTATTGCGCAAAATGTCAAATCGGGAGCGACATTTGTATGGGGGCTATATCTAAATCTGAACCGATTTCCTCCATATTCAATCCCAATGGTCCTTGGCCAGAAAAAATGACTTCTGCCTAGTTTCAGGACAATCGGACAACAATTGTGACCTGTAGAGTGCGAACAAGCTTAGATGGACAGCAGACGGACGGACGGACGGACGGACGGACAGACGGACAGACGGACAGACAGACATCGTTAAATCGACTCAGCTGGTGATTCTAAGCCGATCGGTATACTTAAAGGTGGGTCTAGCTCGATTATTTCTTGGTGTTACAAACATTTGGCGCGAAACTAACTTATAATACCCTAGACCACGAAGTGGTGTAGGGTATAAAAATACATGGGAAAAACATGACGGCTTGACCCAGCCACGAAATATTTTACAGATCATCATTTAACAATCCAATCTTTATTTTTGGAGCGCATTAATTTATTTTCGTGACCCATCCAAATATACATATGAAACTAGATATGAATCTAGATTTCCAAAGTATATAGATTAGAGCGTACCAGGTTACAAGTAAAAAAAAAAGTTCGCCGTACACCTTCGAATTTTTTTTATTTTTTATGCCTAACGTAGGGGTCGCGCTTTTACATTTTTCTATATAACTTCTGCATTTATAAACGGATTTTAAAGTGTGATACATCGATGTTTTTGTCTCGACGAGGCCGATTTTTTTGTCTTTGAAGTCAGAAGAGTTTCATGATTTTATGCGAGCTTTAATTTTCTGATATTAGAGTGGTACATTAGGGTAGTAGCAACTGAGATATGATGGGTAAGTACCAGAAGGGGGTGCTTGAGCTCAATGACTTCAAAGACAAAAAAATCGGCCTCGTCGAGACAAAAACATCGATGTATCACACTTTAAAATCCGTTTATAAATGCAGAAGTTATATAGAAAAATGTAAAAGCGCGACCCCTACGTTCGGCATAAAAAAATAAAAAAAATTTTTTTGAAACTACCTTTCAATAATACTTCATATTCGAAGGTGTACGGCGAACTTTTTTTTTGAGGTACGCCCTAATATAGATGTTTTAAGAATTTATTTTCATACTTTTGCAAGTCAAACATCGGCGATATGGGCATCAAATGAAAGAGAAGAATATCTGTTAAAAATATGTACTTTACATCTCATCCTCTTTGAAATTAAAAGTCTTGAAAAAGGAGAAAAGATCACCAAATGGAAAACTGAATACACAGATTGAGTTCACAAACTGAGTTCAGAGATGGTATAGTTCTGGTCTAAAAAATACTGAGAAAAGTACTGACATTTTTATGTTGTCCCTTATATCAATGGGCACAAAATCAACTGGAACGATTTACCGCTGTATTCTCTGCTGGTAAAACATCAAGATCATAATAATCTAGAAAAAATAAGTGTAAGTTTAAGTTCAATCCTAGGCCTTCAGAATAAAATGGACATTGGACATAAGTGAAAAGTTATGATTCACTTTATGGATCCGAACTGAAAACAAACACATTCTGCTAAAATAAAAATCCACCTCTTTATCAAATCATTTCCGAAGATTAGTTTAGAAGTTTACGAGTTATGCCTGTACTTTTGTACTCGTACATTTCAAAATCTTAAAAACATAATTAATGATATCTACTTAATATGTATATATGTATATAGAAATAAAACTTTATTTTTGTGTTATTTATGACTAAAAAATATCATACGACTTTAATAGGTACAAATAAATTAACTTAAGCAAATATGATGTTGTTGCTTATTTTTCTTTTGGGGGATTTAATTCATGTTCTATGAACATTTGGTACATTTTTGTTGTTTTTGGTTTTTGAAGTATTTTATTTTTTGATTTATATTTTATGTTTGTTACGTTTTTACGCAATTTTATTTAATTACAAAATATAATTAATTTAAATTGTTTTTGTATGGTTTATAATTAATATTATAAATATTTTTTGTTTTTTCTTTCTTTTTGTTTTTCAATTTTATTCTTGTACACATGAGTATAATAAATTTGTTCCTTAGTTTTCTGTTAGTAGTCACATTCACGTACATACTTATATTTCACACTAAATTTGGGGAGGGAAATAAATAAAAGAACAAAACAAAATCAAAATCGAGGTCCGTTACTAACATCTTCCACATCAAGATCGGGATGTTTTGAAAATTATAACAGGGAGAAATTATTTGAAAATTTTTAAAGTTTTTATGGAATAGAATTGAATTGTAAACGTTTAAAAGGACACGATACAGATAGACACCTCGCCAAACCTAAAAGACAGACGCCGAAAAAATTGCACATTAATAACAATCAAAAATAGGCCTTTTCTGAACAAGAAACAAAGTACCATCTTCAATTAATATACGTTTCAAAGAATTCCACACTAATTCGCGGTTTCATAGTGATTGTTCTTTCATTTGCCACCTTGGCGTATGAGTGTTTTTAAATATTAATCATACGCCAGGCAACACCAAGTCAATAGGACTCAGAGCGAGAGATGAGAAAAAAGGGAAATACTTATGCCAATTCTAAAGGGCTTAAGCAATTCTTATAAAATTTCACACAGACATTGCTGAAGTAACGACGAACTTAATTTCCGCGGCAAAATCCTCTAGGCATAGTAGTGGTCTAAAACATGTTTAGCAGGATGGGTACGAAAGTAAATTGCAGCTTAGATTGATGAATTGAAGATTAGATTGTTAATAATGATCTGTAAAATATTTCGTCGCTGGGACTAGTCATCTGTGAGCTAACCGCTCCGAAAACACCTCTAAAATCATATTTTACCCGTGAAAATTTAAGTTAAATTTTTGTCCAATTTTTTTCCTGAATTAGTAGACACTTGGAAGCACTTTAAATATAATTTGTTATTGCTGACTTAGAATATCTCATTGGTCGTTTAGATCGATTTTTGTGTTTTTTTTTAAGTGACAGCCTGACTTAGAATAACTCATTGGTCGTATTATTGGCCGTTTAGATCGATTTTTTGTGTTTTTTTAAAGTGACAGCTAAAAACTCATATTTCTTGGAGACATCTTGTAAAAGCTGTTGTAAGAAATAAATAGAAGGAATCAATGCCTTTCGAATTATGCCTAAATGATTATTATCGGACGAAAAATGACGTCACTGAACCCATTTTTGTGAAATTATTTAATACAGGAGATGGATTTTCAGAGCGAAAATTTTCAAACTCTTTTTACAAAAATGAGCGCTGCGGTGTCAATTTCTTTCTGAGCTTCACCATTTAGGCATCATTCGAAAGGTATTGACTGCAGCTATACAATTTTTATAAAATACAGTTTTCACTGTGAAAAGACCCAAAAAATACTATAAAGGTCCAATAATTCAACCAATAAGTTACTCTACGACGACAATCAATATTTATATTTAATGTACTTTCAAGGGTCTATTTCAGAAAAAAATTGAGAAAAATGCAGCACAAAAAATACACGGAAAAAACATGAATTTTAGGGGTATTTTCAGGAGCGTTTAGCTCACAGACGGCTTGATCTAGGAACGAAATATTTCGCTAAGCATCATTAAACAATCCAAACTTTATTTTCGTGGGGTGACTGGAAATTGTTTTTCCATTTGTATGGACCGCGACCCAGCCTAATGTTTAGGTTATCTCTTATAGCACAAAATCAACTGGAATATTTTACCGCTATATTCTCTGTCCATTGATGAAGCGCAACATATCTCAAGAAAATGTTTAAAGATCCTGGTGCGGGAGTCAACACTTTGCATTGCGGTAGAGAATGGTGGATGCTATACTCAATTTGTCATATGAGGATATCTCAAAAGTCTTGTCATGAAAAAGGTTTAATTCGATTCTGTTTCAGGACCCTGAAAGCAAAACTTACAGAATTTAATTCATGCTCCATTTACTATTGAATTTCATAACACTTGCTTCACAAACTATGTATAAGTGATGGAGAAGTCTTGCTCATACATTCAGATTCATATCCATAAAAAACATTAATTAAATTAAAAAATATTGTTTCATCGCTTGACTATCTACATACATATGTACATTAGGGCGTACCTCAAAAAAAAAGTTCGCCGTACACCTTCGAATATGAAGTATTATTGAAAGGTAGTTTCAAAAAAAAAATTTTTATTTTTTTATGCCGAACGTAGGGGTCGCGCTTTTACATTTTTCTATATAACTTGTATTTATAAACGGATTTTAAAGTGTACATCGATGTTTTTGTCTCGACGAGGCCGATTTTTTTGTCTTTGAAGTCATTGAGCTCAAGCACCCCCTTCTGGTACTTACCCATCATTTCTCAGTTGCTACTACCCTAATGTACCACTCTAATAATCGAAAATTAAAGCTCGCATAAAATCATGAATCATGTTTGAGCTCAATGACTTCAAAGACAAAAAAATCGGACAAAAACATCGATGTATCACACTTTAAAATCCGTTTATAAATGCAGAAGTTATATAGAAAAATGTAAAAGCGCGACCCCTACGTTCGGCATAAAAAAATAAAAAAAATTTTTTTGAAACTACCTTTCAATAATACTTCATATTCGAAGGTGTACGGCGAACTTTTTTTTTTTTACTTGTAACCTGGTACGCTCTAATGTACATATGTATTTTGTGTTGATGTTAAAATCACCCAAGGGCCAAATAGATAGATACAAACATAAATATGTATATATGTACGTATATAAACCAAATGATATTAAATTATGTCCATAGAAGTGACATAATTTTGAAAATGTCAAATCAAGATGTTTCCCACTGCTAGCTAACGGACCACACCGGAAATAATGTTATGGATACTTCCTGTCACATATATTCCATGTCATACTACTACTACTACTGCAACATATTCACACATGAACTCTCCGTGACCGTTTGTGTGATACGTGTGTGTCGGAATGTATATGTATATACATATTTCTATGTATGTATACATATATGTGTGTGTAAAAGTTGGACATACGAGGGAAGATCGGCCGGCAATCTACATAACTGGCTGAGTTTATATCTTGTATTATTCTATTTTCAAGCTGAGGCCTTTTGGTAAGCGCCCCTCCCTCGTATTTGTATTCGCTTTATGTCATAAACCATCACAATGGACAATCACGAATGAATAGTAATGAGATGATAGACAATAAAAAACACACGTTTCTCGTTTTCTTCAGATTACATTTTAGAGTACAACTATCGTAGGTACATACATACAAACATATAGATATATGTACATTGGGTTGGATCGCTGACATGGCTTTTCAGTTGAAAATGCACACATTTCTTTGGAAAGTGGAGGTTGATTAAAAAAATAACGCAGACTTTTGATATTGTTTTAATATTCCTAGACATGAATATAATTAAAAATTACCTTAATGGCCCTCAAATTCACTGAGAAAATCCAAATTGATAATAAGAAAATATAAATTCAAATTCAGACAATATATATTAATAATGAGAAAATATAAATTCATAATGAGAGACAGTAAATTTTATAATCGAAGCTATGTGCATATTGCGCGGTAGTATGGATATTATATTTTCTGAATATGAAAATATATTTTCTCATTATGAATTTGGATCCATAAGAAATACATAATCATTTCTTATTATGAATGTAAAATAAAAAAATTAAGCACAAAGCTCAAAATCTAAAAAAGAAATTGTTTCTGAAATAGTCGAATCTGTAATACGAAAATATGCATTTTTTCTATTCATTATGCCAAAAAACATAAATAAAAATTTTGCTTTTCTTGTAAAATTAAAAAATAATAAAATTTCTATTGTTTGAAAATCGAATCGATTTATATGTAATCTTAACCGTACATCTGGAGCTAAAAATTTCCACGTTGCACATAGGGTTGAAATTGTCAAGGTGTTACTTTGAGCAAAATGATATTAACTTTTAAAATATGTCAATTTTGACTTTTCACAACTGATCGTGTAAATCTTAAAATTTTCTTGACTTGCAGGCAGTGCAACTGGGATAGTAAACAACACATGCCATTGATATTTTCGGCAGTGATGTAGAATTTTATATTCTTTAATCGTATAATAAAAAAAATGTCAAAAAAAAATTTTTTGATTTTTGAATTAATCTCCATTTTTGGCGATTTCAACCCTCTGTGCGTCGCCTCATATCATCTTACATTTCACATCTAAGAATATGTACATTAAAAGTGCGCCACAACAATACCTGATTTTTATGTGGAGCCCATACAAAATTGTGTAATTTTTTAAGTTTAATTTTTGTAAAATTTTTCTCAATTAATAGACCCTTGAAAGTACTTAATTACATATATATGTTCATTAGTCATATTATACCGTCCGAGAGCCCATATTACACTTGAACCGGATGGTATAGCCTGAAACTGTAGACAAAATAGAGTTTAATTGGCGTTTTTCATTTCAAAGTTCCAAAGGATACAATTTTTCAAAAAATATTTTAAATACTTATTATTGGACACTTATACCGGTGTCATATGACCGGTATAAGTGTCCAATTAAAGAGGGGAATATCTGGTAAAATACTTAAAATTTGAAACTTCCATCTGTATTAGTTTAGCATTAATAATAATTTCAAGTTTTCCCTCCTAAATAATCTAAGGGGGAAATTTGAAATGGTTGTTAATGCTGAATTAATACAGACAGAAACATGATATTTGAAGTGTTTTTAACAGATATTATTATCTTTTATTTGACACATATAGAGGTGTCATAGGGTGCGAATAAGTATATAAGGAATTTTTTACTCCTGTGCAGGGGTAAGGATGAGGAAATTAGAAACTAAAATCGCCAATAAACTCCATTTTGCCTACAGTTTCAGACGTATATCATCCAGTTCAAGTGTAATGACTTTTTTAAAAATTGTCGTACGGTTTATAGGACGTTTAACTATTTTTTTTTCAAGTGACAATTAAAAATGCATATTTCTTGGAAACATTTTGTAAAATGAAACATCATATTTGAAGTTTTTTTAGCAGATTATACTCTTTTATTTGACACATATACAGTGAGGTAAAACAATTTTTTGAAAAATTGCATCTTTTGGAATTTTGCAATCCTGTGCAAGGAAATGAGAAACTAAATTCGCCAAAAAACTCCATTTTGCCTATAGTTTCAGACATATATCCAGTTCAAGTATGACTTTTTATACACTCCACGAGAGTATTATGTCTTTGTGCATTTGTTTGTAACACCCAAAAGGAAACGAGATAGACCCATTGTTAATTATACCGATCGTCATAGAATCACTTTCTGAGTCGATTTAGCAATGTCCGTCTGTCTGTCTGTCCGTCCGTCCGTCCGTCCGTCCGTCCGTCCGTCCGTCCATCTATTCTTGTAATCACGATACAGGTCGCAATTGTAGACAGAACCAAATGAAACTTTGCACAACGATGTTTTTCGGGATAAGGACGAACGCTATTTAATTTGAAGAAAATCGGTTCAGATTTAGATATAGCCCCCATACGAATTTCACTCCCGATTTGACTCTTTTCACTCTAGATACCACATATTACAACAGATTTTCTTTAAAATTGGCAAAACATCTTATATTGTAACTAGAAACACCTGTGGTAAAAATGTGTTAGATCGGTTCAGATTTATATATAGCTCCCATACAAATTTCTCTTCCGATTTTACTTTTTCCGCTCTAGAGACCACATAATGTATCAGATTGTCTTCAGATTTGGTAAAACATATTATATTTCCACTAGAAACACCCATGGTGAATATCGGTCAGATCGGTTCAGATTTATATATAGCTCCCATACAAATTTCGCTCCCGATTTGACTTTTTCCGCTGTAGAAACCACATATTGTATCAGATTGTCTTCAGATTTGGTAAAACATCTTATATTCCCACTAGAAACTCCCATGGAGAATATCGGACAGATCGGTTCAGATTTATATATAGCTCCCATACAAATTTCGCTCCCGATTTGACTTTTTCCGCTCTAGAAACCACATATTGTATCAGATTTTCTTCAGATTTGGCAAAACATCTTATATTTAAACTAAGAACATCTATGGTGAAAATAGGTCAAATCGGTTCAGATTTAGATATAGCCCCCATACAAATGTCGTTCCCGATTTGACATTTTCCTCTGTAGAAACCACATATTGTACTCGATTTTCTTTAAATTTGGCACAACATCTTATAATCTTACTAGAAACACCTATGCAGAAATTGGGTAAGATCGGTTCAGATTTAGATATAGCCCCCATATAAATGTCGCTCCCGATTTGACTTTTTCCGCTTTAAATGCCACATATTCTAATCGATTTTCTTTAATTTGGCACAACATCGTATAATCTAACTAGAAACACCTGTGGCTAAAGCGGGCTAGATCGGTTCAGATTTAGATATAGGTCCCATACAAATGTCGCTCCTGATTTGAAATTTGCGCTCTAAAAACCATATATTGTACCCGATTTTCTTTAAATTTGGGACAACATCTTATAATCCAACTAGAAACACTATGCAGAAATTGGGTAAGATCGGTTCAGATTTAGATATAGCCCCCATACAAATGTCGCTCCCTAATCTAACTAGAAACACCTGTGGCTAAAGCGGGCTAGATCGGTTCAGATTTAGATATAGCCCCCATACAAATGTCGCTCCCTAATCTAACTAGAAACACCTGAGGCTAAAGCGGGCTGGATCGGTTCAGATTTAGATATAGGTCCCATAGAAATGTCGCTCCCGATTTGAATTTTGCGCTCTAAAAACCATATATTGTACCCGATTTTCTTTAAATTTGGGCAACATCTTATAATCCAACTAGAAACACTATGCAGAAATTGGGTAAGATCGGTTCAGATTTAGATATAGCCCCCATACAAATGTCGCTCCCGATTTGACTTTTGCCGCTTTAAAAGCCACATACTGTGCTCGATTTTCTTTAAATTTCGCACATCTTATAATCTAACTAAACAAAACTATGGTGAAAGTGGGTAAGATCGGTTCAGATTTAAATATAGCCCAAATTCAAATGTTGCTCCCATAAGTTTAACCGATTTTGGTTATATATTTCACCTATTTCGTTCCAGGTTTCAATATATCCTCATACAAATGTCCTTTCCGATATAAAATTTTTTGTCAAACACATACATTTACAGGATACAAAAAACCTTCCCGTTTTCACTTTTTCACCGAATTGAATTGTATTCGGATTGAAAGTGGAGTGTATCATAGAGTCGGCCCCGCCCGACTTTAGCCTTTCCTTACTGGTTTTAAATTGTAGTACGGTGTTATAGGACATTTAGACTATTGTGCATTTGTTTGTAACACCCAAAAGGAAGCGAGATAGAGCCATTGTTAATTATTCCGATCGATTTAGAATCACTTTTTGAATCGATTTAACAATGTCCGTCTGTCTGTCGGTCTGTTTGTCCATCTATTCTTGTAATCACGATACAGGTCGGAATTGTAGACGGAACGCAATGAAACTTTGCACAACGAAGTTTTTCGGGATAAGGACAAACGCTATTTAATTTGAAGAAAATTGGTTCAGATTTAGATATAGCTCCCATACAAATTTCGCTCCCAATTCAACTTTTTCCTCCCTAGAAACCACATATTTTATCAGATTGTCATCAGAATTGGCAAAATATCTTATATTTAAACTAGGAACACCTATGGCGAAAATAGGTCAGATCGGTTCAGATTTATATATAGCTCCCATTTAACTTTCGCTCCCGATTTGACTTTTTCTGCTCTAGAAATCATACATTTTAACAAATCTTCTTCAAAATTGGCAAAATATCTTATATTTCAACATAAAACACCTGTGGTGAAAATGTGTTAGATCGATTCCGATTTATATATCGTTCCCATACCAATTTCACTCCCAATTTGACTCTAGAAAACACATATATTATCAGATTGTTTTCAAATTCGGCAAAGCATCTTATATTTAAACTAGGAACTCCTGTGATGAAAGTAGGTCAGATCGGTTCAGATTTATATATAGCTCCCATTTAACTTTCGCTCCCGATTTGACTTTTTCTGCACTAGAAATCACATATTTTAACAGATCTTCAATTTGGCAATATATCTTATGTATACACTAGAAAATGTGTCAGATCGGTTCAGATTTATATAGCTCGTTCCCGGCTTGACTTTTTCCGCCCCAGAAACTACTTATTTTCAGAGAATTTCTTCACGTTATACTTGAACTGGAAGAACCTATTGTGTAAGTGGGTCACATCATTGCATGTTTGGATATAGCCCCGATACAAATATTCTTCTCGATTTGACCAATTGGGTCAGGTCATATTAGCCTATGATTAGGAAGCATACAAAAATCCTTCCCGTTTTCAATTTTTAACCGAATTGAATTCGGATAGAAAGTGGAGTGTATCATATAGTCGGCCGCGTCCGACCTTTGCTTCCTTGTTTCATATTATGGAAGGTTATGCTTGAAGGTATTGTTGGGTAGATAATATAGGTTTTCAGAGACAATATTTTCGAACTCTGTTTAAAAAAAATTTGCGCTGTAGCGTCAAATTCCTTTCGCTGTTCATTATTTAGGCAAAATTCGAAAGGTCCCGATAACACATGTTCATTTTTAACAAAATACTACCACAAAATATTAAAAAAGGGTCCATAAATTAAACAAGTAAAAACGGCGTTAAGTTCGGCCGGACCGAACTTTATATACCCTCCACCATGGATTGCATTCCACAGAGGCTGTCGATTTTCGTAGAAGTGCAGTAATATTACAGGAAAATATTTTTTTTAATATAGCCAAAGCAAAACAAATATTAAAAAATAATTTTAAAAATAAATATAATATTTTTAGTATTGCAAACCACACTCACAAGACAAGGTTACCAATACGTTAACACTATATATCGAAATAATAGTTCAAGTCAATTTAAAAAAATAAATATTTTTATACTTATGTCTTCATAAAAGCTTTAATATCATAAATACTCGTAGATAGTGGGTATATTTCCATTCTATTTTAATTCCAAAAGTATAAATTTTGAAAATCCATTATCTCACGTAGATAGTGCAAAATAACCTAACTTCATAATTCAATTAAATTTTGCCGTAAAGGTAATAAGTACAAATTTCGAAAAATTTTTTTGTTTTGCGTGTTTATGCAGTCAGACGAATTCCATGATTCTAGCTGCAGCCATTTGGTTGGTATCATTTTTATCCCCTCTTTCCTATTTACCCCCTTAAGAGTACGACTTCCTAAAATCTCTTTATTTAAGTGTCTACGCAATTTCATCATTCTATTAAGTCGTTTACTTGGTACTATTTTTATCCCTTTGTACCCATTGCATCCCTTGGAAGTACGAATTTGTAAAAAATCTTTTATTTTTCGTGTCTACGCAGTCAGAGGATTGTATATTCCGAATTTCATGACTCTAGCTGCGGTCATTTGATTGGTACTATTTTTATCCCTTTTTTCATTTTAACCCCAAAAAGTACTAATTTCGAAAAATCCATTTATTTTACGTGTCTACGCAATCAGAGGAATGTATACACCGAATTTCATTATTCTAGGTGCAGCCTTTAGGTTGGTACCATTTTTATCCCTTTATTCCCATTTTATCCCTTAAAAGTACAAATTTGGAAAAAATACTTTTATATTATGTATCTACTCAATTAGAGGAATACACCGAATTTTCGAGTTTCTAGCTGCTGTCGTTTGATGGTACCATTTTTATCCCGTTTTGCACCATTGGGGGTGACCCCTACGAATAAAAATCACTTTATGGTGTACCATTTTGTTATAGGGGGAATGCGCATACCCAATATCAAGTAAGTACAAGCAGATATATTGAAAAAATGTGCTTAAATACTCTAAAATATTAGGGAATATTATGGGTATTTTTAGTCCTTGTGAGGGAAAATTTTTTCCCTTTGGGCCGATTTCGCCCAGTTTCAATACGGACGGACGGACATGGCTAGATCGTCTTAGAATTTTATGACGATCAAGAATATATACTTTATAGGGTCTCAGGTCGATATTTCAAGGTGTTACAAACGGAATGACAAAGTTAGTCTTGGAGGTGGAGGGTATAAAAATTTGGAAAAAATGCAACCTACATAAATTACACGGGAAGAATATGATGTTAGGGGTGTTTTTAGGAGCTATCTAACAACGAAATATTTTGCAAATCATCATTAAACAGTCCAATTTTCATTTCTGACTGGAAATTATTTTTTTATTTGTGTGTACCGCGGCCCAACCTAATGTATACATATTTATATTGACCTTTTAAAGCATATATCATCAACAGAAATGTAAAATGGTGGAACATCTCAAAAATTGTTTGTGTGTTTTGAAATTATTCTTGAAGATTGTTTTTGTTTCTTGATTGTTGTTTGTATTTTGTTCCCCCTGTAAAATGACGAAAAAGTGATGTTACGCCCTTTTTTGCAATTCAGGCTAACTTCTGTTAATATTAATTTTCAACATTTCCACATCCGCTGTCTTTGTCGATAATTTTGCGATCCAACCTAACGTACATGAATGTATGTACATATATGTATGTATATTTATGCATGTTCAGGCCCTTTGACACGATACTGTCTAGCCTTTGCCTGGATTTTTGGTGAGAGAAATCGTTTGGAATTCATATTTACACCAGCTCACATGAATAATGCAACGAAATAAATAGAATACAACTCTGATCGAATATACATAAAAGAGTGACAGCAACGTTGCCATGTCTGACTGACAGTTTGCTAAAATTTACGTGTGAATTCCACCACATACAAAAAGTTGTTTTTTCCCCCAGCAGGTGACTGACCTACCGACCGACTCGGTAGGATAATGTAAAAGGACCAGTGGTGTGTACGCGTGTCTCTGTATGATGGGTGTGTATAAATATACATCTATTGTAGTTATGTATACGGTATATATGCTATATGTATGTATGTTTTTTTTAATAAAAATGTATGGCATTGTGTGTGTGTGTACGTCAGTTAATATGTAGTTAATAACACATACATACATAATATACTTAATACTTAGTATTTATTCGCTTGCTCCCGCGCTCGCATTCACATACAATATATCCGGACTTAATATAAAAACTAATGTTAATTATCTAATAGACACATCGGTTATTTATCTCTGTATGCACGTAAGTATGTGTGTGTATATGTACGTACGCTGGTTTCTGTGTGTACGTGTGGCTATCTGTTGTATCCGCCGTTTCCTATGTGGTATAGTATGGTATCATTGTATGTATGTTGTGGGTATCATCGTATGGCACGAGTATATTTTAGTATCATCATCGTCATCGTTGACAAACCATTTCTGCAAACACTGCAATTACTGCAAATAACACAACCGAGAGTATGGGGGTCAATGTTGACCCTGATGCATGCTGCATGGCAGCTGGTTCTTCACCTAAAAACACAGGAAACGGAAACGAAAACGGAAACAGAAACAAAGAACGTAACTTTAATATGGATGGGATCAAATACATGTACATACAATCATGATGAGTAATATATTGTTTGTTTTCGCTAAAATTCTGATTTAAGTATTATAGATCAGTGTACAATTACTTTGTAGCGTGGCACAGTGTGACGGCAAAGGAAAATTTGTGTATAAAATTATCACTCACCTTGAAACAGTATTCACATAGACTTTGCATGCGGGAAGCTTTCATATTAGACTACAACAAAGTGCGACAGTACTTTTTGGACCCGAACAAGACCATATACACATTAGGTTGGGTCGCGGTCCATACAAATGGAAAAACAATTTCCAGTCACTCCAGTCGATTGTTTAATGATGATTTGCAAAATATTTCGTTCCTAGATCAAGCCGTCTGTGAGCTAAACGCTCCCGAAAAAACCTAAAAATTATGTTTTTCCGTGTATTTTTTGTGTTACATTTTTGTAAATTTTTTTCTGAAATAATAGACCCTTGAAAACACTTTAAATATAAATTTTGATTCTTGCCTTAGAATAACTTATTTTTCGAATTATTGGACCTTTATGGTAATTTTTTGTGTTTTTTCATAGTTATTTCTTTCAAAAATAAGTAGCGGCAGTCAATACCTTTCGTATGATGCCTAAATGATGAACATCGGATGGAAATTGATGCCGCATCGCTCATTTTTGTAAAAAGAGTTTGCAAATTTTGGCTCTGAAAATCCATCCCTAAATTAAATTATTTTTTAAAACATGGAGTCTGTAACGTCATTTTTCGTCCGATATTTATCATTTAGGTATCATTCGAAAGGTATTGATTCTATCTATTTATTTTTCATAACAACTCTTACAAAATGTTTCCTAGAAATATGAGTTTTCAGCTGTCAGCATGAAAAACCACAAACAATAATACGACCAATGAGTTATTCTAAGACAAGAATACACAATTTTATTTAAAGTGTTTCCAAGGGTCTATTAATTCAGAAATGCAACATAAAAAAATTGCGCGGGAAAAGTATGATTTTTAAAGGTGTTTTCAGTAGCGTTTAGCTCACAGATGTCTAGACCCAGTGACGAACTATTTTGCAGATCATCATTGAACAATCCAATCTTCATTTTCGTGACCCATCTTAATACACATGAAACTAGAGATCGTATAGTAGAAAAACTTTGTACATAGTGATCTTTTCTTCTCTGTGCAGGACTTTTAATTTCCAAAGGTTATAAATGTTTTAATAATTTGTTGTTGTACTTTTGCGAGTTATACGAAGGCGATATAGGTATTAACTGAAAGAGACGAAAAAATCCTACAAATTTCATGCTTTGAAGTTTCCCTTCTTAGTTTATTTAATTTATTCATGTTTTATTTCTAAGAGGAAATCTTGAAATTGTTTCTAATGCTAAACTAAGACTGACATGGAACTTAAAGTATTTTTAACAGATATTCTTGTCTTCCATTTTATATCCATGATACCCTTATAAAGAGTGATTTTTTTGAGGTTAGGATTTTCATGCATTAGTATTTGACAGATCACGTGGGATTTCAGACATGGTGTCAAAGAGAAAGATGCTCAGTATGCTTTGACATTTCATCATGAATAGACTTACTAACGAGCAACGCTTGCAAATCATTGAATTTTATTACCAAAATCAGTGTTCGGTTCGAAATGTGTTTCGCGCTTTACGTCCGATTTATGGTCTACATAATCGACCAAGTGAGCAAACAATTAATGCGATTGTGACCAAGTTTCGCACTCAGTTTACTTTATTGGACATTAAACCAACCACACGAATGCGTACAGTGCGTACAGAAGAGAATATTGCGTCTGTTTCTGAGAGTGTTGCTGAAGACCGTGAAATGTCGATTCGTCGCCGTTCGCAGCAATTGGGTTTGTGTTATTCGACCACATGGAAGATTTTACGCAAAGATCTTGGTGTAAAACCGTATAAAATACAGCTCGTGCAAGAACTGAAGCCAAACGATCTGCCACAACGTCGAATTTTCAGTGAATGGGCCCTAGAAAAGTTGGCAGAAAATCCGCTTTTTTATCGACAAATTTTGTTCAGCGATGAGGCTCATTTCTGGTTGAATGGCTACGTAAATAAACAAAATTGCCGCATTTGGAGTGAAGAGCAACCAGAAGCCGTTCAAGAACTGCCCATGCATCCCGAAAAATGCACTGTTTGGTGTGGTTTGTACGCTGGTGGAATCATTGGACCGTATTTTTTCAAAGATGCTGTTGGACGCAACGTTACGGTGAATGGCGATCGCAATCGTTCGATGCTAACAAACTTTTTGTTGCCAAAAATGGAAGAACTGAACTTGGTTGACATGTGGTTTCAACAAGATGGCGCTACATGCCACACAGCTCGCGATTCTATGGCCATTTTGAGGGAAAACTTCGGAGAACAATTCATCTCAAGAAATGGACCGGTAAGTTGGCCACCAAGATCATGCGATTTGACGCCTTTAGACTATTTTTTGTGGGGCTACGTCAAGTCTAAAGTCTACAGAAATAAGCCAGCAACTATTCCAGCTTTGGAAGACAACATTTCCGAAGAAATTCGGGCTATTCCGGCCGAAATGCTCGAAAAAGTTGCCCAAAATTGGACTTTCCGAATCGACCACCTAAGACGCAGCCGCGGTCAACATTTAAATGAAATTATCTTCAAAAAGTAAATGTCATGGACCAATCTAACGTTTCAAATAAAGAACCGATGAGATTTTGCAAATTTTATGCGTTTTTTTTTTAAAAAAAAAGTTATCAAGCTCTTAAAAAATCACCCTTTATGACTCGCAAAAATACGAAAATAAATTATTAAAACATATATTTTTGACATTTTTGGAACTGTAAAAAGGAATGGAAAACTGAGTACACAGTTTTTTCCTACATACGCTCTTTAGTTTCATACGAATATGGTTTATTCAGGTCCAATAAAAATGTAAAATTATCTCACGGTGTAATGTCTAATAAATAAATGCACTTGGGTTCATATTTATACCCAACAAAAAATAAAATTGTTGTGTTCGAGTCCTTACAAATTATTTTTGGAGATATACTGACTCAAGAAATCAGTTCAAAAAATGTTTCAATAGATTTTTTTATTTTTACTTAATTTACTCAATTTTCAATGAAGGTACCTTTAATATTTGTACTCTCAGTTTGGAAATATAGGTCCGCTTGCACCCATTTATATGTTCAATAAAAAGTAATTATGATGGCTACATATGTTGTGGATTTCACTATCCCATAGAAACAGTGGTAGAGTAAATCTTTTCGAAAAAATTGTTGGCACGAAAAAAATCAAAAAAGAAATAAGGATTTTTATACACTCCATGAGAGTATTTTGTCTTTGTGCATTTGTTTGTAACACCCAAAAGGAAGCGAGATACCCCCTTGTTAATTATACCGATCGACTTGAAATCACTTTTTGAATCGATTTAACAATGTCCGTCTGTCCATCTATTCTTGTAATCAAAGTACAGGTCGCCATTGTAGCCAAATGAAACTTTGCACAACAAAGTTTTTCGCGATAAGGACGAACGCTATTTGAAGAAAATCGGATCAGATTTTGATATAGCCCCCATACGAATTTCACTCCCGATTTGACTCTTTTCACGCTAGATACCACATATTACAACAGATGTTCTTCAAAATTGGCAAAACATCTTATATTTCAACTAGAAACACCCACGGTGAAAATGAGCCAGATCGGTTCAGATTTAGATATAGCCCACATACGATTTTCACTCCCGATTTGAGTTTTTCCGCTCCAGAAACCACATAGATTTTCTTCAAATTTGGCAAACTATCTTATATTTCCATGAGAAACACCCAGGATGACAATGAGTCAGATCGGTTCAGATTTATATATAGCTCCTATACAAATTTCGCTCCCAGCTTGATTTTTCCGCCCCAGAAACCACGTATTTTCACCGAATTACTTCAAATTGAGAACTGGAAGAACTTATTGTGAAAGTTAATCACTTCATTCCATGTTTGGGTATAGCCCTGATACAAATATTCTTCTCGATTTGACAAATTGAACCAGGACATATTAGCCTATGATTAGGAAACATATAGCAATTCTTCCCGTTTTCACTTTTTTCCGAATTGAATTGTATTCTGATAGAAAGTGGAGTGTATCATATAGTCGGCCCCGCCCGACTTTAGCCTTTCCTTACTGGTTTTGTTTTAAAACTAAAAATGCCAATTAACTCAATTTTTCAAGTATAATAAGGACTGTCGGACGGTGTAATCATTATTTGATTTGAACTGGGATATTGTCATGGATCAATACCATTTTGCATCTATATTTTATAGAATGCAAATTTATTTACAAATGCATATTTATTACTTGGCTACACTCTACCACTATCACAACTACTTCTCAAACAAATACACGGACTCTTTAAGTAAATGATTCACCCAAACGACTAAGAACCACATCTCACCTTCCGAATAATAGTCAAAAAACCGCACCAAGTAACACATTGTCATCTAACAAGCATCTCATTGAGTTACATATGTAAGTATGTGTGAATGCATGCAAACTTTTTAGCCGTGCCGCGCTCATTTGTCTTAATTTTTCCTCATAATAATTATAATAGCTGCGATTCTAACGTAGAAAACAAGGTATATTTGAAGAAAATCTACAGTTAAATATAGAAGTTATGACCATTAGTTATTAAAAATAAAACAATATAAAGGTGTCATAATTTCTACATTTATTCACAGATCTTTTACATATAGAAATGGTTTTCTTCATTATAATGTTAGCTATTCGAGCGGTACGAGGTTTTACCTCGATAGCTGCGATTGTTTTGAAAGTTTGCGTATGTATTCTTCTCAAAAAATATCGTAGACGTATTTTTGGAAAAAAATTTGAAACTTTTTTAGTCACGAGTAATGACCAATTCAACAGTGAAAAACATACTACTTTTTTCAAAAGGTGTGTTCATTTAATCACCTGTAACTTCTGAAAGACTTAACCTCGTTTTGAAGGTAATTTCAATTACTTTTATAATATTTAGGTGTTGTGTTGTGTAACAGGGTTAGATGTTTTAAAAGTTGTTGCAATTTTAATTCTTTTATTTTTAGTAGTTTGCTTAGGTCTATTTTTAAGCGACTGTGTGAGTTTGAAAGTGGTGAAATGATGGCTAATATTTTTTACGATTTTTTTTCGATTTATTTTTTATAAAATCAACTAGAATTACAGTGAAAAATCATCAAAATTATATTTTTTCATTAGTTTATAAACACAAGGTATAAAAACAATGAAAAATCCAAGAAAAAAATTGGTTATGAAAAAATATATTTTTTCCAATTTTTTCTTGGATTTTTCATTGCTTTTATACCTTGTGTTTTTATGAGAATAATACATACACAATCTTTCAAAACAATCGCAGCTATCGAGGCCAAAAACCGTACCGCGTGACATGGAATGACTCATGTGCAACATTTGTATCAATCTTTCTTAATTATATATGAATGGACCTATATTTCCAAAATGAGTGTACAACAACCTGTAAGATACCTTCAACGAAAATTGCAGACAAGTAAGTAAGCTTCAGTCGGTAAAATCGACTTATATATACCCTCAACTCTCAGAGAACATATGTATGGAAGTTATAACGAATTAAATTTTATTTAGGACAGATACTAGAAGGTTCTCGGTACATGGTCCCAGCTTCCACATTTTACAAACAATTGTAAAAACATGATCAAATATCAAGTCATTTAAAACTTTGGTGTGTTCGGCGACCCCCACTTAAATTTTCCGACAAATTTTTGCATACAACATTTCAGTCCATTTTGAAAGGACTTTTTGGATTTTCTCGAAAAAAGGAACGAGGAGCTAGGAGATTATATAGCTCCCATACAAATTTCGCTCCCGATTTGACTTTTTCCGCTCTAGAAACCACATATTGTATCAGATTGTCTTCAGATTTGGCAAACCGTCTTATATTTCAACTAGATACACCTTGGGTAAAAATGGGTCAGATCGGTTCAGATTTATATGTAGCTCCCATACAAATTTCGTTCCCGATTTGACTTTTTCCGCATTAGAAACCACATATTTTAGCAGATCCTCTTCAAATTAGGAGAAATATATTATATTTGTCCTAGAAACAGCCATGGTGAAAATGGGTCAGATCGGTTCAGATTTACATATAGCTCCCATACGAATTTCACTCCCGATTTGACTCTTTTCACTCTAGATACCATATATTACAAGAGATTTTCTTCAAAATTGGCAAAACACCTTATATTTCAACTAGAAACACCTGCGGTAAAAATGGGTCAGATCGGTTCAGATTTATATATAGCTCCCATACAAATTTCGTTCCCGATTTGACTTTTTCCGCTCTAGAACCCACATATTTTAGATGATCCTCTTCAAATTAGGCGAAATATATTATATTTGTCCTAGAAATACCCATGCCGAAAATGGGTCAGATAGGTTCAGATTTACATATAGCTCCCATACGAATTTCACTCCGATTTGACTCTTTTCACTCTAGATACCACATATTACAACAGATTTTCTTCAAAATTGGCAAAACATCTTATATTTCAACTAGAAACACCTGCGGTAAAAATGTGTTAGATCGGTTCAGATTTATATATAGCTCCCATACAAATTTCACTCTCGATTTAACTTTTTCCGCGCCACGAATTTTCACCGAATTTCTTCAAAGTGAGCATAACACCTTATATTTGAACTGGAAGAAATTATTGTGAAAGTTAGTCACATTTTTCCATGTTTGAATATAGAACCGATGCAAATATTCTTATCGATTTGACAAATCGAACCAGGTCATATTAGCCTATGATTAGGAAACATACAAAAATTCTTCCTGTTTTCACTTTTTTACCGAGATGAATTGTATTCGGTTGGAAAGTGGAGTGTATCATATAGTCGGCTCCGCCCGACTTTAGCCTTTCCTTACTTGTTATACAGATCGACTTAGAATCACATTTTGAGTCGATTTAGCGATGTCCGTCCGTCTGTCCATCTATTCTTGTAATCAAAGTCCTGCCCGCAATTGTTGTTAGAATTAAATGCAACTTTGCACAATGAAGTTTTATGGGATAAGGACGAACACTATTTAATTTTAAGCAAATCGGTTCAGATTTAGATATAGCTCCCATACAAATTTTGCTTACGATTTTACTTTTTCCGCTCTAAAAACCACATTTTTCAACAGATTTTCTTTAAATTTAGCAAAACATCATATCTTTTATCTTAAAATAGCTGTGGTAAAAATAGGCCAGATCGGTTTAGATTTATATATAGCTCCCATACAAATGTCTCCTATGATTTGAGTCTTTCCGCTCTAGAAACCACATATTTTAGCAGATTTTCTTAAAATTTGGCAAAACTACTTATATTTCAACTAGAAACCACTCTGGTAAAAATGGGCCAGATCGGTTCAGATATATATATAGCTCCAATATATATTTCGCCACTGAATTGATTATTTCCGCTCTAGAAATAGCATATTTGAACAGATTTGCTTAAATTTTGGCTCTTATTTCAACTACAAACATCCATGGCGACAGTGGGTCAAATCAGTTCAGATTTATATATAGCTCCCATATAAATGACTCCCATTAAATGGCTCCCATTCAAAGTTTGTGTTAAAATGTTCTTACAAATACAGATAGAAGTGTGAAATTTGTAGTATATATATACCAGGTTCAAATGTAACGACCTTCTTATACCCTACACCACAGGGTATATTGACTAGGTGTAAGGTATCATATAATCGACCACGCCCGACTTAAACCTTTCTTACTTGTTTTTCATTCCAAAATGCATATAAAATATTTTTATGAGATGAATGCATACATAAACTTTCGAAACAATCCAAGCTAGTGAGCACAAAAATCGTACCGCTTGCCATTGGTTGAATATATTACTATGGTCGACCTCGGCTAACTTCCTTTCATGTTCTGCTTTAAAACGATCTTTACAAATCGATATTTGATTTTTGTGATATTTTTTGGAATTTTTCCCGCGAAATGTTAAAGAGTTTAATTCAAAATTTGACATTTAAATTGTTTTCGACAAACTTAAGTTCTGTTCTTGAGTTGGCATTTACTTTCACTTGATAAAGAGCATCTGTATATTATATTGTACATTAGATATCATTGATAGAATGACTACTAAAATTATCTCCAATTATAGGGCCGATGGGATGTTATAAAAGTTTTCAATATACAACTTTATTGAATCGCGAATAATTATATTTTTAAATGCTAGATATTAAGTCTTTCAGTATATGTATATGGACACGTATTCCTTCTCTTCTGGCCATCTGTTCCACTGTGCCACGCTTTCAATATATCATGGTTGCATTTGTGCATAAGAAATAGCATTAATACGTGAGTGAGTATATCATCGAAAGAAAAGGGCGAGGGAGTCTGGCTGTATGCCTGTCTGTCTACATACTTTATGAGTAAGCACACACGTGGGGGTGTTTATTTATATTTTCGTTTATCCCTGTGATTACTCACTTCACTACAATCCACACTCCTTCCCCCCTCGCCTCTTCCGCAGTCAACCAGCCACCCACCCACCGAACATAAAAGAAATATAAGATTATATATTGCATTTGATTTGTATTCTATTGTAGATATATACAGAGAAACAAACAAACATATGTAGTACATACCATTTAGAACGTGTACCATCACTGTTCCAGTGATATCATTACCAAGTATGCATGAGTAGTTTCCAGTATCATGACGATTGGCATTGGCGATGTAGAGGCGACTGAAAGCACGTCCTGGCAGCATATCGGTTTTCACGCTATAAAAATACAAAGAACAACAAAAGATGCTGATGAAATAACAATAACAACAACAAAAACCAAAGAGTACGAAAAAGAAGAGAAAAAAAGAAATATTGAAAAATAAGACAAGATCAAATGTTTTCAGTTTAAAAACTGAACTCAACTGAAAAGAACTCTGCTTTTTGCTCACTCCCCAGATAGATGTTGTGACATCTTGCGAAGAGCAAAAAAAAGGATTTAACCATTTGTGTCTTTCATCATTTTCATTTTATTTATTCTGGGTTCTTCTTCATCTCATTCCCATTGCCATTCAGTTCCACTTGATATATAATATGTGATGTTTTGCTTGTTGTCGATATTAATTCAGCATGAATGACCTTCGGCATGGAGGAAACGGAAATGCGTCTTTATATTCACAGGAGTATGTGTCATGCCATGGCATGGTGTTTGTATGGGTGTGTATGTGTCATAATTTAATGGAATTCGAAAAAGGAATAAAGATAAAGAGATGCAGCTGAAGGATAACCAAAACCAGAAGTTGCATTAAATGACGACTACATGTCGCATGAGCGTTGCAATTGTGGTCTTAAAGCACGTACCGCGCATAAGCCAACAAAGGAAAAGAAAACCCATTTTAAGCTTGTGTTCATGCTAAATGAGTTGAGCTATTTTGTTGTATACAATTATTTAAGATTTTCATTAAAACCATTTTCTAACGAATTTTACAAAACATATTGTTTTTCAGTTCAACTTCATCTTCAATTCGAAATCAGATATTGTCTAACATAGAAAGAATATTACCGAAAAATTGATTTTTTATCAAGTAGATATTTTTCCAATGTACAACAAAAATATTGATAATGGCAAGTGTCCAAATTATTCTGCCTAAAGAGAAACAATCGTAAAGTATCAATATTATTGGGTTTCTTTAAAGCCAATAGATTTCTCCCCATGCCAAGTAAGTGTTTAATTGCTATCAGAAATAAAGTGGACTTAAAATAAATTCAGTTCAACTGAAACTGAAAAAGTCACAAAAACTTCAAATTAATGACATTTTTCATAGTATACAAAATATGTAAGAAGTTTGCAAAATATGATATTAATAAGCAACATTAAACAATTAAATGCTATTTTTCAAATGTGTAACAAAAATTATGCCTTTTGTCATGTATTTTGACTTTCTAAACTCGAAAACAACATCAAAAATTTATTTATTATGTGTGCAAAACCGCTCGGACTGCAGATAATATTATATATATATAAATGTAATTATCCATAAATTTGTTTAACTTTTTGAGAAAATTTGTAATGTAAAATGTGTAATTCTTATTTGTGTATAGACACCCCTGAAGATGATTGAAGATTTCAATCGAAATATTGGGAGCAAATACAACAACACCTGTTTTTCAAATTAAGCCTACAGCCGAACAAAACAAAAAGAAAATTTATTTATTATTTAAAAAACAAGTAAGGAATGGCTAAAGTCGGACGGAGCCGACTATATGATACACTCCACTTTCTATCCAATTACAAATCAATTCTGTAAAAATGTGAAATCGGGAGAGATTTTTGTATCCTGTAAATGTATATGTTTGACAAAAATATATATAAATAAATTTATATCTAAATCTGAACCGATCTTACCCACTTTCACCATAGGTGTTTTAGTTGGATTATAAGATGTTGTTCCAATTTTTAAAAAAAATCGGGTACAATATGTGGGTTCTAGAGCGGAAAAAGTCAAATCTGAAGCGACATTTGTATGGGGGCTATATCTAAATCTGAACCGATCTGGCCGATTTTCACCACAGCCGTTTCCACTTCAATTATAGGGTACTAGCAGTACCCGCTGCTTCGCACTCAAAAAAGCAAGTTATTCGTTAATTTTATCCGTCTCTGTTTTTGGATAGTATTTATTTAATTTTCTTTTGGTGGATATAGATAAATCTAAAATAGTAATTTGGAAATCTCCTATTAGCTAGCACTCACACACAGTCAAAGGAATGTGCTTGTCGATATGCACTGTTTTAGTTGAACTACTTCGTATGTATAGTTTTCTACCAAGTTTTGAACAAAAAATTACAACCATTTATATCCTCGATCTCATGTTTCTAGATTCAGCCAGCCAGTTTATAACTTTTTGCACCTCCTTCCCAAAAAGTACACATTTTGAAAAATCACTATAGGTAACATGTGTTTTTGCTTCCCCTAAAAATATGTACTTTATTTGGTAACACATTCATTCTCTTTTACAGGATTGTACAGTATTTTTATCCCTTTTCGTCCCGCGCACCCCTTAGTAGTACAAATTTCGAAAAATCAAACTGCTATATGATCAGAGAAATTTACACACTAAATTTCACGTTTCTAGCTGTAATACTTTAGTTGGTACCATTTTTATCCCTTTTTGTCCCGCTCGTCCCTTAAAAGTACAAATTTCGAAAAATGCAATTTTAGTTCGTTTCTATATGGTCAGTGGAATTTACATGCCAAATTTCACGATTCTAGCTGTAATGCGTTATTTGGTACCATTTTTATCCCGCTCGCCCCTTTAAAGTACAAATTTCGAAAAATCCAATTTTACTTCCTTTACATTAAAAAAGCAATAAATTTGTATCATAAGCAAAAATTTTTAAATTGTTAAAATTATACAAAATTAAACATTATTTATTTGTAAAAGTGATAAAAAGGGTTTTTCCCCGAGCCATGATTCGAACTCGAGACCTTCTGTGACACCATACTAAAAAGTCCTTACAATTCAGTGGTGAAAATGCTATTCGTAAAATGTTACGGGATATTGATTTAGGAAGTTGCTTTAAATAACTTCCTCAAAAGCGGGAAAAATGCACATTTGGATTTTGAGATGCGATAAAAATGTGCTTCCTTTGGAAGTACTTCCAATTTTAATACCCTACACCACTTCGTGGACTAGGGTATTATAAGTTAGTTTTCCGCCAAATGTTTGTAACACCAAGAAATAATCGAGCTAGACCCACCTTTAAGTATACCGATCGGCTTAGAATCACCAGCTGAATCTATTTGACGATGTCTGTCTGTCCGTCCGTCCGTCTGCTGCCCATCTAAGCTTGTTCGCACTCTACAGGTCGCAATTGTGTTCCGATTGTCTTGAAATTTGGCAGAAGTTAGTTTTTTTGGGCCAACGACGATTGGTATTGAATTTGGAACAAATCGGTTCAGATTTAGATATAGCCTCCATTTTATAGGGACTATTACTGGGACTATTACTATTACTGCTCTAGAATACACATTTTACATGGGATCATGACCAAATTTTCAGGATCGTGTTATATTTGAACTAGAAATAGCTCAGCACACATGGGTCTATGTTTTTATATAGCCCCCATACAAATGTATGTCCGATTTACAATATTACTTCTCTAAAATGCACATTTTACATCGGAATTTGATTAAAATTTCCACACAATGTTAAATTTATACTAGAAACACGTATTTTGAAAGCCAGCTATATATGTCCATGTTTTGGTATAAGCCCCCATACAAATGGGCCCCCAGTTTATACTATTATCGCTCTAGTACCTACATTTTACATTGGATCTTGATAAAATTTTGCAGATCATATTATATTTCAATAAAGAATACCTACTTTAAAGTCAAATATATGGGCCCATATTTTGCTTAGTGATCTATAAAGGTCCACTTTTTAATGTGGACCCATATTTTACATCGGAATTTTTTCAAATTTTGCAGATTATATTATATTTCAACTAAGAATACATACTTTAAAGTCAAATATATGGGTCCATATTTTGCTATAATCCTCATACAAATTGGGCCCCCTTTCTACTCTATTAGTTCCCTAGAACCCACATCGTACATTGGATCTCGATATAATTTTGCATATCATGTCATATTTCAACTAAGAATACCTATTTTGAAAGTGATCTATAAAGGCCCATTTTTTAAGGTAGTGCCCTTACAAATGGGCCCCATTTTTTATTACCTCTCTAGGACCCACATTTTACATCGGAAGTTTTTCAAATTTTGCATTTTCAAGATTTCAATTAAGAATATATGCTATGAAAGTCAAATATATGTGTCCATACTTTGGAATAACCCAAATGGGGGTTCTACTTTATTACAGCTATAGAAACTACGTCTTACATCGGATCATGATATATTTCAACTAGGAATACCTACCGTGAATGTGAAATATATAGGCCCATGTTTTGTACCAGGCCTCCGATTCATCCTATTACTACTGTATAATTTGTATTTGTCTGCCGGAAAATTGGATCAATTATTTACCATATTCGTTAAATATGACTAATGATGAATTTATAGTATACTTTATAATTTATATGAACTACATAAAATTGCTCCCAGGAAACACCTGAGTTTAGTAATAAAAGCGAGGTATATACGCAGGGAGTGGTGTCGGGTATTATATAGTCGGCCCCGCCCGACTTTAGCCTTTCCTTGCTTGTTTTTGTTGGGACGGTAAACAAAAAATACAAATTGGATTTTTTGGAAAATTTTTATTTTCGTGGGAAATATGGCTAAAATAATTTTAATGCATGATAGTTTTATTTTTCGCGATCTAGCCAACGAATTGGACTGATTTTTTGTATGTGTATTAAGAACCAATGACGCTTGTAGCACGAATTCGTCAAATAGTTGTTGATCGGTTGGAAAAATGGGCGAAATCGATCCAGAGGGAAACATTTTTCCCTAACAAGGACAGGAATATTTAATCAAGTTTTTTGAATGTGTCTTCTTATATTTACTTGATATTTGGTATGCACATTCTCCTTATAGCAGAAACGTGCACCATAAAGCGATTCTTATAAGTATATAAATGGATAAAAAATAGTACCTATCAAAAGAAAACAGCTAGAAACGCGAAATTCAGTGTGTACATTCCTCTAATGGAGTAGACACGTAAAATAATTTTTTTCCAAAATTCGTACATTTAAGAGTGTAAAATGTGAATAGAGGGATAAAAATGGTACCAACCATTTTTATATTTATGTGAATTTCTTTGAAGATTGCTGCCTTTTTGTAAAATTATTGTGATATATATAAACAAGGACTGTTAAGCATTAAAAAACATTTGTAGACATGCCCAATAAGTGGACGAGTAAAATTAATTAATTAATTTTAATTCAAAATTATAATAATGAAACATCAAAAATTTTTGACAAATATCGCTATTAGCAAAAATATCATAATTTTCTTAATAATCTCTAATCTGTCGGTAATACTGTGGAATGCAATCCATGGTGGAGGGTATATAAGATTCGGCCCAGCTGAACTCCGAATTCCTTTACTTTTTAAAGAAGGGTCATAACTTCTACACTTATCCATTTTTTATTTCTTTTGTGTCTACAAAAACGACCATAAATTTTGTGCACTCCACGAGAGTATTATGACTTTGTGCATTTGTTTGTAACACCCAAAAGGAAGAGAGATAGACCCACTGTTAACAAGTAAGGAAAGGCTAAAGTCGGGCGGGGCCGACTCTATGATACACTCCACTTCCTATCAGAATGCAATTTAATTCGGTGAAAATGTGTAAATGTAAATGTGTGTGTTTGACAAAAACTGTTAAATCGTAAAGGACATTTGTATGGGGGTATATTGAAATCTGGAAAAAAATAGGTGAAATATAATATGTATAGTTTGGCCAAAATTGGTTAAACATTTGGGAACAACATTTGTATTTGCGCTATATCTAAATCTGAACCGATCTTAGCCACTTTCACCATAGGTTTTTTACTTGGATTATAAGCTGTCGTGCCAAATTTAAAGAAAATCGAGTACAATATGTGGTTTCTAAAGCGGCAAAAGTCAAATCGGGAGCTACATATGTTTGGGGGCTATATCTAAATCTGAACCGATCTTACCCAATTTTTGCATAGGTGTTTATAGTTGGATTATAAGATGTTGTGCCAAGTTTAAAGATAATCGGGTACAGTATGTGGTTTCTAGAGCGGAAAATGTCAAATCGGGAGCGACATTTGTATGGGGGCTATATCTAAATCTGAACCGATCTTACCCAATTTTTGCATAGGTGTTTCTAGTTGGATTATAAGGTGTTGTGTCAATTTTAAAGAAAATCGGGTGCAATATGTGGTTTCTAGAGCGGAAAATGTCAAATCGGGAGCGACATTTGTATGGGGGCTATATCTAAATCTGAACCGATCTTACCCAATTTTTGCATAGGTATTCATAGTCGGATTATAAGATGTTGTGTCAATTTTAAAGAAAATCGGGTGCAATATGTGGTTTCTAGAGCGGAAAATGTCAAATCGGGAGCGACATTTGTATGGGGGCTATATCTAAATCTGAACCGATCTTACCCAATTTTTGCATAGGTATTTATAGTCGGATTATAAGATGTTGTGTCAATTTTAAAGAAAATCGGGTGCAATATGTGGTTTCTAGAGCGGAAAATGTCAAATCGGGAGCGACATTTGTATGGGGACTATATCTAAATCTGAACCGATTTATCTCAAATTAAATAGCGTTCGTCCTTGATCCACAAAACTTACTTGTGCCAATTTTTGTTAAGATCGGACTATAATTGCGACCTGTAGTTTTATTACAACAATAGATGGACAGACAGACAGACGGACAGACAGACAGACGGACGGACATTGTGAAAGTGATTCTAAGTCGATCGGTATACTTAACAATGGGTCTATCCCGCTTCCTTTTGGGTGTTACAAACAAATGCACAAAGCCATAATACTCTCGTGGAGTGTATAATTATACCGATCGACTTAGAATCACTTTTTGAATCGACTTAGCAATGTCCGTCTGTCTGTCCGTCCATCTATTCTTGTAATCACGATACAGGTCGCAATTATGGACAGAACCAAATGAAACTTTGCACAACGAAGTTTTTCGGGATAAGGACAAACGCTATTCAATTTGAAAAAAATCTTTTCAATCTAGATACCACATATAACAACCGATTTTCTTCATAATTGGCAAACCATCTTATATTTCAAATAGAAACACCTGTGGTAAAAATGGGTCAGATCGGTTCAGATTAATATATAGCTCCCATACAAATTTCGCTCCCGATTTGACTTTTTCCGCTCTAGAAACCACATATTGTATCAGATTGTCTTCAGATTTGGCAAAACATCTTATATTTCAACTAGAAACACCTGTGGTAAAAATGGGCTGGATCGGTTCAGATTTATATATAGCTCCCATACAAATTTCGCTCCCGATTTAACTTTTTCCGCCCCAGAAACCACGAGTTTTCAACGAATTTCTTCAAAGTGAGCATAACACCTTATATTTGAACTGGAAGAACTTATTGTGAAAGTTAGTCACATTTTTCCATGTTAGGATATAGCCCCGATACAAATATTCGTATCGATTTGACAAATCGCACCAGGTCATATTAGCCTATGATTAGGAAACATACAAAAATTCTTCCCGTTTTCACTTTTTTACCGAGTTGAATTGTATTCGGTTGGAAAGTGGAGTGTATCATATAGTAGGCCCCGCACGACTTTTTCCTTACTTGTTTTTTAAATAAGCATTGTTTCTTCTTGGGATTTATTCGTGTCAACAAAAAAGATTTTAAAATATATTTTTTTATCTAAATTTTTTATCGACTGTTCCTAAACCATATTTGCTCTTATTTGGACGCCCTCTTTATGCTGGAAGAGTTCACGATTTTCTGCGTATACTTGGAAATAAAATAAATTCAATAACACATGAACAGTTGAAAAATCTATTTTAAAAGGGATGGAAAAAATTGTGATATCATTACATAATTTTAGAATGTCTCAAATATTCTACTTCTGTCTGGTGCATAAGTGTTGATGGATCTAATACAAACCAGTAAGGAAAGGCTAAAGTCGGGCGGGGCCGACTCTATGATACACTCCACTTTCAATCCGAATACAATTCAATTCGGTGAACGGGAAGGTTTTTTGTATAGTGTAAATGTATGTGTTTGACAAACAATTTTATATCGGAAAGGACATTTGTATGAGGATATATTGAAACCTGGAACGAAATAGGTGAAATATAAAATGTATAGTTTGGCCAAAATCGGTTAAACTTATGGGAGCAACATTTGAATTAGGGCTATATTTAAATCTGAACCGATCTCACCCACTTTCACCATAGTTTTGTTTAGTTAGATTATAAGATGTTGTGCGAAATTTAAAGACAATCGAGCACAATATGTGGCTTTCAAAGCGGCAAAAGCCAAATCGGGAGCGACATTTATATGGGGGCTATATCTAAATCTGAACCGATCTTACCCAATTTCTGCATAGGTGTTTCTAGTAAGATTATAAGATATTGTGCCAAATTTAAAGAAAATCGAGTACTATATGTGGTTTCTACAGAGGAAAATGTCAAATCGGGAACGACATTTGTATGGGGGCTATACCTAAATCTGAACCGATTTCCACCATAGATGTTCTTAGTTTAAATAAAGAGTGATTTTTTTGAGGTTAGGATTTTCATGCATTAGTATTTGACAGATCACGTGGGATTTCAGACATGGTGTCAAAGAGAAAGATGCTCAGTATGCTTTGACATTTCATCATGAATCGTCTTACAAACGAACAACGCTTGCAAATTATTGAATTTTATTATCAAAATGCGTGCTCTGTTAAGAAAGTTCATTGCGCGCTTCCATTTTATGGTCAGTTTAATCGACCCACTGAAGCGGCTATTCGGGCTATTGTGACTAAATTTCGCACCAAATTTACATTGTTGGACATTAAACCACCAACACGCTTACGTAGAGTGCGAACTGAAGAAAATATCGCAGCTGTATCGGCCAGTGTTAATGATGACCACCAATTTTCGATTCGTCGCCGTTCGCACCAATTGGGTCTCTGTTACTCAAAAACGTGGAAATGCCAAAATTGGACTAAGCGGATGGACCACCTAAGACGCAGCCGCGGTCAACATTTAAATGAAATTATCTTCAAAAAGTAAATGTCATGGACCAATCTAACGTTTCAAATAAAGAACCGATGAGATTTTGCAAATTTTATGCGTTTTTTTAAAAAAAAAAGTTATCAAGCTCTTAAAAAATCACCCTTTATAAGAAGTTTTGCCAAATCTGAAGACAATCTGATATAATATGTGGTTTCTAGAGCGGAAAAAGTCAAATCGGGAGCGAAATTTGTATGGGAGCTATATATTAATCTGAACCGATCTGACCGATATTCACCATGGGTGTTTCTAGTGGAAATATAAGATGTTTTACCAAATCTGAAGACAATCTGATACATTATGTGGTTTCTAGAGCGGAAAAAGTCAAATCGGGAGCGAAATTTGTATGGGAGCTATATAAATCTGAACCGATCTGTCCGATATTCACCATGGGAGTTTCTAGTGGGAATATAAGATGTTTTACCAAATCTGAAGACAATCTGATACAATATGTGGTTTCTAGAGCGGAAAAAGTCAAATCGGGAACGAAATTTGTATGGGAGCTATATATAAATCTGAACCGATCTGCCCGATATTCACCATGGGAGTTTCTAGTGGGAATATAAGATGTTTTACCAAATCTGAAGACAATCTGATACAATATGTGGTCTCTAGAGCGGAAAAAGTCAAATCGGGAGAGAAATTTGTATGGGAGCTATATATAAATCTGAACCGATCTGACCGATATTCACCATGGGTGTTTCTAGTGGAAATATAAGATGTTTTACCAAATCTGAAGACAATCTGATATATTATGTGGTCTCTAGAGCGGAAAAAGTCAAATCGGGAGAGAAATTTGTATGGGAGCTATATATAAATCTGAACCGATCTAACACATTTTTACCACAGGTGTTTCTAGTTACAATATAAGATGTTTTGCCAATTTTAAAGAAAATCTGTTGTAATATGTGGTATCTAGAGTGAAAAGAGTCAAATCGGGAGTGAAATTCGTATGGGGGCTATATCTAAATCTGAACCGATTTTCTTCAAATTAAATAGCGTTCGTCCTTATCCCGAAAAACATCGTTGTGCAAAGTTTCATTTTGTTCTGTCTACAATTGCGACCTGTATCGTGATTACAAGAATAGATGGACGGACGGACGGACGGACGGACGGACGGACGGACGGACGGACGGACGGACAGACAGACGGACATTGCTAAATCGACTCAGAAAGTGATTCTAAGACGATCGGTATAATTAACAATGGGTCTATCTCGTTTCCTTTTGGGTGTTACAAACAAATGCACAAAGACATAATACTCTCGTGGAGTGTATAAAAACCTATCAATTCGAACAAAAACACAATCCACTTTGCGCAATTCCCAAAAGGCTATCCAGTTTGATATTTCATTTGATTTGTTATGGTGTTCCTAAACTAAATCTGTGTAAGTAAGTACATACATACGTATGTGTGTGTGTCTAATATTTACACGTAAATAACAACATGATATGTGGGCGTAAATAAATTGCGGCCCTTAACTGGGTCACTGGAGGTACTCTCGTATAATCACTTTGATCCGCCGTTTGTGGAAGAGTTTGTTCGTTCCATAGCACACCCTTTTCCGCAACATTTCTGCTATTATTTATAGTGAACGGGATTCGGGAAAAATTCTAAATATCAACATGGGCCTGGGTGAGTGTGCAGGCAGATATGTACGAGTATGTGGGTATGTAAATCATTTCCGCGTCATGTAGAACAATTGGTTTATTTGGTCACAGTAATTAAACTTGGAGAATGTTTGATATTGCAGTCGGTCGATATTTTAAAACGACGTTTAGGGTGAACACTCTCATGTTTTTTGCGGGAAAATTCAATTGCACCAAACACAGTTAGTAAGTGTTTTCTTCGAACAGCGAAAAAAATATTGTTTTAGTCGAAACGAAATTATTTCCTATATCAAAAACAATATTGAAATGAAAAATTTTTTAGTCTTTTTTGGGGATTTTAATGATTAAAATCAACCAAAAAGAAAAGTCTACATATATCGGAAACTAGAGACATATGCCCATTTTAGGAATTGTGGGATTTTTATATGAGGTTTTTTCAAATAATTCAACTCTCAAAAACAGAGATAGATAAAACTGATAACAAATAACTGGAATTTCCGCGTGCGAAGTAGCGGGCATTGTTAGTCATCTTATATTTCAACAATTAAAAACGGTGCTAATTTCGGTCGGGCCGAACTTTATATACCCTCCACCATGGATTGCATTCCACTGAGGCTGTCGATTTTCGTAGAAGTGCTGTAATATTACAGGAAAATATAATTTTCTAATATAGCCAAACCAAAACAAATACAAATATTGAAAAAAAAAATTTATAAATAAGTACAATATAATATTTTTATTATTTCAAACCACGCCTATAAGGCAAGGCAACCAATACGTTTACATATCGAAATAATAGTCAATTCAAAAAACAAAAAATTTTCTTATATTTATATTTTCAAAAAGCTTAAATGCCATAAATATTGTTAGATAGTGGATGCTACAGTTGGTTGTATTTCCATTCTATTTTTATTCCTAAAGTACAAATTTTGAAAATCCATTATCTCACGTACGTAGTGCAAAATAACCAAACTTCATGCTTCAACCAATTTTTGTCGTAAAAGCAACAACATACGAATTTGGGAAAATCTTTTTATTTTGCTTGTCTATGCAGTCAAAGCTGCTGCCATTTGGTTGGTACCACTTTTATCCCCCTTTTCCTATTTTGCCCTCCTAAGAGTACGACTATTAAAATCTCTTTATTTTACGTATCTACGCAATTAGAGGTATGTACACGCCGAATTTCATCATTCTAGCTGTAGTCGTTCAGTTGGTAATATTTTTATCCCTCTGTACCCATTGTATCCCTTGAAAGTACAAATTTGAAAAAAAAAAAACTTTTATTTTTCGTGTTTACGCAGTCAGAGGAATGTTACTCCGAATTGCATGACTCTAGCTGTGGTCATTTGGTTGGTACTATTTTTATCCCCTCTTTCCATTTTAACCCGAAAAAGTACTAATTTAAAAAAAATCCGCCTATTTTACGTGTCTACGCAATCAGAAGACTTTATACACCGAATTTCATTATTCTATGTGCAGCCTTTTGGTTGGTACCATTCTATTCTATTCCCATTTTACCCCTTAAAAGTACGAATTTGGAAAAAAATACTTTTATATTATGTATCTACTCAATTAGAGGATTGTACACACCGAATTTCGTGTTTCTAGCTGTAATCGCTTGATAGGTACCATTTGTATCCCTTTTGGTCCCATTTCACCCCCTACGAATAAGAATCTCAATATGGTGCATATTTTTGTTATAGGGGGAATGCGCATACCCAACATCAATTAAGTACTGTGGGTATTTTTAGTCCTTGTGAGGGAAAAAAATTTCCCTTTGGGCCGATTTCGCCCAGTTTCAGCGAACAGTTCAGTCAATAGGCAGACGGACGGTCAAGGCTAGATCGTCTTAGAATTTTATCACGATCAAGAATATATATACTTTATAGGGTCGTAGGTCGATATTTAAAGGTGTTACAAACGGAATGACAATGTTAGTATGCCCCCATCCCGGAGGGTATAACTAGAAACATCTATGGTGGAAGTGGGTCGGATCGGGTCAGATTTAAATATAAGCCACCTCCTTCAAATATACATACCTCCTTCAAATTTGCAATTAACCAGTCACGTTCCTTTTAATTATTATTATGTAATTAATTTAAAATAATTAATAAAGGGTGATTTTTTAAGAGCTTGATAACTTTTTTTTAAAAAAAAAACGCATAAAATTTGCAAAATCTCATCGGTTCTTTATTTGAAACGTTAGATTGGTCCATGACATTTACTTTTTGAAGATAATTTCATTTAAATGTTGACCGCGGCTGCGTCTTAGGTGGTCCATTCGGAAAGTCCAATTTTGGGCAACTTTTTCGAGCATTTCGGCCGGAATAGCCCGAATTTCTTCGGAAATGTTGTCTTCCAAAGCTGGAATAGTTGCTGGCTTATTTCTGTAGACTTTAGACTTGACGTAGCCCCACAAAAAATAGTCTAAAGGCGTCAAATCGCATGATCTTGGTGGCCAACTTACCGGTCCATTTCTTGAGATGAATTGTTCTCCGAAGTTGTCCCTCAAAATGGCCATAGAATCGCGAGCTGTGTGGCATGTAGCGCCATCTTGTTGAAACCACATGTCAACCAAGTTCAGTTCTTCCATTTTGGGCAAAAAAAAGTTGGATATCATCTCACGGTAGCGCTCACCATTCACAGTTACGTTACGATTCGCATCATCTTTGAAGAAGTACGGTCCAATGATGCCACCAGCCCATAAACCGCACCAAACTGTGACTTTTTCTGGATGCATTGGTAGCTCTTGCAATGCTTCTGGCTGATATTCACTCCAAAATCGACAATTCTGCCTATTTACGTACCCATTGAGCCAAAAATGAGCTTCGTCGCTGAACACAATTTCTTTCTTTCTGAACTTTCTTAACAGAGCACGCATTTTGATAATAAAATTCAATGATTTGCAAGCGTTGCTCGTTAGTAAGTCTATTCATGATGAAATGTCAAAGCATACTGAGCATCTTTCTCTTTGACACCATGTCTGAAATCCCACGTGATCTGTCAAATACTAATGCATGAAAATCCTAACCTCAAAAAATCACTCTTTATTTCCATTCTATTTGTATTCCAAAAGTACAAATTTTGAAAATCTTACGTACATAGTGCTACTTCATGATTCTACCCATTTTTGTCGTAAAAGCAACAACATACGAATTTGGAAAAATCTTTTTATTTTGCCTGTCCAAAAGTACAAATTTTGAAAATCCATTATCTCACGTACATAGTGCAACTTCATGATTCTACCCATTTTTGTCGTAAAATCAACAACATACGAATTTGGAAAAATCTTTTTATTTTGCTTGTCTATGCAGTCAAAGGAATGTATACAACGAATTCCATGATTCTAGCTTCTGTCATTTGGTTGGTACCATTTATATCCCCCTTTTCCTATTTTGCCCTCCTAAGAGTTCGACTTTTAAAATCTCTTTATTTTACGTGTCTACGCAATTAGAGGGATGTACACACCGAATTTCATCATTCTGGATGTAGTCATTCAGTTGGTACTATTTTTATCCCTCTGCACCCATTGTATCTCTTGAAAGTACAAATTTGGAAAAAAAACTTTTATTTTTCGTGCCTACGCAATCAGAAGACTTTATACACCGCATTTAATTATTCTATGTGCAACCGTTTTGTTGGTACCATTCTATTCTATTCCCATTTTACCCCTTAAAAGTACGAATTTGGAAAAAATACTTTTATATTATGTATCTACTCAATTAGGGGATTGTACACACCGAATTTCGTGTTTCTAGCTGTAATCGTTTGATAGGTACCATTTTTATCCCTTTTAGTACCATTTCACCCCTGCGAATAAGAATCACTTTATGGTGCATATTTATACACTCCACGAGAGTATTATGGCTTTGTGCATTTGTTTGTAACACCCAAAAGGAAGTGGGATAGACCCATTGTTAAGTATACCGATCGACTTAGAATCACTTTCTGAGTCGATTTAGCAATGTCCGTCTGTCCGTCTGTCCGCCTGTCCGTCTGTCTGTCCATCTATTGTTGTATTCAAACTACAGGTCGCAATTATAGTCCGATCAAAAACAAACAACAAAAATTGGCACAAGTAAGTTTTGTAGATCAAGGACGGACGCTATTTAATTTGAGGCAAATCGGTTCAGATTTAGATATAGCCCCCATACAAATGTCGCTCCCGATTTGACATTTTCCGCTCTAGAAACCACATATTATACCCAATTTTCTTTAAATTTGGCACAACATCTTATAATCCAACTAGAGACACCTATGCAAAAATTGGATAAGATCGGTTTAGATTTAGATATAGCCCCCATACAAATGTCGCTCCCGATTTGACATTTTCCGCTCTAGAAACGACATATTGCACCCAATTTTCTTTAAATTTGACACAACATCTTACAATCCAACTAGAAACACCTATGCAGAAATTCGGTAAGATCGGTTCAGATTTAGATATAGCCCCCATACAAATGTCGCTCCCGATTTGACATTTTCCGCTCTAGAAACCACATATTATACTCGATTTTCTTTAAATTTGGCACAACATCTTATAAACCAACAAGAAACACATATGCAGAAATTAGGTAAGATCGGTTCAGATTTAGATATAGCCCCCATACAAATGTCGCTCCCGATTTGACATTTTCCGCTGTAGAAACTACGTATTGTACCCGATTTTCTTTAAATTTGGCACAACATCTTATAATCCAACTAGAAACACCTATGCAAAAATTGGGTAAGATCGGTTCAGATTTAGATATAGCCCCCATACAAATGTCGCTCCCGATTCGACATTTTCCGCTCTAGAAACCACATATTGTATCCGATTTTCTTTAAATTTGGCACAATATCTTATAATACAACTAGAAACACCAGTTCAAAATTTGGGTAAGATCGGTTCAGATTTAGATATAGCCCCCATACAAATATCGCTCCCGATTTGACATTTTCCACTCTAGAAACCACATATTGTACCCAATTTTCTTTAAATTTGGCACAACATCTTATAATACAACTAGAGACACCTATGAAAAAATTGGATAAGATCGGTTCAGATTTAGATATAGCCCCCATACTAATGTCGCTCCCGATTTGACATTTTCCGCTCTAGAAACCACATATTGTACCCAATTTTCTTTAAATTTGACACAACATCTTAAAATCCAACTAGAAACAATTATGCAGAAATTGGGTAAGATCGGTTCAGATTTAGACATAGCCCCCGTACAAATGTCGCTCCCGATTTGACATTTTCCGCTTTATAAACCACATTTTGTACTCGATTTTCTTTAAATTTGGCACAACAGCTTATAATCCAAAAATATAAAACCTATGGTGAAAGTGGCTAAGATCAGTTCAGACTTAGATATAGCGCAAATACAAATGTTGCTCCCAAATGTTTAACCGATTTTGGCCAAACTATACATATTATATTTCACTTATTTCGTTCCAGATTTCAATATACCCCATACAAATGTCCTTTCCGATTTAACATTTTTTTGTCAAACACACACATTTACAGGATGTAAAAATCCTGCCGGTTTTCACTTTTTCACCGAATTAAATTGTATTCGGATAGAAAGTGGAGTGTATCATAGAGTCGGCCCCGCCCGACTTTAGCCTTTCCTTACTTGTTTTGTTATAGGGGGAATGCGCATACCCATTGTGGGTATTTTTAGTCCTTGTGAGGGAAAATTTTTATACACTCCACGAGAGTATTATGGCTTTGTGCATTTGTTTGTAACACCCAAAAGGAAGCGGGATAGACCCATTGTTAAGTATACCGATCGACTTAGAAACACTTTCAGAGTCGATTCAGCAATGTCCGTCTGTCCATCTATTGTTGTAATCAAACTACAGGTCGCAATTATAGTCCGATCTTAACAAAAATTGGCACAATTAAGTTTTGTGGATCAAGGACGAACGCTATTTAATTTGAGGCAAATTTGACATTTTCCGCTCTAGAAACCACATATTGTACCCAATTTTCTTTAAATTTGGCACAACATCTTATAATCCAACTAGAGACACCTATGCAAAAATTGGATAAGATCGGTTCAGATTTAGATATAGCCCCCAAACGACATATTGTACCCGATTTTCTTTAAATTTGACACAACATCTTACAATCCAACTAGAAACACCCATGCAGAAATTCGGTAAGATCGGTTCAGATTTAGATATAGCCCCCATACAAATGTCGCTCCTGCTTTGACATTTTCCGCTGTAGAAACTACATATTGTACCCGATTTTCTTTAAATTTAGCACAACATCTTATAATCCAACTAGAAACACCTATGCAAAAACTGGGTAAGATCGGTTCAGATTTAGATATAGCCCCCATACAATTGTCCCTCCTTCTTTGACATTTTCCGCTCTAGAAACGACATATTGTACCCGATTTTCTTTAAATTTGACACAACATCTTACAATCCAACTAGAAACACCCATGCAGAAATTCGGTAAGATCGGTTCAGATTTAGATATAGCCCCCATACAAATGTCGCTCCCGATTTGACTTTTTTCGCTCTAGAAACGACATATTGTACCCGATTTTCTTTAAATTTGGCACAACATCTTATAATCCAACTAGAAACACCTATGCAAAAACTGGGTAAGATCGGTTCAGATTTAGATATAGCCCCCATACAATTGTCCCTCCTTCTTTGACATTTTCCGCTCTAGAAACGACATATTGTACCCGATTTTCTTTAAATTTGACACAACATCTTACAATCCAACTAGAAACACCCATGCAGAAATTCGGTAAGATCGGTTCAGATTTAGATATAGCCCCCATACAAATGTCGCTCCCGATTTGACTTTTTTCGCTCTAGAAACGACATATTGTACCCGATTTTCTTTAAATTTGGCACAACATCTTATAATCCAACTAGAAACACCTATGCAAAAACTGGGTAAGATCGGTTCAGATTTAGATATAACCCCCATACAAATGTCGCTCCCGATTTGACTTTTTTCGCTCTAGAAACGACATATTGTACCCGATTTTCTTTAAATTTGGCACAACATCTTATAATCCAACTAGAAACACCTATGCAGAAAGTGGGTAAAATTGGTTCAGATTTAGATATAGCCCACAAATAAATGTGGCTTCCGATTTGACTTTTGCCGCTTTAGAAACCACATATTGTACTCGATTTTCTTTAAATTTGGCACAACAGCTTATAATCCAAGTAATAAACCTATGGTGAAAGTGGCTAAGATCGGTTCAGATTTAGATATAGCGCAAATGCAAATGCTGCTCCCAAATGTTTTACCGAACTATACACCTATTTCGTTCCAGATTTCAATATACCCCCATACAAATGTCCTTTCCGATTTAACATTTTTTTGTCAAACACGCACATTTACAGGATGCAAAAATCCTGCCCGTTTTAACTTTTTCACCGAATTAAATTGTATTCGGATAGAAAGTGGAGTGTATCATAGAGTCGGCCCCGCCCGACTTTAGCCTTTCCTTACTTGTTTCCCTTGGGCCGATTTCGCCCAGTTTCAGCGAACAGTTCAGTCAACAGACATACGGACGGACAAGGCTAGATCGTCTTAGAATTTTATCACGATCAAGAATATATATACTATATAGGGTCGTAGGTCGATATTTAAAGGTGTTACAAACGGAATGACAATGTTAGTATGCCCCCATCCCGGAGGGTATAACTAGAAACATCTATGGTGGAAGTGGGTCAGATCGGGTCAGTTTTAAATATAAGCCCCACTAAAATGTCGCTACCGATTTGAGTTTTCCGCTGTAGATTTTAATATAACCCTCATACACATGTCCTTTAAATTTGCAATTAACCAGTCACGTTCCTTTTAATTATTATTATGTAATTAATTTAAAATTACCCGTAATGATATGCTCGATGCATTGCCATAACATACTAATTATACCCTACACCACTTCGTGGACTAGGTTATTATAAGTTAGTTTCGCGCCAAATGTTTGTAACACCAAGAAATAATCCAGCTAGACCCACCTTTAAGTATACTGATTGGCTTGGAATCATCTGCTGAATCGATTTAACGATGTCTGTCTGTCCGTCCGTAGAATACACATTTTACATTGGATGTTGACACAAGTTTCGATATAGCTCTGAAATACACATTTTTCTTCGGATCTTGATGACATTTCACACATCATGTTATATTTCAAGTAGAAACACCAGTCAACTGTATGGGTCCATGTTTTGGTATAGCTCCCGTACAACTGGGCCCCCAGATTATACTATTATCGCTTTAAAATGCACATTTTACATGGGATCTTGATAAAATTTTGCAGATCATGTTATATTTCAACTAAGAATTCCTACTGTGAAAGTGATCTATATTACATCTATTACTATCTATCTATCTATCTATTACAGCTCTAGAACCCACAGTTGGATCTTGATAATATTTTGCAGACCATCAAATATGAATACCTACTTTGAAAGTGATCTGTAAGTGTCCACTTTTTAATGTAGCGCTCTTACAAAAAGGGCCCCCATTTTTTACTTTTACCACTCTAGAATCCATAGTTTACATCAGATATTTATCAAACTTTGCAGATCATGTTATATTTCAACTAAGAATACCTACTATGAAAGTTAAATGTATGGGCCCATATTTTGGTACAACCCCCATATAAATGAGCCCTCATTTTTCTCTATTACCGCTCTACAACCTACATCTTACAACGTATCTTGATCAAATTTTGCAAATCGTGATAAACTTCAACTAGGAATACCAACCGTGAATGAGAACTATATAGGCCCATGTTTTTGGAACAGGTCCCAAGTGTTGTGATAGGCCATCTACAAATTTCCGTTCGATCTATCCTATTACCGATGTAAAATCTTCATTTGTCATCGGATTTTTACACTCAGAATACATGCCGTAAAATTAGATCATATGGGTCCATGTTTTCAAATACAACTGACCCACCAATTTTCATTAAAACCGTCATATTACCATGGACAATTATATTGTCACCGCTCATATGCACCTTGCGATTTGTTGATAACACGCAGGATTCAATTTATTACAGCCAATCTTGATGAAAATAATTGTTATATTTGTCACTATACTCAGCTACAATAAGATGGGATCACATCGATTTTGTTTGTGTATCATCATTTGACTATATTCGTTACATTTGACTAAAGTTTATAACTTATATGAATTACATAAAATTGGGTTTAGTAATCAAAACCTTGTATATACGCAGGGAGTGGTGTAGGGTATCATATAGTCGGTCCCGTCCGACTTTAGCCATTCCTTACTTGTCTTTTAATTGGATTTCAAAGGGTTAATTGATCATACTTATAAGCATATCACATTTAATTGTTAAAAAAACAGTAAAGTTTCAATCAGAATTCCCTTACGTAGCCCTACAGCAGTGTAATTTAATTCGATTTAAAGTCAAACTAATAATTTGAGGCATCAAAGATGAATGATTATGAATCTTTAGCGAAATCCTTATCAGCTTAATATTAATATGTTACGTCTAGATTGTATGCGGATACAATTGATAACCGTAAAGCTCTCTAAGTCGGCTTATTACAAATGATTGATACTCTTTCAGGCTCGCCTTTAAGCAGCAACTCTAGACGTATTCATAGGCAATAATTTTCCGGGGGGTGGGGGTGGTGCGGGTGAGTGTGTTTCAAATAACGCTTCAGTTGGCAGTATCAATTAAAAGTCTTCCTTCTTACATCGTTTGCCGTCATCTTACGGCACAGGAAATCCTTGTGTATTCTGTGTCTGCATAATGAGGAAATGTTCCATGTAACAATGTAATCTATGGCCATAAAGGAAGGTGCTTTTTAAAGAGCATGTTGTTAATGCCCTCCTTTTTTGGATTTCATTAAAATCGATACAAGCTGTGCTGTATGCCTGTAAGATACTGATGCTGGAATTGAAACTAGTAATAACAGGTACAAAACTGGTTGGAGCATTACCAAATTGTGGCATTGCTGGAGATTACTGCGGTCGCAAAAATCCCATTCAATTAAAGCAAGGACTTTTCTAACATAGAAGCCACCCAGTGGTACATATGTGGCAATCGATTTGATAGATTTAGTTTCTCAAATTTATTAATGACCACAAAACAATTTCGAGGCACCCTCACTGTGCACAAACTATTACACCAGGAGGGTCTTACCAAAAGCTCATAACCACTTCACCTATACATATATATTATTCCATCAGATTTGGATGATGACAGCCATATGCATTTTCCTTTTTCAAATCCTCCACCATGCACCGCATGACTTCTAAACGTATCCGCATCCATTTATCGACAACGATTAAACGGCCAAATCTGACGAAACATTATTGGGTTCAGTTTAGTTTGCCATTTCATCCTGAGTATGCTAATGACATTAAAACGTTTTTTTTCAAAAGAAAAAATATTTTTTATAATTCGTTGACACCTGTTCCTAAAGAAATGTTTCTACGTGCATGTGAAATTCGCATTGTTTTTATATCCTCCACCTAGGGATTGTCATTCCGTTTGAAACACCTTAAAATATTCGTCGAAGACCCCATAAAATATATATTCTGGGTCGTGGTAAAATTCTAACTCGATATAGCCATGCTCGTCTGTCTGTATGTTGAAAGCACGCTAGCTTCCGAACGAAATATTGAAAATAAAATATTCGTCGGAGACCCCATAAAGTATATATATATATATATATATATTCTGGGTCGTGGTAAAATTCTAAGACGATATAGCCATGTCCGTCTGTATGTCTGTTGAAAGCACGCTTGCTTTCGAACGAAATGAGCTAGGAGGTTCAAATTTTCCCTTAATGTGTCTTATGGTTGTAGATCGATTGGGATTGAAAGTGGGCGAAATCGACCCAGAGGGAAAAATGAGTCCCCCACAAGGACTGAAAATACCCCTAATATTTAAAGTATTTAAGCATGTTTTTTCACTATGTCTGCTTATATTTGCTTGATATTGGGTATGTGCATTCCCCCTATCACAAAACCGTGAACCATAAAGTGATTCTTATTCGTAGGGGGTGAAATGGGGCAAAAAGGGATAACAATGGTACCTATCAAACGACAGCAGCTAGAAGCACGAAATTCGGTCTGTACATTCATCTAATTGAGTAGATACATAATATAAAAGTATTTTTTCCAATTTCGTACTTTTAAGGGGTCAAATGGAAATAGAGGGATAAAAATGGTACCAACCAAACGGCTGCACTTAGTATAATGAAATTCGTTATATACATTCCTCTGATTGCATAGACACGTATACTAAAGAGATTTTTCGAAATTCGTACATTTTGGGGATAAAATTGAAAAAGGGGATAAAAATAGTACCCACCATATGACCGCAGTTAGAATCATGAAATTCGGAGTATACATTCCTCTGACTCCTCATGAAATTAGGTGTATACATACGTCTCGCTTGACGTAGACGTGAAATATAAAGAAAATTTTCGAATCTTGTAATTTTAGGGGGAAATTGGTCGGAAGGGGATAAAATGGTACCAACCAAACTGCTGTAGCTAAAATCAGGAAATTCGGACTGACATATTCGCACCTTCGGATGTAACTGGGCTTAGATTTGGCACCAATCAAGCGGCTGTAGCTAGAATCTCGAATATCAGTATTTACACTCATCTCACGCGGAAAATAAGACGATTTTCCCAAATTTTACTTTTATGTTCAAAATAAAACAAGCAAACGGCAGTACATAGAATTATAAAATTAGATGTATGCACTTCAATCTTCTTTTTACTATTTTGGAATTTCGCGGGATTCTGGGAGGGGAAAACGTGGCGAAATCTGTATTTATCTTTGGATCCTGATCAATTTTTCCAGATCATATTAATTACTTTATTATTTGCCATATTCATTAAATTTGACTAAAGATGAATTTAAAGTAACTGTATAATTTATATGAACTACATAAAATTGCTCCAAGAAAGACCTGGGTTTAGTAATCAAAGCGAGGTATATACGCAGGGAGTGGTGTAGGGTATTATATAGTCGGCCCCGCCCGACTTTAGCTTTTTCGTACTTGTTGATATAAGGTGATTGAATGTGCATACCAAATACCACATATCAAGCATATATCAGTAGACTTCTTTAAAAAAGAAAAACTTTCTTAAATACTCCAAACATTACCCATTTCATACCAATTGCTCTACAAATATAATACCCATTCATGAAAAAGATGAACCTTCTAGTGCCTTTCGTTTAAATGCCAGCGTGCTGTCAACAGACGGGCATGGTTAGATCGTCTAAGAATTTTAATTAAAATATATATATTTTAAATAAATAAAATAGGGTCTCAGGTTGATATTTCAGGTGTCAAGGTGTATAAAAAATAGGATGTTCATAACTTCGAAGCGGTTGGAGCTGTTTACGGGAAAAGAATATGTTCACAGTGAAAAGAATATCAGAAATATTGATTCAAGTACATATGCTGTTTACATATCACATGCGCTTTTGTTTTAACCATTTTTGCCCCCTCTAACGTTGCACCAGCAGAAAAAAAATCCTCTCCAGGTCTAACTTAATTATGTCCCTATTTTCTGTTTGGGATTACTGGCAATATTTTCAACAAAAATAAAGTTCCACAGACCTTCTGAACAAGTGTTGTCTGGCCATATGGTGTGAAGTTCATACAAAATTCGTCGAAGTCATATGATACATACATACGTACATATGTATCTATGTTTCCATCATCATTTATCCTTCGGCTTGATTTTCGCAGTTCACTTTTCAGTGGACAAAAAATCACAAGACAAAATTGCATTATTGGAGGCTACATGTACAAAGTGTTTCCGAGGAGGAGAAAAACTCAACATACAATATCCTTTTGAAGAGGGGGGATTCTATGGATGACACCAATAAGTAGAAATTGAAAGTGTCCTAGTGAAAATTGAATGCTAGAATTGGTAGTGTTTTTTTGTATTCATCCAAAAGGGATATAAGTATTGAGTTTGGCGTTTCCTAGTCATATATGTAGACATAGCTTTTCCAATACAGATAACAAGATGGAATAAAAGATACAATTTGCAATCACACTCGTATGTCTTTAAATATGTACATATATATGTAGACATGAGTCATTCCATGTGAAACAGTATGACACGAAAAACTCTACTGCCTCCGATTTTTCTGTAAAATAGAGAAAACATTTCCAAATTAAGCTGTCGTGTCTGTTGTAATTTGGCATTCTAAACTTTAAAACTATAGTAAAAATATATTATATATATATTTTTTTAATTTTTTACTAAACTTCCAATTTTCGCCGAAAATAACCTTTAAAAGTTGTACTCTCATTTTGGAAATATAGGGCCATTCACACGTTTATATATTTTTTAATAGCTAAGATTCTAAGGAAGAAAACAATGTGTAATAGATCCATGGATACATGTAGAAGTCACCACCCTCATTGTAGACGCAAAATTTTATTAACAAAAAATTGTGATATTTCAAATTTACTACTACTACTTTTAATTTTGTATAGAGCGACATATTCATATTCATGTTGCGTTTTAGCTTAGGACAATTTTTATCCCTTTTCCCATTTTTGACCCCAAAAGTACGAATTTCGAAAGATCTCTTTATTGTTTGCGTCAACACAGTCAGAGCTACGTGTCCACATTTTTCGATGTTGCCCATAAAAACACAAATTGTAAAAATCTCTATGTTTTGTGCGAGATTTTTATATAGAATTTCATTATTCAATGTGGTTGGTACCATTTTTATCCCTTTTACCCTTTTTGACCATAAAGAAAGAATTTATAAAAAGCATTTTATTTGGCGAGCCTAAGCAGTCGAAGTAAGGTTTGCACTGAATTTCATGATTCCAGATGGTTAGTACCATTTTTATCCCCTTTTCCCCATATTGACCCTAAAAATAGGAATTTCCAAAGATCTCTTCATTGGGTGCGTCTACACAGTCAGAGCGCCGAATTCACTTAATTTCATACGAGTTATCTTGGTTCTATTTTTACCCCTTTTCACAATTTGTCCCTAAAAGTACGAATTTTGAAAAATCCCTTTAATTTTCCGTGTCTACGCTGTCAGAGAAATGTTTACACCGGATTTCATGATTTTTGATGGCTGGTACCATTTTTATCCCTTTGACCATAAAAGTGCGAAACTGGAAATATCCTGTTATTTTGCGTGCCTACGCTGACAAAGAAATATTTAAACAGATTTTCATAATTTTAAATGGTTGGTACGTTTTTTTATCCCTTTTTCCCCATATTGACCCTAAAAATAGGAATTTCCAAAGATCTATTTATTGGGAGCGCCTACACTGTTATAGCGACGTAGCCATCAATTTTCATACTTCTTGCTGCGACTGTTTGTTTGGTACAATTTTTATCCCTTTTTCTAAATTTGACCGTAAAATTACGAATTTAGAAGAATCTTGTTACTTTACATGATTGATGGAATTTCAGAATTCTTGCTACGAGATAGCTTGGTACTATTTTTATCCCTTTTCCCAATTTTTCCCTAAAAGTACGAGTTTGGAAAAATCATTTTTTTTTGCATAACCATGCAATCAGAAATGTTTACACCGAATTTCATGATTCTAAATGGTTGATACCATTTTTATCCTTTTTTCCCTACATTTACCCTAAAAGTACGAACTTTGAAAGATCTATATTGCGCCTGCACGTCAGAGCTTTGTACTATTTATATCCCTTTTCCCAAGTACGATTTTGGAAAAATCCTTTTTTTGCGCGCCTACGCCATAATTCTTGCTACGAGTTAGCTTGGTACTATTTTTATCCCTTTTCTCAATTTGTCCCTAAAAGTAAGAATTTGCAAAAATCCGTTTAATTTTCCGTGTCTACGCTGTCTGAGAAATGTTTACACCGAATTTCATGATTCTTGATGGTTGATACCATTTTTAACCCTTTCCTAAATTTGACCATAAAAGTACGAATTTGGAAATACCCTGTTATTTTGCGTGTCTACGCTGTCAGAGAATTATTTACACTGAATTTCATTATTTTTATCCCTTTTTCCCATATTGTCCGAAAGAACTTTATTGGACGTGTCAACGCAGACAGAGCGACGAACTCATTGAATTTCATAATTCTTGCTACGAGTTAGCTTGGTACTATTTTTATCCCTTTTCCCAATTTTTCCCTAAAAATAAGAATTTGCAAAAATCCGTTTAATTTTCATGATTCTTGATGGTTGGTACCATTTTTGACCATTTTCTAATTTTGACCATAAAAGTACGAATTTGGAAATACCCTGTTATTTTGCGTGTCTACGCTGTCAGAGAATTATTTACACCGAATTTCATTATTTTTATCCCTTTTGCCCATATTGTACGAAAGAACTTTATTGGACGTGTCTACGCAGACAGAGCGACGAACTCATTGAATTTCATAATTCTTGCTACGAGTTAACTTGGTACTATTTGTATCCCTTTTCCCAATTTGGCCCTAAAAGTACGAATTTGATTTTAATTTTCCGTGTCTACGCTGTCAGAGAAATGTTTACATCGAATTTCATGATTCTAAATAGTTCGTACCATTTTTATCCCTTTTCCTATTTTTGACCCTAAAAGTGCGAATTTGGAAAAAATCCGTTTTTTGTGTCCACTAATCAGAGAAATGTTTACACCGAATTTCATAATTCTAGACGATTGGTACCATTTTTATCCCCTTGGTACAATTTTATGTACGATATTTATGTACATTTCGTTAAAGATTGTTGCCGTTCTGAAGAATTATTGTGATATGCATAGCCAAACAACAAAAAACATATCTATAGACATGTCCTGTTAGTGGACGTGGTCTTTGAATTTCATGGTTCTAGATAGTTCGTACCATTTTTATCCCTTTTCCCATTTTTGACCCTAAAAGTACGAATTTGGAAAAATCCTTTTTTGTGTGTCCACTAATCAGAGAAATGTTTACACCGAATATCATAATTCTAGACGATCGGTACCATTTTTACCCCCCTGGTACAATTATTGTCCTGTTGGTACAATTTTTATCCCCTTTCCACCATTCCTTACCTAAATGTATAAACACGAAAAAACTCGCGCAAATAAATTTGATTGTTTCATGTATATTTCTTTTAGATGTTACCCCCTAAAAGTACGAATTTCGAAAAAATCTCTTTTTTGTTGGTACGATTTTTATCCCTTTTTAAAATTGTTTAAATATTCTAAATATTAGGGCGTATTTTCAGTCTTCGCTGTGGAATAATTTTTCTCTCCAGGCCGATTTCGGAATATGAACCACAATCGATCTGCATTCTTTACACACAAATGAGGAAAATGTGAACCTCCTAGCTCAGAAGGACATGTCTAAATTGTCTTAGAATTTTACCACGACCCACATAAATACTCCAAGATGTTGCCAAAGGAATGTCAACCCAAGAACATCTCACCCTAATGTACATACTGCATACATACAGACATATCTATGGGGGTAAATATTTAATCGAATCCTTTCGACAATACATTAAAGGCATTATTTAAATTTAGACAACAGATTAAACGACAGAGATAATAAAATGCAATTTAAATATAAAACACACAGATTGATGTGTGGATAACAAATTGGAATTTCATTTAGAGAAATTGACATTTTACTTGTCATTTACACACAAACATACATACACACATGCACACACATCCATTCATTCACATGCTCGTGTGAAAGTCATATTAAAATATTTTGCCATTTTTTATGCAAATCCTATTTATACAAAAAAAAATTGTTTACATAATTCCATTATAATATGTCTATTGGTTGACAATCAATTGTGATGTGTGTTGTTTTTTTGGGCGTGATTCAATCCAGGGTAGCGTTTGTTTTCTCGAATGCCAAAGCACAATATACAAATGTCCACACTGAGGAAGTGGTTGAAGCGAACGAAACGATACCATCTTGGTGACTACAGGCGTATGAAACAACTTGCAATTAAAAACTAGGTAACGAAATCACAAAGTGTTTCATAAGTTTTATATCTTCTTGAGGATTTTAGCTTCGTATTTATAGTTTAAACTATTATTTAATAGTTAACATTCTAGCGAAGCAAAAAGTGTTTATGTAGCCACCTGAAATGCAAAATGGCGAAATCCACATTTTCATAAGTTTCCAGGAGAAGTAAACAACGTTCAATTGTGACGTTCGCATAAATTCTATATTTTCGGAAGTAGAGACCTATAATTTTCAGAGATTATTTAGTTCAGTCATATGCAAATACAAAAAAAAAAACAAGTAAGGAAAGGCTAAAGTCGGGCGGGACCGACTCTATGATACACTCCACTTTCTATCCGAATACAATTTAATTCGGTGAAAAAGTGAAAACGGACAGGATTTTTACATCCTGTAAATGTGTGTGTTTGACAAAAAATGTTAAATCGGAAAGGACATTTGTATGGGGTATATTGAAATCTGGAACGAAATAGGTGAAATATAATATGTATAGTTTGGCCAAAATCGGTTAAACATTTGGGAACAACATTTGTATTTGCGCTATATCTAAATCTGAACCGATCTTAGCCACTTTCACCATAGGTTTTTTTACTTGGATTATAAGCTGCTGTGCCAAATTGAAAGAAAATCGAGTATAATATGTGGTTTCTAGAGCGGAAAATGTCGAATCGGGAGCGACATTTGTATGGGGGCTATATCTAAATCTGAACCGATCTTACCCAATTTTTGCATAGGTGTTTCTAGTTGGATTATAAGATGTTGTGCCAAATTTAAAGAAAATCGGGTACAATGTGTGGATTTTAGAGCGGAAAAAGTGAAATCGGGAGCGACATTTGTATGGGGGCTATATCTAAATCTGAACCGATCTTACCCAATTTTTGCATACGTGTTTCTAGTTGGATTATAAGATGTTGTGCCAAATTTAAAGAAAATCGGATACAATATGTGGTTTCTAGAGCGGAAAATGTCGAATCGGGAGCGACATTTGTATGGGGGCTATATTTAAATCTGAACCAATCTTACCCAATTTTTGCATAGGTGTATCTAGTTGGATTATAAGATGTTGTGCCAAATTTAAAGAAAATCGGGTACAATATGTGGTTTCTAGAGCGGAAAATTGGGTACAATATGTGGTTTCTAGAGCGACATTTGTATGGGGGCTATATCTAAATCTGAACCGATTTGCCTCAAATTAAATAGCGTTCGTCCTTGATCCACAAAACTTACTTGTGCCAATTTTTGTTAAGGTCGGACTATAATTGCGACCTGTAGTTTGATTACAACAATAGATGGACAGACAAACGGACAGAGAGACGGACATTGCTAAATCGACTGTCCATCTATTCTTGTAATCAAAGTACAGGTCGCAATTGTAGCCAGAACCAAATGATACTTTGCACAACAAAGTTTTTCGGGATAAGGACGAACGCTATTTAATTTGAAGAAAATCGGTTCGGATTTGGATATAGCCCCCATACGAATTTCACTCCCGATTTGACTTTTTCTGCTGTAGAAACCACATATTTTAACAGATGTGCTTCAAAATTGGCAAAACATCTTATATTTCAACTAGAAACACCCACGGTGAAAATTAGCCAGATCGGTTCAGATTTAGATATAGCCCCCATACGAATTTCACACCCGATTTGACTCTTTTCCCGCTAGATACCACATATTAAAACAGATTTTCCTCACACTTGGCAAAACATCTTACATTTCAACTAGAAACACCTATGGTGAAAATCGGTCAGTTCGGTTCAGATTTAGATATAGTCCCCATACGAATTTCACTCCCGATTTGACTTTTTCTGCTGTAGAATCCACATGTTTTAACAGATGTTCTTCAACATTGGCAAAACATCTTATATTTCAACTAGAAACACCCACGGTGAAAATTGGCCAGATCGGTTCAGATTTAGATATAGTCCCCATACGAATTTCACTCCCGATTTGACTTTTTCTGCTGTAGAAACCACACATTTTAACAGATGTGCTTCAAAATTGGCAAAACATCTTATATTTCAACTAGAAATACCCACGGTGAAAATGAGCCAGATCGGTTCAGATTTAGATATAGCCCCCATACGAATTTCACTCCCGATTTGACTTTTTCTGCTGTAGAAACCACATATTTTAACATATCTTCTTCAAAATTGGCAAAACATCATCTATTTAAACTAGAAGCACCCACGAAACAGACCAAATGAGCCAGATCGGTTCAGATTTAGATATAGCCCACATACGAATTTCACTCCCGATTTGAGTTTTCCGCTCCAGAAACCACATATTTTAACAGATTTTCTTCAAATTTGGCAAAATATCTTATATTTGCATGAGAAACACCCAGGATGAAAATGAGTCAGATCGGTTCAGATTTATATATAGCTCCTATACAAATTTCGTTCCCGACTTAATTTTTCCGCCCCAGAAACCACGTATTTTCATCGAATTACTTAAAATTGAGAACTGGAAGAACCTATTGTGAAATGGTTCACTTCATTCCATGTTTGGATATAGCCGTGATACAAATATTCTTTTCGATTTGACAAATTGAACCAGGACATATTAGCCTATGATTAGGAAACATACAAAAATTGTTCCCGTTTTCACTTTTTTCCGAATTGAATTGTATTCTGATAGAAAGTGGAGTGTATCATATAGTCGGCCCCGCCCGACTTTAGCCTTTCCTTACTTGTTATTATTATATTTATTGTTATCCTTGCGACATTTCTATTACGACAAAAAATGAGCGGTATTGAACCGCCAATATTTCTATATATATTTTTATTTTTGTTTAAATATAAATATTGATCATCCAAATGTTCGTAAGGAATTAAAATTATTCGGTCTTCTCGGAATTGAAATTTGGCGAATCTTCCAGAAAAATATTAAAGAAAAACTCTAATGTGGGCATTGTATTAAAAAAATTGAAAAATTAAGTAATATAGGGCCTACCGAACTTAATTACATAATTTTTGAAAGATGTTTAAAATGATTTCCTAGGAAAATAAAATACGACAGGAAAATAGTCATGTTTCACGTTGACATGAAATTATTTGCCTCCATATATGAGAATGTGTGTTCTAATTAAGAATTCAATTTAAACTAATAAAAAATTCCATTCATAATAGAATTGCATACATTCTCTTTTTCGATAATTTAAAAACAAAATGCCGAAAGCAGCGACAGCTACAACGACACACCATAGACAAGACAGTACAAGACAAACATCATAAAATTGTGTTTGCCAGAGACGACGACAGACTGAGTTCGAGAGATGGTACATAAATATTTGCAAAATCATTTGTAAGTGTATTTTCTTCTCCATTTTTCTTCTTCATTATATAACTTTCGTTTTTATATACAAATAAAACAATAAATGTCACCTCATCATCCGTCCGTACGTTCGCAGAGGCGCAATAAATGAATGGACGTGAAAGGAATCGCACGAAAGTCATAAAATAAAATCTTCGAAGCTTGTTATTTCACTCACTCTCGTTTTGAGGAATAAAAGTAGCACATATGTGTAGATGTACATTAAAGTGGGCCACGAGGATTAGCCTTGCGAAGAGGAATGGTGCAACAAGAAAACTAACCGGCATTTCAAAACTGGAAATGGAAAAATCGTCTTAGGATGATTTTTTGTAACCTCCACCGAGGTACACCCAAAAAGTAAGAGAGACAGACCCATTGTTGATTCTTCTTATTTGAATATAACAAACCGCGAAGAAAATCTGGTAAAAAATTGGTTAATAATGTGGTACGGGAAAAAATATCTATCTGTCATTTAAGTTGAGTTTTGAATTTTGGTGTATTCAAAGTCGAATTTTATAGTAAATATTTTTGTAGGACATTTCGACCTGTTAAACTGCTGTTTTAGGGGGGTTTTTAATATTTTACCCAAAAGGGACCAAAAAACCCCTTTATTGCGCTAGAGGGTTAAAATGTTTCTCTTAGTGGTTTAAGTAATATATCTGAGCACATCCTATACTTAAAATGTAAGGATCAATAGGTTTCCTATGCTTAGTCATCATAAGAGAGGGGAGATATTGACACTCCTCTAAAATGACTTTCAAAACACCTATGAACGTGCATTATTTTTTACCCCCCTCTTTCAGAATCCGTTATTTTTTGTTGTGTCACAGTGTTATTAATACTTATACTTATACTTCCCTTACAACTGGCTATATTTTCGTTCTGAAAACTGTCAACCCAAATTTACAAAGGACATAATCATAAACTGTAACTTCTCGCTTTTGTTCGGTGCGATGTTTGACTCAGACGGAAAACAATTCGACATTTTGGAGTGGAATGAGTGTGTCTGAAAAGAGTGATATTTTCACCGAGGGGCAAACATGTGCAAAACCAGATATTAATTAATGATTAATTAAAGCTTTAATTCTATGTTTAGCTTTACTGTCCCAAACCGTCACGAAATTTTAATAGCCTATATAACGTCACATTTTAAAGATTTCGGCAACCGACACGAGGCTACTTCAAATATTTAACATTTTTACACAACTAGTAATCTACATACACTTGTGTAGTACACAATTTAAATATCTACCTTGTGCACTATCATCCATATTAATACTTGAAATTTATTGTCCACCAATTATCAAATTTTGCCTTCAAATATGTAGAGAAACAAAGAAACAAAGATGAGGGTGATTTGTGTGGCAGATACTAGAAGGGACATGGCAATCCCCGCCATATTTTGTACGCTTGAAGAGATTATAAAAACTTTTTGAAATACCAAGCATAGCAGATTCCGAATATCCGTGTGGGAGTGTCGCCCGTCTACGAACTTAAACTAAGTTTGAGGAAAATATTACCATGTGAAAAACTTGATTAGGTTCATTAACTGCCCCAGCAAAAGATAACATGACGGAGAAGTGGTTAAACATGGGTTCAACTGGTAAAAAGAGGATATGGAGGTAATCCTTTTATGGGCGAATCATATATGATCTTAAACAAGTAAGGAAAGGCTAAAGTCGGGCGGAGCCGACCATATGATACACTCCACTTTCTATCGGAATACAATTCAATTCCTAATCACAGGCTAACTTGACCAGGTCCAATTTGTCAAATCGTATTGTATCGGGGCTATATCCAAACAAGTGACTAACTTTCACAGTTGAAGTATAACGTGTTATGCTCAATTTTAAGAAATTCTCTGAAAATACGCGGTTTCTTGGGGAACGAAATTTGTATAAGAGCTATATGTAAATCTGAACCGATGTGACCCATTTTCACCATAGGTGTTCCTATTTTAAATATAAGATGTTTCGCCAATTTTGAAGAAAATCTGTTAAAATATGTGGATTCTGGAGCGGAAAATTCAATTTGGGCGCGAAATTTGTATGAGAGCTATATATAAATATGTACCGATCTAACACATTTTTACCACAGGTGTTTCCAGTTGAAATATAAGGTTTTTTTGCGAATTTAGAAGAAAATCTGTTAAAATATGTGGATTCTAAAGCGGAAAAATTCAAATTGGGAACGAAATTTGTATGGGAGCTAAATATAAATCTGAACCGATCTAACACATTTTTACCATAGGCTTTTCCAGTTGAAATATAAGGTCTTTTGCGAATTTTGAAGAAAATCTGTTAAAATATGTGGATTCTATAGCGGACAAATTCAAATTGGGAGCGAAATTTGTATGGGAGCTATATATAAATCTTAACCGATCTAACACATTTTTATCACAGGTGTTTTTAGTTGAACTATAAGATGTTTTGCAAATTTTGAAGAAATTCTGTTGAAATATGTGGTATCTAGAGTGAAAAGAGTCAAATCGGGAGTGAAATTCGTATGGGGGCTATATCTTTTCTTCAAATTAAATAACGTTCGTCCTTGTCCCGGAAAACTTCGTTGTGCAAAGTTTCATTTGGTTCTGTCTACAATTGCGACCTGTATCGTGATTACAAGAATAGATGGACGGACAGACAGACAGACGGGCGTTGCTAAATCGATTCAGAAAGTGATTCTAAGCCGATCGGTATAATTAACAATGGGTCTATCTCCCTTCCTTTTGGGTGTTACAAACAAATGCCCAAAGACATAATACTCTCGTGGAGTGAATAAATAGGGCTGTCATTGGGAGGAATGGTTTCATTTACAGATCCCCACGACTTCTTTCGAATTAGAAGCACTGCATGTTAGATGCTTAAATGATATGGGAGTTCTTATGAATCACTTCTCTTAATTAATGAAAATGAAGTGAAACAAATTCCTCTACTAATCCTTCTTAAAACAGAATTAAACGTATTTTC